>CM050166.1:88023974-88623974 GCA_027410445.1 Discoglossus pictus
TGGAGGGAATCCAGCAAATTGGAAGTGACTTAAGAAGTAGTTTTAAAGAAACATAGCACATTTAGAATATTTTGTACATACAAATATTATGCAGAGATGTTGCTACTAGTCCAGGGCTTGACAAATCCTGAGACAGGCAGTCACGGCTCCTAATATTTTACTGCAGCCTCCTAAATCTTTAGTTATTCTGCATCTATTTCCAATAAACAATCCACAACATGGCTCCTAAAGAAATGTTTGGCTGGCTCCTAAGTTTCAGATAAATTTCTCAACCCCTGTACTAGTCTTTACAGAAGATGTAAGGTTAATATTTAATAATAAAAAAGGGTGCCAACTGAAAACATTAATGACTTAACAGTAAAAGGATTGACCGCTCGCATATCTCCCTTTCCTTTTCCAACCATGTTCAATTTTCTTCTTTTATTCATGAACTGAATTTAGATGAGCGGCCTACTTCTCTTTCGTGCCTTGCAGTATAATTTTGTATGCAGCCAATGCAAATGAACTTCTACACGAAGTAAGTTCCCAACATATATATTACAAAGTTCTTTTAATCTAAATAAAATAGCCCAGAAATATAATAAGAACATGATACAATATATATAACAAGAATGTTTGTTTTTTCCTATTCAGAGTACATAAAAATGTTCTTTGATGTTATTCGAAGAAGAATGAAGCAGTTGTGAATGTCTAATTATATATATATATATATATATATATATATATATATATATATATATATATATATATATATATATATATATTATTGCAGTACTGTATATAGTGATACCTTTTGTACTGGACAATTGCCTTATGACAAGCTTCCAAGAGGAAATTTTAAAATTATCTATGAGAGAAAAGCATTTGAAATAAAAATGATCACATTCTTCAACACTAAAAATACATGGACTTGATATGGACTAAGGTTTTCGGTCCTTTCCCTCTTCACCTTCGCAAAATCTGACAGCTGCAATCCCGCCGCCAACCGACAGATGGCGATGCCAATTTTAGGATACTTCTACACATAGCATATAAGTTGCGCCAACAGAAGAGGCCTTGAGATTTGAGAGGTGCGCCCGAGGCCCTGGGAAGCCGAGTGCCTGTGCCGAACATAGCGATGGCCTAGCTGTCGACTCAGCAACGTCGGAGGGGGGAATGACGGTGCCGGAAAATTGACAGCGCCCTCTGCCGGATGGCTCCTGTAACTGCAGCTGTCAGTGCTGCCAAAGAAATGTGAAGGTCAAGAGGGATAGATCCAGGTTTTCTAACACATTATCACAATTTCTTCTGAATTTATTTTTCTTATTTTAATACAAAAGGTTTGTCATTCTTAGTGAGGTGTTTGTCCTATAGGAAGGATATCACTGTGGACTACAGTGCTCTTTTTTTAATGTATATGTGTATATATGTTTTCTATACCATGTTATGTTGATACCCCCTATTTTTATGTACCTGCTGATATCAGATGCTGTCTCCACTCTCTCTGCACCTGCTGCTTATATTTAAACTAAGGGTTCCATCTCATGTCAGAGCTCTCGATAGCTTGTCAATATAAATAAGGTGTTTGGCCAATACAAAAGATATCATAATATAATGCAATACATATAGATTCATAATTACTAGATTACTAAATTGTTTTGAAATATATTATTTATTTATGG
This sequence comes from Discoglossus pictus, assembly GCA_027410445.1. Lineage (NCBI taxonomy): Eukaryota > Metazoa > Chordata > Amphibia > Anura > Alytidae > Discoglossus > Discoglossus pictus. The sequence continues at coordinate 88,025,636 of CM050166.1, forward strand.
CAAATCAGAGAATGGAAAATCCAAGGGAAATTCTCTCTTAATATTGTATTTTTGGCTTATGAATATTTAGTTTAGGGTTCATTGAATGTATGCGATTGTATTGTGTTGCTGTTTCTTAGCATATTGCCTATGCAAAGCACTGTACAGCTACTAGTTAATAAAAAACAACCCTTTGTAGTCTAATAGAAATGCCTGGAAGTAAAATTAGTTGGTTTTACTCATTCATGAGAAGTTTTTATGTAAATCATTGTAGTGGTAAAATGGCAATCATTCTATAACAGTTGTAGTAGACATAGGACCTTATTCAATAGCAAGCCCGCAGATTGCGTTGTACAGGCCATATGTCTGCGGGTTTGAGATTTGCTACAATTACAGAGCGATTCAATTGAAGAAGCCCCAACTTATGGGCCAAAACCGTAAACCATACAATCGTATGTAGCATTTTGGAGCGTGAACATGATCAATTAAGCAAGGCCGGAACTACCGATTTTAGAAATCGCCAATAGAAAATAAGACCGTCATTACGTCAGTAAAACATGGAGGTTACATGTCAATCAGTTAGCATTTAGGGGTCCGATATGCGATTAGACTCGCAATCCGGCATTGTACAAAATAATAAAAATGAATGAAGGAAATGTTCTAGTCCATGTGGGTGGCCTGGTATGTATTAACTCATTGTTTCCCGAGATTGATCTAACACTGAAATGACACATAAAACAGATAATTTTTGATTGCAGATTTAAGAGCTTGAGACTGTTGTGCAATTAATTCTAATGTCTTTCATCACTTTCTTCGTCTTTTTTTTTTAAAGTGCAGTATTGATTTTATATTTGCATTTACAGTGCTACGAACAGGTGTTAAACCCACTTGAGAGTCGTATCTAGTACCCGTAGGATTTTATTCTACAACTGGCATTCACGGGTGTGAAAATATTTGCAGGCTTGAGGAATTGTAGCAATTGAATAGCGATTTGCAGGCTTGAAAGATCAAAGGTTTATATGGGTTGTAAGTTACGATTTTGACAACTGCAGGGATTTTCAGCCTGTAACGGTAAAAAGACACCAGTTGAATAGCAAATTAGTTTACGGGCTCTATTACTGGCTCTCGTAAACAACAATAGCTCAATTGAATCAAGGCCTTATTGTTATTTTACATAACATATCCAACTGTTGTCATCTCAGTTCAATTAAATATCTTTGTTGATTGTTAAGGCACATTGGTGTATGAGATACTGTGTGTGATCAGTACATTTATGGGATATTCGTATATATTTTGTATACATGCCTTTTTGATGTGACAAGTTTATTGTATATGTACACATGACTATACCTCAAAATCAACCCTTTTGCATATGTTATGCATGTTCAATACCCTTTCCCGCCAAATCTTAAATGCATGTTTTACATAATATGAAGTTACACTGTATCAGAGGTAGATGAGGAAAGTGATTAAAAGCTGAATTTGCAGCTTTAAAATGGTAATTCCTTTATGCATTCTACCTTTTCTTCTACTTCTCAGCTTTCCATGTTTTAGCTTCTTGTTTAATGCTATATAGTATTATAAAGCCATGTCTCCTCAAAATGCTGTTTGTGTTGTGAGGTACAAAACTTCCATTCAATTTGCAGCACTTTACCTCACAAAAACATGACAAGACAAGGCCTCAATTGTAGTATGCTGTTATGAAGAAACAGAATAAAGAATGGTCTAAATGTTTAATATTCACCTCCTCAATAATTGTCTTGCACGATCTTATATTTTAAGCTTTAGAAGCTTACATAGGGATGGAGGCCCAATAAATGATAAGATATACATAATACAGCTCAAGATCCTGACATTATTGCAAATGCAGTTTGTACTAGAATTAAAAATAACTCTTACAGTACTTAAGTCAGAATGATTGTGCCACTTATTAACCCATCTACACTCTAACAAGATGCCCAAATGATAGTGGTCATTGTGGACTAGAATTTGACAACACTGGATTAAACTCTCTTAAAATTAATAAGAATACATTTATGACTTATGTTTCTCTTAAAGGGCCACTGTAGCCCAAAACTCTATGCCATGCAATTAAGAGCGTTTTTATACATTAGAAAAGTTTTAAATATTTTAAATGAAGAAAATTTATGTTAAAACCGCAAAGGGAAAGATGAAAAAACAATGTGTTTGATCCACATTTATCTTACCATTCATTTAAGCTGTTAATTTATGTTTTTTTCTGACTTGACATTAAAGCGAATGGGACAAAAACACCATATGCTGCTCATCAGACTTCCATAAGGCTCATATCCCCCCTAACTTATCAGGAGGAGAAACAATGTATTTAATGTAATGTTTCTACACTGTTGGTCAATTATTGGTCATTCAAAAAACCCTTTGTAATGTTTCGTTCCTGATCCTTTAAATGCATGCTACGTTGTTCTGGAGTACAATGACAGCTTCAGCAATATCCGATATAGTTTAATTGTATGCCCTTAGATTTTATTGTATCAAGTTTGCCTTTTACATGCAAGATACATTTTAATTCCACAATAAATGAATCTTTTATTTTTAAGCATGCCACCATCTCTCTTTGAGAGGCACGTTGTGTTTGCATATACTTTAGCTGGTTGACATTGTGAACGGTCTATTACCAGAACTAATTATCAACTATCTATGGGGTGATTATGAAGAATTCCATGTTATATTATAGTTTTTACATATCCACCTGTGTTTGCTAATCTTGTATTTGATCTATTTTGGAAGCTGTATTTGTATTATAATGTCCTAGTTCATTGTACACTACTTAATCATTGTTTTAATGAATTTATTGTTATTTTGGTAAGCTATTGCTGTTCATTGTGAAGGATCTATAGCAAATGATATACATTTTTGCAGTTCATGGCATCTACAATACACTTGACAGCCCAGCCCTTGGCTTCACAGCAAAGGAATGCACTCTGGAAAATGTGACTGTAAATTGGACAAAGCCCTTTAGTGCCAGAGGAACTTGTATTGCATCACTATAGAGAGATTAACTGTTTCTTTGCAAGTTCTATTACCACTAAAATCTCAAGATTTGAAAAGTTAAGATACCACTGTGGACAATTTTTTTTTCTGTATGGTCTTTTGAATAACTAAACACAGACATTTTGCGAAAGCAAAAAAATAAATAAATACAAGCTTTCCATTATTTAATTTATACAGGTGGGCTTCCATTTGGTTGTCTTACCTGCTGCTGTTACTTTATGTGGATGGTGGACTCTTGTAAACTAATGTGCCTCCCTTTTCTAGTTTCTAATTTCCCACAGTAAGGACAAACTTGCAGTTCATTCAAGTCTCCTCGGTTGAAAGCAAAATGGTAGATCCTACAGCAGCATGATTGCATAGAAAATATAATAACATTGAGGCTGTAATAGTGGCCCTTTAAGATTTCAATTATATCTTGTTTTTTATGTTTTGGGGGAAGCCTATTGCCACCTTGATTTTTTTATTTTTTTTGCAATAGATTAGTGGAGAAATCACTTCATACATTATTACACTTATTATACAATATAGTTTTATTATCTAGCACATGCTTTTTACTTTTTTTTTTTTTTTTTTTTGCAATCACCATTTTTACTGTAATAAGAACTGAAAAATAAAGTACATAGAAAGCAAATACATTTTGAAGTAAATATATTATTTTTATGTTATATTTCAGTCATAGAATAACAGATGTTTAGAAACTATGGGTGATATTATTAGATACATGTAGTATCCCTTAAGTTTAAAGGACCACTGTGATAAGTCACGTGTATGTGATAAATAAATAATTAAAACAAAATTGGTTTAATTATCCAGGAAATGTCATAAATCTAGTATTTAATTGCATAAAGTACACGTGATGCCTTTGGTCACTGCTGCATGTGTGTGAGGGATGGTTACTATTTTTCCTGTCGGGCAGTTATTATTGTGGGATTACTGATACTGAGCATGGGCGCGTGAAGTGGGTGGGTGTCAAATTACAAAATATTTCATAATTTAACATCTACACCCTCTCCATTTCAATTAAGAATTGCCCACAGAATCAAATGTATCCATAAGTAAACATGTAAACATTATGTATTCAAACAGACTCTTCAAATATTAAGGATTTCTTTAAAAAAAATGTTTATACTTGTGGCTTACCCAGCAGCTAAAGTCACAAATATGAGCCCCCCCCCCCCCCCCTAATATGCAACGGTCTTTTACTACATGCATGCTTAAATTGTGTTAGCTTATTGTATTACTGTAGTTATTTTGTAGGTGAGGCTTGACCTGACATTGTCATTATCTCTTTACATACAGAAGAATTATACTGCTAGTTGCGTCTGTTATAGTAATACTTCCAATTCTCTCCTTATATTTATAGTGAGGATGAAGATGATGATCTTCAGTTTGCAGACCATGATTATGAGGTTCCACTTCAGAAAGGACTGAAGAAAATATGGAACAAAGTAAAATGGACAAGAGAGGAGGTAGTGTGTGAGTTTAATTATATAAACATTTTTGTCCGTTTTTCATGTTTGCTGCATTAATACTATGTATTAATAAATATTTTTAAGGATGACAAGTTAAAGAAATTGGTTGAACAACACGGGCCAGATGATTGGGGATTGGTTGCTAGCCATTTTCCGGTAAGTACCTGTAATTACTTGTAATAAAACATATGCCTTAAAATGCCCATATAGTTGGATTTTGTTAAGTACTCAAAAGCATTGCTGTGAACTGGCACTGAGCCCACATCTTCCCTTCTCAAGATATACATTGTCATTCAGATCTCTTCAATTTCAGAGACATTGTGTAATGGTTATTCTGACTTTACAATTTAGTGCCAGAACAAATTAAGCATATCTTTTATCTAGGAATCTTCATACAATTAAAACTAATATCCATTCAGGTAAAGTGTGGATACATTTATCCTGAGTATTGTTTCTGGTTGTTCCTGAATAAGCCAGTCTGATTATCCCTACAATTTAAAACTTAAAGGTATTTGCAAGCGAGCTGGGTTTTTAATGCATCTGATAAAGGAGAATTGGTAGTGTATGAAAAAAAATTGTTTGCATGGGAAAAATACCAAAATAAACATTTAAACAGTTACCCTAAAGTTTGCTGAATTCCTTGCAAACTGTTTTTTTTTTATCAATGTTGACACCCCCTGAAAATCCCAGCTGAAATTAGCATAACTAATACATTGTATCTTTTTGGTCTGTAAATTGAGCTGCAGCTTTCCTTTAGATTTCTGTAATAACCAGAACAAGGTCTGTGTCCCTTCATTCACTGATTGTTTTATGTACACCCCAGGTGATACTTGCCCCATTACCTCCCCCAGCGTCTGAGATCTGGCCCATCCCCAGTGAATTGCATGCACTTACTCATTCATTCATGCACAGACCATGAATGTTCTTTTCCTCAAATGTTACAGGTCATTGCAGGACCATAAATCAAGCATAAATGCTCAATCGCATAAAAGTCAAATTAGAATTGGAAGAAGAAGCTGAAATGCTTGGTTTCAGTACAATTCTAATTTGTCAGGAGAGGGTGGTATGTCTAAAGAACAATCGTGTAACCGCTGAGGCATTTTTACTTGAATGTCGATTTATGGTCCTTTTAAGGACCCAGTGTAGTAGTCCTCTATGCTGGCTGAATACCGCATTGCTGATTGACTGCAAAGCTGACATGCTCACATGGACAGGGTACACCTTTAGAAAATCGTACCCTGAAAAGCCTAGTTCAATCCTGGGGGTGTAAACATCACCTGCAACAGTTTTTTTTAAACATTTTTAATGCAAAGCTAAAAAAAAATCATAGTGCATGCAAATAAATGTAATCATACACTACTTATTGCCCTCTATCTGATGCATTCATAACCCAGCTCACTTGCATATACCTTTAAATCTAAATCTGTTCCTGCATATTATTGCAATAGCAGTATTAAATATACAGTTAATACTAATTGGCTATGGTTGGTATTGCTCGATGCGCTGATATCATCATCATTATTATTATTATCATTTACTTGTAATGCGTCAACATATTCCTTAGTGTAATACATGGGTTAAGTTCCAGGTAGAGACAAAAACAATATAAACACATTGCAAAAAATGTAGGGCCCTGTCTTTGAGCTTAGAATCCAGTGCCCATAGTGCTTTCCCCAAATGCAATATTGAAAACTTGCAAACTTACAATCATAGCAGTATAACCTTACAAGAAGGACGCAATAACACTATATATATATATATATATATATATATATATATATATATATATATATATATATATATATATATATATATATATATATATATATATATATATATATATATATAATATTATAAAGCAACAAAAAAATGGACATGGAAGGTTTCTGGATTTCACTATGAATATAAAATACCTATACATCCCTTTTCTTTTATGTATTTTATTTTGTTAAGTGCTTAAAAGCTCAGATTTTCGGCTTGAAATTATACAATGTTTACCTGCTTGGGTCTGCATTCTGTAGCTCATGCAGCTCCTAAATACACAGAGCCTATCAGTGACCTCTCTCTAAGTAGCGTGATATAGAATATCTCCACTGATTGGTTACTATAAGAAAGGGCAACTCCTGTATTTAGAATTGCACGGTCTTCATGAGCTACAGAGGGGAACACCAGTAAAGTTGTAAGATTTTAGACCAAAGATAACTGAGCGTTTAAGTACTTTTTAATAAAATAAAGTACACAAAAGAGATGCATAGATATATTCTATTCCTAGTGAAATTCAGAAACCTTCTATGTCCCTTTTAGTAATAGAAAATACTTCGACACCCACCTTAGACCTTCTAGAAAAGCACTGAATGTTAGTACATCTTGGGAGCTTGAGAAGAGAAAGAACATCTACAGTGGTAGAAATGCACAGATTGCTATATAGATGATTTGTGGTATGCTCACAGTTGAAATGACACAGACACATTTCCAAATTTGATGTAAAGTAAAATTATGAGCAGTAACAAGTTATCCCTTGTATATTTATTTATATTTAAATTGCATTTTGTTTCAGTGAAATGCATTGTCATTGATAGTTTTGCCTGTTAATCAACCATTGCCATCCACCCGCAAAACCTTTGTGTTTTAGATTGTATTCATAACTAATATTTTTTATTTATTTCATTGAGATCTGCATGCCTTGCTTTCATCTTAAAAATAAATGATGGAATAATCTGTGTACCCCAAAGAATATTTAACATTGCTTATTACTCTTTAGTCAGTATATTCTCATATTGTTTCTAGAAATTGCCTTTAGGCTAAAAACTTGCAGTTGCCCCACAGACTAATTAGCAATGCTTAGCAATTATGCTATACAAGCTAATGTAAGTGAATCAGAAGACTGATTTACAAGTAAACACTATGATCATCCATGTAGGTTTCCTGTTTGAAAATGCATTTCTTAACACTCAGTTTATAAAATAAGTGGTAGAAGCTATTTAATGAGCCACTGTACATTATAAAAAAACATCACATTTGTGAAATATACAACAAACTAACATTAGCAGCTATGTAAGTAATGGGCATTTCCAGAGTAAATCTTCATTTTGTCAGACTCTGCTAGTACATGGAACTGCCATGATAGTCATATATCCTTTTCAAGGCACAAATGGTGGTTACAGAGCATGGCAAACGATGCTTGAAAGTATAATATCAAGATACCTCCACTGAGCATCTAGGAGGGAGAAAGTGCTAAAATCTTATCTGAATCGACCAATGCATTAAGAAATCCTCCATTATCCAACCCTACTTCCAATCTTCACTAGGTTTCTAGGCCTATAAAACAAACTTACTTAAGTGTTAACATATATGCAGGGTTTGCAGTTTCTCCCATTCAGGATATAATTGCCTGGCATTTTGGGTCTGGATCGCTCTTGAGACCAAACTGATATGCCACAGGATATTTCTCCCTGGGAAGTGATCTAAAAGAGGCTGCTCTCTGAGTAGGTTACCAGGCCTATAGAACAAATGTTGCTAGTTCTCAGATTAAGCACCGCTGATCTAATTTTGTATGTAGACTTGGTAATGTCTTGGTTTAATGACAAAATCCTTATTAAAGGCATATACTTTGGCAATATTACCTTGAATATCCAGTGTTAAAAACATCAACACAGTTTTTTTTTATAATTTCTAATTGAGAATTACTTGTTTATCCGCCAAATGATAAATTATGTTCTTGCACCAAATAACCAGAATCGTTCGGATGTTCAGTGCCAGCATCGATGGCAGAAAGTTTTAAATCCTGAACTAATTAAGGGTCCCTGGACCAAAGAGGAAGATCAAAGGGTAAGGAACATAGTTTGAAATATACTGTAATATATATTATATATATATATATATTTATGTTCTGCCACATTATATAATGTCTTGGCAACTACTTTAGTCTTTTTTTTTTTTTGACTTGTTTATAATTTTTTAAAGGGACTCTGTGATTTTGCTGCTCTTGCTTGTTAATGTAAGAGTGGGAGAGGAGTCTAATTGCTAAATAACATTGCAGGTCTTTATTTTGGCCACTACAGAGAGAGACTGTAATTCTAATTGGCACATCAAAGCAGGTAATTCATTATGCATGAGCTGCTCATTTGCATATACATACAACAACATGGAAATTCCCAGGATTGATTCACGTAAATATTCATGAATTCCTTCAAGTAACTATTTAACCCAAAATGTAGCCAGTTTTTGTGCTCTTTAAGAATAACCTAAAAACAACTTGACTTTGGAGTGACAGAGTCCCTTTAAGCTTGCATTGTTATTCAATGGATGTGAAGTGTGTTAAGGATATGATAGGAAAAGACAAACTAAAAATAAAACATGCCAGTAGGATCTACCATGATCTTTTTCTACCATTTATCTAGTTTTTACATGTGAATAAAGCAAACATTGTATAGAAACTAGGTGCATTTTTTTTTTTTTGCAAACGGCAAACATTCCTGAAATGAATATATATTGCTTTACGATTAAACCCAGTGTTAAGTGACCTTGTCTTTATTTGTTAGTAATTATTTATATCCTTTTGTATTGTGTACAACAATAATTATGAGGTTTGCACATGAATAATGAAAACTTATCTGTGGATCAAATTTGCGTTGTCATTTCTTAACCAGGTTATTGAATTAGTTCATAAATATGGCCCAAAGAGATGGTCGCTGATTGCAAAGCATTTAAAAGGGAGAATTGGTAAACAGTGCAGGGAGAGATGGCATAATCACCTAAATCCTGAGGTGAAAAAGTCTTCCTGGACAGAAGAGGAGGATCGGATCATCTATGAAGCTCATAAGCGTTTAGGAAACCGTTGGGCTGAGATTGCCAAGTTACTTCCCGGCAGGTATGTTGTTGGTCTTTTCATGAATCTACAAATTCAAAAATACAAACTTACAGCCTTATTAAATTGTTATTCTGCCAATTGAATAGGGCTCTATATAAGCACAGAGCATATTTTCTTTACCGAAGTTTTTAGTTAGTGAACTTCTATCCAAAAGCAAGGTCTTCAATTGGCCAAATTACAATTTAATAAGGCTGTTAAATTGCCATAAAAAATTATATGTACACACGTGTTCTAGAAGGGGTTTATGTGAGCCACCGACTCTGCAAAGTTCTCTTCCCCCAGTAGGACAGCAGGAGTTATAACTTTCTTGCTCCGTTAATTAGCTGCTCCTGGGCAGCCCTGATTTAAGATTGTTCCTGAAGTATGGCATGGGCTGCTTATGGACTGTTTGCAGTTTGTATGACCTGGAGAAAGAGACATACATTAAGACAACATCTTTCAGCTTATGACCGCTTGGAGCAAAGATGATAGCTGAAAATCTGAAGAATATACAGGCCAGTGTTTGTTTTTGTTTTTAACAAACTATTAGACTGTTTGTTTTGGTTATTTATGTTTGCATATCTGGCTAAATTTAATAAAACTTGGAAAAGTATATAAAGCCTCTTGTATTGTTCCTACATTGATGTGCCTGAAGCACAGGCATAAACCCAGAAGAAACTAGCAACTTACAATATATAAAGTAATCCTTCAATCCAGCAAAATGTACACTTCTTCTAACATCTGTGTAAAATGTGATGAGTTCTCTCAAAATAAGAAAAGGGACATCTGGGCACCTACTATTGCAAATATGCTAGCTTTTCTATGCAATGGGTTTGCCCAGTCTTACTATCTATGCAGTTGTGTAAGTAATTTCAGGTCTAAAAGGCATCATAAATATAATAGTAATGAGTTATCTGAAGTAATTCTTATGACAGAGCCAAAGTCAGCTGGAGAAGTACAAGAAACCCCACATGTTGAATTAAGGTTCCAATTGGAGGAATAGGATCTCGGCACTAGGACTGTAGATGACAATCTTTCTTTTAATGCGGTCCTTTGCCTAGAGCTTGCAGGATTTAGTCGGAAAAATTGGACAACTGCACTTTTGTTTATTTCCAAAACTAGCACTAATTTAAGAAGTTGTCCACATATTTATACACCTAACACAGGGTGGAACAAAACATAGACATTAATTTACAGTAAATAACATACAATTCCTTCCCCAACATTATGTCCAATGACCACATGATACGTATAGCACCGGTAGCAGTTATAAGGCTCCGCCTCCTGATGTACCCGGGGATACATAATGCTGCTACTTGCCCCTCTAGTTACCGTTACAATGTTCCCTTGTGCAACCTCTGGCGCGAAAAGGGACTATGCTGTGCCCGAAGGGTTTGTCACACTTTTTAATTTCAATATTGCTTTTAAGTTAGCAGTTAAATTGGCAAGAAGAGCCTGACATCTTCAGTTTTTTCAGTCATTAAATATATTCATTACATTATTTGTATATAATTTCCATTCACTTTGCATGCATATTTGCAAGTTGATCTATTTGACTCTTGCTTTTTGCAATTTATTACTTTTCCTTTATTGTTCATAAAAGCAATGGTGGCAGTCAGATGGTGGTTGATGACTCCGTTCCACCACACTAATACACAACATTCTCCAGCTTACTCAAACTATTCCTTTTTATTTATTTTAATACAGATAACCATTCTACTTTATTATTCTGGTTTCTGAACATTCTTGCAAAGCCTGTTGCAAACACCTCACTATCCTTATATGTATCCGTATATCAAGTTCACCCAGAGACAACATGACAATTTATCTATATGAACCTATATTGGCATTTTTATCAACGATTTTACTTCTCTCAGGCTGTATGATGTGAATGTTATTTTTATTTTAGGACTGATAATTCCATAAAGAACCATTGGAATTCAACTATGAAACGAAAAGTGGAGCAAGAAGGATACTTGCAGGATGGATCCCACTGTGAAAGGCCATCCAAACTTCAGCATAAAAATTGTGCTACGTTGAATCCTTTGCAAACACAGAATCCGTTTTACATGCCTGTCCAGACACAAGTAATGTCAAAATTTGTATGCCTCTCCACCCTTTTTGTTAGTGAACTTGCTGATGTCATATTTCATATGTATAAAGAACTGTATATATTACACCAGGAAGCTAATAGTATGGCCTTCTTACTGACTAGTTCCCTTATTGTGCTAACTTTTCGAATAGTTTTCAAATTTTCCTTGTTTTTATAATGAATGTTATTTTTTTCTTTTTCGTCTTTTAAATGTGAGAGATTGGCAGGGATGTTTGTATAAAGATTTTGAAAGTATCGACTTTTTTCTTTCAGGGTCCAGGATACCATTATATGTCCCTTGATGACAGCTGCATAGAAAATGTACAAAATCCCTTTCCTTTTATTCAGGTAACGTTTTTTAGTGGAAAATGGATGCTATTCTCGTCAAATAGAGCAGACAGTGTTATTAGGAAAGAAACTGACTAGTACAAATTAGAGAGAAAAAGTAGATTACTTTACTTTAAAAAAAGTCAGTAAATTTTACCACTGCAATTAGTAAAAAGTATGCCAAGCAAATATGTCAAATATAAGTCAACTAAAATAATGATGCATGCTTTTGTTCATGCCCTGTATTCACTATGCAAACATAGTGATTTAACCAAAAAATATTTTAAACATTTTGTAACTACATTGCCTTAATGTTTCCTTACTTTTATTTGTGGCCAATTTCTGAATATCTTGGTCTCCTGGTTTACTAGTGAATACTGGGTATCAATTCCCTATATCCTTCTTGCTTTGCTTTTCTTAACTTATACATTGTTGTACTTTTCTGTCTTTCTTCATGATTGTGTTGTTTTTCCCTCCTCTGTTCTTTTACATGCTTCTCTCAGCAGCCCTTTGTTGATGAGGATGATCCTGATAAGGAAAAGCGAATAAAAGAACTTGAGTTACTACTTATGTCAGCTGAGAATGAAGTCCGAAGGAAACGGGTGTCATCTGTAAGAATGCTGTGTGATATATTTCTCATCTGTTTCATGCTGCCTTTATCTTTCCTGTACTTGCTTCTGAATGCTTCTTTCTTGATTTTTTTTTTTTTTAATTCTGTTTATTATTAACTCAAATCCATATTTATCTTCGAAATGCTAATTATTTTATATATCATTTGGCTGCTCACAGTGTAATATGTTGAGGCGTACAAGTGTGTCCTTGCTTTAATTCCACTTATTGAAACAAATATCTTAGATAATACACTTAGTTGAAAGTTAAAATGCAGGACCTGTGACCTGATCTCCTGAAAAAATGTCTTATGCTTAGGAATGACTAATATTTGTGTTACCAAAAGGGATCATAAAGCATATAAAGGTGTGATTTAGCAGTCAGAACAACAATACCCTCAGACATTATTTAGTGAGGATAGCTTTTTGTTATGATCACAAAACTTTTATGTGATAACTTTGTTGACTAGCCTGCACACTCTTATAGCATACCCACTGTATTTAAATGTGTTCTTTTATAGCCTCACCTATGCATATTTTCTGAAACTGATATATTCCTGTAAAAAACGATATGTGAAAAGAGTATATTTTTAGTAGTGGAAATGTTTTTCTCCATAATCCAGTGTGGTTTCTAATTAATTTAATTCTTCTAAAATGATTAGTTAGGACTTTAAAAATAACAATTAAAATGTACCTCCCATATTTGAAAGTGAACATTACACCATGTAATAAGGTATAGAGGTAACTTATCCTCTTAGAATTAAATGGACACAAGAAGGTTCCAAATCTAATATAATTTTAAATGACAGATGTTAAGAACTTGGCAGGTTGATCAAAAAGACGAGTGGGGTAAAAATACAGCCTCCAATGTACATTTACAATTAAGTTTTGTAATATTCAGGTGATAAAGTACTAGTTATTCAATATAGTTGTTTAAATTACAACATGTTTATGACCTCCCCTGCATATCTTTAATGACTATGGTATGTTGCCACCAGTTCTCAGTTTGGAACAGCAGTACAATTTGTAAAATATGGAAAGTATTAATTTCTTTTTTTATGTAGAACTGATATTAGGAGTTACTTTATACCAGAATAGATGCTTTACCTTTTGGTTCCAAAAATGCTTTAAAACAAAAACAAAAAAAAACTTTAAAGCAGTGGCAAGCAGTTTAAAAGCAAAATGGATTTTTTTAGCATAACTTTTAATGTTTGGGTTACATGTTTAACAAACTTGAATAATATATTAAAATACAAATTGTCTATTTTATTATTATTATTTATTTATTTTTATATTTTGCGTAGCAGACTGGGAGTTTTTCAAGCTGGTCTGGAAGTTTTCTTGTGGATGATAGCATGTCCAATACACTAAATAGTCTTGAGGAACAAAGTGACTTCTACAGTATGGACGAGACTCAAAGCACACCTATACAGCAACCTTCTCCAGACAAGATTTTGGCTGTGGAAACAAATGCTGTATTGTCATCTTTGGAGACAATTCCAGAATTTGCAGAAACACTAGATCTAATTGAATCGGTAAGTAGCAAAATCTGTAACTGAAAAAGTCTGCTTAAATGTCTTAGAAAATTTATAAAATACCAAAAAAAAACGTGGGTGGTTGAAAGCCTAACTTCTTCTACAATTATGGGACCGATGAAGTTCCCCATTTATTTTATGCTATTTTGAAGAGATAGCCTTAATCATTTTTATATAAAAAAACAAAAACAAAACTTTAGAGTTCTTCAGAATAGCATAATGTAAATATAGATCTATAGAGGTTCATTCAGCTTTTCTGAAGAACCAATATCATAGTCTACTCATTTTTACGCTTCTGTTTTTGAATGAATGAATGAATGTTGTTTAATTTCCTGTTGTGAAAGTAGTCTTGGCCCCCTATAAAGTTAACATTGCTTTCACCCTATTTATCTGTTTAATGTATTTAATACAATCATAACTCTTTGAAAAAAGTTCTTCCGTTAAATAGTGTACACAATAAACTATCTATAATGGTATGAATGTGTATTTTATATGATTTACTAATTTTATAAGATTATTAGAAGTGTTTCACTTTTTCTAAAAAGTTTTAGGATCTGCTCTTTCAGTTAATGAATGGTACATAAAGAATGACCACAGACAATCAGGGTATTTTTATCTGGTTACGCATCTTAAAAGGATTTAGAATGTTTCTGTATTTTACAAGGCATATAGTATACCTATGTATTTACTTTTACGTACTTTGCTTTATTAAGAACTGCTTCAAAGCTCTGTTTGTACTGCATAAACTCCAACAAATAGTACCTGTATGGGTCTACCTATTGCATTGCAATAGACACAGACTCTGTATGGCTGGATGTGCATTATAGTGTCCTAGCCTATCGGAGATCACGTCTCAGCAGCATGTTTTCTGAGACGCTACACTGCACTCCCAGCCCTAGAGGATCTGTGTCTGCGCATGCTGCAGCAGGCAGACCCATACAGGGACTATTTGCATATCTTTTAAAAACTTCTTAATAAGACAAAGTTCATAAAAGTAAATACATAGGTATATTGCATGCCTAGTTAAAATCCAGAAACACTTCCATATCCCTTTGTTACATTTTTATTAATTGTAATACTGTAGCTTTTCATTTTCAGTATTGATGAAATGCAATTACTACAATTCTTGTCTATCCAATAGGACCCTGTAGAATGGAGCAATGTTGCTAACTTTGAGGTTTCTATTGGTTCGTCTCCTACCAAGTTTACACCAATAAAATTGATTCAGATGCAACACGAAAAACAAGAGAATTCTCTAAACTGTAGCTTGGGACTAGGTGAAGGAAGCTATTCTACTAATGTTGATGTTGAGAGAGTATCCCTCTCAACTCCAATCTCTTCAAAGTTTAGCACACCACCTACTATTCTAAGAAAGAAGAAAATAAAAGTTGGCCAGTCACCTATTACTGGAGAAAATGAAGTATTTGGTGATTCCATCAGTGGTACACAAAAGAGTACACCAGTAAAAACACTACCATTTTCCCCTTCACAGGTAAGTTATCTAATTTTTAAAATGTTAATAGCCGATTGTGGACATTTATGTGCTGATTGTGGACATGGATATTATTTACCATGGTTCACTGGAATGTCAGACAGATGCCAAAAGATGCTGAAATTAAAATCAAGAGGAGTTATCATTTTGCCATGTCACATTTGGCACACTTAAAAAGTATTGTATAATATTTAAGGAATATCTAAGCTGAATGAGCTGGATTAATACATTTCTGCACTCTGTAGGCAAAAAGCAGCCTATGTGTATGCAGCACATAGATCTTTTTTTTTATTAATATCTAAAAAGCCCTCTAATTATTATTTTGACACACAACTTACTGGTCCCCCCCCCCTTTCCCCAATCAGCATGCAGCACCCAGGGAGCAATATTAACCCACTATTTACCTGCTGTTACTTGCTCAGCCAACCACCTTACAGCTTCCTCCTTGCAGCTTCCTGTCACATGTCAGTGATACTACATATCCCAGACTCCTTTGCCTACATATCCCATGCTGCTTTGCACCACAGCCAATAGTAGAGCAGTGTTGTCACTACTGGTATAAGACTCATCCCTGCTTCCTGGCTATGCTGTGTGTTGTTGCCATAGACACTAACAGTGCTATGTCTCAAATTGTTCTCCTAACCGGATTGGACAAAACAAATTGGAGGGGGTGTTAACCTTCATTTAATACTGTCAGAAATTACAATAGATTTTGCTAACATCAAGGTAAGTGTTTAAATGTTTATTTTGGTATTTTTTCCTGCAAACATTTTTTTCATACACTTCTGATTCTCCTGCATCAGATGCATTCATAATCAAGGAAACTTAGATATCTATTTAAGCTATAAAGATAAGAAATCAGAAATATTATGTTAAAAAAAAAAATGCATCCCCTCAGTTTCATACTGAAACATTAACTTAGGGTAAGGGCGTTTCCATGGTCCACCTATTTGAAGACTTGGATATGTTAATTCTTATTACTTATGCCTCATATGCTAATATTGGATTCAGGAGGCACTCACACTTCAACTTCAATATGTCCCAATTTTTCACCTCCCATAATTTAACAATTTTAGGTTATGCTAAAAACATTATTATAATAAAGAAATATATCAAAATATGCATTTTTCTTTTTCTTTGAAGTTTTTCAACGTCTGTTCTGGAAATGTCCAAGAGCAATTCAGTCTTGAAAATCCTTCCTTTACTTCAACTCCAATATGCGGGCAAAAAGTTCTTACAACTCCTTTGCGAAAGCAAATGACTCCAAAAGAAGATAAAGAAAATATTGGGTAAGTTTTCTAGTTCTAGCTATCTATTTCTCTGTAATGCTATGTTAAAGAAGACTCTTTAATGCTGTTATAGTCCAGGGGTATGTATATTGTCCTATTAAACTGTCTATGTATTTGCATATCACCCTGAATCAGTGATTGACAACCCTGATCATGATATACAACAAATGTGGTCCCTCCAAAATATTAGTGATAAATGTTGATGTCACAATGTAGTTTTAAACAAAAATGCAAAAATGTATCTTTATTTTCTTTTCTGTATATAATAATCTGTGTTCGTGATCACTATATAAAAGAATAAACTACATTTTATAAAAGTTTCCCAGTCGTTCCAGGAAGCATCGTGATAGTACTTCCGTATCCCTTGGTCTGAACACACTGCTGATGTGATTTCTCTTTCTTCAGCAATAACAGTTGTCTATATGAGAAAATACATCCTTACATACATCTAATGAAGCTCCAGCCATGGGAACCACATCTGCAGTGTGATCCAACATGGGTGGGGGGGCTATTGTTTTTTGATACAGAATGAAAAGATAATTTTAACAATTCCATTGACTCTGAAATAATGTTTTATTTAATTTTTAACTTTGACACCGGCATATGGAACTGCAATGCAGTCTGTGGTGTTGTTTTTTTTTTTTGCTTGTTTTATTTATTTATTTTTTTAAGTTGGTCTTTCTCTTTTTTAATGTGAAGATTTAGAACACCTAATATAAGAAGATCATTACTGGGAACTCCAAGGACTCCAACCCCTTTTAAGAATGCACTTGCTGCACAGGAAAAAAAGTATGGACCTCTAAGAGTTGTGGTATGTAAACGTACCCTTAGGTATTTTATATGTTCACTCTTACAGTATATATTTATTAAAATATCTATTTAATGACCAATAGTGCCTTTTTATGTCTTGCTTTCTTTTTATAATTTTAACAGAGAAGAGTGTTTTCTGCAGCAGATTTAAATAATCTCATGACTGGTATAACTTTGAAAAGGAATGGTTTGCTTTAGTTACATTTGTTTGTTAACCTTCATGTTTTCAAAGATGATTGTGCTTTACATTTTTGTATATATAATATATCATGAATTGACCTTGCAGCGTAGCATGGGTAGATTTATCTAATTCTCCATCTTGAGATTTCTATGGTTTCATTCAAACAGGAATAATTTGCTTTCTATATTTTTGACTTCTTTTTAGAAATACTGATTCAGCCACCATACAATGCATAGGACACATTTCATTTTTTGTTTTATGAATTATACATTTTATCAAAGTGCCAATCTGCATAATACTGTGGCCTTCCTTGTTACTTTATTATGGATAGAATTGTTTCTCACTTGTAGTATTTTAATGTTCATATTTTTTAAATTCTCTAGCAAGTTTCTGCCAGTTTTTCTTTGCTTATCGTGTTATTCAATTTTAAGAGGACATGGAATTGAACAGTACTGCTGTATTAATCATCAAGCACTAAAAAAGCAGAAACTGGTCTTGAATTTAAAATTGATGCATATTTCACTATTCTATCATTTATTTTATAAGGGATTCCTCTTACAGACCTTCTCCAAAAAGAACCATAAATAATTAGCTCCCTGCAAATGCTCATGGACTAAAATTTCTGCAACAAAAAAACTCTGCTTTTTATTTTGGTTTCTACATATACTAACCCCAAAGGAAGAAAAAAAAAATGAATTGTATTATTGTAGTAAGAAATGTATAAGCATTTGAAAGGGAGGTTGTTATAATGAGGTCTCCCAGCTTTTTCTTTCATTGATTGAATGAGAGTGCAGAGCAGTGATCACAACTTTGTGGCCTCTTTCATTGATTTAAAGGGGTAACTCTATAGTTGTGCCTTTTTGAAAGCATTCAACTATTAGAACACATATCCATAATAAAAATACATACAAATACTTTTGCTGCTTGTAGTAATAGAATGAACATCTCTGGTGACACATCTTTGAAACCACACATTTTACCAGCAGACTTATGACTCCCTATAGTAGTAGCTACATGAGCAGTATAAATATTATTTTAATAATTTATGTATCATGCGTTTCAAAAGTGGTGGTTTTGGGTCACAGCCAAATAATTTGAAAGAGTTGATACAGGAAGATAACATTGAAGAATATATCAAGGTTTATAATGGGCATGGATTTGTGCAAGCAACAGGACAGAACACTTTCTTGGCAGAGAAAGGGTTCTTGAAATCAATGATGTAGGATCTCATCTTGCCCTGTTGCCTTTTCTTGCCCGCGTAAACATATGAATGCAGTAAGTGGCACTTTCAGATCTGATCTAAATATAGTTTAGGCCATGAAAAAATGTAATCAGTTTTGGTATTAAGCAAGACGGTTTGTTACTGTGCTTTTGTATTACCATTATAATTTTGTTGTCTGTTAAATGCCAAGAGGTCTTTTAATGTTTTCAAAAAATGTTTTGTGTAGCCTCAGCCTTTGGCCTTCCTTGAAGAAGATATTCGAGAGGTGTTGAAGCAGGAAACTGGGAAAGATATATTCATTAAAGAGGAAGATGATCCCATTTTTAAAACCTGCAGACAAGAGGTTAGAATTAAGTATTAAACCTTTTCCTTCTCTTTCTCAAAATATGTATTTTTTTTAATGATTGTCCCTAATTTACTTTACAGCAACTTTCTGCTGTTAAGAGAGTGAGAAAATCATTGATCCTCGACGCTTGGGATAAAGAAGAACTTGGTACTCAACCTATAACGGATGATGATGCTCCTGATTTACAAGTATGTTACATAATGTGTCACCAATGACAATAGTCTGGTAACTGATATGAAAACAAATGTTCTAACAGTCATTAACCACTTAGGTCAAGATTGAACTGCAATTAGGGGTTGTAAAGTGATTGCTAAATTTGATTGTGTTAATGTAATTAAGGTATTTTACAGTTTGGTAGTTAGGTGGCTTGTATTGCTTACCAAGACTTCTGTATGTTTCTGACTTCAACACATGTATATCTTTTCCACAAAAATGCATAGACTGCTTTTATTTTGATGAATGTAGAAACCATTTAAAACCTTTGGTGATCTAAATTTACCTTTCATATAATTATCAGAAAACAATATTGGTAGAATGACTAAGGTATTTTTTGTTGTTGATGCGACAGCATGAAAACATGATGTCTCCATCTTTATTAATGTTGCCGTTGAGTGAGAGACCAGAATGGAAGCAAACCCTGAGCAATGAGAAAAACAGATCAAATTTGCTACAGAAGAAGAAACCCAATCCAGTTTTAAAAACTGTCAAGTTAGAAAAACCTCTCCAGGTATGTTATGTGAATATGTCTGTCTTGTACCGTGATAATTGATAATGTACTGGTTTAATATATAACCTACTTGGAGACAATGTAAAGTATTGGTTCTTATTATAAACTAGCGACTTGTCCGTCAAAAATGACTTTACGGTCCTCACAGGCGTCGTCCAACCCGCAACTTTCTGGCCTCTCAATGAGCCTCTCCCCACTCTCTGACCCCTGGGTCTGTTTCCCCCCCTCTCCCTCCCACTGTCTCTTTGCCCCCCTGTCCCTGACCTTTGTCCCCCCCACCACCCACCTTATATCTCTCCCCTGTGTCTCTCTCCACCCTCTCCCTCTCCTGTGTCTTTCTGCTCCCTCTCCCTCCTCTGTGCTCTACGTGTCTGAAACCATTTTGGGGCTTGGAAAATAGATCAATTTCTCCAAGCCCAAAATGTGTTTCGATTTACTGGCTTGAAAAAAAAATTATGTCGTTACAGCCGCCATTTGTTTCAAAAAACGCTAATTGAATAACAAATTACCTTGCAACCCCACTTACAGGCTCCCTGCCTCTCCCCTGTGGTGTGTGAGGTTGTAAGGTAACTTGATAATCAATTGGTCTTTTCGGCAATGACGCTCATTGCAGCCCCCGTCATTTCAAAGTCTTGCAGGCCTCGCAATGAGCGCCAAGGGGTTTGTTCTGTTACCTTCAGTCATTCTGAATATCTCCCTTGCTCAAGCACCTGACAACTGGATATGTACAAGCCTGGCTTAGATTATGCTAATAGAAATGTCCTTTTTTTTAGTCCATAGGTGAATGGGAAGCCGTTGTATACGGAAAGACAGAAGACCAGTTAATCATGACAGAGCAAGCACGACGATATCTTGGTGTCTACAAAGGAACCACAAGCTCTACATCAAGGCCTTTAGTTCTATGAATGTAGGACTTAACCAAGAGAACTCACTTCTGCCTTTTTTACTTTATGCACTAAACTGAGACTTCTTTTGTATTTGTGTACAAATGCTTTGTCCTGCAGCACTGTATTACTAAATAAGGTAACCAGTTGCAGCACTGCTTAAAAAGTAAGCAGCTCACACTGAAGGATAGAAGAAGAGTTTCATCATCATTGTGAAAATGGAAAGCATTTCTCTGGCAGAGGCTTAATAGAATGGACATACTGTGAAGGAAAAGTATTTTTATCTTCCTTCGTCGATGGAGAGAATTGTGTTATCTGGGTTTTGAAGACAGTAGTAGATCATAATTCATGTTATGACTTTCTGGTTTATATTTACCATCTTTTCATTGCTTAAATAGTAGTTTGCAAGTAAGTGCTTTCAGTTATTTATGCCACCATAAAGGTCCAACAGATTATTTTATTTTTAGACCGACTGTTGAAGCTGCATACTTAGAAAGTAATGACTTGTTATGCCTTCTGTTTCTGCCCCTAAAACATGGCTTTCTGCAGTATGTATGCAGAATAAAATTATAATTCAAATTAACTGAACAAATGAGTGAAAGATAAACAGTCTATCACAATTATTTAAGTATCAATACCAAAAAATAAAAAAATAAATCCTTTTTTTCTGGAATGGATATCTAAGAGCAATGGGACAGAAATCCATCTAGTAGCAAATATTTTTGGTGAGCAGTTTTTCACTCAACTTTTATTTAAGGCATTTTAAAAAGTGTTTGAATTTGAGTATTTAGTTAATCTCTTATTTTTAAATATTCCGGTACATACTGTAGATATCTCAAAGGTTAGGAAGTTGCACTACTAGATTTTGTTATTTTGCATACAAAAGAGCTACAGTGTTAAATATTTATACACAAGGGTACTTAACACAAATACAGAATTAGGTTTTCTGAATTAGAATGTATCAGTATTTTTAATTCTCATGATGAGAATTGTACTAGGATGTTTTTGAATGTATTGTACAGGGTGTAGAAACAAGGAATGTGCTTGTTTTTTCTAAATTATTTCAGTGCTTACAAGTAGAGGATTATATTGAACTGTATATATACACATGTTTTTTTAGAAGTCAAAATTGCTTTCTGTTTTTAGCAGCTCTTGGTCCCCATTTGGTCAGAATGTTTTTATCTATTTATATTTAATGGACATACTATATTTGTTACAATGCTAAGCTATTAACATTTAGATCTTAAATACAAATAACTACTAAAGAGGACATGGTCCATGCACAGTATACCAACATGCTATTGCACTATAATCTAAATCATGTAAACAAAACCCACCCAGGCGGTTTTGCAACAGGATGTTGCAAAGGTAGCTGAAGAAAGCAAATATCATACTTAAGTATTGTTATCTCATCTATATTCAATAACACAATACAGAGGCTTGTGTTTAGTCTTTCAGTTTTGAACGGACTAACACTTTAAAACTAGAGCATGATTTTGCTTCAGTTATATATAAAGCATTTGACCTTTCTAAGCTTTGCACGTTTAAAACAGGTAACAGCGGTTACTTCTGTTACCTATTTTTAGGTATTTGCACTTATTATTTATTTTCTTTTTTTTTTTTTTCTTTTGAAGGAATGTCTTGCTTGTATTTGTAGAGAATGTACTGTATTTAGTATAATGGTGCGCTTGGCAACTTATTTACTGACTGGTAAATAGAATGCTATAGTGTAGGTTTTTTTATTTATAAATCTTAAATTCCTCTCCACTCCCAAGATCTGCTGCTATAGAAAAGAGCAGAATCCGCTTGCTGCTACTGAGAGATGGAATGAAAGAGCATTACATGCACTGTAAAAGAAATTTAACCTAATAATGACATGTTCTCAAATAATTAGAGGGGATCAACCATTACTTTGCGGTTTCTAGCCTTTTTACCACCAGATATTGTGAGAGAGCTATAAAGTATAAAATATCCACTGACTGCAATCTTACTAAGCTTTAAAATGCAATATTTTAAAGTCTGACATAAGATGGCAAATCCTTCAGAGAATATATAAAAACAAAAGTTTCTTCATGCTCAATGATAATTTTAATTTGGTCACGTCATCAAATTTATTATATAAAATGTTTTATACTTTATAAATGTTTACATGTATTATTCTTTATTCCGCATTATCTCGACAAACATAACAACTAGTATTGGTTGGTCCCTTCTTGCTTTTATAATTTGGTTGTGTATTTCCATATTCATAAAACACCATCATTTTAATGGGATATTGAAACAAGACATTGTACGATAATATATCAAGGTGTGATTAATCAAAAACTCCAGGCACACGAGTTGTCTCCCAATATCACAACCACTTTGTATGGGAGTACAGGCACAGGATTGGCAATTTCTTATTCTGTCAAATCTATAGGGGTAATGTTAATGCTTCTATCATCCCTCGACAGCCCTGTTCTAAACTTCACCCACAAACAAATCTCAGTCATAACTGCTAAAGTCATCAATTAATCATAAAATGAAAGGGCCAATGAAGCTTACAGTTGTGCGGTATACCATAGATATAGGTGTGAAAGGCACGTGGAAGTAGTATTTTCCATTTGAAATATTGCTATATTTAGTGTGTTAAATATATTTTAGTTTGTACTTGAAATTAGTTTGAGTCCCTCCCATATCTACTACATATTTAATGAGGCTACATCAACCAAATCATTGGAACCTACTGTGCACGTTTAATGAATACATTTGTTGTTCTTTCATATTTATACTCGGCATGAGTAATCTCAGTCCATCTTCATTGTTTGGCCACATTGAACGGCTTGTTGGCTGTGTGGTAATTATGTATGCAGCTGCTCATGGGAGGCATTCAAGGGTAATATCAACAATAACTGAAAAATGCCTGTAACCAAGTCAGTACTTAAACAAATTTAAAATCATAACCCCCTTTCCCACCTGATTCTAACCTTTCATGAAATACAGCAGTTGCATTTTATTAATCACACTTAAATTACAGTGCTCTTGTTCCTTGTCCCTTTTGCATTATTTGTCTTACTGCTGGGTTGTATTGGGTGGGGGTACTGCAAAGCCTCACAGCATTCATTTGGGTACCAATTTTGAATGTATGCCTCTTTATTGTGTTGTACACTACATAAATTATATGTAGCAGTCAAACATAAGTAAAACTGACAATTCATAGTGTGTACATTATTTCTTTTGAAATCTGTAATATGATTAAATAATGAATGGTTTAAGTGAAGTTTTCATTTTGGTTTTTTTTTTTATGTATGTTCTGGCAGCTTTGATTGCTAGTTCAACAGCACTAAAGCAAACAGTCTCCTTATGAAATATAGCACTTGTATCATTTTAGGCTTACAGTGCTTTCTAACAATTCTTGCATAATTTCATGTCAATCTTTGTTATTTTTTCCCCCCCAGCATCATAAAATAAAGGGATATTACACATACTTTGTGGTTTGCTCTTCTTACTGTTTCCTTTTGTGCCTGTGAGGTTTGAGTCAGAAATACTAAAACTATTTACTCAGGGCCCTGTTCTATTGCCCAATTCATACATTTATACACACTTTTAAAGCGACTTGCAATCCGGTTACGAGTTACCCACCCACAATGACTAAAGGCCAGCCAAACAAGCAAAATAGGCCTTAGAACTCCATTGGTTTTAACACAGTTAGAATATTATTATTATTATCGTTTATTTGTAACGCGCCAACATATTCCGTAGCGCTATACATAAGTTAAGTTACAGGCAATGACAAGTTAAAGATTCATACATTGCAATCTAAAGGTTAAAGTTTTATGTGGTACAGTAGGGAGAGAGTAGTGCTGAGCATGATAGGGAGGAAGGTTATAGGCTTCTTTAAAGAGGTGCGTTTTTATTGATGTTATGAAGGATTTAAGGCAGGAGGATAGTCTGGTGAAGCGAGGCAGGGAGTTCCAGAGAATAGGGGCAGCGCGAGAAAAGTCCTGGAGGCGGGAGTGAGAGGAGGTTACAAGAGTGGTAGAAAGAAGAAGGTCGTTAGCAGAACAAAGAGGGCGTGTGGGGGAGTATTTGGAGATGAGAGCAGAGATGTATGGGGGTGTGCTGTTGTTGAGGGCTTTATAAGTTAGGGTCAAGATTTTAAACTTTATTCTGGAGGCTAAGGGAAGCCAGTGAAGTGATTGACAAAGAGGAGCTGCCGACACTGAACGATGTGTACTGAAGATGAGTCTGGCGGAGGCATTTATTATGGATTGAAGTGGGGAGTGAGATGGGCAGGCCAACAAGGAGCGAGTTGCAATAGTCAAGACGAGAAATGAGAGAGTGTATTAAAATCTTAGTAGTGTCTTGTGTAAGGTAATGGCGTATTTTGGATATGTTTTTTAGATGGAAAAGACAGGATTTGGTTAGAGACTGTATGTGTGGGATGAAAGAGAGCGCAGGGTCCAGTAGAACCCCGAGACAACGGGCTTGGGAGGTGGGAGTGATGATGGCGTTGTTGACAGAGAGAGAGATGTGAGGAACTGAAGCTGTAGTAGAGGGTGGGAAGATTAGGAGTTCAGTCTTAGACATGTTGAGTTTCAGATGGTGGGCGGACATCCAAGAGGATATACTAGGAGGCAGTCGGAGACGTGTGCTAGAAGAGAGGGGGATAGATCTGGTGCTGAGAGATAGATTTGGGTGTCATCTGCATAGAGATGGTACTGGAACCCAAAAGAGTTTATTAGGGTGCCGAGTGAGGATGTGTAGATGGAGAAGAGGAGTGGGCCTAGGACTGATCCTTGGGGTACGCCAATAGACAGGGGGTGAGGAGAAGATGATGTGCCGGAGAAGGAGACGCTAAATGATCGTTCTTGGAGGTATGATGAGAACCACAAGAGAGCAGTGTCTCGAATGCCGAGGGAGGAGAGAGTGTGGAGTAGAATTGAATGGTCAACTGTGTCGAAGGCGGCAGAGAGATCCAGGAGAAGCAAAATAGAAAAGTGGCCTTTAGACTTGGCGGTGAGCAGGTCATTGGTGACTTTTATGAGGGCTGTCTCAGTGGAGTGTTGGGGCCGAAAGCCGGATTGGAAAGTGTCCAGGAGAGAGAGGAGATGAAACTGGTAAGGCGGTTATAGACGAGCCGCTCCAGCAGTTTGGAAGCCAGGGGGAGTAGAGAGATAGGGCGATAGATGCAACGTCAGAATCGGATGAGTGTTTCTTGAGAGTGGGTGTAATTATGGCATGTTTTAGAGATGATGGAAATGTGCCAGTGTTAAGGGAAAGGTTGAAGATATGTGTGAGAGCTGGAATTAGTGTAGTAGAGAGGGGAGGGATGAGCTGAGATGGAATAGGATCGGAAGGACAGGTGGTGAGGTGGGAGGATGATATTAGGATGGAGGCTTCATCTTCTGTTGCAGGGGTAAAGAAGTCCAGAGTGGCTGTGGGAATGGAGGGGTGGGGGGTAGATTGGGTGTTGTTGGTTGGTTGAGTTAGTTGAGAGAGTGAAGTGTGTGAGCCACGGTGAGAGGAGAGTCCATTGTGGATAGATTGAGTTTTATGAGTAAAATGGTTGGCAAAGTCTTCAGCCGTGAGACAGGAATGGGTGGGGGGAGGTGGTGGGCGGAGGAGAGTATTGAAAGTGGCAAAAAGACGTTTTGGGTTAGAGGACAGAGTTGATATTAGTGATGTAAAGTACTGCTGTTTGGCCAGGTTGAGGGCAGAGGAGTAGGAACGTAGCATAAACTTGTAGTGAAGGAAATCTGCTGCGGAGCGCGATTTCCTCCATAGCCGTTCAGCAGTGCGGGAGCACTTCTGAATGTAACGTGTGTGTGTGGTGTGCCATGGTTGTGGATGAGATTGAGGGCGTCTGCGTGTAGTTATGGGGTCAAGGGTGGAAGAGAGAGTAGAGTTGTAGTGTGAGGTGGCAGTGTCAGGGCAGTTGAGGTTGGTGATAGTGCTGAGAAGAGGTTGGAGCACAGTGGAGAGTTGGGTAGGGTCGAGTTCTAGCAGGTTTCTGTGGGTTATTGTGGCTGGGGTTAAAGAAGAGTGATGGGAGGAAGATGTGTTGAGGTTGAAGGTAAGGAGGTGATGGTCAGATAGAGGGAGAGGGTGGATGACTAGGTTGGAGGTATGGGTAATATTGGTAAAAATAAGGTCAAGAGAGTGTCCAGCATGGTGAGTTGAAGAATCTGTGAGTTGTGAGAGGCCGAGGGAAGAGGTGAGTGCAAGTAGTTTGGCGGCTGCTGAGGAGGTGGGGGTGTCAATGGCAATGTTGAAGTCGCCAAGTATCAGTGTGGGAATATTGGAGGAAAGAAAGTGTGGGAGCCAGGCGGAAAAGTGATCGAGAAATTGAGACGGAGTACCTGGGGGGCGATAGATTACAGCAACACGTAGAGAGATAGGAGAGAAGAGGCGGATAGTATGAGCTTCAAAAGACGAAAATTGGAGGGATGGGACAGGGGGTATGAGGTGGAACGTACAGCGAGAAGAAAGTAATACGCCCACACCACCACCTTGTTTGTTCCCAGGTCTAGGTGTGTGACTGAGGTGAAAACCCCCATGCAAGAGTGCTGCAGGGGAGGCAGTATCAGAAGAGGAGAGCCAGGTTTCAGTAAGAGCCAGTAGATTGAGGGAGTTGGTAGTAAAAAGGTTGTGAGTGAAGCTCTAAATAATTGAAGTTACAAAAAATCAATATTCTAGCTTGCAAATTAAGTCTTGAAACTGAAAAAAGTATCAAGTTTGTGTCAAAAATATTATGAATGCTAAATAGGACACACAAGGGCTTTTTCAAACACTTATTATAGCTGTGACTGACCCCAAACCCACAAATATGCAATTTCATTTATTTTTTTTAACTGTTATTTCAGAGTAATATTGATCCCGGGACTCAAGGGGTAAATACATATCATAAAACTCACATGGACTAAAACAGATGATCTAATGCATTTTATAGATTGCTTGAGTGCGAGCCCGATCGGCAAATCTACTTATTGGCACTAATTAATTCTTGGCCTCCAGTTGAGGATTACGTATAACCTCCATGTTTTACTAACGTCATGATGACAATCTCATTTACTATTGGCTGTGTCTAAGAAGTAAATTACGAGCTTGCTAAAATATTGTCCGATCATATGATAACGCCCCCTGAAATCAGACTTAAAAAGGCATGGTTTACAAGTTCAGTCTTTCGGTCATAATTTGCGAAATGGAGTCAATAGAATACATCTAAACATTTATAAACAAAACACCTGCAGCAAAAAGTACTGGTTCCAGGCATTTGTGAACAGCTAATGGAATATGTCCCACTGTCGGCAATGCTTTTATGTTATTAATGCTCAACCCTATGGCCACTCTTGCTTGAGCATTTGTTTTTATTATCTTTTCCAATTCTTTATAGTATATAAAGACAAATGAGAGCAGCGTTAAACAAAGCAATATGACTAGAGCTAATGTTAAAGTTCCTGGTGCAAAATAAAAAATTTCAGTAAGCAAGAAGATACCAATGACCCCTTTCTCTGTTCTTTTTATATATATATATATATATATATATATATATATATATATATATATATATATATATATATAAATACAGTGGATATAAAAAGTCTACACCCCCCCGTTAAAATGTTAGGTTTCTGTGCTGTAAAAAAAATGAGACAAAGATAAATCATTTCAGAACTTTTTCCACCTTTAATGTGACCTATAAACTGTACAACTCAATTGAAAAACAAACTGAAATCTTTTAGGTGGAGGGAAGAAAAAAATAAAAAATAATGTGGTTGCATAAGTCTGCACACCCTCTTATAACTGGAGATGTAGCTGTGTTCAGAATTAAGCAATCACATTCCAAATTGTGTTCAATAGGAGTCAGCATACACCTGCCATCATTTAAAGTGCCTCTGATTAACCCCAAATAAAGTTCAGCTGCTCTAGTTGGTCTTTCCTGAAATGTTCTTAGTCGCATCCCACAGCAAAAGCCATGGTCCATAGAGAGCTTCCAAAGCATCAGAGGGATCTCATTGTTCAAAGGTATTAGTCAGGAGAAGGGTACAAAATAATTTCCAAGGCATTAGATATACCATGGAACACAGTGAAGACAGTCATCATCAAGTGGAGAAAATATGGCACAACAGTGACATTACCAAGAACTGGAGCTCCCTCCAAAATTGATGAAAAGATGAGAAGAAAACTGGTCTGGGAGGCTACCAAGAGGCCTACAGCAATATTAAAGGAGTGGCAGGAATATCTGGCAAGTACTGGCTGTGTGGTACTCTCCCGTATTCTTCATATGTCTGGGCTATGGGGTAGAGTGGCAAGACGAAAGCCTTTTCTTAAGAAGAAAAACATCCAAGCCAGGCTACATTTTGCGAAAACACATCTGAAGTCTCCCAAAAGCATGCGGGAAAAGGTGTTATGGTCTGATGAAAGGTTAAACTTTTTGGCCATAATTCCAAAAGATATGTTAGGCGCAAAAACAACACTTCCCATCACCAAAAGAACACCATACCCACAGTGAAGCATGGTGGTGGCAGCATCATGCTTTGGGGCTGTTTTTCTTCAGCTGGAACTGGGGCCTTAGTTAAGATAGAGGGAATTATGAACAGTTCCAAATACCAGTCAATATTGGCACAAAACCTTCAGGCTTCTGCTAGAAAGCTGAACATGAAGAGGAACTTCATCTTTCAGCATGACAACGACCCAAAGCATACATCCAAATCAACAAAGGAATGGCTTCACCAGAAGAAGATTACAGTTTTGGAATGGCCCAGCCAGTGCCCAGACCTGAATCCGATTGAAAATCTGTGCGGTGATCTGAAGAGGGTTGTGCACAGATTTGGAGTGTTTTTGCAAAGAAGAGTGGGCAAATCTTGCAAAGTCAAAATGTGCCATGCTGATAGACTCATACCCAAAAAGACTGAGTGCTGTAATAAAATCAAAAGGTGCTCCAACAAAGTATTAGTTTAAGGGTGTGCATACTTATGCAACCATATTATTTTATTTTTATATTTTTTCTTCCCTCTCCCTAAAAGATTTCAGTTTGTTTTTCAATTGAGTTGTACAGTTTATAGATCACATTAAAGGTGGAAAAAGTTCTGAAATTATTTATCTTTGTCTCATTTTTTTACAGCACAGAAACCTGACATTTTAACAGGGGTGTGTAGACTTTTTATATCCACTGTATATATATATATATATAAATATTGCTGATTTATTAATGTGTATTCAATACATTGTTTTAAAAGACTTCCTGTGTATGTCTAGTGTGCTACATTCTACCTGTTTGTTTTTGCCACCTCATGTTACACCATTCCACTCCACAATTTGCACAAATATTTGACTGTGCCTCCATGAGTCACTGTTGCTTATTACAGATGACATGAAAGCTTAATCCCTTTTGGTGTAGTTACAGCTCCTTATCATGATCCAATACTGGTAAGAATCACCACAGAACATGTGTAAATTAAATTAATTCCAAAATAATAGAATTTGTCTGAATAGTTTTACTGTTTGTAACTTCAATTAATACAATATTTTTAACCATTTGAAATATTTAATATATGCAGAATATTAATTGTTTAGAAAACTCTTCTTTATTTTAGATTCTATATTTAAGACCTAATTATGGTATGTCTGTGTTTGTTTCATTCTAAATATAGGTTCCTCTGTTGGGGAAACAGCATTGCAACCCGACTTTTTATCATGGAAATATGGATCCCATGTCTTTAAAGATCAACAAGCTTGGTGTCACCTGTCTCTCACAGACCCTTGTCTGCAGGTCTCCTCAGTCTCTCCCCAGTTTGCGTTAACCACTTCATAGCTCTGGGTGCTGTTGTATCTTATCAATAATTTTTAAAATCTCCATGCATATTAAATATGCTGCCTATTATGCCAAAGTCTACATGTTGCCACTTGGACATCTGCTGGTAGACCTAGATCTACATTTCTTGCAGTCTTCATTTATCCAGTCTATGAAAAGTCCTTAAATTGACATGTTTTTAGTTTCTTTGCTACAGTTAGTATTAACATTTTAATAAAAAAATGTAAAAAAAAAAGCAGGTACATTTTTTAAAATTATTTTTTTCATTATTTCCCTGGGAAAAAAGTTGCATTATAGAAAAACAAAATGACATAATTTGCTGGAGACAGTTTCTGTCTATTATTAAGCTGACATTGATTTTATTTTCTAATCAATTATTAGTAAAGTCGGGATATATTAGAATGTGTTGGTAAACTAATATTTTAATTTTTAGTCTAAAAATTCATGACAAAAAATAAACTTGAAAATTATACAATCAACCCGAAACTGTTCTTGAAACGGGCCAAAATTACATTTTGCCTACACTGTCTTTCTCTTCACCATTACTTCAATAAATGCAGTCTCACAATATCTGCACTTTCTCAATCGTCATCCATCTCAAAAGTACATACACTTCACTTCAAGACCTAGTCACAGAATAACACTTCAGTTACCAAAACCCCCTTGTTCGTCTTGACCTCCCCAGCTTACAGTGCATCATATTGTTTATCGTCATGAGCCCTACTTAAGACTATTTGTGCCATCTTTGCTGTTTTCCATGTATGTATTCTAAAGAAGAGAAACAAGTTCTTACTGCTTAGATGCTATGGATAATAATGTCCATCTGGAACCCTTTTATTTTCATCATTTTTATTAAATGTGTCCCGCATCCCCAAACATATGTTCTACCTAATGCACACCTCAGAAATCTTTTTGAAACTTCCCAACCTCACACTGATACTTGGCTCAACTCTAGTGCATCTTTTCGACATTCCCTTTAAAACCAGCAAGTTTAATCTTCCTTTCAAATACTCTCTAAACACAACCACCTTAAAAACAAGCAAACATCTCTCCTATCTACTGTCCTATCTTATTTGGGTTTAGTCTCCCTAAGGGTGATAGGGTACTCCAGACATGGACTCCTTGCTCACTGTGCCTTAGGGAGTACAGCTGCACCTCACTGACGAGGCCCAATGAAGGCCGAAACGTACGTCTGTGGTTTGCTGTTTCTCTTATTCCGGGTAGAATTGCCTGGTATTTTGGGGCTGGGTCACTCTTCTGAGACTGATATACTACAGGATATTTCTCCCTGTGAAGGGCACAAGTGAGCTAAAAGAGGTTGCTCTCCCAGTGGGTTATCCTGTCCGTAGAACTAACCTATAACGTTTTTTTCTCTGAGCACCTCTATTTTGGTATTTTGTATGTACCTCAAAATAATTAAAGGCACACAAGTTTACTGAATAAAATCTGTAATGAGTGTGTAAAATTCTGAGAATGTTATGACTGGTGTAAAATTATGCAGGGAGCCATAAGTAAATCTTATAGTTAAAATTGGATAAATCAAACAAAGCTAGATTTTCCTGTTCTGAAGCAAGCATATATATTCTCATTGTTGCAATGTTTTAACATAAGCATCACCTTAAAGCCATGCAGGGTGGAGCTGGGTCAGTACTTGGATGGGAGACCACCCTTGGAGTACCATAAGCTGTATGCTCTGGCCCACTGGATAAGGAACTGGCACCCCCTCCACTGTATCTGCCATGAATACCAAGTGGATCAGTATGATGTGTTATAGTCTATGAGGTCACGTAGAGTCAGACACGGCTGAACAACACACAACAACAATACATATCTAATGACCTGTTTTGATTTTATTCCCCCAAAAGACACTTTAATAAACATTGTTTTATTTCTGTATTTATAGCATAGCAGACAGATTGAGATTCTACTAATACTATCTTCTTCATATTTATTCTTTATTTGAAATGTAATCTCTAATTTGACAGCGGCAGTTTAAAATTCAAATTCATTACCCAGTAAAAAAAAACTGGTGACGATTTCAAAAGACTTTCTAACTACAGTTTTATCTTAGTAAGAAATCATTACGTTTAATCCTATCATTCATTTAATCCTATTATTACAAACGCTTCATAATGCTGAACCCGAGTGCGTATCGGATTGGACATTACCCTCACTTTGATTCTATATAGATGTACATATGTCCACCGTCAACAACTCCCATGTAGTCATCCAAGACTACATGCTGTGCACCCATGATGGTGCACCATTCAGACTCCATCTATGTATCAAATCTTTTACATTTACAGTAAAAACTCAGTGTTTTAAGACTGCATATTAATCTACTCCCATACAAACATCAAGCTTTATCATTACACTTACCAATACCACCCAATAATCCCCTATCTTGCTGCAGAATATGCCCCTGTACCCTTATTTTCAAATCATGGCAATTTTCTTAGACTACTAATTCAGCCTAGTGAGATAAGAATTGTTCCATGAACGCACTTAAGTGTGTTTTTCAATCTCATATTTATTTTCCCACAAATTCCCTCTGTTCTTGGTCCCCATCATACTTTAAGAAACATTACCTTTTTAACATAATATGATATCCCATTCGTGGCACCTCTGTGGAATATTTTGTAACTTTATAAATATCAATATAATATCAAGTATTGTTCCAGTAATGAAACCATGACGGCGTTTTTTTTTTTGGATAGACTGACTCTTGATGGACTTTAAGCCCTGCTGCTCACATATTAGTGTGTTGTAATAGTTAAATCCCTACAATTGTTACTTGAAAAAATGCAAATCAACCAGCAATGAGGCTTCACCCTCAATTGAATGCTCAACGCAGGTCAGCTGTATGTAGCATAAAGACTCAGCGTTGCGTAAAATTATCCCATTGATGGTCTTTTGTCCAAACAGTCTGCTACTCTGAAGAGCAAATGCATTTGAATCTGCTCTGAGCATTGGCACCATGCTGTGCAGTCAATAGCCCTTCTGTTCAGAAGCCACAGACTTCCCCTGGATCATTTCAGAATAAAAGTGTTGATTTATAACCGAATCTCTCACCCCTCAGTGATATAATGTATGGCGTGTTGAGGACCACAGGTGCTAGCCTTGGTCTACACATTGCCACCTTTGACTGAAATTAAAACACACCTAAATAATTAAACCGAAGACATAGCAGCCAAAATGTGTACAGCAGCTGAGGGTCTCTAATTTATACTTAATGAGATGCAAATTGTCTTGGGCATCACTTATCAAATCACATCTCAAACACAGTTTGGGGACAGGTCTATTGTTTGACTTTAAAGGTTTCTTTTCATTATAAAGCCCCTTTTTGCTTTTGTCTGATTTTTATACAGAACATACAATTTTTTGGCGGTTTCCTCTGGCACTGTTCTATTTTAAATAACATGTACTGTATAATACGTTTTGCCTATAAACACTGAATCACTTAAGCGTTGCTTGCTCAGTGAACTCGAAACCCCAAAGTGACAGCTGTGTATGTATCTTTTTTGTGATATTTATCTTTTTTTAGCGTTCAGTCCTTGCTCCTACATGTATACATTTTTGCACCATGTAAATGATGAAAATATGTGCAGTATAAAGAAATCTAAGCAAGAACGTGCAGTAACTTGCTTTTATTAATTAAATCATTGAATTTTTTGAAAATAATATATATATTCTCAATTTGAATGAATGTAGGGCTGCAGAGTACCATAACATATATGAATCACTAGTCAAAAATATTAAAGGAGTTTAAATAATCGCCAAGTTAGTTAGATCAATTTCTGATGCACCATCAGCCCTATTAAATTAGAAGCCCGTAGCGGCATCGGGAACCTCGCAAGGGCTGCGGGCTTGAAATTTGAGTTACAGAGCTAATACATTTTCAAACGTTGGATGTGCAGCTGTGAACATGATCAATTAGTCAAACTTGTAGTGACGGGTTTAGATGGAGCCAATGGAAACAGAGATCGTCATCATTACGTCAATGAAAAATGGAGGTTGGATTTCAAAGTCTTACGGACTTCAATTACTAGTTACGATCGGACCCACATTCCAGAAATATTGCAATATTGATAAACCCATAAATATGATGTTCTAGTCCATGCTCGTTCCATCATATGTATTAACACATTGATTGCCGGGATTGATATAACACAGAATTTAAACATGTAATAAAGTATTTTATTTTGCCAATTTGCGAGCTTGAGAATATTGTGCTATTAATATGAATACCTAACATCACTTTCTCTGTTAGTATAAGTACAGTAGAGTGTTTATATTTGCATTTACAGAGCTACGAGTTGGACTTTACCCCACTAGTGGGTCCTGTCTAGTACCTATTGGCTTTTGGACTCCATTTGCGGGTTACGGGCTTGAACGCCAGTAAATTTGTTGCAGTTCAATAGCATGATTGGAAACGTAACAGTTACAGGCTTGACAGATCAAAGAATTTGCGGGCTCGCTTTCCAAATTCCCCTGTCTTGTAGCCTTTTCTCGCCCTTACCCAGCAAGTCCTTGACAGGTTGCTTTACAACCGACAAGATGACTACTCACACTCACACTATGCCTAGAGTAGATGAACTGTTAGATAGGCTTATGATAGACAATTCTTCATTGCCACGTTAATGGGCAATTGAATTTATAAATGAGCTAAAAAAAATAAGTACCGTATGCACTCGAGTATAAGCCGACCCGAGTATAAGCCGAGGCACCTATTTTACCACAAAATACTGGGTAAAATGAGTGACTTGAGTATAAGCCGAGGGTGGGAAATGTGCTGCCCCCTGGGTCCCTCTTGTGCCTTCTGTGTCCCCCTCCTTCTCCCGTGTCTCTTCTCCCCTCTCCCTTCCCTGTGTCTCTTCCCCCCTCTCCCTTCCCTGTGTCTCTTCCCCCTCCTCATTCTCAACCTCCCTCCTCAACCCCACTCCTCATCCTCAACCTCCCTCCTCATCATCCCTCCTCAACCTCCCTCCTCAACCCCACTCCTCATCCTCAACCTCCCTCCTCATCATCCCTCCTCATCCTCAACCTCCCTCTTCAACCCCCTCATCCTCAACCCCCTCCTCCCCAACCCCCTCCTCAACCCCACATCCTCATCCTCAACCCCCCATCCTCAACCTCAACCCCCTCCTCATCCTCAACCCCCTCCTCAACCTCAACCCTCCTCCTCAACCTCCCTCCTCATCCTCCCTCCTCATCCTCAGCCCCCCTCCTCATCCTCAGCCCCCCTCCTCATGCTCAACCCCCTTCTCAACCTCCCTCCTCAACCTCAACCCCCCTCCTCAACCTCCCTCCTCAACCTCCCTCCTCATCCTCAGCCCCCCTCTTAATCCTCAGCCCCCTCCTCATCCTCAACCCCCTCCTCAACCTCCCTCCTCAACCTCTACCCCCCCATCCTCAACCCCCTCCTCAACCTCCCTCCTCAACCTCAACCCCCCATCCTCAACCCCCTCCTCAATCTCCCTCCTCAACCTCAACCTCCCTCCTCATCCTCAACCTCCCTCTTCATCCTCAACCTCCCTCCTCATCCACAACCCCCTCCTCGACCTCCCTCCTCAACCTCAACCCCCCCATCCTCAGCCCCCCATCCTCAACCCCCCATCCTCAACCCCCCTCCTCATCCTCACTCTCAACCTCACTCCTCAGCCTCAACCTCCCTCCTCAGCCTCAACCTCCCTCCTCAACCTCCCTCCTTAACCCCTCTCCTCATCCTCAACCTCCCTCCTCATCCTCAGCCGCCTTCCTCATCCTCACTCCCCCTCCTCATCCTCAGCCCCCCTCCTCATCCTCAACCCCCTCCTCAACCTCCCTCCTCAACCTCAACCCCCCATCCTCAACCCCCTCCTCATCCTCAACCCCCCCTCATTCTAACACCCCCTCCCCCATACTACCCCTCTATATAACTCCCCCCTCCCCTCACTTACCTGCTCCGGCCTCCGCTCCTTCTTGACTCAGCGCGCATGTGACGTCACATGCGCGCCACGTCATTAGCATATACCGGGTGCCGGCACCCGGTATATGCTAATGACGTGACGTCACATGCGCGCACGTCATTAGCATATACCGGGTGCCGGCACCCCATATATGCTAATGATGCTAATGACGTGGCGCACATGTGACGTCACATGCGCGCTGAGTCAAGAAGGAGCGGAGGCCGGAGCAGGTAATTGAGGTGGAAAAGGGCAGGGGGTGGTATTTGGAGGGGTAGTATGAGGGGGGGTAGAATGAGGGGGGTTGAGGATGAGGAGGGGGGAGGGAAAGAGACAAGGGGGGGTATTCCATAGCACTATACATGGGTTACGATCAAGGCAAAAAACACGTAAAAGACATCTTTGAGCTTAAAATCCAGTGTCCAGAGTGCTTTCCCCAAAGCACCATGCAATCTTACAATCTAAAGGGATATATATTGGGTATATCTGATTCTTAGAAAAGTCAACTTTTTATAATTATCGAAGATGATTGTAAATGTAAACAAGTAACACTATATATAACAGCATAAATCAGTTTATTGCATATAACTAATTGTTTTATGTTTGAAAAACATTCAGGTTCATTGAACATACTTTGGTACATCTTCCCTCAAATTATTGCATCCTTTGCAAGTGGCTTAAGGGTAACAAAATAGTATTAAAATGCTTAAGATATCTGAAAATTAGTATTGGAAAAAATCATGTTCAGAGCAGATTTATATAATCTATGTTCTTTTTTTTTTTGCTTTCAGTTTGGACACTGGGTTAAACGCCAGTCCGTGTGCACCATATATATTATATATAGTTGACACAAAAAAATCAGTAAGGGCTCTTCAAATACATCTGTGCCTAAAAGTAATGAACTTAATCAATAACTCCTTAAATTATGGAAACTAAGATTAAAATGTGATCTTTGCAGCCAATAGCAAATTTGTGTGCTCCAAGGCATTGTGCCTTTGTGTATTATTAAACTGTCTTATTGTGTTTGTGATGAATGTCCAAGGTCTGTCTTTGGCCTTTGTAAAGCTTTCTTGACTGACAGAAGTGTGCCACTGTTTAGAGAGGGAAGCCGTATAATTCAATAGACAATCAGTTTACAAATTCATGAATGGTCTTTCGAGCCAAATAAATGGCCGGGTCAACATGTGTTTTGGGGGTGTTTCATTAGAAGTGGGCCAGAATGTACGCATCCTCCTACTCTGGCAAACGCCCAGGCTTTGTCCGCTCCAGACAGCAGATGGGAAGCAATTATATGAGTGACAGCCAGGTCATCTGGCAGACATATGAAGAGGCTGCATACATTTTTGTGGAAAGCAGACCTTTTTTTCTTTTTAGCTGTAAAATAGGACTCTAATAATTACTTATTATTGGGTTTTAACTGTTGTCTGACTGCATAATTTGTTTCCACTAATTGAACTACTTCTGTCTTTCCTCTAAATAAGTAGATGCCCGAAACACATTAGCATTTTTTTAATCACATTTTATATGGATCATTTTTCTTTTCTTTTTTTTTTACTTTACAGCTTATTTTTTTATACTAACATGCACATAGATAACAACAATAAAATACCCAAAAATGCAATACACATTGTATACAAAGAAACAGGTTATATATCAGTAATTGTTCTTTTTCTTTGTATATAATGTGTATTGTATTATATATTTTATATATATATATATATATATATATATATATATATATATATATATACATATTTATATTTATATGCTTTATATACAGGAGACAGGATAACAGGAGATCTGGAAAAGCAATAATATATACATATATATATATATATATATATATATAGTTGTCACAAATATGGGTTGTTGCTAATGTTTGCGGGCACGCATAGCGAGCCCACGGCAACTGCGGCTCTCACAAAGCAAGGCAAGCAGTGGAGCCAAAGAAACACTTAGGAAACACGGGATCGCCTTAGGCTGCAAGCACTTGACGAACGCAAGATAGGAAAAATACGAAGTTAACGACCAAAACCGCACAAAGCAGAAAACACGAAGCACACAAAAAATAAAAATAAAATTACAACAAAAACATCACACACAGCACGGGGGGGGAACCGCCAGGACTTCTGGGAGTGAGGTGGAACGCAAATTTAAAACGTTTTTGGCGACTTTCGGCACTCGAAAATCAGCTAAGCAAGAAAAAAAATGTCGGGCAAAAAAAAATTAAAACGTGGCTCCACGACCCTGGACCGAGCAAAACACCGCCAACCAGGTACCACTTTCACACAGGAACCTACGAGGTACAAAATACACTATTACAAAGGACGGCAAAAGCCCTCGAAACTCGTAACACATAGACAATTCACGCTATTTTACAATCCTAACTTGCCACTAACAACATTATGCATCTACAGTAGCGCTTTACACAAATAAACCAACGGTTTGCCCTCGCGCACGCAGCCTATTTCTGATGCACTGTTACAACATTCATGACACTATCTCCTCAGGCCAGCAACAGTCCCACTGGACATTATATGCTGCAGGACAATAAAATGAGATTGTTACCTCTTCAGGCTATTGATTGTTACATTAATTATTATAAAAAGGTGAACTATATTAATTTATTATTCAATTGATTCATTAATTAGTATTTAGGAAATATAGAGACGAGCAAAAGGACACGCGAGTAGAGGCTCACAATGAGCGCCGAAGGTCCTTAGAGTATAAAAAGCTTAACATTGTGTGCCAAACAGCATTGCCATGGCTTCAAATGTTATTGACATTTGATGGGAAAGTCGCTAGTATATATATATATATATATATATATATATATATATATATATATACGGTATTTATTTATATACCTTTTTACATACATTTTATAATAAAACAGAAGATCTGGGAAAGCAATAATAATAATATCTCTCTATAAATATGTCATGGTTTTCCTTATGTTTTCCGCAAACTAGAAAACATTTTATATCATTTTTCGGAAATGGGCTATGTCTATATCATATATAAATCTGAGGTCTGATAGAAGGTTGATTTAAAAAATGTCTTAAATAAGGTAATCATGGTGTGTCCATAGGTACTTAAAGGGACATGGAACACAATTTGTTTTTTATGGTTTTAAAAGATACCAAAGTTGTGTTTTGAATAACAAAAAATTAAGAACAACCTGTTTAAACTTTATTGAAACTAACAAGAAGTGCGCAGAGCATACGTGGGTGACTCATTCTAATCAGTTTTGTTCTGCTTTGAGAGCATCACTTGAAAAAGAAAATACACAGTGGTACGTTATCAAATACCCTCCTTCAGACGCAACAAAAAATGTTTTCAAAAGCCCCTAGTAGCCACTTATATTTAATAAAAAAAATATTTAATTGACTGTACACCCTTTGAAACCAAAGTTGCCCCAACACTTGTATCCGATAATATCACATACTTTGCAGAATTGTTTCTATAATGGAAGTGCAGGTACATTTCTGAATTAATAAATATTCTATTTTCAGACTGTTTTTCCAATAATATATTTTGTGTAATCTTAGCTTTGAACTAAGTATACATCTGCTCATACTACAAATTATTTGCATTATTTGAACAATGTTTTATAATGCATTTGGTTTATGAAAGTTGACAAATTTACATATAAAATGTTTTCAAATAAAGTCCTACTCCGTTAATACATTTTATCTGAACATATTAAACACTGAATTTTATGGCTAAGAGTGTATTAACATCTCTTTGGAGGTAAAATTGTGAAAAACATTTCCCAGGTACCAGAATAAGGGCCATACAAAGTCCTGACTTTTGCCTACAAACCATGCCTATTACCTCACAATCAGCGGTGTAGGAACTGGGGGGGATGGAGGGGAAAAATCCCCCCCCCCCACAGGTTATATGAACAGGGGACACAGAATAATAGCAAAAGTAGACTTAATCAGGCATTTCCATATTTGACCACTAGAGGGAAATGCAGTATGTTTTTCCCATGAAAGCTGTGACCCATAATTTATGTTTAATTATATAATTTAAATAAATATAAATATATATATATATATATATAGCAGTCATAATTGCGGGTTGTCAAAAGTTGTTGCTAACGCCTAGCGAGGGCCGCAGTTGCTGGCATGGAGCACAGAAGGCACTCCAAGCCAGCAACTGCG
This sequence comes from Discoglossus pictus, assembly GCA_027410445.1. Taxonomy (NCBI): domain Eukaryota; kingdom Metazoa; phylum Chordata; class Amphibia; order Anura; family Alytidae; genus Discoglossus; species Discoglossus pictus. Next base: position 88,066,389 of record CM050166.1, read on the forward strand.
GACTTCGCAACATTTACGGACTTACGACAGAAATACGAGACGGGGGACTTAGAAATAAAACATTACGACCTCACAAAATTATGACTCTAACGGCAGACCCGCGCGAACCTCAAAACATTCAATAAATACACACAACAAACACATATAAAGCTTACCACAGCAAGAGGGAGCACCCAGGACCTCTGCAAGTGAAGTTCCACCTGCATTTAAGTCCAAAAGCCGCCCAAAAAAACGAAAACGAGGCTACAGGACACTAAACACGCAAAACACAACCAAACACATACAGATTTTCTGAAAAAGCCAGACGAGGTCCAAGCACAAGGACGCTAAATCATCCACAGCCGCGTACCATACATTAGGCACCATTTTACAACACTAACTTACAGAATGCGGAAGTACACAGCTACCCTAACGGATTTGGCTCTCGCACGCACACTATTTACACTACACACTGCACACATTGCTCACACTTACACAGCAGCTCCACAGCACTCAAAACACACATTGTATGCTGCAGCAACATGAAAACAGATTGTCAGCTCTTCAGCATAATGCTTCCTGCATTTATTACTTCAAAATAGGTAAAGTATATTCCTTTATTAATGTAATACAGTATTTAGTTAATTACCATACACCAAACAACATTAGCTCACTTACAATTTGATTCCCGTCATTTTTTGACGGGCAATATTCTAGTATATATATATATATATATATATATATATATATATATATATATTATATATATATATATATATATATATATATATTTATATATATATATATATATATATATATATATATATATATTGTATATATATCATTTTTAATTATATTGGGGGCGGGTGAGCAGGGCATTGCACCAGGTGCACCAGCGCTAGGTCCACCCCTGCTGCCTATCCTGGGAGTAGAGTTGAATTGTACACAGGGCCACAGTTTTTTTGTCTCTTTAAACTGTATCCCCCCCCCCCCCCTCCCCCCCTTCGCCCATGTTCACAATATTGCTATATTCTGCATTTGGCCCATTTTATACCATGTTTTGATAAAATATACGTTATTTCTTACAATAAAAAAAATATTATTTACTCATAAATAGCTGGAAAACTGAATGAGCACTTCACTCGTGCTTTTACTGAGGGATTTGCTCTATATATAAACTTTTGGGATCAGTGCAGCCCCCTCTGGCAGTATTTATATGGCAATATACCAAGTGATAAAACAGTAAGAAGGATGAGTTCCATGTGTGTGTTTCAGCTCAGATCCAAGAGGCCTAGGGAAGCACATTTACAGGGGGCAGCTGTCTGTCTGATGTTGCTAATGCAATGCAGCACCATATACACAGAAATATATATATATATATATATATATATATATATATATATATACACCCCCTTTTGCATTGCTACCTTGTCATGGTGAGGGCTTGTGTACCTCAATGAAGTTGTGAGCTATACCATGTAGGGCTACCTAAGATGGGCAGGTCATAGCAGAGCGGTCAGACAAATTGTGGTCCACTGGAGAAGGAACTGGCAACCCACTCCAGTATCTCTTCCATGAAAACCATATAGATAAGCACAACCAGAAACACAGATGGATGTGCCTGGCGTGCTGCATCTACATGTTCATCGAGAGTGGGATATGACTAAAGCATTGAAGAACAACATATACAGTGCTTTGCAAAAGTATTCACCTCCTTGGCATTTTACCTATTTTGTTACATTACAGCCTTAAGTTCAATGTTTTGTTAATCTGAATTCTATGTGATGGATCAGAACACAATATTCTAAATTGGTGAAGTGGAATGAGAAAATATATTCATAAAACGTTTTTTTAGAAATAGAAAACAGAAAATTGGCATGTGCGTATGTATTCACCCCCTTTGTTACGAAGCCCATAAAAAGCTCTGGTGCAACCAATTAGCTTCGTAAGTCGCATAATTAGTGAAATGACTTCCACCTATGTGCAATCTAAGTGTCACATATGTCATTTCATATACACACCTTTTTTGAAAGGCCCCAGAGTCTGCAACACCTAAGCATGAGGCACCACTAACCAAACACGCCATGAAGACCAAGGAACTCTCCCAAAAATATGGGACACTGCTGTTGAGACGTACAAGTCAGGGTTAGGTTATAAAAAAAATCTAAATCTTTGATGATCCCCAGGAGCACCATCAAATCTATCATATTAAAATGGAAAGAACATGGCACAACAGCAAACCTGCCAAGAGACGGCCACCCTCCAAAACTCACAGACCGGGCAAGGAGGGCATTAATCAAAGAGGCAGCACAGAGACCTAAGGTAACCCTGGAGGAGCTGCAGAGATCCACAGCAGAGACTGGAGTATCTGTACTAATGATGTCGCGAACATCAATTTTTCGGTTCACGAACCGCGGACGCGAATTCCATCAAATGTTGGCGAACGGACGAAAATCGGCGAACCGCCATAGACTTCAATAGGCAGGCGAATTTCAAAACCCACAGGGACTCTTTCTGGCCACAATAGTGATGGGAAAGTTGTTTCAACGGGACTAACACCTGGACTGTGGCATGCCGGAGGGGGATCCATGGCAAAACTCCCACGGAAAATTACATAGTTGATGCAGAGTCTGGTTTTAAGCCATAAAGGGCATAAATCACCTAACATTCCTAAATTGTTTGGAATAACATGCTTTAAAACATCAGGTATGATGTTGTATCGATCAGGTAGTGTAAGGGTTACACCCGCTTCACAGTAACAGACCAATATCCCCGTTTAATGCACCGCAAACAACCGCAAACAGTCCCTTTGCACAACCGCAAACTCCCCATTTGCACAAGGTTGGATACCAAGCTAGCCATGTCCCGTTCCTTGTCCTCACTGATGTCATTGAAGGTCTCTTCATCCACCCAGCCACCAAGGGGACGCCTGCTGTGTTTGGTCTTCCAACTCCTCAAAGCCACCTTCCTCCTCTGACTCCTCTTCTTCAGACTCCCAGAGTCTGGGGGCTTCCACTGCCCAGCATGGAAGATTATACACAGGTCAGAGTCTGGGGGCTTCCACTGCCCAGCATGGAATATTATACACAGGTCAGAGTCTGGGGGCTTCCACTGCCCAGCATGGAATATTATACACAGGTCAGAGTCTGGGGGCTTCCACTGCCCAGCATGGAATATTATACACAGGTCAGAGTCTGGGGGCTTCCACTGCCCAGCATGGAATATTATACACAGGTCAGAGTCTGGAGGCTTCCACTGCCCAGCATGGAATATTATACACAGGTCAGAGTCTGGGGGCTTCCACTGCCCAGCATGGAATTTTATACACAGGTCAGAGTCTGGGGGCTTCCACTGCCCAGCATGGAATATTATACACAGGTCAGAGTCTGGGGGCTTCCACTGCCCAGCATGTAATATTATACACAGGTCAGAGTCTGGGGGCTTCCACTGCCCAGCATGGAATATTATACACAGGTCAGAGTCTGGGGGCTTCCACTGCACAGCATGGAATATTATACACAGGTCAGAGTCTGGGGGCTTCCCCTGACCAGCATGGAATATTATACACAGTTCAGAGTCTGGGGGCTTCCACTGCCCAGCATGGAATATTATACACAGGTCAGAGTCTGGGGGCTTCCACTGCACAGCATGGAATATTATACACAGGTCAGAGTCTGGGGGCTTCCACTGCACAGCATTGAAGATTAAACGCGTTGCCTCTGTCTGCGTTATTATAAGGTGTGTACTGTTAAGTAGTACTATTCCTATCGGTTTAATTCCTGTTACGTCCACTATCAGGGGACGTGTATATGGCATGGATTTTTGGAAGCGGGAGATGGAAAAAGATGCTTGGTCGGTCCCCCCACTTCAAATTTGGGGCACTGCGCGTGCAATCTAAGGTGCCACCAGATAGGAGAGGTGTATTAAGTTGTACTACTCATTCTTATCAGTTTAATACCGGTTACGTTACCTATCAGGAGACGTGTATATGGCATGGATTTTTGGAACAGGGAGATGGAAAAAGATGCTTGGTCGGACCTCCTCCTTCGAATTTGGGGCACTGCACGTGCAATCTAAGGTGCCACCAGATAGGAGAGGTGTATTAAGTTGTACTACTCATTCCTATCAGTTTAATACCTGTTACGTTACCTATCAGGGGACGTGTATATGGCATGGATTTTTGGAACAGGGAGATGGAAAAAGATGCTTAGTCGGACCTCCTACTTTGAATTTGGGGCACTGCACGTGCAATCTAAGGTGCCACCAGATAGGAATGGTGTATTAAGTTGTACTATTCAATCCTACCAGTTTAATACCTGTTCCGTCACCTATCTTTCCTCCCAATAGCACATTCTATATGTCATCAACCGGCCTGTGTGTATTTAGAGAACCACACTTAACCGGGGACAAGGTGGCTTGGCTATCAGAATTGCCTCAGAGCCTTAAAAACTCGCCAAACCCCCTAATCAGACACTCACTATCATACTGGTAATGGGCCAAGAAACACATAGGCTTGTTCCCTGGATCCACCCAAATTACCCCAATTCTTGACCACCCTCAGGCCCCGAAACACATGAGCATAACATCACAACACTGGTGGAGGTCAAGGAAACTAAATAGACTGGGAGACTGGTTAGTAAAGGGCCAGATGCTCACCTATGAGGAACTGAGGGACAAGCATGAGCTACCGCTGTCAGAACATTACAATTACTGTAGGCTGAGGCATTTCACACATTCCCTGACCCAGAAACAGGGGACACCGGTCTTAAATTGGTTCTCCAAAATTTGTAAAGATAAACCTCTATCAAGGGGATCATTGGGTCGCTTTACAAATATAAAACATTTGTTACTGGTTGAAGCGACACTGGGGGAAGGACCGGAGTGGGGGAGCCCTGGAGACCCTTCAGAAGCATCCGGCGGCAAATTCATCCCAGGAAAGGAGAGGTCGCTTACTGAAGCCTGCCCTAGGGTAACCCAAGGGTGATTGCCCAGGTTAGATATTGTAAATAATAAGCTAATACTGCTGGAGGGATGATAGCTAATAGGACTTTGGTGTTTCCTGCAGATATACTCTTTACTATTGTCTGTTTTACCATGTTTTAGGTATCTCTTAAATTGCAATCACAGTAAAAAATAAGAAACATTATTAACCTAAAAAGTAAAAATAAGAAGGAATAGCCAGCTACCTTTCACAAAATGTCTCTATTGTAAATATGTATTTTTGCACAACTGTTATGCAAGACTGTTCAAAAATGCTTTATTTTTCATCTTCTTCTAAAATAAAATAATTTAAATGCAAAAATTAGGTATTGTTGCAGCGACCAGAAAAATTGATGTTAGTTTGCCAGGCAGAAAGTGCCCTAAAACATTGCGTCTTGAACCCTAGTTGGTGGCGGATATGTCACACAAGTCATCCGGCATTCAGGGATAAAATACAGCAGCGTGTGGACCATTATTAGCTCAAGGCAGCTCATCTATCAGGCCTTTTTTAATCGAATGTATTGCCCACTGTCAGTCGCTTCGGGATCCATCCCTCATTCATCTTAATAAAGGTGAGGTAATCTAGACTTTTTTGACCAAGCGACTTCTCTTATCAGTGACAAAACCTCCTGCTGCACTGAAGGTCCTTTCTGACAGGACACTTGAAGCGGGGCAGGACAGAAGTTCTATGGCAAATTGGGATAGCTCAGGCCACACCCAGTAGTCAAGGGGTTCATCGCTCCTCATAGTGTCGATTTCTGTAGTTATGGCGAGGTAGTCTGTTACCTGACAGTCGAGTCATTCTCTGAGGGTGGATCCCGAAGGGCTGTGGCGATGCATAGGACTTAAAAAGCTCCGCATGTCCTCCATTAACGACACGTCTGTAAAGCGTCCTCTCCTTGCCGGCGTGGTCGTGGGAGGAGGAGGATTATGTTCACCTCTTCCGCTGTTAGATTGCCTTTGTGCTGTGACATCACCCTTAAACGCTGTGTAAAGCATACTTTTTAATTTATTTTGGTAGTGCTGCATCCTTTCCGACTTGTGGTAATTCGGTAGCATTTCAGGCACTTTCTGCTTATACCGGGGATCTAGTATCGTGGGATCCAGTACAGGTCGTTCTCCTTCATCCTTTTTATATGAGGGTCCCTCAACAGGCACGAAAGCATGAAAGACCCCATTTGCACAAGGTTGGATGCCGAGCTAGTCATGTCCTGTTCCTCGTCCTCAGTGATCTCACTGAAGGTATGTTCTTCCCCCCAGCCACGTTCAACACCACTGGTACCAGATAGGTGACAACAAGCACCCTGGGATGCCTGTTGTGGTTGGTCTTCCTCCTCCTCCTCAAAGCCACATTCCTCCTCTGACTCCTCTTCCTCACAGTCCTCTTCCAGCGTTGCCGCAGGTCCAGCAAGCGATGCTGATAAGGCTGTTTCTGGCGGTGATGGTGACCACAACTCTTCCTCTTCAAGCTCATCTACGGCCTGATCCAGCATTTTTCGCAGGGCATGCTCCAGGAAGAAAACAAATGGTATGATGTCGCAGATGGTGCCCTGGGTGCGACTGAACAGGTTTGTCACCGCCTCAAAAGGACGCATAAGCCTACAGGCATTGCGCATGAGCTTCCAGTAACGTGGCAAAAAAATCCCCAGCTCCGCAGAGGCTGTCCTAGCACCCCGGTCATACAAATACTCGTTAACGGCCTTTTCTTGTTGAAGCAGGCGTTCGAACATTAGGAGTGTTGAATTCCAACGTGTCGGGCTGTCTAAAATCAAGCGCCTCGCTGGCATGTTGTTTCGCCGCTGGATATCTGTAAAGTGCGCCATGGCCATGTAGGAACGCCTGAAATGGGCACATACCTTCCTGGCCTGCTTCAGGACGTCCTGTAAGCCTGGGTGCTTATGCACAAAGCGTTGTACAATCAGATTACACACATGTGCCATGCACGGCACATGTGTCAACTTGCCCAAATTCAATGCTGCCAACAAATTTCTTCCATTGTCACAAACCACTTTGCCGATCTCCAGTTGGTGCGGAGTCAGCCACTGATCCACCTGTGCGTTCAGGGCGGACAGGAGTGCTGGTCCGGTGTGACTCTCTGCTTTCAGGGAAGTCAACCCCAAGACGGCGTGACACTGCCGTATCCAGGATGTGGAATAGTACCTGTGGAGCTGGGGGGGTGCCGTTGATGTGGAGCAAGACATAGCAGCAGCAGAAGAGGACTCAGCCGAGAAGGTTATGGAAGAGGATGAGTAGGAGGAGGAGAGGAGGTGGCAGCAGGCCTGCCTGCAAGTCGTGGCAGTGTCACCAACTCCTCTGCAGAGCCACGTATTCCATGCTTGGCAGCCGTCACCAGGTTTACCCAATGCGCAGTGTAGGTGATATACCTGCCCTGACCATGCTTTTACTTCCTTTTGCACAATCAAGTACAGGTTGGGGATTGCCTTTTGTGCAAAGAAATTTCGTTTGGGTACCTTCCACTGCGGTGTCCCAATAGCTACACATTTTTTGAACGCCTCAGACTCCACCAGCTTGTATGGTAAAAGCTGGCGGGCTAAGAGTTCAGACAAGCCAGCTGTCAGTTGCCGGGCAAGGGGGTGACTTTGTGACATTGGCTTCTTACACTCAAACATGTCCTTGACAGACACCTGACTGTGGGCAGATGAGCAGGGACTGCTCAGGGTTGAGAGGGGGCAAGCAGGGCAGCAGTGGTTGACGTGGCTGAAGATGCTGGACCAGGAGGAGGATGGCGGCTTTGACTTTGTGTGCTGCTTGTACTGATGTGTTGATCCCATAGGCGTTTGTGATGTGACATCATGTGCCATCGCAAAGAAGTTGTACCTAGGTGGGTGTTGGACTTCCCACGACTCAGTTTCTTTTCGCACAGGTTGCAAATGGCATCACTGTTGTCACAGGCAGACACACGAAAAAATTGCCACACTGCTGAGCTCTGCAATGACGGCATTCTGGTGGTGGCAAAAGCATGCATTGACTGGCGTGCTGTCTGGCTGACCACGGGTGCCGATGCATGCTGTCTGACTGTGCCATTAGCTACTTTCGACGACCTCCCATTGCTTCCAACTCGTCTCCTCCTCCTCTCTGTCTCCCCATCTGAACTTTCCTCCTGTTCTTCTTCTCTTATAGCGGGCACCCACGTGACATCCACGGACGCATCGTCATCATCAACCGCTTCACTTGTATCTGACAACTCAACAAAGGAAGCAGCACCGGGTACAACATCATCATCATCATCAGACCGTACGTCCATGTGTGTAATGCTGCCTGACTCGGACATATCCCTGTTATCTACATCCTCTGGCACTAATGTTTGTGCATCACTCATTTCTTTCAACGGATCTGTAAATAACTCTGCTGACGGATCAAGTGAAGTGGCTGTGGTGCTAGTGTTGGTGGTGGCGGCAGGCGGGCGAGTGGTAACTGGAGAGGTGCCCGAAGCTAGGCTGGAGGAGGATGGTGCGTCTAGGTTCCGAGCGGAAGCTGTAGAAGATTGGATGTCCTGTGTTAGCCAGTCAACCATGTCCTCAGAACTGTTCAAGTTCAGGGTACGTTGCCTCTGAAAACTGGGCATTATTCTAGGGCCAAAGGGAATCACAGCACCACAACCACGACGGCCCCTGCGGGGTGGCCTGCCTCTGCCTGTCATTTTTTTTTACAATTAGTGGTACTATGCGTGCAGGCTACTGATATTCAAACGATTACAGTAAAAAAGGGTTGTTTTATTTCACTGCACACTACGGTTGCACTAGATATGAGTGTCAGTGGGCACTGGCAAAAGTTGGCAGACTAGATGCAATAGGCCTCACACACACGCCTTTAGGCAGGCTACTGATATTCAATCGATTACAGTAAAAAAAGGGTTGTTTTATTTCACTGCACACTACGGTTGCACTAGATATGAGTGTCACTGCGCACTGGCAAAAGTTGGCAGACTAGATGCAATAGGCCTCACACACACGCCTTTAGGCAGGCTACTGATATTCAATCGATTACAGTAAAAAAAGGGTTGTTTTATTTCACTGCACACTACGGTTTCACTAGATATGAGTGTCACTGTGCACTGGCAAAAGTTGGCAGACTAGATGCAATAGGCCTCACACACACGCTAGCAGGCTGGCATATGCAATTAGATTACACAGAAAAAAGTAATAAGATAAAATTAGAAGGGCTTTTTGGGTTGCTGTCCTTGCAGCAGATATGAAAGGAGTCCTTCAGGTGTGTAGTTAAAGCTAAATACACAGCCTGGCTATCTATTTCCCTATTAAATCAAGAGCAGATAGAATATATCTCCTCTCTCCACGAATGCAGCTACAGAATGATTCTAAAATGGAGGCTGTCATACAGATGGAAGGCTCTGGAAGGGAGTGTATGCTGCTGATTGGCTGGAATGTGTCTGCTGACTGTAAGGTGCAGGGTCAAAGTTTCCTCAATGATAAAGAATAGGGGGCGGACCGAAAAGCGCATATGTTCGCCGTTTGTTGCGAACATGCGAAAATCGCCCCGAATAGTTCTCCGGTGAACTGTTCGGGACATCACTAATCTGTACATATGATGACAATAAGCCATACGCTCCATAGAGTTGGGCTTTATGGCAGAGTGGCCAGAAGAAAGACATTACTTTCAGCAAAAAACACAATGGCACTTTTTGAGTTTGCGAAAAGGCATGTGGGAGACTCCCAAAATGTCTGGTCTGATGAGACTACAATTGAAGTTTTCGGCCATCAAAGAAAACGCTATGTAAATGTGTTGAAATGGCTAGTCAAAGCCCAGACCTCAATCCAAAAGAAAATATGTTTGCTGTTCACAAGTGCAACCCATCCAACTTGGAGGAGCTGGAGCAGTTTTGCAAGGAGGAATGGGCAAAAACCCCAGTGGTAAGATGTGGCAAGCTCATAGAGCCTTATCCAAAGCGACTTGGAGCTGTGATTGCCGCAAAAGGTGGTTCTACAAAGTATATGACTTTAGGGGGGTGAATAGTTATGCACATTGACTTTTTCTGTTATTTTGTCATATTTGTTGTGTGCTATACAATAAAAAAAAAAAAACACCTCTAAATAAGTTGCCATGTTCTATAAATTAAATGATGCAAATCCTCATTCCATGTTAATTCCAGGTTGTGAGGCAGCAAAACACTGTAGGTCATAATAATAATAATATACCTCTTAAGAATTTTCTAACTGCCCCTTAAGGTTAAGTTTCAGGTTCAGTGTACTCTCTGCAATATATATTTTAGCTCACCATTAATTAACATATAAATATATAAGAGCAGCAAAGAAAGGCTATTTCCAGAAAATATAATATAAAAAAAGCAATCCCAGCTGTTTCTGCACTCTTCCCCACCCCTCCTTGTCTTGGAAATTACTGTTCAGATGGTGAATAAAACATCATAGATTGTATTAATTCTGTTGAATAAAATCATAGAATGATATTGTGCTGAATACTTTACAGATATACACTACGCTGGTTACTGTCCTACAAAATATATAGATCATGAATTACATCTTTGACTAGAGCAATGCTTTTTGTACAGAGCTTTCTAGAAATCTTCTATTCATTATTAAATGCTTGTTCTCAACTTTTAGGTCAATATAAAATTACACCAAATTTAAGCATTTTTCCTCAAAACATCAGAATAATTTATTGATGGAAATAGGATACTGTACTATTGAGATACAACGCGTCTGATTCCAGAAACAATTCTTTAAATGTAAGCATTGTTCAATAAATTATTATTATTATTGTTTATTTGTAATGCGTCAACATATTCCATAGCGCTATATATGGGTTACGATCAAGGAAAAAATCAAAGCACTGTATATGCATAGAATACTTTGTAAGTGTACTTGGCAATTACCAATTTACTATACACTTATTTAGATTAATATACACTTATGATTTTCTATATAGGTGTATGGTAAACTTATGATCTGGATATAGCAAGAGGAAAGGTGGAGTAGTAACTGAGTAGTTTTGGGGGTGCATAAATCTAAATAGGCCTAGTTCAGTATAACATTAATATACACTCCTGGTGAACTTTATATAAGTACATATAAGCACATACTGAACATCCGTAGCCTTCATATAAAAAATGTAAACCACCTGCTATGCATCAGCATTTAAGGTGATTTGATATGGTCCTTATCAGCCCACACATCAGGTAATCTAGATTAACTGATTATTGATACCCTATTTTCACACTGGATGAACATACTTTCTATTGTTTTTTGGTTATTGGAGATTTGATCAAGTTCTAGCAAACACCTGTCTGTGGAAGCAATACTTTCACCACAAGCCGGAGGTGTCTGTTACCACCAGCTGGCACAGAAAAGGGCATCTGAGTGGACTGGACAAAGCGGCAGAGGTGTATAAATTAGATCTAATAACATAATAATACACTGTGTGCTGAAACTGGCCTTTATCATCTCAATGTGGCCAGTAATAGCCATGTTATACATGTTAGACATGTTATACTAGGATTTATATTGAAGGTAAATAATAGATTACAACATGTAGTTTCTCCAGAATTAGATGACTGTGTTAATTTACTCCCTGTGGAAATATATCTATTTTCTTTTTTAAATTATATCTTTTATTTCTTTTATTATGAAAATACTGAATAGTTGTGACATTTTATATGTTTATACTGAGTTTTATTAGATCTTCCTACTTTATCAGCCCTATTAAATTCCCCCAACGTGTAAAACCGTAGCCTGTAACAAAGCCCGCAAGACTTTTTGCTATTAAATTAGACCCGTAAAGCAACCTGTCAATCACTTGCGGGGTAGGGCTGAGAAAGGGCTAAAGGATGTGGAAATTTGAACTGCGCGCCCGCAAATCCTTTGATCTGTCAAGCCCATAACTGTTACGTTTCTAATCATGCTATTAAATTGCAACAAATTCACTGGCGTTCAAGCCCATAACCTGCAAATTAAGCCCAAAGGCCAACGGGTACCAGAAAGGACCCGCTAGAGGGGTAAAGTCCAATACGTAGCACTTAAAATGCAAATATACACACACTACTGTACTTATATTAAAATGGAAAGTGATGTTAGGTCTTAGAATTATTAGCACAACAAGCTCGCAAATAGGCCAAAAAATATACTTTATTTCATGCTTAATTTCCGTGTTATATCGATCCCGGCAATCAATGTGTTAATACATATAGTGGAACTCGCATGGACTAGAATATCATATTTATGGCTTTATCAATTTTGCATTATGTCTGTAATGTGGGTCCGATCACAACTCGTAATTGAACCCTGTAAGACTTTGAAATCCAACCTCCATTTTTCTGTGACGCAATGATGGCAATATCTGTTTCCATTGGTTCCATCTAAACTCGTAACTCCGGTTAGACTAATTGATCATGTTCACTGCCTCGCATCCAATGTTCAAAAAATGGTTTACGGGTTTGCATCTCAAGCCTGTAACTCTCGGCCTGTTCTAATTTAATAGCTATGTAACACAGCCGAATTTCAAGCCCGCAGCCCTTGCAGGTCTCATGTTGCACTTACGGGCTTCAAATTTAATAGGGCTGTATATGTAGTAGATAAAGGGCACTTAATAGAATACAGCCAATAGTCCCAGCTTTAATATCCTTTCGGTGACTTAGAATTTATGGATACTGTTCTGCACCATCATAAAGAGCCAGTAAAAATCAAGAAATTAAATAGAAAATGTGAACAAAAATCAATTTGACGCTTTAGTTACAGCTTTAGAATTATTTTGAAATGTTTCTGTTTTTTTTACAGCTGTGAAACTTTATTTAGCTTGGGTCAATAGGAGTCAAGGTGCATTGCAGGATTTATTGCGCTTATGATGGCAAATTCTCAGGTCCCGAAGGGACTACAAATTATAAATGTTTATTTATTCTCTTAACTGCAACAATACAGTACACATTTTTTTCCTTTTGGATGTCTAAAGAAATTAAAGTTTTGATTGTGTATTGAGTGTATTGGGAGTGTATTCCCATTTGATTGTTTTTTTGTTAGTTGATTTTTACCATTATGGGGCCATATTCTATTAGCTGCTTGCAAATATCTCAAACCTTTTGGCTGCAAGTATTTTATTTTTTTTAATTTTTTTTAATAAATGCATTCTGTTGACTCCAGCTCGCAAATTTCGACCTCAAAGCTGAACTCGTAAGCCTTGCCTTTTTAAGTTGGATTTCGGGGGGTGATCATATGATCTGACAATATTTAATTTAAGTAATTTACTTCTTAGACACAACCAATAATAAATGAGACGGTCATCATGACATCAGTAAAACACGGGAGTTACACAAAATCTGCAATTGTAGGCTAAGAATTAATTAGTGCCAATAAGTAATATTTGCCAATCAAATCACAGTCAATCAATCTAGCACTCTATCAATGCATTAGATCATCTGTTCTAGTTCATGTGGGTTCCATGATATACATCAACCCCTTGAGTCCCGGGATCAATATTACTCCAAAATAACATTTGAAAATAATATTTTTTTATTGCATATTTGTGGGTTTGAGACTGTAGTGCAATTAATTCTATTCTTATGTCTTTCCCGGCCTTCTATTCTAATGTCTTTCCAGGCTTTTAAAGTACAGTATTGTGTGTTTAATAGCTGTTACAGTTTTAATAAGTGTTTGAAAAATGCCCTTGCGAGTCCTAGTTAGTACTCATAATATTTTTTTACAGGAACGCGATACATTTTTCATTTGCAGGTTAGACTTAATTTGCGAGCTAGAGCCACGGGTCTTATAGAATATGCATTTTGTGTAACAAATTATTTAGAGCTCTTAATATTTAAGCTGTGCTAAAACCAATGGAGTTCTAAGGCCGGTTTTACGTCTTTGCCTGGCCCGTAGTGAATGTGGGTGGGTAACTCGTAATCGGATTGCAAGTAGCTAATAGAATATGTGGCAATATTAAGAGTGATTTTAAGTGTGTATAATATTACAAATTCGGCAATAGAATAGGGCCCATGGAGGACTATTTGACTATTAAGTGCGTTTTATAAAAACTCTTATGTAACTCTTATGAAATATGCATCAATTTTAAACATCCTAACAGTTTTTTTGCTTGATTCTCAGTGCATTGATGATGTAGACAATATTCATAAATTCCATATCCTTTTAAGCTGTGAAGTTATTCCACTTACACTCTACCCTCTGTGTCCCTCCTTGGCCACTTCAAAAGCTGGATGCTATTTTATTACCTTCTTCAATAAATTTGACTTGTTTTGCATGAAACTGTTGGCGCCCTATCTATTTTTATACTGTTCCCGCTCTCATTACCTCACCTAAAGAGCCAGATTAGCTTGACATTCACAGTTTAACTCCAGAGTGCCTGCAGCCAGACTAAAGAGCCTCCCTACTTTAGAGATAGCTACAAGTAAATATATATAAAAAGATGCCCTCTGCAGTGGATTATATTTATTATAACACAAATCTGCAAAAATATTTATCATATCCTGTCATTAAAATTGCAGACACTATTTTATAGCAGAGGTTTGTGCTTCTGCTGGATTCCAGTATTTCCGTTCCTCAGACTGCAAGTTTGTGAGTAATTCTTAAACAGACTTTCTTCCAGCTTTGGGCAGGGCTGCTCAAAAACTATTTCATCTGATACTATTTAAGCACAACTATTGCAGTGTTTTCAGAAGTGTATAGTGCAATAATGTTTTTCTAAGTATGCATGTAAAGATGCCAGAGCAACTTTTGGATCTTGAAAGTCTTAGGTTTTTTGGTTCATGAGTGAAGGTATTATTAACAATTAATACACACTATATACATTTCTCAGTGTTTAATAATGCTTGTGTGTGTAATTATTAAGGCAAGGTACAACAGTAGGAAAACTATGTAAAGGATACAGAGGAAGTGGTAACCAAAAGATAAATGTTGATCTATTGGTAGATTTCCAAATATGAACAGGTTGGCTTCAGAGGGATAGGCTGCAACCCAGAGTTGAGATAAAGAGCCAGAGTTGAGATAAAGAACAGCATTTCAAATTACCTACCCCAGAAAAGGAGAGGCATACATTTGGTCAGCAACATATTTGAATGTGACTGTGAAAGACATTATGGTAGATCTTAGTAGGATGATTAATGAAAACATAGATATCATGTCACTAAAGCTTGAATTCCCCTTGCAAATTTGCTTTTATTTTTTTCACAAGTGCTCCTGTGTCCATATAATACCCCTTTGCAATCCACCAAGGTTTCTCTAATGCTCTATGATGCAACATATGCTCAGTACATTGGTAATATTATTAGATTAGCGACTTGCCCGTCAAAAAATGATGGCAATAAGATTGTAAGGCAGGTAATGCTGTTTGGTCGAGACATTAATTTTGTTGGTGGTGCGAGATCCTTTGGCGCTGATTGCGAGGCTGTTGGTTGTTGTATGTATTTTTCTGAAAGGCGCTTTTGGTGTAGGGCAATGAACGTGAAGGGGATAAACTGCCATTTGCAGCAGTAGCGTAAAGTGAGGCCTCCGTGAGCGGCATAGAAAGTGAGGCTGTCGTGAGCTGCATGGACATGAGGGGAGAAGCTGCTATTTGCAGCAGTGAAGTAAAGCGAGGCCGCTGTGTGCAGCGTGAACGCGAGGGGGAGAAACTGCCATTTGCAGCAGTAGTGGAAAATGAGGCAGATATGTGCAGAATGGAGAGTGAGGCAGCCATATGCGGCATGGATGAACGTGAGGGGAAAAGCCATGGAGAGTGAGGCTTCTGTGAGCAGCATGAACGTGAGGGAAGAAACTGTATTTGCAGCAGTAGCAAAAAGTGAGGCCGATGTGTGCTGGATGAACGTGAGGGGAGAAGCTGCCGTTTGCAGCAGTAGCGTAAAGTGAGGCCACCGTGTGCACATAAGGGGTAGAGCTGCCGTGTGCAGCATAGAGAGTGAGGCTGCTGTGTGCAGCTGTAATTTTTAAATGGGCCAAAATCTGCAAAGGAAGGCTAGTAATAGCCAAGGCTAGAGGAGACTCAAAGATGCGTCCTCCAGCTGGTGGGCCAAAAGAAAAGTGAGGCAGCCATGAGAGGGTGACCAGAATTGCTGTTTTAAGGGGAGCTAAGCCCCGCCCACAGGAAGAGGTGGGACGGGGGGAGGGACCCGAACACAATTGTATTTTGGGTGTGCTTGACACAACCGCATTGCACAAAAATTAAAATACCATGTTGTTGTTGTTTAGTCATTCAGTCTCGTCCGACTCTCTGTGACTCTATGTACCACAGCACGCCAGGTGCATTTCTCAGTCACTGCCCCTCTGAGCTCCATCAAGTTCATGTTCATTGCTTCAGTGTCCTCATCTATCCATTTCCGCCTCTGTCGCTCATTCTTCTTGTGTCTTCAATCTTTCCCAGCATCAGAGTCTTCTCTAGGGAATCCTGCTGTCTCATGGCCAAAATATTTAAACTTCAGCCACATGATCATACCTTCTAGTGAACAGTTTGTCTTGATTTCATGAAGTACGGATTTATTGGATCTTCTTGCAGTCCAAGGGATTCTAAGCAGTCTTCTCCAACATCACAATGCAAAGGCGTCAATTCTACGGTGCTCAGAGTTTTTCTGATCCAGCTCTCTCATCCGCATGTTACTACTGGGAACACCATAATTCGAACTTTGCAGACCTTTGTTGATAGTTTAATATCTTTACTTTTTACTAGCTTGTCCAAGCTTGCCATAGCTTTCCTCTCCAAAAGCAAATGTCATTTAATTTCATGACTACAGTCACCATCTGCAGAGATCTTAGATCCAAGGAAAATAAAATCTGTCACTGCCCCCACTTCTTCCCCTCTATTTGCCAGGAAGTGAGATTGCGGTTTGCCATGATCTTCGTCTTTTTTTTCTCTTACCAATAGTTTTTTATTAAGGACATTCACATCTTAGTTAACAACAATTCCTTTCGAAATACAATGTAAGCATAAATGTCACAGAGATATCTACATTTTTTAAGCTTATATTCAAACATGCAATAAAGGCTTAAAAAAAGTGCATGCTCTCTGTCCTTTTTTTTGTGTTATCAAAAATTCTCAAATAAACTTCACGTTCTAGCTAATTAACTGCTTTACATAGTTACCTAAGATTACAACGTGAAGAAGGCCTATATAGAAAAACAAAAATCAAAAAATCACATTACAGCAAAAAAAAAAACCCATAAAGAGTAAGAAAATTTGTCTTTTAAACTTCCTCATTAAAACATTAAGCTCTAATAATTTTTTTAAGGAATATTTAAACCAGATCACGGTACCTTGAATTGCAGAGCTCAGCTCTGTGCCGGGGTCCAGGGAGTCCCAGTCTCCAACACCCCACCAGTCAGGGCAATGATGCGGTTTATAATAGTTTTATATGAAGGATATACTATCTGGAGTAGCTAACCAGGGTTCCCAGATTTGTATAAACAGGTGACAAGAATCTTTCAGAATATGTGTCAACCTTTCCTTAATGGCTATATAATTAATCTTGTTAATGACCTCCTTGAAGTGAAGTAAAGGAGATTTAAAATTTTTTGGCTATAACATTTTTCGTCGCTAACATAATTCGTTGGAACAATTTGTTTTGGGGGGAAGTTAAATTGGTGTTGTGAATGCCAAGAAGACAGCATTCAATTGAGGAGTGTATAGCGTAGTAATAAATAGGTTAGTTGAACCGATTTAGTCCATACCCCCTGGACAATAGGGAATGTCCACCATCTTCGTCTTTTTAATGTTGTTGCACTCTTTTCTTTTGCCTTCATCAATAGGTCCTTTAGTTCCTTCTCACTTTCAGTATTATTATCGCCAGCGTATTTGATGTTGTTGATATTTCTTCCAGCAATATTGATTCCGACTTTGGATTCATCCCGTCTGTCCTTAAATTTGATGTACTCTGCATATAAATGAAATAAATAAGGTGAAAATATACAAACTTGACGCACTCCTTTTCTGATCTTGAACCATTCTGTTGTCACATGTTCGGTTCTGCCCGTGGCTTCCCGGTCCACATACAGATTCTTTAGGAGGAGGAGATGATCTGGTACTCCCATCTCTTTAAGGACATGCCACATATTGTTGTGATCCACACAGTCAAAGGCTTTAGAATAGTCTATGAAGCAGAAGTAAATGCTTTTCAGGAACTGTCTTGTTTTCTCTATTATCCATATATTGCTGGAGTAAAGCTTGTAGAATCTTAAGCATTACCTTGCTGGCATGTGAAATGAGTGCAATTGTTCGATAATTGAAGCACTCTTTGCCACTGCCTTTTTTTTGGGTTTGGTGTAGACCAGGGGTGAGCAATTCATTTCACAAAGGGGCCACATGAGAAACTCGAAATGTTGTGGAGGGCTGATTCATAGAATGAACTTAATTTTGCTCAATATTAATTTTATAGCTTTATTTTATTTTATTTCTCAGTACCAGGAGCAGTATCTACAGAATGCTATTCATCCCAGTTAGTCACAACACTGCTGCTCACAAATTGCCCCTTTTACAATTGCCACTGTTTTTCCAGGACACAAATTTGTATCCCACTGTAGGCCACTGTAGCAGGCCACACAGGGACAGCCAAAGGGCCGCACAATGCCCAGGTCTGGTGTAGACTGACCTTTTCAAGTCTATTGACCATTGATGAGATTCCCAAATTTGTTGGCATAAGGCAAGCAACACATTCACAGCATCATCCTGTAGAATTTTGAATAGTTCATATGGGATTCTATCACCTCTTGCAGCCTTATTATCACCAAGACATCCCACGGCCCATCTCACTTCGCTCTCCAAGATGTCTGGCAACATCTCATTGTACACATTATTGAGGTCATCACTGCTGTTAAGATCCTTCTTGTATAGATCTTTAGTGTATTCCTGCCTCGTCTTTATCTGATCTTTTTCTAAGTCCCTATGATTTTTGTCTTTTATTACGCCTACTTTGGCATGAAAGGTGCCATTTGAGTTCCTAATTTTCTTGAAGAGATCTCTTGATTTACTCATTCGGTTATCTTCTTCGATCTCTTTACATCGCTCATTGTAGAATGTCTCATTGTCTCTTCTTGATATCTTCTGGAATTCTGCATTCAGTTGGACACATGTTTACCTTTCTCCACTACCTTTCACTTTCCTAAGCCACTTTCAAATCCTCATTCTATCTTCCATGTCTAGTCCCTTAAATCTATTATTTACCTCCACTGCATATTCACAAGGGATATTATTTATTTTGTATCTACTTGGACTGATGTTTTTCCCTCTTTTCTTCAATTTAATTTTTAACTTTGCAATAAGAAGCTCATGGTCTGAGCCTCAGTTAGCTCCACGTCTAGTTTTTGTTGATTGTAAAGAGCTCCTCGATCTTTGGCTGCAAGTCAATCTGATTTATATGTTGTGCATCTGGATATATCCATGTATAGAGTCGTCTCGGAGGCTGTTGGAAGAGGGTGTTTGCTACAACCAGAGAATTATCTTGACAAAGTTTTACTAATCTCTGACCTGCTTCATTTTGTACCCCAAAGCCAAATTTGCCAGTTATTCTAGGTATCTTTTGGATCCGTACTTTACCATTCCAATCTCCTATGATGATAGTAAAATCTTTTCTTGGTGTTATATCTATGACGTTTTGAATGTCTTCACAGAACTGGACAACTTGGACTGGGATCACTGTGATGTTAAATGGCTTGACTTGAATTCAAATTTAAATCATTCTGTCATTTATTGGGTTGTAAACAAGCACTGCTTTGATTGACTATGAGGGCTACTCCATTTCTTCAGCGGGATTCTTGTTTGTCTGATTTTAAATGTCCCATTCCAGCTAATTTAAGTTCATTATTCCCAGGATATCAATGTTTAACCATGACATCTCATGTTTGACCACATCTAGTTTGCCTTGGTTCATAGTTTTAACATTCCTGGTTCCTATGCTGAATTGTTCTTTGCAGCAACTGACTTTCCTTTCCCCTCCAGACACATCCGCAGCTGGGTGTCCTTTCGGCTTTGGCCCAACCACTTTGTTAGCTACTTGTACTTGCCCTCTGTTCTTCCTCAGTAATGCAGTGTGACCTGAGGTGCTCATCTTCCTGTGCCATACCGTTATATCTCTGGTTTTGCCTGTCCATAAAGTTTTCTTAGCAATGCTACTGGAGTGAGTTGCCAGTTCCTTCTCCAGTGGACCATGATTTGTCTGACCTCTCTGCCATGACCATCCCATCTTGGTTGACCCTACATGGTATAGCTCACAGCTTCATCAAAGTACACAAGCCCCTTTAACCCAACAAAGTAGAGATCCAGAAGGGGTAAAATACCAGACCAACAACTAATAAGGTTAAGGTACTTCAAGCAAATCTGCAATTGGAATTATTTTATTTTAAAAAAAATCTTCATTTTACCCTTTATAACTTTGCAACTTAGTTTTTAATTAACAGACTTTAATTTTAATAAAAAATTATTTAAATAATTTAAAGTAAAAGTAATTTAAATACAAATGGATTGTTGTACTATACCATGTATTGTTTGAATAGATAATTTATTTATTTTTTCTTACATTAATTGTGGGCTGAGAATTAACCAGTGAACGGTATTCTAGGGGAGTTCTTGGGAGTTTTTGTAGAAAATATTTTATTTGAAATATGAATAAACATAGAGGCAAGTGACTCCAGGGTAGGTAGCTGAAGGATCTGATGATCTTTCCTACTCCAGTCAGCTTGGCCCTCTAAGAACAAAACTGAGAGGTCAATAAGACTTCAGCATGCACATAAGCTATGAAACAATTACCGACCGATCTCCTTATTAAATGTAGATGCTAAGTTATATGCCAAAATGTTAGCGTCAAAACCGAGCTTGTTTATGCCTAGTTTAATTAATATATATCAATATGGATTTATATCAGGTAGACAAACATCAGATAACACAAGAAGACTAATCGATCTTATTGCCTATTGTAAACACACAAAGGAATCATGTTCAATAATGGGATTAGACACAGAAAAAGCCATTGACAGGCTTAACTGGGAGTATATGAGCTTGGTCTTGCCAAAAATTGGCCATGATAGTTTTGGCTCAAAAGCAATAGGAGCTCTTTACACTTCTCCTTCAGCCATAGTAACAGGTTCTAATTATAAATCTGAAAGACTGTTCTTTTCTAATGGAACATGTCAAGGTTGCCCTCTATCCCCTTTGATATTTGCCATAATAATGGAGCCCTTTGCGGAATCAATCAGATCCTCAAGGGAGATAGTGGGCATAGAGATTCAGGGTAAATTGTTCAAAGTTATGCTTTTTGCTGATGACTAGAGATGTCGCGGACAGTTCGTCCGCGGACTATTCGCTGCGATTTTGGCATGTTCGCAGCGGACAGCGAACACATGCGCTTTTCGGTTCGCCCCCTATACTTTATCATTGAGAAAACTTTGACCCTGCACCTCACAGTCAGCAGACACATTCCAGCCAATCAGCAGCATACACTCCCTTCCAGAGCCTTCCATCTAAAGGACAGCATACATTTTAGGATCATTCTGAAGCTGCATTCGTTGTGAGAGGACAGATAGTGTAGCTGCTGGAGATTTAATAGGGAAATAGATAGCCAGGCTGTGTATTTAGCTTCCATTACAGACCTGAAGGACTCATCTGATATCTGCTGCAAGGACAGCAACCCAAAAAGCCCTTTTTAGGGCTAGAACATCATTTATTTTATTTTATAATTTTTTTCTGTGTAATCTAATTGCATATGCCTGCCTGCCAGCGTGTGTGTGTGCGACAGGCTAACACCTAACAACTTATATTGTGCTTATTTTCACTACTCATACCTGGTGGTGTACCATACATTGCAAACAACCATTTTTTTCCTGTAATCTAATTTCAGTTGCCTGCCTGTGTCAGGCTCACAGCTTATATTGTGCTCAGTGAAATAAAACAACACTTTTTTTACTGTAATAGATTGAATAGCAATTGCCTGCCTACAGGCTGTGTGTGAAGCCTATTGCATCTACTCTGCCAACTTTTGCCAGTGCACAGTGATACGTCATATCTGGTGCAACCGTAGTGTACAGTGACATAAAACAACACTTTTTTGACTGTAATCGATTGAATATCAGTTGCCTGCCTACAGGCGTGTGTGTGAGGCCTACAGCGCCTACTCTGCCAACTTTTGCCAGTGAACAGTGATACTCATATCTGGTGGCACCTTAGATTGCACGCGCAGTGCCCCAGATTTGAAGTGGGAGGACCGACCAAGCATCTTTTTCCATCTCCCGCTTCCAAAAATCCATGCCATATACACGTCCCCTGATAGGTGACGTAACAGGTATCAAACTGATAGGAATAAATAGTACAACTAAATACACCACTCCAAACTGGTGGCACATTACAATGCACGTGCAGTGCCCAAAATTAGAAGTAGGAGGTCCGACCAAGCATTTTTTTCCATCTCCCTGTTCCAAAAATCAATGCCATATACACATCCCCTAATAGTGGACGTAACAGGGATTAAACCGATAGGAATAGTACTACTTAACAGTACACACCTTATAATAACGCAGACAGAGGCTACGCAGAGAGAGGAGTCTGAAGAAGAGGAGTCAGAGGAGGAAGGTGGCTTTGAGGAGGTGGAAGACCAAACACAGCAGGCGTCCCAGGGGGCTTGTTGTCACCTTTCGGGGACCCTTGGTGGCTGGGTGGAGGAAGAGACCTTCAATGACATCAGTGAGGACAAGGAACGGGACATGGCTAGCTTGGTATCCAACCTTGTGCAAATGGGGAGTTTGCGGTTGTGCAAAGGGACTGTTTGCCGTTGTTTGCGGTGCATTAAACGGGGAGATTGGTCTGTTACTGTGAAGCGGGTGTAACCCTTACACTACCTGATCGATACAACATCATACGTGATGTTTTAAAGCATGTTATTCCAAACAATTTAGGAATGTTAGGTGATTTATGCCCTTTATGGCTTAAAACCAGACTCTGCATCAACTATGTAATTTTCCATGGGAGTTTTGCCATGGATCCCCCTCCGGCATGCCACAGTCCAGGTGTTAGTCCCCTTGAAACAACTTTCCCATCACTATTGTGGCCAGAAAGAGTCCCTGTGGGTTTTGAAATTCGCCTGCCCATTGAAGTCTATGGCAGTTCGCCGGGTTCGCCCGTTCGCGAACATTTGATGGAAGTTTGCGTCCGATGTTCGCGAACCGAAAATTTGATGTTCGCGACATCACTACTGATGACACAATTCTCACAATAACTAATATAAAAAAAAATCATTGAAGTATCTTCAAGAACTTAATAAAAATAATTTGGCTGGCTATCATACTATAAGATCAACTTAGAGAAAAACGACATTTTGAAGAACAATCTTAATAATGATGATCTTCAGTGTTTTTGAAAAATTCTGCCCTAAAGAATGGTTCCTACAATCGATCAACTATTTGGGAATTATATTTTCAAAAGATTTAAATATATTGGTCTGGCTGTATTTTAACAAATTGCATGATCAGCTAGTAGAATTAATAAACCCCTGGAAAACTCTTCCAATAAATTGGATGGGAAGAGTAGCAACGATTAAGATGACTATACTATTTAAAATAAACTACCGGTACCTGTTTAGATCCATCCAGTTAAATATTCCAACAGCAATACTAACTAAATTTCAATAATGATTAGATGACTATATGAATAAAGGAAAGAGGGCGAGAATAAATAATAACATTATAAAAATAAGTTTTGTAAAAGGAGGCATTTCCTCCCCAATTATTAGCGAATATTATGAAGCAGTAACACTCGCTCATATGGTTAGGGGGGCTATGACAAATGCAGAAGGTGGATGGGGATATATAGAAAAAATATTCGCTCCAAATAATGATATTCTAAATTGTATATGGGAAGATAACCCCAAATTACTGACAAATAACCCTATTCCCATCATTAAATATGGACAAGAATTTTGAAATAAATGTAATAAAAGAATTAACCTAGTCCATCTCCCATCTCCAATGATCCATTTTAAACATATAGCAGGGAAACTAAAGTTTCCTTCTTTATTGGAATGGGAGAAATGGAATTTACACAAACTAGGAGACTTATTTACCGCATTGGTCCGAATATAAGCTGCACCCGCATATAAGCCGCACCCGTAAAGTTCAAGGGGAAAAAATAGAAAAAAGATAGTACTCAAATATAAGCCGCACCCGTAAAATTGGAGAGAAAAAGACTCTCAAAGTGATCAGCCATTGCAAGAAACAGGCTTTCTAATTAGCACTGTAGCTTTTTTTTGCAGGTTACAGGCTTTACGGGATGTTAGAATCACTAAAACCGTTAATTGCTATTCAATACCGCAGTCTAAAGCACGAAAATCGGCACCTTAACTTGCAATCATGCAAATCTGCGGAAATTTTGCTTTCGCGAATAGAAGCCGCACCCGTAACAAGCAAAGTTCGCAAATCGACAATGATTTTTTGATATATATGTATGGTATAAATAAATATAGTAAAAGCCATGTATTTAAATCTTTTGAGGACTTGTGCTTAGAATTTAATGTACTAAGAATAGATGGCTGCAATATGAAATAGTGAGTTCAATATTTAATATTAGGATAGGCTCATATAATACATCAGAACTACTTAAATTATGTTCTACAAAAAATGATAAACATCTTATTGCTAAATGTTACACGATATTGAGAAGAGAACATCTATTGCAGAAATCAGAAAATATGATAAAATGGGAGAGAGACCTATTAATTGAATTTTCCTCTGAAAAATGGTTCACAGCTTTTAATTTAACGAAAAAAGTAACAATTAATCAGACGTATAGAGAAGTATTTTTTAAGTGCATCCAGAGATGGTATCTGGTACCGGTTAAAATGGCAGTCATATCCAAGAACATCTCTGATATGGATTGTTGGAGAAAGTGTATTGAACCAGGATCACAAAACATATCTGGTGGGATTGTTTAGTAGTAAAAACTTTGGAATTAATGTTTTAAGTATATAGCCAAACATTTGAAAGATATAAATCCATCATCAGAAATGGCCCTGCTGCAGATCATACCGGAAATTTTTAATTTATCAGAGAAAGCATTCATGATTCAATCACTCATTGTGATTAAATGGCTTATAGCTAAAAAATGGAAGTCTCCTGACATTCCTTCGATGCAGGAAGTACTTTCTATAATAGAAAAAAATAGACAATCACATATATAGTTGTGAGCGTACGAGTCGTTGCTCACGCTCGCGGGCTCGCGTAGCGAGCCCGCGGCCCTCGCGTAGCGAGCCGCGGGCCTCGCGAAGCGAGGTCACTGGGCAAGGGCCTCAGTTGCTGGCATGGAGCGCCGAAGGCGCTCCATGCCAGCAACTGAGGCCCCTCGCGAAGCGAGGGCCTCAGTTGCTGGCGAGGTCACTGGGCACGGGTCTCAGTTGCTGGCATGGAGCGCCGAAGGCGCTCCATGCCAGCAACTGAGGCCCCTCGCGAAGCGAGGGCCTCAGTTGCTGGCGAGGTCACTGGGCACGGGTCTCAGTTGCTGGCATGGAGCGCCGAAGGCGCTCCATGCCAGCAACTGAGGCCCCTCGCGAAGCGAGGGACTCAGTTGCTGGCGAGGTCACTGGGCAAGGGCCTCAAACCCTCGCAAAATTCACGTCGCTACTCCAAAAACACGACACACAAATTACGACACTCGCTAAATTTTACGAGGCACGCAAACAACGTACGAAACACGTTACCACACATTACGACCTCGCAAACATCGGACGCAACACGCCGACATACAAACATTTAAAACACAATACATACACACAGCACATACATAAAAAACTTACCTACACCAAGAGGGAGCACCCAGGACCTCAAAAATGCAACTTACACCTCGATTTTACTCGAAATAAAACAGTTTAGAGACTAAAAAAAAAACGAAGCGAGAGAAAAAATGGCCGCCAAACAAAACGAAAACGAGGCTACAGCACTCTAAACTCGCAAAACACCACAAGAAACTCGCAAAACACCACAAAACACCTACGGATATTCCGATACAGACCTATACTACACATTACTCGCCATTTTACACCAATGCGGAAGTACACGACTACGCTAACGGTTTGGTCTCGCGCACGCACAGTGTTACACTGCACACATTCAGCATGCTTATACAGCAGCTCCACACCACTAATGCTGCAGCAGCATCAACACAGATTGCAAGCTCTTCATCACAATGCTTCAAAATAGGTACAATATATTCATTTACTAATTTAGCTACCTTACTATTTCATTGCCGTCATTTTTTGACGGGCAATTCGCTAGTTGAAACATAATTTACAGATGATAGGCCTCTCGCCTTGTAATTAAAAAAATGGTTGATCTGGGATAAAGGTACTATGTAAAGATATGATTTTTTTTAATGAATTGTTAGAATGTATATTTTAAGGATGATATCCAAATATATTAGTTTTTTCTACTTGTTGAAAAAGCAATAAAAAGATGGAAAGAGAAAAACAATTAAAATAAATAAGACTGCAGCATGATAGTTGTGCTTCCACATCCTGCATGCCTGAGCTAATAAATTCAAATTTTATTGCATATTAGAAATGCAAGTATTCACTAAAGCTGGATGAACTTTGACACCGGCATGGTGAAACAACACAAGTTTGCACCATGGGTGTATTTAGGTTTTATGTAGCCCTAGGCCATATCCTAGTTGCATCTTCTCCTTTCCCCCTTTCTATATCTGAAATCATTTATTATTTTAATCATGATTTGAAGTGGTAGATAAGGCTATTCAATTTTGGGCCATTGTTTTGTTCCCCTTCTTCCTGTGGGAGATGTTAGATGTTCCTCTTACTGCAGTCTAGATAACATTTAAAGAAAATAATCTGCTTCCTGTGAATATTTGAATAATCATTACAGTATTGTTAATATAGTAGAAGTAACAAAAGATGGGTGGCTCAAGTGTAAATGACAAGGACTTGGGTTGATGGGGTGCTACTGGGATAACAATACATTATGATAGGTACAAAAAGAATACAGGATATCCCTTACAGCAATAGAGCACACCCTAGGCCTATTGACAAAAATAGAGGTAGATTAATTGTTTAAAACTTAACATTTAATGATGTATTTAAAAATAGATAAAGTTAAAATCTTGATCTTTATCAAGATTTTAACTTTATCTATTTTTAGATTTGTACGTGACGTAAAATTGATATAAAAGTGGAATAGACTCAATGTGCTTGCTCTGGCACTCGGATAAATGATCCCAGGAAATCACAATATAGTATGTGATTCTATTGTAAACTGATTCTTATATAAAGTGCTGCGTGCTTATAAAAATGTGAATAAATAATTAATAGTATATAAACAATAAAGTGAATAGTGCTTAGTGCAAAAACACCTAGATTGAATCACACAGTAGAAAATATGATAAATATTAAATATATATATGACCCATATAGAACCCTAAAATAGGTAATAGGGAAATCACTCAAAGAAGGGAGAATGTGAAGGTGGATCCTAGGATACCAACAGCTAATGCAAGTGTTATCACAAGGTCTTAATAATGTTTTTAAAAAATCCACTTAATATTGAAAATAACGGAGCTGATATTAGACAGGGCCCAAGATGCCTTATTTGTCTTAATTGAGTCCAATACTCTTAAATAAACGTCTAAGGTATTCTTAGGTCGACTACAGGCCTTGATTTGGCAGTTTGTGTGTCCATTCAGACACACGCTATCAGAGCTCCCTAGACCGCGAACGCTGCCTATGCGCCTATTGCTGATATAGTACACCGTTTTGAACTTGACTTGATAATGGGAATGGGTATTGCATCAGTAACAATGTAGTCTATGAGATCTGTAGTCTATGAGATAGGCATAATAGCACATCCATCTATGTATGGTAAACTCTAACAGGACCATCGATAGTATGCTCTTTTAAACCACTTGATAATGTGCAAAATGTTTTGCAGTTTAAAATAAATAAATACAAGCGTTTTTTTTAACTAATGTATTCAGTTTTTCTTTAATGAATATAGGCACTTTGTCTTAGTTACTAAAAGACTCCGTAACCTGGGACGTTTGAGGGGAACTGGGATTCAGATAAGATGTCTATTCACTTCTGTCAATAAAATAGCTTCATTTTCTAGTTTAACAAATAATAGTTTTAAAGGGATATGTAAAAAAATAAAACTTTAAGATTCTGCTTTAAGTTTCAGAAAATCTTATGCTAAGATGCACAGAGCCTGCAGCACTATATGGATTCCAAAGCAAAATAAGAATGTATTCTACATACTTTTTCTACTTAAGGTTCAAATAACATACTGATCTGAACTGAAATGTGTTGTTTATAAGAACAAAACACATATTCCTTTTAGACCAATTCTTTGACACAATGACACATAATGTTTACATTATATGAAACAATCTTTATTGCGCTGCATATAAAGATATAAATTAATTAAATAATTACAAAATCACCATAAATCTTTTTTCAATAACCAGAAATAAATAATCACTCATAATTAACAACAATCACCCCTAAAAATAGTTTTTTTTAACAAAATTATTTTGCATATAAGCTGAAAGTAGATAAAAACAATAAAAACATATACATAAATTGGTTTCAAAATTAGTTTTTTGCCATTCCAGGCCATATAGTCTTTCCCAATACAAATAACAAACAAGCACTTTGAATCTCCTGCCAGCGGGAACTGCAAAAGACTACTCTCTGAGGTCTTTTCTTATTTTTGGGCTTAATGAAAATAATTATGTGACATACACAAATAGGCTTTATTGGAAAAAAATGTAGCACCGTATGTCTGGGGAGGGGCACAACCTGTGAGTCCACCTGTGAAAGGTTGATCATTTTACACCACTCAAGCATTTGGTGAAAGGAAATCTTTAGTTGCTAAATTAAAGGCAGTCTGCCCAGCAATAGAGCACCAGAGATAATAATATAAATAAATGGCGGGCTTTGTAAATGGCATTGGGATTCATTACCAGGCAATATCTTATTCTGTAATACAATACTGAAAACAAGATATTACCTACGAAATTGTGGTAGAAGTGTCATAAAAATTATTGTCACTGGTTGATCCCATTAAAGCGTAATCTTCTTACACAATGAAGCAAAGCTGTTAACCAACCAAAATTGCGCCAAATATAGAAGAAATTGAGTAACAGAGATCGACGGACACCCATGACAACCAAAAGTGCTTCATATTACTATATTAAAAATAAATGAGCTATTATTAAAGAAAGGCTGTATGTTAGTGCTGTTTACATTTTCAAACTTATTGCATGTACACATTTAATGCCTCTGAATATTCACATGGTTATATTTTAGAAATAACTTACTGATGTACTAATTACAGAAAAGTAGTGGCTAAGTTGAACAACATTTTAGTATTTATGAGAATTACAGATCCCAAATAGAGCTAATAAAAAAAGTACTTTATAAAATTAATGATATTTAAAAATGTACGTTGTTAAATTGAAGATTATATTTTTTAGTTATTAATCGGTCTACCCCATCAAAGAGTGTAATCAGTACTAATGATTGCTAACTTATGTTTGTAGAGTCTGCACATGCTCAAAAAGCAATTGCTATAATAAATATGAACATATGCAAAACTCCAGTAAGTAATTAGTAAAAAGTCTGAGCTTTTAAAAGTATATCATCTTGACAGAATAGATAGGCCTACTTTCAAAATGTAATGTACTCGGAAACTAAAGTTTATGTTAAAATAGGAAATTTGAAGCACCCTTGGCACCAGTGGGTTTTGCATTTTGCACAATGCTGTTGTATAGAAATGCAGGTAGTATATAACATTCTGTGGCTTATTGAACTATAAATACAGTTAACCGGAACTCAAGCAACCAGAAAAAAAATTGAATACTTTACTTTAAATAAAAACTACATTTTACAGGGCTCAACAAATGCCAAGTTGTCATTCCAAAAAATGCTTACAGGCACCTAGAATTCACCCACTGTATGTCTCTGCAATTCAGTTTTATCTGCAAGCAGACAGGCATGAGTGACTGAGCCAGTGCAGTGTTGTTCAAATTCCCTGGGTTCAGCACCGCACCCTCAGCCCAACGTACCTTTGTGTAAGTGAGGAGTAAAAGCTGCTGCAGCTAGAACAGCCCTCACAGACTAATATACTTAGCAGTGCACCCTATGTGCAGCTAATATAGGCCTTCTTTAATAGTAACTCTCAAGCAACCAGAAACAACATGTATCTGGCATCTACCAATTCAAATGGATGCCGGATAACTGAGGGTCTACTGTACATTTATGTGTCTTTGACTTCTAAGCGAAGATGCAGCAGTTGTCCATATTACAGAATATAAAATTACACATCAGTTGAGCAAGAAGAATGTGTGCAATCTGTGCATTGTTAGAAATTATATGAGTAAAGCTACATAAACATTCCTTTTTTGGCTTATAAATAGTGGATAGTAGATCCATAATGAGCTGTGCTGTTCATTTGGTGCATAGTATTCTTCAGTCCTCCTCAAAGGCACAGTTTGAAGCACCAATGTACTCTACAGTCTTCTTTAGCCTCAGCCCCATTCTGTGCAGTAAACTTGGTGATTTCTTTGGGAGTTTGGTCCCAGTCAATGGTAAAGATGCTTCTGTTTCAAAGACAAGTTCATCTTCGGTGGTCTGGAACCTTTGCTTATTGCTCCTGCAGAAGAACAATGGAGGAGAGCAAGGTGTGAATACAGAATATATATATACAGAATATATATATATTCCAGCATGGACATTTGCAATTATAAGAATAAAAAAGCAAAAACAAATCTCAAACTTCAAAGACTAGTATAAAATAATGTTGTGTATTTGCTATATTCATACAATGTGTGGTGTATTATTGATTTATGTGAATATGTAAGTTTTTAAATAATAAACTCTATTACTATATCCTGACATATAATTAGTCAGTTAAGCATTTGAACAGGCGTTGTGAATTTAAAAAGCTATATATGAATCAAATCTATTATTTATATTACAATTTTGCTTTTATTTGACACATAAAGCAAAATAAGAATTAGAGTTGTGAACTGACAACTCTGATATTAATGAATAAAATCAATTATACTGATGGATCAATGTATATATATTGTGACGTTTTATACAAGATTTAATCTAATCAGTGTCCTGAAATATAAAGAGATCTGTCTATCTATCTATCTATCTATCTATCTATCTATCTATCTATCTATCTATCTATCTATCTATCTATCGACATCTGCACCTATGAATGGCCTTAACCACTTTCTCTCTGGGTGCTGTAGGCGTAGATTATATATATATATATATATATATATATAATATGTGTGCGGTATATATACATATTATATATGTGCTCTATGGTTGGCCAAGCTACTGATTTTATATATATCTATATATATATGTATATATATATATATATATATATATATATATATATATATATACATATATATATATATATATATATATATATATATATATATATATATATATATATATATATATATATAGTAAAAAATATATATTCTTTGAAGAACAGCAGTTTAACAGATCTCTTATTGCAAAGAAAAATCAATATATGTTTACAACAGGATACGGGTGATTGAAGTCCAAATGAGATCATTTGTGTTAGTCCCAGTTTTATGTTAAACAGATGACCTCTAACCTAGGCCACCTGTTGCTATCTTAACTCCAGAGGACATGAGAGACCTGACCCACTTCAATTACACAGTGTGGCTATTGTCATGTGAGTAGCAGCTGCACTGGGAGAGGTGGGGGAGGACAAAACAAGCCAACTTACCCCACTGTGACAGAAGTGACATGTGATGCTGGCAGAGTGGTGGCAATCTGTTTGGTTGTGCTGTGGGCTGATGGCGAGGAGTGAGGCTTCTACAATATAATATCACACAAAAAGATTGAGCACAATGCACTGTCAGGAAGCTTTTATTATATCACACAGATGTAAGAGTTGACAATGCATAACAAGGGGTAAATAACATAAGGAGATGATGGACAAGTTGGTTTTATAGAAATTGTCTAGTAATTTATTACAGGGAAATCTCAGAATTATTCATTCTAATTTCACAGGACTTACATTTTTTTTTTCTAGTTAGGTACAGTATGCTAGTAAATAATACTGATAGTCTGTTACAGCAGTATTTGCTGTTGTACTGTACTATATTTTCTTCTCGTTTTCTATCGAGAGTATGGCCTGTATAGGATCTTTCCTGTTTGGCCTACTCAGGCAGTGGTGTGCCATGGCCAGTAGGTGACTCGCCGAGATTTTCTTCAATTTGTTCTTAAAGTGCGTGTTAGATTTAGGGGGTAAGGGTTTCACAACACCACTAAAGCTTATCATCTGCCACTACTCTAATGCTTAAACCTAAACCTAACCCTAAGAATAAATTGAAGAAAGTCTTGTCATGCCACTTGCTGGCTGATGCACACCACTGCCGGAAGAAAAGGAAACAGGAAAGATCCCAGTTTTCAGCAATGAGAGTTTTCCCCAACTCCTATGTTATATCTATATAATGACATAGAAATTGGACAGGTTTTGCCTTCATTATTATATAGTCTTCCCACCTATATAGGAATTTGTTTAATTTTCCTTATATTTTAAAGACACTGACAGAACATCGTGAGAGATTCACTAAACACTACAGTGATTGCAATGTCTATGTCCTACGGGATAAACTTGTAATAACTGCACTTCACAATTGCTGTGATAGCTAAATGGATCTAGCCATGGGATAGCTTAATTCATTTTCTAAATGGACACAGACATATCATATAATAATTTACATCTATGTACTTTATTTCTTTATGAAGTGCTTAAAAGCTCATCATACAATTAGTACCTGCTTGGGTCTGCCCTCTGTAGCTTATGAAGATACTTTATGGTGGTACTAAATGTGCAATGTCTAATACTAGCCAATCAGTGACCATCTCTCAGCAACATTCTGCAACATGCTGGTGAGAGATGGACACTGATTGGCTAATTTGGAACGCTGCACTTCATAATCCGATACATACGTATATTATATTTCTAGTGATATCCAGAAAGTTTCCATATCGATTTAACCAATATTCTCTTGCATAATGTATTTTTATTGTTTAAAATTAAATGACTTGCCTGACAAACTGCTGGTATTGACTCATTTAAATCCACAGCTGATGAAGCTCAGCAATGAGCTAGATGTCTGCTACTTAGGAAGTGGTGTATTATTACAGCAAGTTGTCAAATAAATTTATTTATAAGTCACAGAAAAAAAAACAAATTGCAATTTTATTTATTTAAAATGTAAATTCCCATTACCCTGAACTGGTTGTTTTTTTATTATATATGAATACTACAGAAGTTATTAATATATGTATAACTTCACAACATGCTTATACAGAGAATAGAGTCCAAATACCAGAGACTGGATGACATTGATATTTATATATAGCCAGACATTTGGTGTCTCACAGTGACATACTTACATTTTTGGACTTCACACTTTGCTTGTTCTTACTGAACTTCTTAGTCTTCTTTTCACTTCCCACTGAAACAATAATTTGCTAGATTTAGTCTTTGCCATATTCTTCAGCAATTGCACTAAATGTGTCACTAATACTTGTATATATCGATATGAAACAGATGACTGAAACAACTTGAGAGACACTATAGTGATAAAACAATACGTGGCCCTTTGAAAGAATAAAATGCAACCTTGTGATGAAAACTCTATAATCCCACTTATATATAGTTATAAAATATTACTACTTTTGTCTGATCATCTCTGTTGGCCTTCATTCCTCACTCCCTTTCTTGTAATGCAGCCCTTAGGATCTGTAACTGTGGGCGGAAAGCTGTGAAGCTCCATTTTGCACTTTGCAGTGCACAAGTGAATTCCTTTTGGTCTATGTGATTATATAAGGGCACAGCTGTGCTGAACAGTATGCTAGAGACTGCAATAGTCAGTTTCACATATTGCTACCTGTCTCCTGACAGTGACACGATTTGAGGGTTGCTCAACAGCTTGATTGTCCAGCCTAAGGCCCAGAGTCCACAATGTGGCCCTCTCGCTGGTAATACATAGCCATGTGCTGCCCAAACTGAACACTGTGCTGTATGAGCATCTGCAAGACTGTGTCTTCTCTATGTCTTCCACCCTCAACCACCATCTCCCATCTTCTATATGTTTACCCCCCGGTTCCTCCAATCAACTTTCAAGTAATTTTAAAATCACTTTTGTTTTCATTAACGCTGTTTCTAAAACTGTGCTGGAAATGTGAGAAGGCTGGACAGCGTGGCACTACAGGGAAGGGAAGAAGGAGGCCAACATGAGAAAGCTAAACATTTATAACTTCAATACAATTTGTAAAAATAGGACTTTCATGTTTAACCAAAATGGCGCTTGTAATTCAAGTTTGCAGGTTTGTTGGAACCATAGTACAATATCCCCTGTACCTGCCTGACTATAGCCCTGGTGATACAGCACACACGGTGTCTGTTAATACATACAAATATGAGACTTTGAATGAAGATGGCAGAGATTATTGTTAAACTACATTGCTGCCCCTTATTGTGTACTTACTATGCTTGATGGAGCACTGGAGAGGGAATGGTCCTTGAGACTGATGCCTCCCCATCTCATCTCTGTAAAGGACTTCCAGGAGATCAGTCTGGTGTGGAAATAACCCGTCTGTCCAGTGTGAATGGAAATCAGAGGCTGCTGTCACCTAATGGATGGCAAAATCCATATTACAATTATTAATATTATATTTTTTTATACCAAAACGACAAGCTGTATTTAATTTTTAGGATAGAAAATAAGTTTGCATACTAAAACAATCACACATTTAATGACTTGCATATTTTCATTTGCAACATAAGTTTTAATGTTGTGTTTAGAAGATATCAGAGGTTATTAGTCAAAGGGAGTCAATAATTAGAAGTAATAACTCCTCATGCATTATTAAAAGGTGTAATACTTTCGATACTCTGATATATACTGTAGGCTGACATGGAAAGCAAAATTATTAACTCCCTTTCATACATAGCCAACTATGTATCTAAACATATAAAATACTGGTATGTGATCAGCAAAAATAAATGTAATTTAAATATATTAACCAAAAATAAGGTGGCCAGCAGGGACGTAGGAATATATATATATATATATATATATATAGACATATATATACATGTATATATATATATATATATATAGACATATATATACATGTAAATATAATTGTTAATTATATTGGGGGGGGGGGGCATTGAGAATTTAAACAAAGAGTAGAATTGAATTACCCCCCCCCCCCCCACAGATTTTTTTGGGCTCCTACGCCCATGGTGGCCAATATAAAATGATTGCAATAAGGTTTAGTAAATGTGAATTGGTGTTTCCATCAAAGCAGTGATGGAAATCTGCTGATATTACTACTACTGTGGCTTTTAAATAACTAGATCTGCCTATCCCATAATGTCTACCATGAAACCCTGGGGTTCTATGGTTCTATCTTGTGCAAAATGGGTTTCTACAATACAATTACCCTGAAAGATTTCTGTGGAAAACTTTGGGTTATTATTGAGAAAGTCCTGGAGAGGTGTTAAGAGTGGTAGAAAATAATTTCAGTGTGTCCATGGAGTCTGTCAACACCATTGAAGGTCACAAAATGTCATGACTTAATTAATTAATTTCTTTCTTTAGATTATTTTTGACATGTACATAATATTCTCTATAATATCTTACATTATTTGTCACAACCCTCTGTGTTCCAGGCATTCCTATTGTAGATGAACTGCAAACTGTAAATAAAGATAAATAACATGATATTTGTACCAGATACATTTCAAATGGGATTACAGAATATGTTAATAAAATAATTCTACATTCCAAAAAGTGCAGTTTTTAAAATAAAATAAAATAAAATAAAAAATGTGTCAGAGGAAAGTGCAGAAGTGTCATTCATGTGACCAGAGATGAGGACACATTTTCATAGATTCAAACAGAATTAATAGTACTGTAAATGATTTCTTCGTCATGATAATTGGACACAGTTAATACTTCTCTACTTCTTGGCCCAGTTTGGGATTTGAACACCTCCCTCTCCTGTGTGAATTTAGTTTGGGCACTACGTTGTCCACAATGAAAAGTGGAAATCATTGACCAACCTTACAAATCAACACCAAAAACTTTTTAAAATGGAGATAAATGATATGAATAATCTAGAAATGTTATTACAACATTTAAATAAAATGCAGCTACTTAAGATGAATAACCCCAATACCTGGTCTGTGCAAAGTAATCAGTCATATAACCGGTTGAGAGATATTGCTGTACCTGAATAATAGGCCCATCTACAGTAACATTTTATATAATTTACTCACCATTTACTAACACCACCATCCCCTATGCACAATAGATATATAGGGGGTGATTGGATAAGGTAGACTTTGTAGATTCTTAATAAACTTTTTCAACATAAACCAACTGAAATTACATATATTTCTTCTGTTCAGTTTGGTGTTAATTTGTGTACTGTTTCCCTTGAAGTTGACAGATTATGGTTCTAGATTGGCATAATTTTAACTGAACCAATTTATATGCATCAATATACATTTTAGTAATATTTTAAATACACTTAAATAGTTAACAGAACTATAAACTGCTGAATTCCAGAACAACATACATGGCCTACGGGCCAAACAGTTTTATGCTATGCCTTGGTCCATCCCTCAAGCAGGTGTGCAACAGAAATGTATCAGGAATCAGAAGGCAAGTAAAAAAACATAAAACACAACTTTTATAATATATATATATATATATATATATATATATATGTATATATATATATATATATATGTATATATATATAGTAGATAAATAGTACATCTGTGTTCACATCTGAATGTCTAAAACAAGTTAAAAAAACCTGCTTCCAGCTCAGAATTCCAAGAAAAACAGTTATTACACTGCATTCTGGGAAGCTAAGCTGGGACATGCAAATGTGCCCACAAATGCCTCGCTCTTCAATACATAATCCATTTTAAACATGGCTTCCTTTAAGCTTATGCTCTCTGCATTACACAGCTTTTATGCAAAGCCAAGGTTGGATTATACACAAGCTGAGAATCCTATCCACGTACAGCTGTTTCAAGCTTACTGGCTATTATCAGCGTGGAGCAGGATCTCAGCTTGTGTGTGGATCATATATATATATATATATATATATATATATATATATATATATATTAGAAATTACTAAAAAATACTTGTGTAACAGGTATATAGAGCTTTCCCAAAAAGTATAAATGGTTTTACCTTTACACCACTTTTGTTATTTTTTTTTAATTATCTGCACATGTTCTCAAACATCTGTATTAAGTTGTTTTCAGTTGAGTGCACCATGCCATAAAGGTAAGTCATTACTTTTATTTATTCATATTTATATATATATATATATATATATATATATATATATATATATATATATATATATAACTAGCACATATTACAAATCTGAGTAAGTTGTGTGTAATGTCTTGGTATCATTGTCTCTTACCTTTGGAAGTGTTGATGGTCTGTAATGTATCCACACTGTGGCTGTAGATCTTGTTCATTATCACTGAGGTAGAGTGATGTGTCCAGTAGCTTTAATAAAACCCTTCTGAGCTGCTCATAAATAGGTTGCAGGACTCCGCACCCTTTATGATTGTCCAGGTTTACAAAGGATGGACAGGCTGGTGCTGTGATCTCATCTCATTCCTTATTCCACATTGTAACATTATTTACTCCCATCTGTCTTCCAAACAATTCCATTCAAACAAAGGTTTGTTGCCAAAGCTGATAGTAAACCCTCCAATACCCCAGGGACAAATTGCTCCATGCTTCTTCTTTTAAATAATATAGTATGCTGATCATTGTATATATTGCTGTACTTGGAACCACAGAATATGTTAGGGATTTATAAATAAATGATAATAATGATAAAAAATGTTTTTTTTTATATTTAAAGATGTATTATACATATAAAATATATACAAATATAAAATCCAATCTGACTATATTTATTTAACATAATTTTAATTTGTTTCCTTTAATGTTTTGAATAGCCTGGATTGCTTTAATTTTGTCTGTTTTGTAGTATATGATTATATGAGTATAAAGAAAATAATTAAATTGTTCATAAAATATGTTAAGTGCTGGCAACATTTGTTTATTCTGTTTATGCATGTTTTGGTAGTAGAAATTAAGATTTATTTTGGTGAAATTTCACAGGATTATGGTGATAAATCAGTGCAATTCCTTAGCTGGTCAATATTTTACTATTTTTATGCACACATACATACAAAATGGAAGGAAAATAAAATTATTCCTAGCAACAAATGTTCAGATATAATTTTTGGAGGGCAAGTTATTGCCTTTATACTAATGCGTTAAAAAATGTATATATATGAGGATGCTACCTGAAAGCATGTGTCCTCCTGCATTGATTAGTGGTTAAGTGATTTTTTTATATATGTGTTTACTTAAATCACTCTTCTGTTTACCAAATAATCCTTATTTTATTTTTCATGTTTTGTTAATTCTAGGACATATTTTCTTTTAAACTCCGGTGACAGACTTGTACTTGTAGTGTGATTTTACCATCTTCTATGTTAAATGCATGTGCTTATTGCTTGTTTATATACATTACTATTCACACTCAGAGCTCTATAGGATGATATGTTGGTGATGTCTTTGAGAAGTCAGATCTTGCTACATACAGTTTATTCCATAGTATAGCAAATGAACGGAGAGGTCCTCAGAGGTAAATGAGAACATGAAATATTGATGGCAGTCAGAATGGCCTATAACGTTCGACAGATATAGCCACCACTCTTTCACGTTTGTGATTGTTTACATTGTGAATTATTTACTGACAAGTTATGTTTAATGTTGTTTTCTACTGTGTTACACATTTAATTACATGTGATAATGCAACATTATTATTGAGGAGATACATACACCCAATGCTGAAATACTCTAGCTCAGACCTGGTCATTTTACAGCCTACGGGCCACACCCGGCCCGCGTGCCGTCCCTTTCATGCCCGCAGGCTGCATGTGTCCTGCTGGATGTAAAATGCCCAGGTCTGATCATATATTTCTTTGGACTATAAATACAATGTGTCTCTTTGACATTGTTATGGCACCCCATGCACAGCCCAGAAGGAGGTGACTGAGGGGAGCTCCCCAGGCTCTGGACTGCCCGGCCTGTATCAACCCCTGTCCCAGATCCCATTGCTAAGTGGTTGGTTATCCTTTCCCTGCCGGAACTTCATACAGCAGGGGAGGGGAATTCCTAATGTCACGTGAACCTGCAGTATGAAGCTCCGGCAGGGGAAGGATACCCAACCTCTGAGCAATGGGTTCTGCGTCAGGGACTGCAACTCACAAGTAAGGGGGGGGGGGATGAAGTGCAGGCTTGAGGGGTGTGAATAGTGTGACAAGGGTCTGGTATTTTTTGGGGGTGGGAAGTGAATGGTGCTGCTGAGGGGACCCCGGGGGTGAATATGGCTGCTGAAGAGCTTGGGGGGATGAATGGTGCTTGGGGCCTTGGGTTTTTTAGTGGGAGTGAATGATGCTGCTGAGGGGGCCCTTTTTTTTTGGGGGGGGGGGTGAATGGTGCTTCTGAGGGGGCCCTGCGGAGTTGGGGAGTGAATATTGCTGCTGAGGGGGCCCTGGGGGGTTTGTGGGGTGAATATGGCATCTGAGTGGGTTGGGGGTTGAATGGTGCTGCTGAGGGAGGCTGGGGGTGTTGGGTGGGGAATATGGCTGCTCAGGGGCTTGGGGAGGGGTGAATGGTGCAACAAGCAGCCCTGGTTTCTTTGGGGTAAATTATGCTTCTGAGGGGCCCTGGGGGTTGGGTAGTGGATATTGCTGCTAAGGAGGCCCGGGGGGGGGGGGTGAATATGGCTGCTGAGGGGGTCTGGGGGTGAAAGTTGCTGCTGCCAGGGTTGAGGGGGGTGAATGGTACTGCTGAGGGGGTTGGGGTGAATGGTGCTGCTGAGGGGGCCTGGGGGTGTTGGGGTGAATGGTGCTGCTGAGGGGGGTGCATGGTCCTGCTGAGGGGGTCTGGTGGGTGTTGGGGTGAATGGTGCTGCTGAGGGGGCCTGGGGAGGTGAATATTGCTGCTGAGGGAGTTGGAGGGGTAAATGGTGCTGCTGAGGGGGCCTGGGGAGGTGAATATTGCTGCTGAGGGAGTTGGAGGGGTGAATGGTGTTGCCCGAAGGGGCCTGGCGTGTTCGGGGTGAATGGTGCTGCTGGGGGGCGGGCAGGCTGGGGGGAGAATATTGCTGTTGAGGGGGTTGGATGGGTAAATGGTGCTGCTGAGGGGTCTGGCGGGTGAATATTGCTGCTGAGGGGGTTGGAGGGGTGAATGGTGCCACAGAGGGGCCTGGGGGGGTGAATATTGCTGCTGAGGGCGAAGGAGGGGTGAATGGTGCTGCTGAGGGGGCCTGTGGGCTGGTGAATATTGCTGCTGAGTGGGAAGGAGGGGTGAATGGTGATGCTGAGGGGGCGTGGGGGTGTTTGACAAGAAAATTTAGTTATATATATATATATATATATATATATATATATATATATATGTGTGTGTGTGTACATATATGCACTGGAGGGTGGCCCCTTTGGCAAATGAATTGCCCACCCCTGCTCTAGCTACATCCGAGTATCAGGCAGCGCAGGGTAACAATAATTTGTATGGTTACATATTGTTACATCTATGTTTTTGTAAGCTCCTTCTATGCCAGTATAAACATGTCTTGTCTGTTCTTTTTACTTACTTGCACCCGAATATCAATACAGAATACACTGACCATGCATAATTACTTGATAATCATGATAAATGTAGTGGAATGGTAAATTACCTTTTTTATGGTCTAGAACCAGATTATAACAACAAAATATTATCTTTATTTCTTAGCAGGGAGGGAGGATGGTGCTTTAGCCAATGCTGAAAGATGTTGTAAGTAATATTATTACAGGACATTCAGTATGTTAAACATAACTATCGTTAAAGGACCACTGTAGTCAGATGTTGAGAATGTACTGATTATATATATATATATATATATATATATATATATATATATATATATAGTGAATATATCTTTGGAAGGAATGGAAGAACCTGAATTCTCAGCAACAATTGTTCATATAGAGGATTTTAATAATAAATCTACATTGTGAATGCCAGACTATTACTTTCACATTGATGAAATAAGTTATTGAAAATATGGAACATGTCTTTACGATGAGATAAACAATAACACAGCCTCTAATTTATGACATGTATAGGAGGTTTGTGTCTACACAATGGGAATATGGCAGCTAGAACTGCCAGTATTCTCAGTGGGGCTTGAGGGAAATTCACTAGACACAGCATCTCCAGGAGGCAAGAACACAAATTTCTACAGCAAACAAAAATTGCATAAAAAACTGTAAAATGTAAAGTTTGTGTTTTTTTTTTTTTTTTTACTTTTAGTAACATTTTGTCCATTATTGTGTTTAGTTGGGAAAAAAAAGACCATACAGAAAAAAAACTGACCACAGTGGTCCTTTAAATGGTTCTAATATAAATAATTATTCTTGAAAGCTTTTGGATATGGTCACTTGATCATTTTTATTTTGTGTACGGAAAGTAAAAAAGAAAACAGGAAACAAAGACAAAGCATTGTTTCTCCTTAAATATGTGAGAATGTGTTCTCATTTCTTGATTTCACAATCAGATTACCAATAGTTTAACGGACTCCAAAAACATGAAATAATTGATGACATGAAAGGTGATTATGCAAAACTTGTCAAATGATTTACACGTGCTTGGAAATGTATTGTGTAGAAATAGCTAGAAAGGGGCTTCAGCTGCTTCAGGCAACCTAAAGTGAAAATGGTAAGGTTTCAAGCTCTCTGTGTAAAACATCTTTTGAGACATTTCATCCTTTACTATGCTTTAAAAAATTTGAGCTTCACATTACAGGGCAGGTCCTTGAGAGCCATGTGGTCGATAGATGTTGCACAAAAACTTCCATTGAAATCTGCGGTAAATATCACCAGGGCCCTCCTCTGATGGGGCCCAGTGCTGTGTAATTATTTTTTACAAAATGTTTGTGTTTCATTTTTTATCTGTAGTATAGGGGCCCCCTGGGGCTCCCCAAACACCAAGGGCCCCCTGTGCCTTGATAGGCAATTCTACTTTAGCTCCCAAGAGGTGGAAATGTGGAGCAGTTCAGCATGCTAAGGATGTAAATAAGGGAAGAAGGTAAGAGAGCAAGGGCTGCTAAGTGGCAGCAAAGTACAAGGGGATGGTTCTGTGAGTGGTAGCAAAGGAGATAGGGAGCTATGTGAGATGGGTGCTGAGAGGGGTTGGGTGCTGTTCAGGGATGACTGGGTGGGGATGGACGCTAAGAGGGCTGGGTGCTGTGTGGGGGTGAGGTCTGTGTGTGTGTGTGTGTGTATATATATTGGAAAGGGGTTTTGGGGTGAAGCAGCAATGGGTAAATAATTAATCCTTAATGGCAATGTTGTACCACTGCTATAGATTTACCAAATGTAATCTTTCACCAAATTTAACAAATATATATTACTAGCGACTTGCCCGTCAAAAAATTACGGTCAATAAAATTTGAAGCCATGGCAATGCTGTTTGCCACACAATGTGATGTTTTTTGTACTGTGAAGACCTTCGGCGCTCATTGCGAGCCTCTCCTCTGGTGTACTTTTGCTCCTCTGAGCAGCCTCTGCGCTCATCACAAAGACAGATATATATGTCTATATTTTTGTAAATACTAATCAATTAATTAGTTAATTAATGAATTAATATACTTTACCTATTTGTAATTAATATATCCATCTATCAATAGGCTGAAGAGCGAACAATCTTTCTTAATTTTCCTGCAGCATATAATGTCCAGTTGGACTGTTGCTGGCCTGTAGAGATATTTTTATGAATGTCCCAACTGTGCATTAGTAGTAGGCTGCGTGCGCGAGGGCAAACTGTTGGTTTATTTGTGTAAAGCGCTACTGTAGATGCGTAATGTTGTGATGTGCAAGTTGGGAGTGTAAAGTAGCATCGTTTGTGTATGTGCTACGCGGTTCGCGAGTATTTGGCGGCCTTTATAGTAGTGTATTTTGTACCTCGTACGTTCCTGTGTTAAAGTGGTGCGCGGTTGGCGTTGTGTTGAGCGATCCAGGTTTGTGTAGCCTCATTTTCATTTTTTTGGGCCTTCATTTTTTTTCTTGCTTAGCCGATTTTCGAGTGCTGAAACTCTTGCAAATAAACTTAAATTCGCATTCCACCTCACTCCCAGACGTCCTGGCTGTACCCCCGTGCTGTCTGTGCTGTTTTTGTTCTTTTTTTTGTGTGTATTTTTGGGGGTTTTCGTGTTTTTTG
This sequence comes from Discoglossus pictus, assembly GCA_027410445.1. NCBI lineage: Eukaryota > Metazoa > Chordata > Amphibia > Anura > Alytidae > Discoglossus > Discoglossus pictus. The sequence goes on from CM050166.1 coordinate 88,109,712, forward strand.
TTTTCTGCAGTTCGGCCGTTAACTTCGTATTTTTATTACCTAGTATTTATTTTTTCTAAGTCCCGCGTCTCGTATTTTATGCTTTCTAAGTCCTGCGTCTCGTAATGTTTTTTTTTCTAAGTCGCACGTTCGTCAACTGCTTGCAGCCTAACAGCCTTATTAAATTGGGTATCAGGTAATTGAATATGGCTTTATATAAGCACATAGCATATTTTTTATGTTTAGTTAGGGAACTTCTATGCAAAAGCAAGGTCTTCAGTAACTGAAAACGTCTTTAAAAAAAAGATACTATGAGCTTATATAGAGCCCGAATAGCAATTTAATATGTCTGTAAGGCGATCCCGCATTTCATAAGTGTTTGTAGGCTAAGTCCTGCGTGTTTCATTGGCTCGCAGGCAATGAGCGCCTTTGGCGCTCATCGGCCAAGTGGTGTGAGCTGTAGTGCCTCCACTGCTCACCTCGCTTCGTGAGGCTCGCAGGCAATGATCGCCTTTGGCGCTGATCGGCCCAGTGCTGTGAGTTGTAGTGCCTCAATGCCTGTTTATTGAGTTAGTAGACAGAAGTCTTATCTGAAATATCAATATATAGTGTTAATTCCTTAAAACCCCAATAACATATTACAGTACTTTTGAATACATGATCACTATTATTATAATTCAATGACATTGTCCTTCGAGATATTTATAAAGGGACAGTAAAAACAAAAGTAAAATAAAATGATTGTACTTTAAAATATAAACCTGATACATAATAATCTGATGATCTCCCAGTGTGCACCCATACATACAATCTTTCAAAGTGGTGTTTCTTGTGACCCTCACATAACTAATTATTAAATGAATTAATAAATTAAGTCCTCGAATCACTATTTGTTTGTTCTATATAAGTAATACTTTTTTAATAGAAATCATTTCATTTGCATATGGATACATAAGAAAACTAATAGTTCCAAACCGTATGTTTTAAAAAAAAAAGTTGAACTGATTTATCCATATTCATAAAAAATAATAATTTATCAACTACGAGCCTCTGAAATCTAATGTGTCATCACGGCTTTCCTTTGTTAGAAATAAAACCACACATGTAACAATGAGACTGAAATATAACCCGAGACTCAATTACTGCTTGATTTATTGAGGCACGCGCTGAGCTTGTTGAGTTGATGTCATTAACATCAGACTTGGCTGGCTTGTTCATCTGCTCCAGGCTTGACTCTCCTCAGAGCTGAACACCCTCAGCAGATGGGATATTGCATGCTCCAGAAAGGAATTGTTTATCCTCCTATTGTTGCTCAGTCAAGTGGTCACAACAAATCCATTACGCACGCATAAAGAGATCAGTGCCCCATCCATCCAGGACTGAATGCGGCTCGTGTTGTACAGCGGGGATTTAATGCTTTAATAGGGATAAGCATAATACGCACTGTCACTGAAATATACAGCAAATTAAGGTGTTTTATGTGTCTGTGATGATTCAGGGATATGTCAGCAAGACATAAAACTTAAGTTCCAACAAAGCAAATGGCCTGTTAAACTACAGCAGTTAATCTTAATGAAAATGAATAAATACTTGTAACAAGGCTTGCAATTCGTAGACATATAACAAGATTTTTTAAAGCAAAGAGCAATAAAATATGTGTGACCGGTTCGTTCCATGGTCATCATAAGGCTAGACGCACAATTACATAAAAAATATTACATACATACTTATAGCTTGGGTGTTGTCAGCTGTAGGCTGATAAGGTTTGGGCCACAATTTAATAGTATCTTAACAGGTTTGCTGTTGCTCATTTTCCTTTTAAGATTTGACCAAGCACAGTCATATAGTCACATATTTACCCTTCCACCAAGCTGAATGCCACAGGAGCTCATTCTACAGAGTGCCCACATATTAGTGAAATGGAATCTATTTGTTGGTAGTCATACTAACCAGATTGGCCACCCAATCAACATTGTGTCTGCTCTTCTTCTTCATCATATTGTACAACATATATATATATGCCTTCTCATTGTCCACAAATGTGAAAAATGCTCCACAGTCAACATGGGTGCCATTCCTCAACACAATGAGATTTAAATCTCCATGCAGGTTCAATATACTGTGCAACGTGACACCACTTGGACATTTAATGGAAGATTAAGATCCAAATGTCCTATTACCTCCCTACATGCCATTCTATGAAGTGAGCGGTGCACCCAGTGTCAACATTGAGGTGTAAGGCCCATGATTACCAACCTTTAATAAAGTGGACATATGCAGGTTGCTCTGTTCTTTTAACCCTATGAAATAAATAGAAATGGTACAGGATGCTCATTTAACAAAACAAAAATGGTGCTAATGTTGTTCATTTCCACATTTTGCAACTGGACAGTGAAAATAAAGTAAATACCATATAAATAAATATTATTTTTACATTGCATTTTACATGTTTTATACACCCATTCCTGTTTTGTTAATGATGAAGCCAATGGTAAAGTGTGATTGAATTAGTGGCAAAATATAGTCCACTGGTACTTCCAATTTCCAGTTTGTATCCAATTTCCTTAATAGTCACATGTAGTCACAATATGTTCTGTCCATTCTTGCTGCTCCTGACATTATCATTAAACTAGAGAATTGCCCGTCAAAAAATGACGGCAATGAAATTGTAAGGTAGCTAATGCTGTTTGGTGTATAATAATGAAATATATAATACATTAATAAATGAATAAAGTTTACCTATTTTGAAGCATTGTGTTGAAGAGCTGGCAATCTGTTTTGATGTTGCTGCAGCATTAGTAGTGTGGAGCTGCTGTGTAAGCGTGATGAATGTGTGCAGTGTAATACTGTGCGTGCGCGAGACCAAACCGTTAGCGTGTCTCGTATGTGTTTTGCGTTACGATGTGAAGTTTGCGAGGCCCGCAGTTGCTGGCAAGGAGCGCCTTTGGCGCTCCATGCCAGCAACTGAGGCCCTCGCTTCGCGAGGGCCTCTTATATTATCACATCTTCCTCCCTAAGTTTTCTGATATATTTCTCTATTCTTCACAGCCTCCTCCATCTTTATCTGTTCCTTTATTCCTCCCTTACCTATTGTATTTCCCATATTATCTCATCTCTCCTATATTCTCCTCCATTCTTTTCTCCCTCCATCCTTTTCTCTGTCCATTGTGCATTGTCACCCACCCATCACCTCCTCTCATGTCTCACTCTCCTTATTATACAATCCTCTACCTCCATTTTATTCTTTGTTTGATGTTTCTCCACATGTTTCTGGCTTCATCTCTTTCTGAGCCCCTCATTATATTTATACAACTATACTATTACCCCTCCCTCATATAAATATTCTCAGGCTCTTTCTGCTCTAATTCCTTGTAATATTTTCCAATCCCGTTATTTATCCCTCCTCTGTTCTCTCTGAACCCCCTCACACCTCAGTTCTATATCTCCCTTTCTTTCACTCACCGCCTTGGTGCTCTCAGACACACACAAGATGGCTGCTGTGTCTTGTCGCTCGCCTGCAACGCTGCGTCACCTTGGAAACGGCCAACCAATCACAGCTTAGTGGTACCCTAGCTGGGATCACGTGAGTATCGTGATTTCTTTAGTTAGCATTATGTGTTGTTTTTTTAATTATGTTTCAACCATCTTTATCGACACATTCAATAATATTATAAATGCAACAATGGTTACTACCACTGTATAAAAGGAGATTGCTCTGTTTTGGCCATGTAATGTAACTATGTTTTTCTAACTGAATCTCCACATTTAATTACATTATTATATGTAAATGACCACTGGTGATAGAGGGCCTCAGCTGCTGGCAAGGAGCGCCGAAGGTGCTCCTTGCCAGCAACTGCGGCCCTCGCTACCCGAGCCCAAGCCGCGGCACTCGCTATGCGTTAGCAACGGCTCGAGCGGGCTCGCATGCTCACAACTATATATGTGATCTCTATTTTCCAGTAATGGTAAAACTCTGATGTAAAAACATTATATAAACAAACAATAATAATAAAATAAAAACTTTTGAGCAGAACAGAAATGTATATTCTAGCAACAGGTCATTCCCCTTAAGAAGACATTTTTTAGGATAAAAAGAAAGACCTTTATGGAGATTTATTTCTCCACTGCAGAAAGCTGTATCACAAGATGTGATAACATTTTATAAACAAACATATCCATTTTACAGGTTATATTCTTTAGCAATATTTCATATAATATAAATGCAAACTCTGGGGCCAATATAATGAAATTCCATTAGGAAAATTAACATTTAAATTATACACGTAAGTGAAATGTAAATCAGGATTACTTTATATATTATTCTAATGCTTATGAAAATAAGTTTGTTTATGAGATGGCATTTTTTGCTTAAAATGTTATTTTTTAATTCATCTTGACAACTTCAAACATTTATTTTTGTGGGACCAAAGTATCCAAAAGTGGGTTTCGTCATGGACTCATTGCTTATGTTAGGATAATTATATTACATCGTCATGTGTCTCTGATTAATTTAATCTCTCTTTCCCCTGTATCATTATAATCTCTTAAAGGTCCACAAAAGTCACCAAATGTGCTCTGCTCCATTAGATAGATGGTGAAAAAGAATATAGAAAATGTGTTTTCCTTTTTAAAATTGATGCTGAAATCATGGAGTTATGATCAATACAAGCCAGGCGTTTTCAATGTTTTTCCTCTGCCTGAAAGAGTAAGGAGCTCTGTAAGGAGCAGGTTGTAATGCATATAAATTAGAATGTAAAGGCTTTGAATCAGGCAGTGGCTAAGTGATTTGTAACTACTTGATTATATTCTAGCAGCTAGTATAGCAACAGAACAGATATCTCAGAAGGTAAGGTTTCAGTCTGTGCCGGTGAAGGTCCAAGATTCAAATCCTCATAATATTCTTTATTGTTTAAAGATCAGAAATATCGTCTTTAGGTTATATAATAATACATGTTAATATGTGGTAACTGTGTTGATTTTAACATAGTTATGTGAATAATTATTCAAGCTACATATTTGCTCAAACAGTTTGATACAGCAAGCATATGATTAAGAGAAGCCATGTTCAATATGGTTTTGGATTGCAAGAGCAAAGTCTTTGTGGGCACATTTGCATATCCCTGCCGGCCAATAACTATATTTCTCGGAATTCTGAGCATCAAACATGTTTAATAACTTGTTTTAGACATTCTAATGCAAACACAAATGTATTATTTATTTACTATATATACAGTGTGGGGGGGGGAAGTATTTGATCCCCTGCTGATTTTGAACGTTTGTCCACTGACAAAGAAATGACCAGCCTATAATTTTAATGGTAGGTGTATTTTTACAGTGAGAGACTGAATAACAAAAAAAAAAAGAACAAGAAAAACGCATTTCAAAAAAATTATAAATTGATTTGCAGGTCAGTGAGAAAAATAAGTATTTGATCCCCTATCAATCAGCAAGATTTATGGCTCCCAGGTGTCTTTTATACAGGTAACAAGCTGAGATTAGGAGCATTCTCGTAAAGGGAGTGCTCCTAATCTCTGCTTTTTACCTGTATATAAGACACCTGTCCACAAAAGCAATCAATCGATTCCAAACTCTCCACCATGGACAAGATCAAAGAGCTGTCCAATGATGTCAGGGACAAGATTGTAGACCTACACAAGACTGGAATGGGCTACAAGACCATAGCCAAGCAGCTTGGTGAAAAGGTGGCAACAGTTGGTACGAACTTTCGCAAATGGAAGAAACACACAAAAAAAGCCAGTCTCCCTCTGTCTGATGCTCCATGCAAGATCTCAGCTCGTGGAGTTTCAATGATCATGAGAACGGTGAGGAATCAGCCAGAACTAAACGGTAGGATCTTGTTAATGATCTCAAGGCAGCTGGGACCATAGTTACCAAGAAAACAATTGGTAACACACTACGCCGTGAAGGACTGAAATCTTGCAGCACCTGCAAGGTCCCCCTGCTCAAGAAAGCACACGTACAGGCCCGTCTGAAATTTGCCAATGAACATCTGAATGATTCAGAGGAAAACTGGGTAAAAGTGTTGTGGTCAGATAAGACCAAAATCAAGCTCTTTGGCATCAACTCAACTCACCGTGTTTGAAGGAGGAGGAATGCTGCCTATAACCCCAAGAACACAATCCCCACCGTCAAACATGGAGGTGGAAACATTATGCTTTGGGGGTGTTTTTCTACTAAGGTGACAGGACAACTGCACAGCATCAAAGGGACGATGGACGGGGCCATGTACCGTCAAATCTTGGGTGAGAACCTCCTTCCCTCAGCCAGGGCATTGAAAATGGGTTGTGGATGGGTATTCCAGCATGACAATGACCCAAAACACATAGCCAAGGCAACAAAGGAGTGGCTCAAAAAGAAGCACATTAAGGTCCCGGAGTGGCCTAGCCAGTCTCCAGACCTTAATCCCATAGAAAATCTGTGGAGGGAGCTGAAGGTTTGAGTTGCCAAACATCAGCCTCAAAACCTTAATGACTTAGGGCCTCATTCAATTGCGATGTGGGCAATTGAAAAGGGCCCTAAATAAGCACATAGCATATTTTTATTAAAGAAGTTTTTAGTTAGTGAAAACCTTTCTTTTGGATAGATGCTTGCTAACAAAAAACTTCTTTAAAAAATATATGTTATGTGCTTATTTAGGTCCCTATTCAATTGGGCAAATTGCAATTGAATGAGGGTCTTAGAGAGGATTTACAAAGTGGAGTGGGACAAAATCCCTCCTGAGATGTGTGCAAACCTGGTGGCCAACTACATGAAACGTCTGAACCCTGTGATTGCCAACAAGGATTTTGCCACCAAGTACTAAGTCAAAGGGGTCAAATACTTATTTCCCTCATTGACCTGCAAATCAATTTACCGTATATACTCGAGTATAAGCCAAGTTTTTCAGCCCTTTTTTTAAGGCTAAAAAGGGCCCCCTGGCTTATACTCGAGTCACTCTCCCCCCCCACCCCCCGCGGCTCTTTCCCTCCCCCTCCGTTATCATCATCAACCCCCCCATCCTCAATCCCCCTCCTCATCCTCAACCCCCCTTCCTCATCCTCAACCCCCCATCCTCATCCAAACCCCCTTCCTCACTTTACCCCCCTAAATACCTCCCCCTCTCCCTTTCCCCTTACTTAGCTCTATCTGCAGTTGCTCCTCCGCGCTCCTCCCGTCTGCGTCACATGCGCGCCACGTCATTAGCATTGGCAGGGAGCGGAAGAGCAGCTGCAGATGGAGGTAAGTAAGGGGAAAGGCAGAGGGGGAGGTATTTAGAGGGGTAAAGTGAGGAGGGGGGTTTAGGATGAGGAGGGGGGTTGAGGATGAGGAGGGGGTTGAGGATGAGGGTTGAGGATGAGGAGGGGGGTTGGGGATGGGGGGTTGAGGATGGGGTGTTGAGGAGGGGGGTTGTGGAGGGTGATAAGGGAGGTAGAGGGAAAGAGACACAGGGAAGGGAGAGGGGGGAAGAGACACAGGGGAGGGAGAGGAGGGGAAGAGACACAGGGGAAGGAGAGGGGGGAAGAGACACACGGGAGGGAGAGGGGAGAAGAGACACAGGGGAGAGAGAGGGGGGACACAAGAAAGGGGCACAGAGGGCACACAAGAGGGGGACACAGAGGGCACAGGAGGGACACAGGGGGGCACATTTCCCACCTTCGGCTTATACTCGAGTCACTACGTTTTCCCAGTATTTTGTGGTAAAATAGGTGCCTCGGCTTATACTCGGGTCGGCTTAGACTCGAGTATATACAGTATAACTTTTTTGACATGCGTTTCTCTTGTTTTTTTTTTTTTTTTGTTATTCTGTCTCTCACTGTTAAAACACACCTACCATTAAAATTATAGACTGATCATTTCTTTGTCAGTGGACAAACGTCAAAATCATTAGGGGATAAAATACTTTTGCCCCCCATTGTATATATATATATATATATATATATATATATAGTTGAATAATCAGAGTATTGCAGTGAATAGTGATACCTTTTTTATTGGACAAACGTATTCATAATAAAGCGACGAGCTTTCGAGAGATAATGCCTATCTTTATCAAGTCAAAAAGCGATATATATATATATATATATATCACATATCTAGTTGTGAGCATACGAGTTGTTGCTAACGCTTGCGGGCTCGCACAGCGAGCCCGCGGGCCTCGCGAAGTGAGGGCCTCAGTTGCTGGCATGGAGCGCCGAAGTCACTCTCCCCCCCACCCCCCGCGGCTCTTTCCCTCCCCCTCCGTTATCATCATCAACCCCCCCATCCTCAATCCCCCTCCTCATCCTCAACCCCCCTTCCTCATCCTCAACCCTGCGGACATGAAAAAATGAAAAATACACACAACACATACATAAAAAGCTTACCTACAGCAAGAGGGAGCATCCAGGACCTCAAAAAATTAAGTTACACCTTCATTTAACTTAAAATAAAAGAGTTTAGACATTTAAAAATTCTCTAAGCTAGAGAAAAAATGGCCGCCGAACAAAACGAAAACGAGGCTACAGCACTCTAAACACGCAAAACACCACAAAACACCTACGGATATTCCGCAAAAGACGCATACCACACATTTGCCGCCATTTTACAACAATGCGGAAGTACACAGCTACGCTAATGGTTTGGTCTCGCGCACGCACACTATTACACTGCACATTCAGCATGCTTACACAGCAGCTCCACACCACTAATGCTGCAGCAACATCAAAACAGATTGTCAGCTCTTCAACAGAATGCTTTAAAATAGGTAAAGTATATTCATTTAGTAATGTATTACATATTTCATTATTATACACCAAACAGCATTAGCTCACTTACAATTTCATTGCCGTCATTTCCTGACGGGCAATTATCTAGTGTATATATATATATATATATATATATATATATATATATATATATATATACACATATACTGTATATCAGATAATGAAGTTAGTCTAACATCTATGTTTACTTTTTAAAGCAGAGTGTGTTGTTTCATAAAGTGTTGTCATTGGCTCTAATCAATGTCTTTCACTTTTTTTAAATTGTCTTCTGTATTTATTAATACACAAATGATTGATATATAATAAATAAGTACATTAATTAAAACAAAAAAGTGAACGGCGTAGGAATTAAACCTACCAATGAAAAGCATCTTTAAATTAGAGCACTTAACACTACACCAACATAATCTAAGTAAATTCTTGATCAATTTTTCAAATGGAAACACATTTTTTCCATATGATTTTCCATCCTCTATCTGATGCTGCAATGTGGCAACTTTTGTGGTCCTATAACATACAACCTTATTAATGCCACAGTTCCCCTCCAACACAAATGCCTGCTTTGCGTTTTTAAATATTAATACACTAGACACATAGGCTTTCATTCTATTAGTGAAGGGCCATCCAATGTAAGCCTATCTCATAATTCTGGGAGCTTTAAAAACCTAAGTACCACATCTGACATGCACCCAGAAGGGTTTGCCCAGAGCTCTCCAGCCCAAATGTGCACTCGCAGCCTGATCACAGGGGAGCCAGAATCTGAAGCTCAGCACTACCCATAGAAAGGCTGCAGAATTGTACCTACTACTTGAACACACTACACAAGCCTAACATCCTCCCATCTATCTATATAAACCCCTTCCAATGGTAGGTAATTGGTTAAATATGAATACAAATAATGCAGGGAGTTTATGACTCCTGAGCCTATAACTCTCTACCCCTATGAGTCTGGGGATCCCCTGCGATTCCTCCTTTCCACGCGCTATGAGTTTGGGGATGCCCTGAGATTCCCCTTTCCACCTGCTAGCCCCTATGAATCTGGGGATCCCCCATCTAAAGTATACCTATAGGAGACCCTATAAACCCTCAAGACACCTAAAATTAACCCCAATACCCCATTGACCCAAAACTAAAATTAACCCCTTGATGGTGATACTCAACAGAAGCCCTTGGTACCTAATGTTAACTCCATACCATGGTGATCTCCAATGGACCCCCATGGCATAGGTAATAATAACTATGGGGACCTTGTGAACCTCCATGGCCCCTAACATTTACCCTTGTGTCAAGGGGGACCTCATGGACACTTATGGCACCTTTCCTAACACAAATACAGAGTCAGATGTGCTCAATCTGAGAACAAACAACACCTAAGTAGGTTTGTTCTATAGGTCTGGTTACCTACTTAGAGAGCAGCCTCTTTTTGCTCACTTGTGCCCTTCACAGTGAGAAATATCATATAGTATATCAGTCTTGTTTCACTCACAATAGTTACCCTGACCCAAAATACCAGGCAATTCTACCCTGAACAGGAGAAACAGCAAATCCCAGACATATGTTTTGGTGTCACTTGGGCCTCATCAGTGAGGTGTAGCTGCACTCCCTTAGACACAGTGAGCAAGGAATCCATGTATCCAGCCCCCTATCACCCTTAGTGTGAGAAAAAGGCCAGAGTAAGAGGTGCTCAATCTGTGAACAAACAGCACCTTCCTAACACCATAGGAGTCCAATTTGTAAAATGATGGGTGAAAGGAACAGAAATAGTCTTGTCTAGGACTGATTTAAGAGCTGTTGGACCCATATTGGACCCTAATGTATCCTAATCTCCCTTTGAGAAATAAAGCCTCAAATCTCACACAATTAAGATGTTATCTTCAGGATTTGAAGCATCTAGGATTCTATGGGGCATTTTTTGGGCAGGGAGCTGCAAGTACCCGTAGGATTTTTTAAAATATGGGTCATGTCCGAGTTAACTTCAGCGAGATTAGATATTGTTAAGGCTGGCATGTGATAGGGTTTAGTGAAATAGTTATGGGACAGGCACTCAAGACTTGCGACAATAGAGATATTTGCAGGATTCAGATGGTATTTATCGGAGGTTAGATCTAGGTATGTGATGTGATAGCTACGTGATGAGTTTCAGGTGAACTTCACTCTGATTTTTAACTATGGGAGACATGGAACAGAGGCCATGGTTATTTATAGCACACTTAAGTCTCAGTCCTTTCACCACACTGTAGTCCCAATTTGGCTGTATGAAACTATAATACTGCTCTTAAATCAGTCCTAGACAAGACTATTTCTGTTCCTTTCACCCATCATTTTACAAATGGAGAACATTTTACTTCCTCCTCTTCAAGCAAATTTGTGACGAATTGTGCTCATATAAGTTTTATTATTTTATACAAGGAAAGCCCCAAAACCATATTGAACATATGTATAGTACAATCTAAAGCCCATACCTTTCGATTGAAAGTCTGAGAGTTTTCAATCTTGCAATGTGCTTTGGGAAAAGCTCTATGGACACTGGATTCTAAGCTTAAAGACAGGGTGATCCATATTTTTAAATGTGTTAATATTGTGGTCATCAGAAGGGTAATTCTCAATACTCTGGGTGGGCTTGGTAAGACAATATGCAATTGTAATTACAGATGCATATTGTAGTTTATCAGCCAGAGCCAACAGTAATCCATGTTCTTCCATGTTCTAATATTGCCTTGATCACAATTTATGTATAGCGCTACGGAATATTTTGGCGCCTTACAAATAAATATTAATAATAATAACTTAGGCTAGTAGCCCGCACCTGTTGAGAATATTGGTGAGTTGACCAAAATATTGATATTTGGAGTTACATTTAAGGATCCAACTGGATAAATCTTTAATATGTATTACCCATCTATACCACAGCACTAGGGAGTGGGGGGGAGAGAGGGCCCTGGGGTCGCACTGGTTATGAAGAAGGTCCAAGGGATCCCAGTTATGTGTTAAACTCTGTCCTAGAGCAGTGTGCACAAATTACAAATATATTTCAGTAGTATTTGGACACTTTGCTAAAGCTGCTATCATTGCTAGTTAATAGAAACAATCCTAGCAAAAATCTCAAAACACGATCCTCTTTGAGTGCTTACCATTTTTGGGTGGTTACATAGACTTATGCATCAATATTAAGACAATTCCCAGATACAGTAACATCGCTGATAAAAGGCTGCATCTGTCTCATGACTTTTTTGAGGACATGTCTTGGTATAAGTATTATAAAATGGAGTGGATGTATGATACGGGCAAAAGGATGAGCTAGGTGGTTGGGTCTTATATCCCTCTGCAACAATTGTAAATTTAATCACCCCCCTGCAAAAGGAACCTTGGTATCAAAAAACAGCTGCAGTTTCTACCTTCCAAAACCGGAATGGTATTTCCTAAGGGAATCCTTGCATTTCTCCCTATGGTTCACAACTTCTGGCACCAATGGTTGTGTTAAAGCATATAGTCAATAAGGCAGTGTAAAATGTTTATCTTAAACTTAGAGTCCCATTGCAATAATTACTTTAACCGGACTTACATCACTTCTGTCAGGAGAAAAGTTATAGATCCCAATAAGATAAAATCTAATGTCCATTCACAATTGTCCCAACAAATTACATCTTAAACCACTTGTTAGGTGATGTTTTTAAAATCATCTCTATAGACAACAAAAAAGAGCTAAGAGACATCAGTATTTAATTAGTGTTTCAATTAAATAATTTCACAGTAGGTTTTCTTCTTGTCAGGGATCAATGTATTCAGGATTGTTTTACATTAGTAAAGTTTCATGGATGCCTCAAACAAGCCTGAAAGCTCTTCTTCAGAATGTGGTCGAGGTGAAAGCTTAGTCACACGTTCCTAAAATAAAGAGCAAATAATATTTATATATTTTGATATGTATGTATCACTGAACATAGTACACTTTGCAGGTCCCTTTTCAGGATTAGTTTAAAGGTATATGGAAGTTTCCCTGTTTTTGTTTCAATGTTTTTATCGAAGACAATTCAGGAATACAACAAAACAGAAAAAAGAAATATAGATAAAATTGACATTCATATTACATCAAAGTGATAAATTGTACATACATTAGTATATGATTGTATTAATTTGTTGTTTGATGGTAAACGTATTTGTAAAAAAAAAAAAAAAAAATTCCATAAACTTTTTCTAGTATTAACTTATAAATTCAAAATACAAAACAAAAGGGGGGGAGGGCATGGTGTATCTGGCAAGCTTACCTTCGGATTCTATTTCTTATTCCAGCCAGCATTTTCAAAGGCCCGGGTCCCCCCGGCCTCAACACCCCACCATAAGTAATGCCAAATAATTGCAGATTTGTTTACCTAATTGGAGTACTATGTGGTGTGTTAAGCCAGGGTGTCCATATCATAAGGAAGAGAGAGTATTAATTTTGAGAATTACCTCCCTCAGGCTGAGTGTGGAAGTTTTTCAGTTTTTAGCGAATTTAAAAAGTTTATTCTGGTGTGAGCTTAAGTTATCTACATGAATGCCTAATAGGCATGTCTCTATTTAGGGAAGGATTGGATTGTTTAATAATTGAGATATTGAGTAGATTTCCCTCATAAGTCCTGGGCTACTGGGCATGTCCACCATGTATGAATGAAGTCAGCTAGCGAGTGGCAACCTCTGAATAAATTATTGTTCGCAAGTGGGTTGATTCTGTGCATGCTCAAAGGTGTATAGTAAATTCTATGGAGAACTTTAATTGAAACCTCTTGAAGATTATAGGTGAGTGAGCCCCTAGGCAGATTAGAACGGGCCTCCTTCCACTTGCTAGCATCTAGATTCTTACCTAAATCCCGTTGCCATTTAATCATGAAGGTGGGTTTTTTACTTTTGTTAGGCTTATTGCAAATGGAATACAAGGAACCTAAGGTTCATTTTGAAGAGGAGAGATTTTTTACAAGTAACCAAGTTGCCACAGCTGGGCCTGTGGTTCAGGCAAGTGAAGAGAGCCAGTGTTTTAGTTTCATATAGTTCCAAATTTCTCTATGCGGGATATTATGTGGGGTTCTAAGTTGTTCATGGGGGGCTAATTTGTCATTAGTGAACCAGGTGCCTACTCTATCCAAATTGCAAGAGAGCCATCAATATCTTGACTCTGTTCTGAAATCAGTGTCAAAGTTAGGGAAAGATCTTATTGACGTTAGGGTGAGAATGGTGAAGCCACTTGGTAGTTGGAGGCTGATCATTGATATGAGGGTTTTGTCTCCAACTGCCTCTCTAGTATATCCTCTTGGATGTCCACTTACAATCTCAAACTCAACATGTCTAAGACTGAACTCCTAATCTTTCCTCCCTCTACCTCTCTCACAGTCAACAACAATATCATCACTCCCCTCCCAAGCCCGTTGTCTTGGGGTTCGACTGGACCCCGCTCTGTCTTTCATCCATCACTTACAGTCACTAACTAAATCTGGTCTTCTCCATCGAAAAAACATTTCCAGAATTCTCCACTATCTTACACAAGACACAACTAAAATCCTAATACAACTCTCTCATCATCTCTCGACTCAACCACTGCAACTCGCTTCTTGTTGGCCTACCCACCACCCGACTATCCCCACTTCAATCCATTATGAATGCCTCTGCTAGACTCATCTTCCGTACACAACGTTCTGTGTCGGGTCACCTCTCTGTCAATCATTCCACTCGCTTCCCTTAGCCTCTAGAATAAAATTTAAAATCATGACCCTAACTTACAAAGCCCTCAACAATAGCGCTCCCCCGTACATCTCTGCTCTCATGTCCAAATACTCCCCCACTCGCCCTCTTCGTTATGCTAATGACCTTCTTTCTACAGCTCGTCAGCTCCTCTCACTCTCGCCTTCAGGACTTTTCTGGTTCTGTCCCTATTCTCTGGAACTCCTTGCTCCACCAGATTATCCTCCTGCCTCAAAACATTCAAAACCCCACTAAAAACACATCTCTTTAAAGAAGCCTATCACCTTCCACCCTAACATGCTCAGCTCTCTCCCTCCTTTACCACACACACAATAGCTTAAGGTTGTAAGTCTGCGAGTTTCAATCCTGCAATGTGCTTTGAAGAAAGCACTATGGACCCCAAGCTCAAAGACAGGGCCCTCCTTGCTTTGCTATGTGTCAATTTGTATTTATCTTTGTCTGGAACTTAACTTATGTACCTTGCTATGGAATATGTTGGCGAGTTATAAATAAACAATAATAATAATCTGGTTTCCAGACTAGTGTATCCCAGGAGTGAGTTTTTAATTGCCCATTTTTTATGAAAATCCAGGTGGGTTGGTGTTTGCTTGAGTGGGCAATGTCAAGAATGCCAGTTGGGCTGCTTTATAATACAACCGAAGGTTGGGACAGGAGAGTCCCCCCTGAATTCTGTGCCTGAACATTATCCTCTTTGCGTTGGTCTGTTTTGCCAAATGAATCTAAATAACTTATTTGATGGTCCCATAACTCTTTATTATCAACTAGGATGGCCAGAGTTCTAAACAGATAGAGTACCTTAGGCAGGATTTTCATCTTGACTGTAGTTATGTGGCCTGATATGTGAAGTTTAGACCAGTTTTGCATATTGTTGGCAAGTTTTTTAAATAGGGGGGGGTAGTTGACTTTAAACAACTAAGACATTTTTCCCATTACCTTGACCCCAAGATATTATATATATTATATTTTATATATATACATATATATATATTATATTTTATTTATTTTATATATATATATATATATATATATATATATATATATATATATATATAAATATATATATATAAAAGTCGGCACCAGAGGGGGGCCCAAAATTTTATTTTTGCACCGGGACCCTCCATTGACTAGCTCTGCCACTGGTTGGACCCGATAGCTTGGGTTAGGGGTTCTATGGTCAGTGCAAATAGAAAAGGGGATAAAGGGCAACCCTGCCTGGTTCTCTCCTCTTTGAATATAGATGCTAGTGTTATTTGTCCCCAGTAGCTTAAGATTAGCCCATGGAAGATGTTACTAAGACCTGTTTAAATTGATGAACTGCCCATTGAAGCCAAATTTAGCTAACATTGCATACAGATAGGGCCATTCAACTGTAACGAAAGCTTTTTCAATATATAATAACAAAATGCAAAGCAGGGTGTTGGAATGTTGTGCTAAATGTAGAAAATTCAGAGTCCTCCTTATATTATCAGCTGCTTGTCTGTATGGGATGAAGCCAGCTTGATCCTTGTGGATCAGGTCCAGGAGGAATCTGGATATTCTGTCCACCATGATTTTATCCCCATTCATGAGAGATATTAAGCGATAATTCTTGGCTTAAAGGAGATCCCTCCCTTTCTTGGGGAATAATACTAAATCGGCCTGTTTAAGCTCCGGGGGCATCCTATTACCCTTTTGGATTTAATTAAAATTTTTACAATAGGTGAGGGGAAAGACAATCTGCAAATTTAAGTTTCCCTGTTTTTAATATTAAAATAAACTTTCTAAGTATTTGTTTGCATATCTAAACATAATTGTATTAACAAGTGCTTACAATGTCTGTTTCTACTTACTCAAACCTTCCAAACAGTGCCTGCAAAGGTCTGCCCTCACAGATCATGCATACAATGTTTCTATTGGTACTAGATGTACTACGTTTGAGGAAGTAAACAAAATTGAGATGCAAAAAAAAAACAAAAAACACCTAGTTAGTTTATTTTATTATTAAAAATAGGAAAACATCCATATACCATTACAGAGTCACATAACATACAGGGTCAGAACACAAATAATATATTATGTCAAGTCTAATAAATAAAAAAAATATTATCCTTTTAGTGGCCTGTTCCTAGTTTTTGATCCACATTTGTTGTCTGAAATGGTAATATGTGGTTTGTGCACCTGTTTATAAATGTTACTTTCTGTTTAGCATATAAGGCGCGCCGACAGAAGAGACCTTGAGCTATGAGAGGCACGCCCGAGTTCCACAGCAGAGACTGGGGTATCTGTACATAGGACGACAATAAGCTGTACACTCCATAGAGTTGGGCTTTATGGCAGAGTGGCCAGAAGAAAGACATTACTTTCAAAACATGCCGTTTAGATTTTTGCTGAGTTTACGAAAATGTATGGAGGATGGTGCTCTGGCCTGACGAGACTAAAATTATTTTTTTTCGCCCACCAAACAAAACGCTGTGTCTGGCGCAAACCCAACATATCACATCACCCAAAGAACACCATTTTCAGCAGTCGGGAAACTGGTCAGAGTTGAGGGAAAGATGGATGGTGCTAAATACAGGGATATTCTTGAGCAAACCCTGTACCACTCTGTGGTGATTTGAGTCTAGGACGGAGGTTCACCTTCCAGCAGGACAATGACCCCAAACACACTGCTAAAGCAACACTTGAGTGGTTTAAGGGGAAACATGTAAATGTGTTGGAATGGCCTAGCCAAAGCCCAGACCTCAATCCAATAGAAAATCTGTGTTCAGACTTAAAGATTGCTGTTCAGAAGCGCAAACCATCCAACTTGAAACAGCTGGAGGAATGGGCAAAAATCCCAGTGGTAAGATGTGGCAAGCTCATAGAGACTTATCCAAAGTGACTTGGAGCTGTTATTGCCGTAAAAGGTGGCTCTACAAAGTATTGA
The DNA here is from genome assembly GCA_027410445.1 of Discoglossus pictus. NCBI lineage: Eukaryota > Metazoa > Chordata > Amphibia > Anura > Alytidae > Discoglossus > Discoglossus pictus. The sequence goes on from CM050166.1 coordinate 88,127,091, forward strand.
CTTTAGGGGGGTGAATACTTATGCATATTTACTTTTTCTGTTATTGTGTCCTACTTGTTATTTGCTTCACAATAAAAAAATAAAAAAAACATCTTCAAAGTTGTGGGCATGTTCTGTAAATTAAATAATGCAAATCCTCAAACAATCCATGTTAATTCCAGGTTGTGAGGCAACAAGACACAAAAAATGCCATGGGGGGTGAATACTTTTGTAAGGCACTGTATATATGAAATTCCCATAGTTACTCCTTCATGTTTGTGCAAAGCAGAAGCTGCCATTTCAAGTTCCTTTTTTGTCACTGACACTTGGAATGCTGAGCTGATTTCTAAACTGTAGAATTATAAGACTTTGATACATACATTTGAACATCTATAGATGTGTTCTTTTAGTGCAAGTATGAAATGTTACATGTAGCTCTAAAGAACAATAAATAAACACATGAGGTAGCAGTGTTGACACATTTCCTTCTATATATATTTGTAATGCATTTCGGGGGAAGAAAAATTAGGTAATTACTACCGAGCAACAAGACTAGTCTGCCTGTAATTCTCTTAATATTCAATATAACAAAGTCAGAAAGAGAAAGAGCTGTTCACCATATTTTGCAGAAATATCAAAAAATGTGGACACCATGGCAAAGTGTCATTAGGAAATAGAAAAAAAGCATTTGAAATATTTTAATTTAAATATTGTATGTAAGATTAATGTGGGGTAGAATTATGATGAGTGTCTTTGTAATTTATTTATGTGCATTTCTATTAAAATGTGAGACTAATGCAATAAATGTAATAATAAAAACATATTATTTAGTCTGACCATTATAAATAGTAACTCCTATTCACGTCATGTTACTTATTGTAAGTTCTTAATATGTAAATTATCCATTCTATACTTAGGAATGTCTCATCAAGTCTCACTATGTATTTCCTTTCATTACTTCCCCAAATTGACCACTAAACACACTATTGATCAAGCAGCTACAGTTTAAGACACAAATGTTCTAAATTCACCTCTCTGCAATATCATGTTAATTAGTCTCTATTTTATGGAGCTGACACCTGCCCAGATTAAAATGTAATTACAGTAAATGTTACTAAGAATGAGTGGCTAACAGTAATTGTGAGCAAGTATAAAAGGGATAGTGGACTCATGGAAGAGGCTACCAGTCAAGGTTGTATACAGTAAAAGTATTAAGGATTTTAAGACATATTTAGAATTTTTATGTTAAAAGGCAAGAATACAGGTACCTTTGTGATAAAAAACAAACAAAACAAAAAACATTCAATCGCCATTGGAAAGCAAAATAAAGTGAGGTTTCCAAACAGTATGGGTTATTTTTGATTTTAGTTAGTAAAAACCTTGCTTTTGGATAGTTGTTTACTAACTACAAACTTGTTATGTGCTTATTTAGTCCCCTATTCAATTGGCCAAGTCGCAATTGAATGAGGGCCTTGGTATGTATGGAAAATGGGTGTGTGTTTTTTTGTGAACATATGCATTATTAACTTAATAAACATTAAGTACAACTGAAAATCAGGCAGAAAAAAACAGAAGATAGTTTTTAGTTCACAAATACAAAAATAATTGTTTTTAGAAAAAGAAGTGATAGTCAGATTATTTCTCTACGGGTTTCCAATTGTACATTTTGAGGATAAATGCATATTGTGAGACTGATAGAGGTGTATATTTTATTAGTGTTCTCTGATCAGTGGTGCAATAACTTAGTTATGTATAGGACTAATGTGTCAGACAGAGGTATGGGTCATAGGGACAAAATGCTCAGGAAATATCCAAATTACTAGTTTGGTTAGCCACGCAGTTTAGTATGTAGGCAGGCTAGGCATCACAGATAGCAGCTGCTATTAGGAAAAGGCTGAGATCATTTACTGTGTAGTGTCGGTTAATAAAAAATCTTTCTGCAATATCTTGCCTTATTGTATCTCTGGACCCTTAGACTGTAGAGGGTTAGAAAAGGGATATTCAAACTGTTACCAAGCGGTTTAGACATTTCCTCTTGGTTGGCCGCCAGCAGCTACTAGGTGGCGCAGGTGACATTTTAATGAATTTCAGCCAAGATTTTCCTCAGTTTCCTAGTGTTAGGTGTTAGGGTTTAGTGTTATAAATTGACCCAAATGTCAGCCACGCCACCAAGTGGCCACTAGTCCGGCAGTGCTGGCGACCAACCAAATGGAAAGATCCAGTAGTTCATATTACTTTACAGTTTGCTGCATTAATAGTGAAGACAGATCAAGAAAAGTCCAAAAGTCAATTCATGAACTGCTCATCAAGTGGCTTTAGGAAGATAAGATCTAGTTATGATTGCAACATTAGACTGAGTCAGAAATATTAGTGTTATTTTAGTAAGAGTTTGTTAAAGTTTGAAGTCTTGTTGCTGGGAGGTGCCCACCTTTTTGGGGTAAATAGTAACCTAGCTGCTGGCCATATAATCTAAACCAAGTGACATGCCTCACAGAAAGACAGACATGCACACACACACACGTCCTCATGTTTGCAATGTATGAGATATTATAAACATTGAATATGAGTACTCACATAGTAAACTTAGATAAGAGAGGCAAGGAGTGAATCAGTGAATTTTTTTATTAACAAGCTTCTAATTACTTTTTACATTTTTCACACAGCTGGGACCTTTGGTGTAAAAGTACATGCAATGCATTGCACTTCAATGTAGTTTGTATGTGTGTATCTCTCTCTCTCTCTCTCTCTCTCTCTCTCTCTCTCTCTCTCTCTCTATATATATATATATATATATATATATATATATATATACACACACACACATATATATATATATATATATATATATATATATACACATACATAAATATATATACATATATATATATATATCACATATATAGTTGTGAGCGTACGAGTCGTTGCTCACGCTTGCGGGCTCGCGCAGCGAGCCGCGGCCCTCGCGTAGCGAGGTCACTGGGCAAGGGCCTCAGTTGCTGGCATGGAGCGCCGAAGGCGCTCCATGCCAGCAACTGAGGCCCCTCGCGAAGCGAGGGCCTCAGTTGCTGGCGAGGTCACTGGGCACGGGTCTCAGTTGCTGGCATGGAGCGCCGAAGGCGCTCCATGTCAGCAACTGAGGCCCCTCGCGAAGCGAGGGCCTCAGTTGCTGGCGAGGTCACTGGGCAAGGGCCTCAGTTGCTGGCATGGAGCGCCGAAGGCGCTCCATGCCAGCAACTGAGGCCCCTCGCGAAGCGAGGGACTCAGTTGCTGGCGAGGTCACTGGGCAAGGGCCTCAAACCCTCGCAAAATTCACGTCGCTACTCAAAAAACACGACACACAAATTACGACACTCGCTAAATTTTACGAGGCACGCAAACAACGTACGAAACACGTTACCACACATTACGACCTCGCAAACATCGGACGCAACACGCCGACATACAAACATTTAAAACACAATACATACACACAGCACATACATAAAAAACTTACCTACACCAAGAGGGAGCACCCAGGACCTCAAAAATGCAACTTACACCTCGATTTTACTCGAAATAAAACAGTTTAGAGACTAAAAAAAAATCTAAGCGACAGAAAAAATGGCCGCCGAACAAAACGAAAACGAGGCTACAGCACTCTAAACTCGCAAAACACCACAAAACACCTACGGATATTCCGATACAGACCTATACCACACATTACTCGCCATTTTACACCAATGCGGAAGTACACGACTACGCTAACGGTTTGGTCTCGCGCACGCACAGTGTTACACTGCACACATTCAGCATGCTTATACAGCAGCTCCACACCACTAATGCTGCAGCAACATCAACACAGATTGCCAGCTCTTCATCACAATGCTTCAAAATAGGTACACTATATTCATTTACTAATTTAGCTACCTTACAATTTCATTGCCGTCATTTTTTGACGGGCAATTCGCTAGTATATATATAATATAAAAAGTTATTAATATCTTACCTGAGGCAAAGTTCCTTTCACTAAGGCGGGAATATCTGCAGAAGTATATCCCACAGCTGCCAAACCATCATCAACATTCAGGTCGTATAAGAATTTCCTTAACGTGTCTGCCAAAATAAGCCCTGCGTCTTTGATTTTGGCAGTGCGGATGTCAGCTCCTAAATTAAGACATAAAGCTTTAACTGTAGCCCTCACAGATGAGGAGGAAGCATGTTTTGGATTTAATTTAATCATAATACTGTCTGAATTCATAACATACTCATAACTGCAGCCTCCCTCTTCCTGAAATAAAGTTTTAGTCTTCCTTTCCAGATGATTTTTTTTTATTGCAAAGATGAGTAAACTGTCATGAATATATCAGAGAGCATTACCATAAATAAAACTCATGCAGAAGACTACTTCCTTTTAATAATCTGTGATATATTAACTTCCAGAAGAAGCATTTAGCATATTATGACAGACTCAATTCTTTAGTAAGAACACAAGGGGCTCTTTGCTAGTAGATGTATATGGAATATCTTGAAGGAATATTGATTGTCTGCTGACATCTAGTGGTAGAAAAATATTTCCAACGTCAAGTGAAAGTTAAACGTACAACTGTGGTGTTTTATTTTCTAAATGATCTTGAATAACTAAAATGAATGATGGCAATACGTTTTTAGAAAGAACGACCAACCCACACCTTTAAATCTGTAATTTTACATGCACTTATTGTTTACTGTATCTTCCGTGTTGTGCCCTTGCAAACTAATGAACATATTTATAGTTTTAGTTACCCCATTCCCATTGCGCAGATATAATCTCCTCGCACTTAAGAAAGCTAATCAGCAGAAATTAAAAGGGAAATTTCAGTGCAGCATAACACAGTAAAATATTAAAGGTTGCAGTATCTATGTTTTGATGTAAGTAGTTTAGATCCCCTATGTCTGTGGTTAGATTTGTATAAAAATAGCTGAAATTATCATTAAAGTTCCATATTTAAACAGCGTCTTTTGAAGAAATAGACTTACTAAGGCACAAATGTATTAGAAACTAAAAACAAATGCAGCCTATAACATTATGAGCAAAAATGCTGTGGCTGGAGCCGTCATTGTTGTTGTTTTTTTTTTAGCTAGTTTGTCTCCTGGTTGGGAATTTTGGACGCAGGTTTTAGTTCCTGTAAGCTGTCATTCCTTAGTGACAGAACCCACTGAAATGGTAACTGCATCCAAGGTGACAAACTAGCTGCTAAGATAATTTGATATTATTTTAACTAAATAAAATAGTTTTAATTTAAAAAAAGGAACCTTTCCTGTTAATTGTGAATTTTAGACAAGATTTTCTGCAATGTCTTAGCATTAGGTGTTAGGGTTAGGAATTGACTCAAATGTTGGCTGCACCACCTAGTGGCTGCCCTCCGGCACTGCTGGAAGCCAACCAACAGGAAAGATCAAAAAAAAAAAAAAGAAGGATGAAGAACTGTAATCTAGAATTAACAATTCTAAAAATAAAGGCCCTTGCCAACAGCACCACATGTCTGCACACAGAGTATAGAAATTAATGAAGCTGAAATAGAATCAGTGTAACAGCTACAGCCTGAATCTTATTATCCATGTTTTCTTTCTTATGGGAGCGCAATGTCTAAAAATGATAATACCTATGTAAATTTTTGATCAATTAAAAAAAATTAAACATTTTCCACATGATTTTCCTCCCTCTATATAACAGTGCAGATCACATATTGTGACTCAATTTCACTATAATTTTTTTACATTTGTTTTTGTTGCTTGTTTTTTTAAAGATATACACTTTTTTACTAAACATTATAAATATAAGCAGCAGGTTTAAAAAAATATTTGCAGGTTATAAAACACTGCATAGCTACAAAAATGAGAGGATATAGTTGTATATATTTTAGAACATACAGTGAATATAAAAAGTCTACACACCCCTGTTAAAATGTCAGGTTTCTGTGCTGTAAAAATTTTTTTTGACCATTTGAAATATTTAATATATGCAGAATATTTATTGTTTAGAAAACTCTGCTTTATTTTATATTCTATATTTAAGACCTAATTATGGTACAGTGGATATAAAAAGTCTACACACCCCTGTTAAAATGTCAGGTTTCTGTGCTGTAAAAAAAATGAGACAAAAATAAATCATTTCAGAACTTTTTCCACCTTTAATGTGACCTAGAAACTGTACAACTCAATTGAAAAACAAACTGAAATCTTTTAGGTGGAGGGAAGAAAAATAAAAAATAAAAATAATGTGGTTGCATAAGTCTGCACACCCTCTTATAACTGGGGATGTAGCTGTGTTCAGAATTAAGCAATCACATTCCAAATCGTGTAAATAGGAGTCAGCATACACCTGCCATCATTTAAAGTGCCTCTGATTAACCCCAAATGAAGTTCAGCTGCTCTAGTTGGTCTTACCTGAAATGTTCTTAGTCGCATCCCACAGCAAAAGCCATGGTCCACAGAGAGCTTCCAAAGCATCAGAGGGATCTCATTGTTAAAACGTATCAGTCAGGAGAAGGGTACAAAATAATTTCCAAGGCATTAGATATACCATGGAACACAGTGAAGACAGTCATCATCAAGTGGAGAAAATATGGCACAACAGTGACATTACCAAGAACTGGAGCTCCCTCCAAAATTGATGAAAAGACGAGAAGAAAACTGGTCTGGGAGGCTACCAAGAGGCCTACAGCAACATTAAAGGAGCTGCAGGAATATCTGGCAAGTACTGGCTGTGTGGTACATATGACAACAATCTCCCGTATTCTTCATATGTCTGGGCTATGGGGAAGAGTGGCAAGACGAAAGCCTTTTCTTATGAAGAAAAACATCCAAGCCAGGTTACATTTTGCAAATACACATCTGAAGTCTCCCAAAAGCATGTGGGAAAAGGTGTTATGGTCTGATGAAACCAAGGTTGAACTTTTTGGCCATAATTCCAAAATATATGTTTGGCACAAAAACAACACAGAACACCATACCCACAAGCATGAAGCATGGTGGTGGCAGCATCATGCTTTGGGGATGTTTTTCTTCAGCTGGAACTGGGGCCTTAGTTAGATAGAGGGAATTATGAACAGTTCCAAATACCAGTCAATATTGGCACAAAACCTTCAGGCTTCTGCTAGAAAGCTGAACATGAAGAGGAACTTAATCTTTCAGCATGACAACATCGCAAAGCATACATCCAAATTAACAAAGGAATGGCTTCACCAGAAGAAGATTAAAGTTTTGGAATGGCCCAGCCAGAGCCCAGACCTGAATCCGATTGAAAATATGTGGGGTGATCTGAAGAGGGCTGTGCACAGGAGATAATTATCTCTTGCCTGTTATAATTTCTGTACATTAAAGAATTAATTAATCTGCACCAGGTGGCACTTTTTATGGAGGCACTTGATCTGGAGTTAGGGTTAGGCCTCTGTCATGGGCTCCATCGCACCGCAAAGTATGCTGCTCCCTGCTGTGCCTCCTCTCTCTGCACACCCATAGCATGCTTGTGTAACGTCCGGGCACCGCTCTGCCACTCACTGCTGCTTCACAGTGCCAGGCTGGGCAGCACCATGCTACTCGAAGTCAGATGCCATTCAGTGATGGTACAGTCGCTGATTGGCTGGTGCAGCTTGACTGTGGATGGCGCCAAGAGAGAAGCTACTGATCGTCCTGTTTATCTGCTTACTAGCGACTTGCCAGTCAAAAATATGAATGCTGGCAATGCTGTTTGCCACCCAATGTGAGCACCTTCTGTCCTCTGTGCGAGCCTCTCCCCCTGTCTATTTCCTCCCTCGTGTCTCCTTTCTCCTCTCGTCTCTCTCGCTTGTGTCTTCTTTCCCCTCTCGTCTCCCTCCCTTGTGTCTCTTTTCCCCTCTCGTCTCCCTCTCTCGTGTCTCCTTTACCCCTCCTCTCCCTCCCTTGTGTCTCCTTTACCCCTCCTCTCCCTCCCTTATATCTCCTTTCCCCCCTCCTCTCCCTGCCCTGTCTTTCCCCCCTCTACTCCCTCTGTGTCTTTTTGCCCTGCTCTCCCTCCCCTGTGTCTCTTCCCCACTTCTCCATCCCCCCTCTCCCTCCCCCGTGTCTCTTACCCCCTCTCTCTCCCCTGTGTCTCTTCCCCCCTCTCCCGCCCGTGTCTCTTTCCCTCCCTCACCCTCATGTCTCTTTCCTTCCCCCACCCTTTCCCCTTATCATCCTCCTCCTCCCTCCTCATCCCTTCACCCCTTATCATCCTCCTCCTCCCTCCTCATCCCTTTCCCCATCTCCATTTCCCCTCACTTACCTTGATCCGGTGAGCTCCTGCTGCTCTCTGCTCTTTATTGCATTTTCGGGCTGTCCGTCCGGCATAAGCTATTGATGTCACATGCGCCTCACGTCATTAGCTTATGCCGGGTGAACACAAGCGGAAGATGCGATGGAGAGTAAAGAACAGCAGGAGATCACCGGATCAAGGTAAGTGAGGTGAGGGGGGTAATTGGAGAGGGTTAAAGTGATGAGGAGGGAGGAGAAGAAGACACTGGGGGTGATGCGAGCCCTGCAATGAGCGCCTTCGGCGTTCATTGCAGCCCCTGTCTACTGGCAGGAACCAGGTACTTTGGGGGTGATGCAAGGCCGGGGTGCCTCATGATGAGCGCCTCTGGTGCTCATTGCGAGTCCTCGCCTGGCAGGAACCAGGTAGTCCTGTGGGCCGCAAAAGGCTCGCCTCGCTTTGCGAGGCTTGCAAGGGTGACAACAACTCGCAGTTTGACAAATATAATAGGTGATGATGTGGCACAGAGGTGAGCAGGGTGAAGATTTACTGATACATATGTGTGTCTGCTGAGGTGGATAGCGAGGTGATGTATGAACAGGGGACAAAATCTGCTGTCCCATGCCATGGTGCTCAGGAGGAGGGGCAGCTTGGGTTAGGGTTTGGAGTTAGGGTTCACGGTTAGGGTAGTGGCAGGTGATAAGCTTTACATAGTAAAATGTGCTCCACTACTTTACTATGTAATTACTATCATCTACCACTACCCTAACCATGAACCCGAAGTCTAACCCTAACAACAAATTGAACAAAGTCTTGGTGTGCCACCATAGCACCACCTACTGGCCACTGCATGTCACTGTTGGCTGGGATGAAATAGGAAGGTCCCAATACGATTGAAAAGTTCCTGAAGTAGAAGGAGCCACAAAATGGAAATAGGGCACCATTAGTGGTGACATACAATGCTCTCCTGGTGGTTCTACATAAACACCCAAACAACTCACATGGATAAGAGATTAGAAAAAAGATTTCCAGATCAAACTCCTATGTCATATAAATAACCTCCTAACTTGAAATAACAAGTAGTAAGGAGCTCATTCATGAAAATCAGAACTAATGGCACGTTCCACTGAAAACAAAAAAGATTTATAACATGCTCTAGCATACCTTGCTTTGAAGAAAGGGATAAAGTTTGCAATCCTACTCAGTTAGCCTTAAAATGCTTTACCTCCACTGAAATTGTTTTCTGTTGTTCTAAGGTGAACATGGTACAACATTTAACCTAGTTCAACCTGGGTTAAATCATTTGTGGCCACCAACGAGACAAACTAGCCAACTGCACCACCAATGATGTAAATGCTGTGAGTGTTCATATGTATGCTCTTTCTTTTACTTTTAATGTAGTAATTTTCTTATAAAGCACACAAAAAATGTGGTATTTGGAGTAAGCAAGGAGTTGCAATTAAATAAGCTTAGTTAGAAAAGCACAATTTACAACTGATTTGTTCAATGGGGTTTCTGATGTTGATGGTATAATGATGATGTTTTGTAATAAACGTATTAACATTTATCCCAAATTTTTGGCAACATTTTTACCAAACAGAAAAGAAACATTTCTTGAAAAGGAATTTAAACATGTTGTATTAAAGTTTTTTTTTAATGAACAGACACAGCAACAGATGCAATGAAGTGCAAATGGTTTGCAATTAGCAGCAACATTGATTAAAGTAAATACATTCAGAGTGTAGTGCTGCAATACTGATTAAAGGCATACTGAACTCATACATTAAATATAATTCACTTAAAATAAAAATGCTTGTAACCAAAAATGTTTGTTTGCTTGGGAAATTATTTCTGTTCATGTTAAAAAGTGTTCTTTTAGTTCTTTTATTTTTAAATTATTTTAGCTGTATCACTTTAAGCCACTAGAGGGAGAAGCTGGTTGTTTTACATAGACCTCCATGATCCAATGGTGCAGGCTCTGTCACACTGCAAATAGAATCTTTTGGAGGAAGGTCTTGACAGTGTTCCAAAAGCAATTTGTACACAGACCTATCCTGTTATAGTTGCGCGCAACCGTGCCCTGCACCACAGTGGTGAAAAAGTGGTAGTGCAGGCAAAAAAATATCCCCCCCCTCCGTGTCACATCTTGATGTTGCTGAATCGACAGCGAGGCCATCGCTATGTTCGGCGCAGGTACTCCATCCCCAGTGCCTTGGGCGCGCCTCTCATAGCTCAAGGCCTCTTCTGTCGGTGAGCCATATGCGGCATGTCGGAGGGGGACATATTTTTTTTGCCTGCACTACGTCTTTTTCACCACTGTGGTGCAGCGCACGGGCACGCACGTGCGACTATAAAAGGAAAGGACCTTTGTACACAGAAGAACATTTTTGAACCCTCTAATGTTTAAAACTTGCTCTTTGAATTGAATGATGGCAAATTTGTGAGCTAGTTCCCTTTAAACTGCTTGCGCTTATACTACGGTGCATATACAGTTGCAGCACAGCTTCCCCCTTCATTCTGAGACTTATAACGGTGGGGTGGATGTAGAAGGACAAACAGGAAATCCCTAGAGGCAAACAGTGCACATTTTAGAAGTAAAGGAAAATGTATTTGCTGCCTTTTTTCTAACATTAAATGCTTTTAATTAGCAGGACCTTACTTATAGACATAGTTTTTTTATTAAAACACAACAGTGGTCTTTCAATATCTATAACTTGACATAGAGAACAGGAAGGTAGGACATCAAAGAATTCAACCAGTATTTGTGACTAGGCCAATAATCTTGTGCAAAACGAGTAGAGAACATAGGAAGTAGTGAACATTATAGAGGGAATTGTATCCTTACCTAGAATCTCTGCTGCCTCCAGATGTCGCTCAGGACACATTGATGCTGTGAAAGAAAACACTGCTGGGGACGTGAGCACGACTGAAAGGCCATGAGGCTGGAAAAAAACAAGAGCACAGTGCTAAATACATTATTATGTCCTGGGTTATGAAATGACTAGCATTAAACAATACGAACAAGGTAGGTAGGCAATGGAATATACTTCTTCTAATGATATAGGGATTTTCTAAGCCTACCACGCTATTTAATCACCTAGAGCTCTAAAAAAAACATTAGTTAACTTAAGCAAGACCCCACAATCCTAAATAGAGGTGTGGACAATAAGGGTATTGTTTATATTAGACATGATACTTGTGTCAAACAATCTAGCTATAAAGCTTACATTTTGCAGATCACAATAATCAGAACTTATTTATACCTAGGATAGCCTTATTGTTCAATTCCTTTACCCTACTTCTCCCTGCCACTAACACTAGAAGACAATTTCACTTATATGTTGCTGTGTTTATGTAAAACAACATTAGGATCTTTTCTATTATGTAGCCGCACAGATCCAGAACACTGGGGTTGAATGTTGCGCCACAGCACCACCTGGTGGTGAAAAAAAAGTTACTGCAAGCAAAGAACTATCCCCACCTCCGTCGTGTTGCAAGTTGACGGCACTGAATCGACATCGAGGCCATAGATACGTTAGGCGAGGGCAGGGGCCTATGGCGCACCTTTCATAGCTGAAGGCCACTTATGTCGGCGTGCCTTATGAGCCACATCGGAGGTGGAAATAGTTATTTGCCTGCAGTAAGTTTTTTTACCACCCGGTGGTGCTGTGGCGCAGCATTCAACCCCAGTGTTCTGGATCTGTGCTGCTACATAATAGAAAAGGACCCAGCATTCAAATATGTTAAAGTGACATGGTAAGAACTTTCTTGTTTTGTTGTATTAGAAAGAGGGTATTTGGTGATTTGTCACAGACTCTTTAACTTTTTCAAACTGAGGTACCAAAGCTCAAAACGTATTTAGAAGTTGAACTGCTCTTGGGGGCTTGCCCTCTGTCAGCCAATGAGATCTTCAGTCTAAAGAATATGCACTGTTTAAACAGATTTTGCTTAATATTTTTAATTAAAAAAACTACTTTTGTAAAGTTTAAAACATGTGCTTTTTAATACGCAAAAAAAAGTTGTGTCCCATGTCTCTTTGAATAACTTCAACCAATGCTGTTCTTAAAAGCTAGGTCCTTTCCCTGTATCTTTGCGCATCAGCGTGTGAAGCTGCGGTTGTGAGAGGTAGTGCAGGCAAAAATGATTCCCACCTCCGACGTGGCGAATAAGGTGCGCCGACAGAAGAGGCTTTGAGCTATGAGAGGCTCGCCCAAGGCCCTTGAGGGCCAAGTGCCCGCACCGAACATATCGATAGCCCTCGCTGCTGATTCAGCGCAGTCAATTTGCGCCATGTCAGAGGTGGGAATATTTTTTTGCCTGCACTAAATCTTTTTTCACCACTGCGCTGTGGCGCAGTGTTCAACCGCAGCTTCACACGTTGATGCGCAAAGATACAGGGAAAGATCCAAGAGCTATGTTATACCGGAGGGCACTAACTGAGTCATGGAAAAAAGGTGATTATTTTGTTGGTGCCAAGAGGAAACATTAAAGTTATCTTGAGTGATTGGACCGTAATTATTGCAATCTCATGAGACTGTGTTAATATTACTGAGCTCCTCTAACAACACAGTGATTTGCTCAATAGATTGTATATTTGTGCACTGTACTGAAAGTCTTATTGTCCTGTGGTTCCTTGTTTGATTTACAAGTTTCTAATTTTGAAACTTTAATAAGTTTCTGCCTCCAGATAAGATATGTAGTGTAGCTATGTGTTTATTTTGTAATATGGATACATCATGCATATAATGTGAACAATACTAAATGTGCAAGACTGGCCTAACATTACCACCAGTGGATGCTCCACAACGTAATCCTTGGCTCTGTATGTCTTCACCAAGCCTGCAATAGGGTAAGACATGCCATGACTGGAATACAAAAATGCAGTCATAGTTCAGGTTAGCTATTATTAACTATTATTAAAAAATAGTACAAAAACATCATTCCTCATTTTTAAATTTAGCAGACACTCCCAAAAGTCCAGTATTTCAGTGTCTTTCTGTTTGTATATTTAGGATCTCTATGACTTGAGCCCAGGTGAATCACTCTGCTTCATTCAATTAATTGATCTACTTGGGCTCAGAAAACAGCATACTGAAACCCGGGAGCTCTGGCAGTCCCTGTAGAACCCTGTTACTCATCACTAATTTAGAATATATGGGATTATAATAAACAATTGAGATAACATGCTCTCTTCCGGCCTGTGTATGTGTGAGAGATACTGAAGTTTTAAAAGTATTTGTTCACCCATCATCAAAATCTGCAGGTGTATAATACATTCAGCTCACCAAAGATGTACCCCAGCATTTCCAAAGCCAATACCAGCAAATGAGCTGGCTAGGTGCATGGCAAATCGAGCTTCACGGTCATCAGGATTCTTTACAGCTCTGGAAAAAAACATGCAAATGTAGGTACTTCAGCCTGAGACTTGGTAATCAAGATGAAACTTGAATACTGCCTCCCTAGCATTCATGCAAATGTTCTAACACAGGGGAGGGAGAAAAGGGGGGAGGAAACACAGGGGAGGGAGAGGAGGGGGGGAAGAAACACAGGGGAGGGAGAGGAGGGGGGGAAGAGACACAGGGGAGTTATGAGGGGGAAGAGACACAGGGTAGTGAGGAGGGGGAAGAGACACAGGGGAGGTAGAGGAGGGGGGAAGAGACACAGGGGAGTGAGAGGAGGAGGAAGAGACACCGGGGAGGGAGAGGAGGGGGAAGATACACAGAGGAGGGAAATGGGGGGAAGAGACACAGGGGGAGGGGGTACAGGGGGAAAGAGACACAGGGGAGGGGGAACAGACACAGGGAAGGGAGAAGCGGAAAGAGACACAGGGGAGGGGGTTAGAGACACGGGAGGGAGAGGGGGGTAAAAACACAGGGGGGAGGAAGGGGACACAAGGGAGGGAGAGGAGGGGGAAAGGAGACACAAGGGAGGGAGAGGAGGGGGAAAGGAGACACAAGGGAGGGAGAGGAGGGGGAAATGAGACACAAGGGAGAAAGGAGACAGGGGGAGAGACTCGCACTGAGCACCAAAAAAAAAATGATCAAATTAAAACACTGTTAAAACCAACAACTTATTGGACTATTTTTGCCACAATTGTAACTTAGAGTGTAGTGTTATCTTTTTTTCAATTATAATATCAAACTGGTCTGTACTGGTAAAAGTTTCACAACTTCTTTAACTTATTGTCTAACGCTATGCTTTCACAAATGTTGAAATGCTTATGATATACATCATCAATCTGAATATACTTTTTTATTTGGCTTATTTGTGTCCAGAAGGTACTTTGTATCTCTTCCAAGACGAGCCGTAACAATATATCTTTTAATGCCGCTGGCTAGTGTTGTATATAGAGACATTCAAATTATTTTCTCTAAAACCAGCTAGTTTTAACAGCATGAACTTCAATAGTAATTCACAATAGATCTCTATTATTGAATTGATGCATTGAGAGTCTAAAAAGATTTGGATACTAATGGGTTAACACCTTTACCAGACCCATTTGTGTGAATCTATAAAGCGTGCAAGAAGTAAAGACACAACCACCCCGATGAGTCTGAGTAGCAGAAACTGTATAAATAGACTGGGGTCACTGTTATAATAATTACTAATAGATGATAACAAGCTATTGGTGTATATCATAAGCAATTCAACATGTGAAAGCATAGCTTTAAACAATAAGTTAAAGAAGTTGTGAAACTTTTACCAGTACAGACCACGGTTTGATATTATAATTGAAGAAAAAGAGAACACTACATTCTAAGTTAAAATTGTTGCAAAAAAAATAGTCCAAATCAAATGGTATAATATAAAGGTGGAATATTTAAGTTGTTGGTTTTAACAGAATTTTTATTTGGCCATTTTTTTTTAAATTATGTGTGAACAATAAAAGTTAATAAAAAAAAAAAAAGACTAAATCCTAAAAGGTGTACCTTTTCTAATGACAATAACCTAGAGGCAATTTATTCACAATATAAAGTATCATCTACAGGAGGGATATCCTAGTGAGGCGTAAAGCATACCTCATTTTGATGAGGTTTGAAAATGTGAGTGAATCTATTTTCTTTATACTTTCACTATTACATATAAGTTTTAAGTTGCACTAAAAGGTGGTGCACATTTTCTCCCCCATCCCCCTTTTTGTCTTATCATGTATTAGTTGAATGGACACAGCATGAACGGTGTCTAGAGAGGAAGCAGTTAACCTCCGCCTTTGAAGTGCAGCCATCCACCATTTTGGAGATATTATTCTACACACGGACGAAAAGGACATCACAGGTGCATTGTCCGCATATAACTGACATTTTTGCTTTATTTCATACCTCTTTGTTAACATTATTTGGACACCGAAGGCACACCAAAAAGGTGCACCTTTTATAAGGTGTCTTGCTTTTAGGTATTGTTGTTTATATAATTTTATTAAGTGATTATAAGCATATAAGACCATTTTAACCAAAAGCGCTACGACAATGGTACCGCACCTAAGGTGTAGTGCATTTTGTGTATATGATATATTAACATTACTTTTTTCAGAAGAAAAATCACTTTTTTGAACGTGTCAGGGTGCACAAAGACTCTCAAACAGGGACCCTATCCTCTATTATATCTACTCTAGTTTCTTTATTACATCTTAAGAAAATTAGCAACAATAGAAATCCCAATGTTCAAAAAAATGTTATGTTGAGAAAAAAGTATGGAAAAAGAAAGTAAGTAAACGTAAGGAAAAATAATAAAGCATAAATAAGATAATAGTAATAAAAAATATTGTGGGTGAATCCAACTTATAATACAATAATATCATTAACAAGCATATATTTAGAAATAATAGAGTAGATTATTTCTACAATGAATGTCTAGGAACAAGTTATCTAACCAAATAGAAATTAATTTGCTTAAAAGATTTACATTCTTTTTTTTTTTAATTCAGGAAGACTCCAAGAGGATAAAGTGCTCATAACACTAAGATTTTTCTATCTCTTGACATATATATTATTCTTGTAATTTAAAAAAGAAAACTTTTTCACATGGTATTTTATTAGGATCAATAAATGCTATGTTTTAAAATAAGGAGGAGTGCTGGAATAAAAACTGTGTTTCTATCCTAAAAATTATTTTCAATTGTTCAGTAAATTAATCACAGTATCCTAGCACCAATGCTGACTAACATGAATAATATCTTTTGATACACTTTTTCTGTGCAAAATAAATTGATTTATATACATACAATACATTCAGCATTCATTTTCCACATGCTTTTTTACCCTCTAACAGTGCAGAGCACATATGACAACTATAGTGGTTCTTTTATGTACCTTTTTAAATATTTAGCCACAATCCTCAGTGCATGTTTGGCCCAGACATCGCTGATTGGGTTGCTTCCCTGATATGCTGGACGTTCGATTGGATTTGTGGGACAGGGGCTGCGCATGTTGTAAGGGAGAGCAGTGTATGACTCAAGTGAATGGCTAGAAGGAAGAAACACAACAGAGAACTTACTACTTGCATTATCTTAATTTAAATGGCCATTGTAATGGTCCAACTATTATAATATAATATTTAAGTTGAAATTTTTTTATTAATAAAAAAAGTTGCACTTTATTCTAAATAAATATGTTGATCTTCTGTAAGAACATTTAAAATTAAATTATCTGGTTTAACTTAATCTTTAGGCTGAAGTTCCCACCGTTTATCCATTACAAAGTGCTTAGCTTTGTTGGCATGGTGTCATTTACTTATTTAACTGTGCAGCAAACTGCAGGGAAGTAATAGTACATTCTGCCACCAAACCTAAGAAGTTTTCAACACATGGGAGGAGTTTCTGCCTAAAGATGAGGAAAGAAACCAACTTTTTCCAATGAAGGTTCTCTCACAAAAGATAGTTTTTAAACCACAATTATTGAAAAGTTGTTTATAAAAATCTCTACTACATGAACGATTTGGAAGCTGGACCATTACGGTCCTCTGACACATTACATTAATCTGTATTCATTAGAAATGTAAAGGATGCACAATAATTAAGCACAAGTAATAGCATAATTGTTAAAGGACCAATGTAGGTTAAGAAAAAAGGAACTTTTCTGTCAACTATGTACCAAACGGAAAAAAATAGCAGCTGTGTAAGCCATGGCCATAAAACATTTTGTTAGGAAAATATTCATTTGAAGAATCTTTTTAAAAGTATAGGAATCCATTTTGTGTTTGTTACATTACTTCTTGAGGGTGGCTATTTTGGGCAGTAGAGGGGGGATGGTGAAGGATGGAACAGAGAGCTTTTGTTAGATAAATGATAAGAGTGAAATTGACACCAGACCCCTATGCACTCACTGGCAATATAAGCAGGGAGTTACATCAGTAGTTGCAACCACAGCTCTCAATACATTTATAACATCCCATTGACACACATCTTGCACCTACCGTATATATTATGGAATCTTCCTTTTTCCAATAAAAATAACTTTATGAGCATTTAGCTATGCTTTTCAATGTAACATTTTCAAATATACGTATTTTTTTCGTTGTACAGTGGCCCTTTAACGTTGTTCTAAGCCATGAAACCCACTGTTATTTAGCGGTGGGAAAAAACATGATCTTCAAAACAAACCATCTGGAAAGCTACATTTTTGGAGATTATTTTAAACTATGTCCAATAGGGATATTCATAACTATCTTAGTGTATTTTTAAAACATATTCACAAGTTCAGTTTTTTTTATGAAGGAAGGACCTTTTATGTTTTGCAAAATAAACGGAATATATTGGTTTGCATATTCTAACAATTACTTTGTGCGATCAATACCACAGTAAAGATCTAGATGGCATAATAAGCTTACAGTAAAGATTTAGGCCACCCAAAAAAGTAATCTTCATTGAACTTTATGGTGATTTGCATTGGGTATTCCTGGTGATAAAAGAATGCACGTGTATATCATCTATACTGAAATGAACTTTAATCTCTACAGGATAGGTTTTGGCCAGTGGTGAAGATATCAGTGGTGCAAGTGGTGCTGTGCACAAGGGCCCATGTGCCTTGGTGGGCTCGGTGCAACGCACCACTTGCATTTCCTGCACGCCCCCACTATCCTCACTGTCTCATTGCCCCTGCATGGCGAGATACGCCCAGGAGACAGGCACAGGGGGCAGTGGGGAGTGAGGCCGGGATGGGGAGGTGGGTCAGGGCCGGTCATGGGGGAGAGGAACCCTGGATAGCCAGGCCCAAGACATGTGTGTGAGGGAGGAGGGAAGGAGAAATGGATGACAAAGTCTGGAACACAGAAATACCTCTCTCTCCCTACCTCTGCATCCTGGTTTTCTATATAATGCAATAATAAATAATGATGGGGCGGGAACAAAAAGAAAAAATGGCAACCCATTATTTTTGCACCAGGGCCCTCCATTCACTAGCTCCACCACTGGGTTTAGCCATGCATTTTTGTGTACAGAATTATATACAAAAGTCCAATGTAAGATATAAAAAGATGTTATTTTCATTATATATAAAATATTAATAAATATAAGTGCTGGTTATACCTACCAGAGTACATCAAAGCCACTGTTGGCAACTACTCTCTCAGGCATAGAAAGTGTGTGCACTGGATCAATCAGACCTAATGTTGGTTTAATGGCTCTAGATGCAATACCTGCAATGACCATAAAGAGTTATTTCTAAAATAAGCAATGTTACAGTTTGCATTTGCACAACTCTGTCCATAAATTTCTCACAATGGTTACACAATAGAGTGTAATTTCTAAAACATACAGTTGCAGTTTTAGTGTTTCAGGCTCCAGCAGGGATGAGTTTCTCCACCACTGTTAGGTGCCCATGAGTTAGGAGCAGTGAGTTATTTCCTTAAATACTTAGGGCCTTATTCTATTATAGGCCAAGCTATTTGCCTATTCTATTCCCTCCGGCCTGGGATTCCGGCAGGCTTGCGGCCGGCACCTTGCTATCCCTTGCGGCCGCACGCGCCAGAGGAAAGCCTTTGATCTTAAACGGCCGCAAGCGTTTTGGCCGCAAGAAAATCCTGGTTGCTATTCAATTGTAATCAATTGTCTGTAAGGCTAAAACCAAGCCGCAGCTTACTTGCAGCAAAAAGGTCCCGCAGGCACACAATTAAGCACATAACAAAGCCATAATAAAGCCATCCTGCAGTCTGAGGAGACTATAAAGTGATTGTAGGTGTTAGCATTAATAGCACAACATTCCCCTACACTCAAATCCGTAAATACAATTTTTTTTGAATTTATGTCACATATCCATGTAAAAAGTCCAGAGGGCTTGGAGCACCTCAGACCCGACCACGCTGCGGCCGGAAAATAAACAGTTAATGTAATCTCGGATTTGGGTTGATGTGCAAGCTTGAGAGGGGGTTGCTTTTAATCATCATGTCCCCCATTATGATCCCTAGCATTTACAGAGCTTTACAGTGCCGTCTTGAATCTATTTTTGCATTTAAAGATTTCTGAGCTTACGGGCGGTTGCAAGATATATGGCCGGCCGTAAGGGGATAGCCTTGCGGCGCCGTATAATTGAATTGCAAGGTAACGGGACCCCCGCAAGGAATCGCAGCTTTGCGGCTGATTTACGGCTGATAATAGAATGAGGGCCTAACTGTATTGCTAATCACTTAATAAATAAGCACATGAAACCCTATTGTATGAGTACCTTTTCCCACCTCCCTTCTTTTTTCACTCTTTTCTGCTCTCTGCCCTATACATGTTCTGCCCCATATTCCTTAAATTCACTACAACATATCCACCGGCTCTCTGCATTCCTTTCAGTTTTCTGGACTCTTATGGATACCAACTGTCTGCTCAGCACAGCTCTCCAATCTTTATCTATAGGACTGGAGTTGTGGCTGGCTACACTCTAAAAATGAAATAAATACAAACCACTAATCTAACTAAATGAAAAAAAAATCTAACTTGTTTTAAAAGATAAATTACAAGAAAAATAAAAAGCATGACAGAAAATTAAAAACATGTTTACATTAAAAATAAAATAAAAAGAAATACAATAATAAAAAATAAAAAAAAAACTACCAAAAATAAAATAAATAATTACCCCTGTCACTGGCACATGAGGTCCAGGCCTAGGGCAGCACATTTTTAGGGGGCAGCAGGCTGCCTGAAGATGCAGTGCAGTATATTGAAATATTTTTGTATATCCACAGAAATGTCGATGCAGTGGTATTTCTGACTGTACTTGTACCTTTCTGAGATACCATATTTATATATGAACCCAAATAAACCTATAATTTGAGATATAGTAAAGAAAAGGAGGTTTGCAAGTGAGGAGTGTGAGGCACAAATCTGAATGGTGTAGGGCAGCATAAAACCAAAATACGCTCATGGCGGAAAGCTAAATAAAACATGAATTTAAATAGGATCATGGCAGTTTTCCCTAGTTTCCTTTATAATGTATTGCATCTACTTGATTGATTGGTATAACATAAAGATAACAAGTTTAGTTTATATTTTAGTGTACCCAGGTCAAAAAATGAAGCTTCATGCACACATTCACATGAGCTTAAACTATTTAAATAATTTGATAAGCAACACAATAGTACCTGTTTTGGCTTTCATTTCTTCATAGTCAAATATGGCAATTCCTGTTGTTTCACTTCCAGTTCCAGATGTAGTGGGCACTGAGAAATATCATTCACATTGCATTTACAGGGAATTTATAGACAGTTGAAAATCATTGTTAGAACAAGCTAATTCTAACTTTCCTGCAAAAAGCAAACTGTTCCTTACTTCTCCAAGTACTGTATGGCAGTTAAATAGCTTTCATGTCAGATTCTCCTAAAATGATATCTGCAGTTTAATATATTGTGCTCTATTATAAAGGTCAGTCAATATAGGTATGCACATTATTTTGAAATATATAAATACAATAGAAGACATATTACTATAACCGAGATAAGGTGGAGAAAATGAAAACCACCGAACATATTACTGCGACTCGAGAAATATAAACACTTGATTGTCAACTATATATCAAACAAACAATATAAACTGCTGTGAAAGATGTACATGCGGACATACATTTTTGTGTAAATCAGAATTTCTAAAAGACTCTGTTCATGAGTACAGGAATCCATCTTGTGCTTGTTACAATACATAATGAGAGCTGGATGATGGAGAGTGTTTGCAATTATCAGTGGAGGGAGGGGGTGGGAGGAGGGGACAGTCTTAAGTCCAGATCATTCTATAACTGGGTAAGACTGAAATTGACAAGACACCCCTTCCCCGTCTCAGAAGCAGGAAGTTACATAGTAATTAAGGTTGAAAAAAGACTTTCAGTCCATCAAGTTCAACCTTTTAAGATCTCCTCTGATCTGCAATATGCAGATTAAATATTAATTAATTAGTTGTTAATTAATTATTAATCAATTACCATATATACTCGAGTATAAGCCGAGTTTTTCTGCCCTTTTTTAAGGCTGAAAAGGGCCCCCTCGGCTTATACTCGAGTCACTCTAACACCCCCGGGTCTCTCGTTCCCCCGTGTCTCTCTAACTTTCCCCTGTGTCTCTCGTTCCCCCGTGTCTCTCTAACTTTCCCCTGTGTCTCTCATTCCCCCGTGTCTCTCTAACTTCCCCCCGTGTCTCTCATTCCCCCGTGTCTCTCTTTCCCCTGTGTCTCTCTAACCCCCCTCCTCATCCTCAACCCCCCCGATCCTCATCCTCAACCCCCCTCCTCATCCTAAACCCCCTCCTCACTTTACCCCTCTAAATACCTCCCCATCTTCCTTTCCCCTCACCTTCATCTGCAGCTGCTCCTTCGCGCTCCTTCTATCTGCGTCGGGAGCCGGCATATGCTAATGACGTGACATCACATGCGCGCCACGTCAATAGCATTGGCCGGGTCAAGACGCAGCTGGAAGGATCGTGGAGGAACAGATTAACCACCCTTACTGTGAAGAACCCTTTTCTTTCTTTAAGATGGAATCTTTTTACTTCTATCCTCAAGGGATGTCCTCTTGTCAGTTGAAAAGCTCTTGGCACAAAAAGATCCCTTGACAAATCTTTATACTGACCCTGGATGTATTTACAGTATATAAGGTAATCATATCTCCTCTTAGACACCTTTTTTCTAGAGAAAATAAGTTTTCTTTCTTCATAACTTAGCCCTTCCATCCCCCTTGCAAAGGATGTAACCACAGGTCTTCAGAGATATAAACACCCATATTGCGCTTACAACTTCCACCAAAATAATGGATCCCTCCAGGATCCTTAAGAGGCATGAACATTTATTTTTCTGATAATCAAAAACTAGCTGTATGACTTCTTTCCTGCTTAATTATGCTCTTATTCCCACTCAAAGTTTTTAAATACACACACACACACACATATATATATATATATATATATATATATATATATATATATATATATATATATATATATATATTCCCATTGTGCAGTGGTCCTTACAGAACCCATTAGTTGCTTGTTAGAGCAGGTTTGGAGCGGGGACATCACAGCATTACCAGAAAACAGACTTGCTCAGGTTTCTGTTTATAAAGGGGAGAGGTAAGAAACGCAATCAAACCTGAAAAAGTGATTGTGTCTTTTTTATACATTGTGACAGAATCATTGTTTTCATTTCTCATTGTGTTCCTTCATCCATATGATGCCAGGCTCCCAGCACTGCCTTTCTATATGGAAAAATAATAATGTAAGAGAACATTGACTAAGATACCTTTAAAACATTTTCCTGCCAATTAAAATATCAGAAAATGTATCTTCTACTACTTAAAAACCTTACTAACTCGCCATAAGAATAGCTTGTTCCAAATAAATCTCTATTTAACTAGTTTATGATGAACATTAAATTAGTTTTTTGCCTTCATACTTTTCTCTTCTTTATTAACAAGTAATGGTTATGGTAGATTCCTTAATATATTATTAGTGTGACACACCATGGTATTTTGTGTCAATGCTCTGCTTTGATTTTATGCTGACCTATAGGAACATTTTCCAGGCTGCAAATCTTGTATCAAACAATAATAACAGCAGCCAATGATATGTATTTTTATTGACCCCGGTGGAGAAAATAACTTCAAAAAGTATCTGTTGGGATGCCTTATAATGCTATTGAAGGTTATGGGTGGAATTTTGAATTCAGTTTTAAGAACATGGAAAATTATGTGTGGTGCCATGGGAGCCATTTTAGAGTTTAACAGGTGTAATGTAAGAAAATAGGTAAAAAGTCAAGGGGGGTGAATAATTTTGCAAGGCACTGTACATACATACATACATATACACACACACACATATATATATATATATATATATATATATATATATATATATATATATACCGTATTGGTCCGAATATAAGCCGCACCCGCATATAAGCCGCACCCGTAAAGTTCAAGGGGAAAAAAAAGAAAAAAGATAGTACTCAAATATAAGCCGCACCCGTAAAATTGGAGAGAAAAAGACTCTCAAAGTGATCAGCCATTGCAAGAAACAGGCTTTCTAATTAGCACTGTAGCTTTTTTTCCAGGTTACAGGCTTTACAGGATGTTAGAATCACTAAAACCGTAAATCGCTATTCAATACCGCAGTCTCAAGCAAGAAAATCGGCACCCTTAACTCGCAATCGCGCAAATCGGCAGTCATTTTGCGTTTCTAGAATAGAAGCCGCACACGTAACAAGCAAAGTTTGCAAATCGGCAATGATTTTTTTTACAGTTGAGAGCTGCACCCGTAACTCGCAAGCTCAAAAATCGGAAAAAAGATGCGGCTTACATTCAGACCAATACGGTATATATATATACACATATACGGTAGCACGACCAATGACAGATACAGGGGGAGAGAGAAGGGAAGCTGGTGGGGGCGCTATTGCGTGTGAGCACTTCTAGCCCAGCGCACACCTGTGTGCTGCCCAATTGTCGACGCCCATACGTCGGCGCGACTTCAGCACGCGCGCTGAAGACGGCGTTCCCACATACACACACACACATATCACATATTATAATTGTCTTACTGCGAGTTGTCGTCACGCTTTGCGGCCCTCGCAAAGGAAGGGCCGCAACTGACGACAACTCGCAATTTCACCATGGCTCCCATCAGCCCTACAGCAGGCGTGCACGGGTAGCCGGCAAGCGTGCGCGCGCGAAGACGTCGCGTGCGCGGGTAGCCGGGCAGACAAGCGCGCGCGCACGCACGCAAAGACGTCACATAAGCGCGCGCGCGCGCATCTACAGCAATGAGGTGAGGGAGAGAGACACAGGGAAGAGTGACAAGGAGGGGAAAAGCAGGGGAAGAGATACATGAGGGAGGCAGAGGAGGAGGGGAATAGAGACACGAGAGGAGGGGGGAAGAGAGACACAGGGGAAGTGAGATACAGGGGAGGGGAAGAGAGACACAGGGGACAGGGGGAGTGAGATACAGGGGAGGGGAAGAGAGACACAGGGGAGGGGAAGAGAGACACAGGGGAGGGGAAGAGAGACACAGGGGGGGGGGAAGTGAGATACAGGGGAGGGGAAGTGAGATACAGGGGAGGGGAAGAGAGACACAGGGAAGGGGGAAGAGAGGCACAGGGGAGCGAGAAGAGGAGGGGGAAGAGAAACACAGGGGAGGGAGAGGAGGGGGAAGAGAGACACAGGGGATGGAGAGGAGGGGAGGAAGAGAAACGGTAGGGGAGGAAGAGAAACGGGAGGGAGAGGAGGGGAGGAATAGACATGGGGGAGGAGACACAGCGGAGGGGGGAAAAGATGAGGGTCAGGGGGTGGAGAGACACAGGGGAGGGATGAGGGGGGCAGAGACACAGGGGAGGGAGATGGGGTGAAGAGACACAGGGGAGGGAGACGGGGTGAAGAGACACAGGGGAGGGTGATGGGGTGAAGAGACACAGGGGAGGGAGAGGGGGAAGGAGAAACAAGGAAGGGAGAGGGGGGAAAGAGACACAGGGGAGGGAGAGGGGGGAAAGAGACACAGGGGAGGGAGAGGGGGAAGGAGAAACAAGGAAGGGAGAGGGGGGAAAGAGACACAGGGGAGGGAGAGGGGGGAAAGAGACACAGGGGAGGGAGAGGGGAAAGAGACACAGGGGAGGGAGAGGGGGGGAAGAGACACAGGGGAGGGAGAGGGGAAAGAGACACAGGGGAGGGAGAGGGGGAAGAGACACAGGGGAGGGAGAGGAAGTAGAGGGCGGGAGAGGCTCACAATGAGTTCCAAAGCCACTCATTGCAAGGCCCGAGATGAGCTCTGAAGGAGCTTATCGCAAGGCCAGTAAAGTACAGGGGGGAGAGGTTCCCAATGAGCCTCTCCGGTCAAGTAGAGGGGTAGAGAGGCTCGCAATGAGCGCCGAAGGCGCTCATCGCGAGGCCCGTGATTAGCGCCAAAGGTGCTCATCGCGAGGCCAATAAAGTAGAGGGGGGGGAGAGGCTCGCAGTGTGTGACAAACACCATTGCCAGGCTTCAATTTATTGCCGTCATTTTTGACGGGCAAGTCGCTAGTATATATATATACACCCACACACATATACATACATACATTATATATATATATATTTATATATATATATATATATATACACGCACACACACATACATATAATGTACACATATACATATACACACACACACACACATATATATATATATACTAGCGAATTGCCCGTCAAAAAATGACGGCAATGAAATTGTAAGGTAGCTAATGCTGTTTAGTGTGTAATAATGAAATATATAATACATTAATAAATGAATATACTTTACCTATTTTAAAGCATTGTGTGGAAGAGCTGTGAATGTGTTTTGATGTTGCTGCAGCATTAGTGGTGTGGATCTGCTGTGTAAGCGTGCTGAATGTGTGCAGTGTAACACTGTGCGTGCGCGAGCCCAAACCGTTGTCGTGTACTTCCGCATTGGCGTCAAATGGCGAGTAATGTGTGTTATACGTTTGTATCGGAATATCCGTAGGTGTTTTGTGGTGTTTTGCGAGTTTCTTGTGGTGTTTTGCGAGTTTAGAGTGCTGTAGCCTCGTTTTCGTTTTGTTCGGCGGCCATTTTTTCTCTCGCTTCGTTTTTTTTTTATTCTCTAAACTGTTTTATTTGAAGTAAAATCGAGGTGTAAGTTGTATTTTTGAGGTGCTGGGTGCTCCCTCTTGGTGTAGGTAAGTTTTTTATGTATGTGGTGTGTGTATGTATTGTGTTTTACATTTTGTAATGTTCGCGAGTTGCGTCCGAGTGTTGCGAGTCCGTAATGTGTGTGAACGTGTGTCGTATGTTGTTTGCGAGTGTCGTAATGTGTGTGTCGTATTGTTTGGGTTGCGACGTGAAGTTTGCGAGGGTCGCAGTTGCTGGCAAGGAGCGCCTTTGGCGCTCCATGCCAGCAACTGCGGCCCTCGCTTTGCGAGGTCCTCAGGTGCTGGCATGGAGCGCCATAGGCGCTCCATGCCAGCAACTGAGACCCTCGGGCAGTGCCCTCGCTTCGCGAGGGCCTCGGCTCGCTGTGCGAGCCCGCAG
Organism: Discoglossus pictus; assembly: GCA_027410445.1. Taxonomy (NCBI): domain Eukaryota; kingdom Metazoa; phylum Chordata; class Amphibia; order Anura; family Alytidae; genus Discoglossus; species Discoglossus pictus. The sequence continues at coordinate 88,153,770 of CM050166.1, forward strand.
CGTTAGCAACAACTCGTACGCTCACAACTATATATGTGATATATATATATATTATTTTTTTTTGACAAATCACATTTACGACCTAAGGCAGCTATGGTTATGGTAATGCCAGCAAAAGAGCTCACAAACATATAAAGTAAAATGCAATTTCCAACCCAAAACCTTGTGTGTGGCATAGTCAGCTAATGTCATATTTACCTGCAATGAGGGGTTTCAGAGGTACAGTCACTGCTTTTCCCCTTCCAATCGGGGCATTGACATAGTCTAGGAATTCTGACTCTGGACTAGATGAGTACAGGTTGGCTGCTTTACAAGTATCCATTACAGACCCTCCACCAACAGCAACATAGGCATCAAATGCTCCTTGTCTGGCAAACTGTATGGCATCCATGAAGCTGTTTAAAAAAGCAAAACTGATAGAGTAAGGTGAAAGAAAATACCAAGAAATTATAGACCACACTGAATGGTGCTAGTATGATGAAAACAATGCCAGTAGAAAGTGATGCATATGCAAGACAGGCTCAATGCATATCAATGGGCTATGAACTTTAAGTAACAAAGGACCTCATTCTATTAAGGGCCGTAGGAGATGCGTGGCCGCAAAGGATGGCTGCAAGCTACTTCCCTATTCTATCCCTTGTGGCCGAGGGCTCCAGCCGGCTTGAAGCCGATGGCTCCGGCCGGATTGCGGTTGGCACCCTGTTATCCCTTGTGGCCACCCCAGCCACAGGGGAAGCTTTTGATGCAGACGCAAGAACGCCTAGGTCAAGGCCGTAATTCGCTAAAACCGAGCTGCAGCTTACTTACACCAAAAAGGTCCCCCAATGCTCTTACTTACAAATCATAGCACCAATTAAGCACGTAAAAAAGCTATCCTGTACTTTGGTGAGACATGAAAGTGATTGTATGTGTTAGAATTCATAGCACAAGATTCCCCTACACTCAAATCTGCAATTTTTTTTTTGTAATTCATCTTCACTTTCCGTGTCCGAGTCCCATGGGCTTGGAGCATATCAGCCTCCGTCAAGTCCGTAAATGGGTAAAAAAGACCCACAGGTTACTTGGGCCACGGAGATGTCGCAAAGGGCTTACTTACAAATCGTAGCACTAATTAAGCAAATAGAAAAGCCATCCTGTACTTTTATTAAAAGTGAAAGTGATGTTTGGTCTTAGAATTAATGGCTCAACATTCCCCTACTCTCAAATCTGCAAACAAAGAAATGTAATTTCATGTTCAATCTTCGTGTTCTATCTATCATGCAAGTCCCACAGGCTTGGAGGTCAATTACCCTCCAAGCCTGTACGGGCTTGAATAACTAGCTACGGCCTTGGTCATTGAAGCCCGTGGGACTTTGGACGAAAATTAAACCTAAAATCAAAGATTATAATTTGGGGATGTGCAAGCTTGAAAATGTTTTGCTATTAATCCTCATGTCCCCCATTGTGTTCCCTATCATTTACAGTGCTGGACTGAATATTTATTTGCTTCTACAATGCTTTGAGTTTGCGGCCTTCAACCTCCGAACCGGCATGGGTTGTAAAAAGGATTTACTGGCTTCAAGGTCATTGAAGCCCCCGGGACTTGGGACGGAATATAAACATGAAATGAAATATTGGATTTGGGCGATGTGCAAGCTTGAGAGGGTGTTGCTATTAATCCTCATGTCCCCCATTATGTTGCCTATCATTTACAATGCTTTACAATGCTGTCTTGAATTTATATTTGTATTTATAGTTTTCCGACTTTGCGGCCTTGAAACACGACTTACGGGTGCACAGGAATTGCTTGCGGCCGATTACATAGTTTGCACCTGGCCGTAAGGAGGACCTCCTTGCGGCACCGTCCATTTGAACAGCAGCGTAGCCGTAGCGCTACGCTGGGCCGTAAGCTGGCCGCAAGGAATCGCAGTTTTGAAGCCATTTTACGGCCCTTAATAGAATGAGGCCCAAAGCATTTGAGGTTGCAAAATAGCATTAGTCTATCAAGGTAAACCGTTTTAGATCTCCTAGGATCCTTATAATATGTGAATTAACTGTCAGTTGTTAATAGATCCAAAGCATTTAATTGTGGCTAGGTATTTACACATTGCTTATCTTTTCTATAATCAGCAAGATTAGTGAATACTTTGGTCAGAGTTTGCTGGTGCAGACAGCATCAGTAAGAATGTAAATGTTACTTTCTATGAGAACCTGTGCAGCTAACATTTTTCTTGTGCAAGTGTTATTTCTGTTCCCTGTGTGTTGTCATACTTTCTTGCCTTCAATCAAGATAGCTGATTCATCTTCTCTGTCACCCTTTTATTATTATCATTTATTATCCTTTATTTTTAATCCGCCAACAAGCTGTGATTAATAAAAAATAAATCCAGAGTCACCCTCTTAATTAGGGATACAAAAAATGATTACAGTGTAAAGCATATAAACTATTCCAAAGAAATTCTACTGTGCCAAATAAATCAATTAAAGTAAATGCAAATAATATATACCGTATATACTCGAGTATAAGCCGACCCGAGTATAAGCCAAGGCACCCATTTCACCACAAAATACAGGGAAAACTTAATGACTCGAGTATAAGCCGAGGGTGGGAAATGTGCTGCCCCCTGTGTCCCTCTCTTGGGTGCCCCTTTCTTGTGTCCCCCCTCTCGCTCCCCTGTGTCTCTTCCCCCCTCTCCCGTGTCTCTTCCCCTCCTCTCCCTCCCCTGTGTCTCTCCCCCTCCCCCCTCCCCTGTGTCTCCCCCCTCTCCCTTCCCTGTGTCTCTTCCCACCTCTCCCTTCCCTGTGTCTCTTCCCACCTCTCTCTTCCCTGTGTCTCTTCCCCCCTCTCCTTTCCCTGTGTCTCTTTCCCTCCTCTCCCTCGTGTCTCTTTTCCTCCCCCTCCCTTATCATCCTCTTCTTAACCCCCCCTCCTCATCCTCAAACCCCCTCCTCAACCCCTTTCCTCATCCTCCCTCCTCAACCTTAACCTTCCTCCACACTTTACCCCTCTCTAAGTACCTCCCTCTCTCCTGTTCCCCTCACTTACCTTCCATCAGCTGCTCCTCCGCGCCTCTGCGCGTCTTCCTTCTGTGTTGGGACCCGGCCAATGCTAATGATGTGACGAGCATGTGACGTCACGTCATTAACATATGCCGTGTCCCGACACAGCCGGAAGACTCGCAGAGGAGGGGGTTGAGGATGAGGATAGGCGGGTTGAGGATGGGGGGGTGAGGAGTGAGGTTGCGGAAGGGGTTGAGGAGGGAGGTTGAGGATGAGGAGGAGGGGGGTTGAGGTTGAGGAGGGGGGTTGAGGATGGGGTTGAGGAGAGAGGATGAGGCTGGGGGGTTGAGGAGGGGGGGTTGAGGATGGGGGGTTGAGGAGAGAGGATGGGGATGGGGGGGTTGAGGAGAGAGGATGGGGATGGGGGGGTTGAGGAGGAGGATTGAGGATGGGGGGGTTGAGGAGGGGGTTGAGGATGAGGAGGGAGGTTGAGAATGAGGAGGGAGTTTGAGGAGTGTGATAAGGGAGGGGGGAAGAGACACAGGGAAGGCAGAGGGGAGAAGAGACACAGAGAGAGAGTGGGGACACAGAGGGCACAGGAGGGACACAGGGGGCAGCACATTTCCTACCCTCGGCTTATACTCGAGTATATACGGTAAGTCATTCATTTCTGGATAGATAGAATAGGTAGATGATATAGGCATTTTGGTTCTTATCTGCCATGAAATGTTTGTTTCTACGTTACCTTTTATCAGTTGGTTCCACTCTGACATTATCATATAATTTGAAATTGATGGCACACTTTGAAAGTGAATTTAACACAGCCTGTACAGCGGGAAGTTGTGCAAGGTTTTTGTCAGTCATCACACATACATTCCCCGCTCTCAGATTCTGCAAATCCTAATGACAAGATAAAAAATAGAAGAAACACCGTTTTAAAAAAGTTTGCATATCAACAATGGCAATATATGTTTTACTTTTATAGGCATAAGACACAGGTTTACATTTGTTTTATTGCTTACCAAGCCGATTTCTTTGGTGACATTTTCCCCATATCGAATACTTGAAACAGCCATCTTGGAAATTAAGAGAACACACTCCAATAAATGTACAATACATGCATCACCACCCATGATTTAACATTGTCAATTTGGAATATACCTCAATAATATTAGTTAGTAATATAAGCACTGTAAGCAACTAAAGGAAGCTAATAACCTTGGATTAAAACTCTTTTTAAAACTATACTTGATTCATAAGCTCCAATTAAACATTATTATTATTATTATCGTTTACTTGCAAAGCGCCAAATATTCCATAGCACTATACATGGATTGTGTTCAAGGCAGAACAATATTAACACACTAGCGACTTGCCCGTCAAAAAATGACGCCAATAAAATTGTAAGGCAGGTATTGCTGTTTGTTTGGGACCTTAATTTTGTTGGTGTTCTGAGATCTTTCGGCGCTCATTTTTTCTCTCGCTTAGGGGATTTTCGGGTGTCTTAACTCATGAATTTCTACTTAAATTGAGGTGTAAATTCACTTTTAGAGGTGCTGGGTGCCCCCCTTGTTGTGGGTAAGCTTATATATGTATGTTGTGTGTATTTTTTGTGGTTTTAATGTTTTCATGTGCGCGGGTTTCGGGCGCTAATGTCGTATTTTTGCGAGGTCGTAATATTTATTTTTCTAAGTCCCGCGGCTCGTATTTGCGCATGCTAAGCCCGTACATTTTGCAGTCGCGGTGGGAGCCTCCACCTACGTAAACACGCTTTGCGAGGGCCGCAGTGTTAGCAACAACTTTTGACAACCCGCACTGATGACAACTATATATGTGTTTGCAAAGGATGGAGGGCTCTGTCTTTGCGCTTAGAATCCAGTGTCCATAGTGCTCTTCCCAAAGCACCATGCAAGATTGAAATCTCTCAGACATACAATCTAAATGGTATGAAGTAAACCAAACATGAGGGGTCCCGCAGCCCCTACATAGCCTACCATGTGATATAGTACCCACTCAAGGTGATGTCCTGTGAATAACAGCATGATTGTGCTATTATAAAGGAGAAATATCCTGAAACATATCAGTCTGCACCCGCCTCACGGTCAGGCAAGAACCAAAGTGCCAGGCAAGTGTCCACTTGCAAAGGAACAGAAAACGCCCAGATATACGTTTTAGTCTTTGTCTGTGTTACCCTATAACCCTTAGGAGATGCCAAAGTTTATTTGAATACAATTAAATTGAGGATGTTTCTTCTGTGCAGACAAGATGTGAGATTTTGGTTCTGGCCTATCCCTAGGGTAGAATTTAGTCTGATGTACTTCTGGATTAATGGCACAGGTAAGCTAAAACCTGAACCTTAAGTGGACACCAACCAATGGGCAGACTACTTAGCACCTGCTCATTCTCAGTTGTGCGTCTCTCAATCTTGATGTGTTTGAAAAACATATGAAGTGCCACATTGCTGTAATGTACTGTATCAACACATATATAAATAGGCATGAGAATGTAGTTCCACTCTCTGTAGTTCTCTGAAATTCAGTTATGTTCAGCAATGTTACATGTTTAGTATTATTACTTTCCTTTCATGTATAATTTGAATGTTTCATTTTTCAGGTATGATTACAGTAAGTCCATACTTACATCTGTTAATTCATTCTGAAGGCTTCTGTGTAAGTTGAAAAAAAGTGTAAAAATGAGCGTGTAAATTGAAAATGTTGATTTGCCCCATAGATCAGCCCAGGCCTCCTGGAGTTGATGGCAGGGGCCACTTGACCTGGCAGGTGGCTAGCTGGGGGGTGGAGCCATTTATAGGCTCTTTGGTGCCATCATGCCCCCAGCTAGCCATGTGTGAGGATACCCACCCACCTATCCCTATATAAACATCACGGTAGGCCCTGGACAAGGGTTCAGGGTGTAGGGTGTACTGTCTCCGGCCAAGCTCCTCCCCTCACTTGGCCATTGTTAACTTATTATTATTATTATTGTTATGTTTATTACATTATTTGTGTTTACCAATAAATGCTGTGGCCGGTTTTCCCTCCAATAAGTGGTCTGTGTCTTATCATTATTTCTAATTCAGTTGTTTATTGGTTCTGATATTGTATATATTAATGGAATTGCACCATGTACTTGACCTGTATGTTGAGTGTAGAATGAATCAGTGTAAGTATAAAACTATGTAAGTTGGTCATAATTATATCAGTGCTACAGTGATTTTTTTAAGAGAAATCATACATTTACCTCAAATGCATATTCTGTCGTTTTCCCAGTAACTGGAGCTACAAAACAGATGGAATTAAAATATCACAATACCCTTTTTTCTTAAAGAAATTGAATTATTATAGTCAGTTTATTTTTTCATGAAAAAGCAAACTTTAATACATATAAAGGATTATATTGCAACTTTATAAAGGTTGCTCTGGAAAAGTTATCTTCACTTCAAAAGGGCATCTAACAGGCCAAGTTGTAAAGTTACCTCCATCAAATATCCAGTGTATTCACTATATGGTATAATTAAAATCCCTATGTGCAAGCAACCTATTACTATTATACTGATTATTCAGCCCTGCTAAATAATAGCCTTACAGTAACAGCTGCTGTACTGAGGACTGATAAGGAATTAATCAAGAAGAGGGCACCATGAATCTCATTACAGCAAAGAAAATAATTTTCAGACATTAGATTTAATTTTTGCTAACAACACATTGCAAACTAGCTTATTTAGAATATTAGTTTATAGTATAGCAACAACCGTAATCATTTCTGTGTACCTTAATAAGCTGGGACATATGAAATACTGCTTTTATACAAAAAAATATAGTTAAAACATAATTATTTTTGAACGACTTCTATGTGAGATAAACTCATTATTAGAGAATTCAGCAATAATTCCTATATTCAGGACCCCCAAAGACCTGAAGGTCTGATAACAGCTTAAAAAAGAAAAACTTCTAAGTAAAATGTCTGCAAATCAATGCTTAAAATCACCAAATCACAAAGTATAGATAATGCTAAAAAGCAAGGCAATCATTTTTTATATCAGAGTTTTCCAAACTGTTTCAGCCATGGAACCATATTTGGGCTATAAAAGTATCGCAAGGATCAAGCTCAAGAGTCAAAAAGGTCTCCTGTGGAACACCCAAAGCTACTTTTCTGTAGTAACATAGGGCCTCATTCTATTATCGGCCGTAGGAGATGCGGGGCCGCAAGGACCGGCCGCAAGCTATTCGGCTATTCTATTCCCTTCCGGCCGGGGGCTCCGGCAGGCTTGCGGCCGGTGCCTTGCTATCTCTTGCGGCCGCTCGCGCCGGAGGAAAGCCTTTCATCTAAAACGGCTGCAAGAGTTTCGGCCGTAAAAAAATCCTATTTGCAATTCAATTGCTCCGGGAACCCTCTCTGCAAGGCTAAAAACGAGCCGCAGCTTACTTGCAGGAAAGAGGTCCCGCTAGCACCAATTAAGCACATAAAATAGTTCAAATAAAGCCATCCTGCACTTTGAGAAGACTATAAAGGGATTTTAGGTGTTAGAAAAAATAGCACATAATTATCCTATACTCAAATCCGTAAAATATTTTATTTTTAATATCCGTAAAATATCCATGTAAAAAGTCCAGAGTGCTTGGAGCACCTCAGACCCGCCCACGCCGCAGCCGGAAAATAAACAGTTAATTTGAACTCGGGTTTGGGCTGATGTGCAAGCTTGAGAGGGGGTTACTTTTAATCCTCATGTCCCCCAATATGATCCCTAGCATTTACAGAGCTGTACAGTGCAGGCTTGAATTTATTTTTGCGTTTTTAGATTTCAGAGCTTACGGACGGTTTCAAGATATGCGGCCGGCCGTAAGGGGAGATCCTTGCGGGGCCGTATAATAGAATCGCGAGTTAACAGAACCGCCGCAAGGAATCGCAGCCTTACGGCCGATTTACGGCCGCTAATAGAATGAGGCCCATAGTTTCCAATGGTCCAAAATCTCTCAAAGGAATCCAAAACACAACAAAGACCTAAAAATCCAACCCAGCACTACATAATTTATTTCTTAAAACTTTTAAAGCTTACCACAGAGTGTAATATTTTTGAGTAATGGTGTTGGGGAACCCTGGTGATATAAAATGTACCTAGGATTCCATGCAACACAGTTTGGGAAACTATTGGAAAAGCATGAATAGTAATAAAAACACATTTTTAAACATTTAATTAATGCAATAAACATCTTTCATATATAATAATTTGGATCACAGTTCATTTTAATTCTTACCTTGAGAGTAAGTGTGAGAGTGTGCTGGACACTTGCATCTAAAACAAAGTAAGAAACCAAAACAAAGGATTGATCAAAACTTTCAAAAACAAAATTATGTTATAATTAAAATTAAACTTTTAGGTACTAAAGATCGGTACACCTACAGCTCCCTGCTGCAGAGCTTGATGGCAATGTGGGTAAATGTGCTCTAAAGATGGTGGGAAAACAACTATGTAAAGCATATTTTTTTCAGAAATGATCAATTTTATCACATTAAATTGAAAAGTTGTATATACGAATTTGACTTCAAGTGTGCTTCAAGTTTCAGAATATTAAACAGATTGCCATTTAATATTGCCTTTTCCAGCTTATAACAGTGTATATGTCTCTAAAGTACATAAATAAAATATATATATATTTTAGAAAAATAATCTGGCATGTTAAAATTCTGTTTTCTTGACAGTTTCAACAATTATTTAGTGTATTTAAGGATCATAACCTTGTTAATTGTATATGCGTTTTCTTACTCACCTTTTCTCATTCGCAGCTCCACTTTGCAAAATCACATATATACAAAGAGCATAATTATGTATATAAAATTAATATTGATGCCTTAGCTGTATGTATTTACAATGTTTTGATGAAAGCTGCATGTAAATGAGGGGGTTTACATTTGTGCAGGAGTAGAGTTGCAGTTACACCTGAAAGCTGCCTACATCTGAGCATATGCAGGAGAAAGGAGCAGGTGTTATATACGAAAAGCTCCAATGATTAATCAAATCGAATACCCTCCCTACATTGTTTAGTAGAAAAAAGCATTCTCTCAGACTTCAAGCTGTCAGGAAATTCTTATGTTACATTAAAATAGGAACTTTCCATACACATAGCCCTCAAAAAATAAAATTTCTCTAAAAACAGTGTTATGTTCATGGATACATTTTGGTACTTTATCATTTAAATTAAAACTGTAGTATGGGGGAACTAACAATATTAGCAGATGTGTAGGTTGTGAGCATAAAAGCAATTTTAGATAACATCTTTCTTTTAGCGGTACTATGCCAGTAATTCTTCCTGTTCAGTGCATGAGGGGGCAGCTGCAACCACAAAACAAGCTCATATCGTACAGCAGATGATACACACTTACGATGCTCGTTGAAGTTGTCTTAATAAGTGAATCACCTTATCTCGTCCAGCAGCCATTACAGTTCAGCACTGTGAAGAAAGTAAAAAGTGAAAAAAATGACACACAGCCTTAAAAAGACATGTAGGGATGAGTATGACTTATGATTCTACAATATACGACTCTCAGTTAATCAAAAAATGTAATACTAATTTTACAGGGCTCAACAAATGTCAGGAGCCAGGTTGTCCTGCCACAAAATGCTTACAAGCACCCAGATATCATCCACTGTATGTCTCTGCAATTCAGTTTTACCTGGAAGCAGACAGGCATGAGTGACTGAGTCAGTGCAGTGTTGGCATTACATTCCCCGGGTTCATCACTGCACCCTCCAGCCGAACGTACCTGTCAGGAGTATCACCTTGTGTGTTGATAAGCGTGTCTATATATCAGGAGTATCACCTTGTGTGTTGATAATCGTGTCTATATATCAGGAGTATCACCTTGTGTGTGGGTTAGTGTGTCTATATCAGGAGTAACACCTTGTGTGCTGATAAGCGTGTCTATATATCAGGAGTATCACCTTGTGTGGTGATAAGCGTGTCTATATATCAGGAGTATCGCCTTGTGTGGTGATAAGCGTGTCTATATATCAGGAGTATCACCATGTGTGTTGATAAGCGTGTCTATATATCAGGAGTATTACCTTGTGTGTTGATAAGCGTGTCTATATATCAGATGTATCACCTTGTGTGTTGATAAGCGTGTCTATATATCAGAAGTATCACCTTGTGTGGTGATAAGCGTGTCTATATATCAGGAGTATCACCTTGTGTGTTGATAAGCGTGTCTATATATCAGGAGTATCACCTTGTGTGTTGATAAGCGTGTCTATATATCAGGAGTATCACCTTGTGTGTTGATAAGCGTGTCTATATACCAGAAGTATCACCTTGTGTGTTGATAATCGTGTCTATATATCAGGAGTATACCTTTGTGTGTGGGTTAGTGTGTCTTATATCAGGAGTATCACCTTGTGTGTTGATAAGCGTGTCTATATATCAGGAGTATACCTTAGTGTGTGGGTTAATGTGTCTATATAACAGGAGTATCACCTTGTGTGTTGATAAGCGTGTCTATATATCAGGAGTATACCTTTGTGTGCAGGTTAGTGTGTCTATATATCAAGAGTATCACCTTGTGTGTTGATAAGTGTGTCTATATATCAGGAGTATACCATTGTGTGCGGGTTAGTGTGTCTATACCAGGAGTATCACCTTGTGTGTGGGTTAGTGTATCTAAATATCAGGAGTATCACCTTGTGTGCTGATAAGAGTGTCTATATATCAGGAGTATACCTTTGTGTGTGGGTTAGTGTGTCTATATATCAAAAAGAGTACCACCTTGTGTGTTGATAAGCGTGTCTATATATCAAAAAGAGTACCACCTTGTGTGTTGATAAGTGTGTCTATATATCAGGGGTATACCTTTGTGTGTGGGTTAGTGTGTCTATATATCAAAAAGAGTACCACCTTGTGTGTTGATAAGCGTGTCTATATATCAGAAAGAGTATCACCTTGTGTGTTGATAAGCGTGTCTATATACCAGAAGTATCACCTTGTGTGTTGATAAGCGTGTCTATATATCAGAAAGAGTATCACCTTGTGTTTTGATAAGCGTGTCTATATACCAGAAGTATCACCTTGTGTGTTGATAAGCGTGTCTATATACCAGAAGTATCACCTTGTGTGTTGATAAGCGTGTCTATATATCAGGAGTATACCTTTGTGTGTGCGTTAGTGTGTCTATATACCAGAAGTATCACCTAGTGTGTTGATAAGTGTGTCTATATCAGGAGTATCACCTTGTGTGTTGATAATCGTGTCTATATATCAGGAGTATCACCTTGTGTGTGGGTTAGTGTGTCTATATATCAGGAGTATACCTTTGTGTGCTGATAAGCGTGTCTATATATCAGGAGTATCACCTTGTGTGCTGATAAGCGTGTCTATATACCAGAAGTATCACCTTGTGTGTTGATAAGCGTGTCTATATATCAGGAGTAACACCTTGTGTGCTGATAAGCGTGTCTATATATCAGGAGTAACACCTTGTGTGCTGATAAGCGTGTCTATATATCAGGAGTATCACCTTGTGTGTTGATAAGCGTGTCTATATATCAGGAGTATACCTTTGTGTGTGGGTTAGTGTATCTTATATCAGGAGTATCACATTGTGTGCTGATAAGTGTGTCTATATCAGGAGTATCACCTTGTGTGTGGGTTAGTGTATCTAAATATCAGGAGTATCACCTTGTGTGCTGATAAGCGTGTCTATATATCAGGAGTATACCTTGTGTGTGGGTTAGTGTATCTAAATATCTGGAGTATCGCCTTGTGTGCAGGTTAGTGTGTCTATATATCAGGAGTATCACCTAGTGTGTTGATAAGCGTGTCTATATATCAGGAGTATACCTTTGTGTGTGGGTTAGTGTGTCTATATATCAAAAAGAGTACCACCTTGTGTGTTGATAAGCGTGTCTATATATCAGAAAGAGTATCACCTTGTGTGTTGATAAGCGTGTCTCTATATCAGAAGTATCACCTTGTGTGCTGATAAGAGTGTCTATATATTAGAAGTATCACCTTGTGTGTTGATAAGCGTGTCTATATATCAGGAGTATCACCTTGTGTGTGGGTTAGTGTATCTAAATATCAGGAGTATCGCCTAGTGTGCAGGTTAGTGTGTCTATATATCAGGAGTATCACCTTGTGTGTGGGTTAGTGTATCTATATATCAGGAGTATCACCTTGTGTGTTGATAAGTGTGTCTATATATCAGGAGTATACCTTTGTGTGTGGGTTAGTGTGTCTATATATCAAAAAGAGTACCACCTTGTGTGTTGATAAGCGTGTCTATATATCAGAAAGAGTATCACCTTGTGTGTTGATAAGCGTGTCTCTATATCAGAAGTATCACCTTGTGTGCTGATAAGAGTGTCTATATACCAGAAGCATCACCTTGTGTGTTGATAAGCGTGTCTATATATCAGGAGTATCACCTTGTGTGCAGGTTAGTGTGTCTATATATCAGGAGTATCGCCTAGTGTGCAGGTTAGTGTGTCTATATATCAGGAGTATCACCTAGTGTGTTGATAAGTGTGTCTCTATATCAGAAGTATCACCTTGTGTGTTGATAAGCGTGTCTCTATATCAGAAGTATCACCTTGTGTGCTGATAAGAATGTCTATATACCAGAAGTATCACCTTGTGTGTTGATAAGCGTGTCTATATACCAGAAGTATCACCTTGTGTGTTGATAAGCGTGTCTATATATCAGGAGTATACCTTTGTGTGTGCGTTAGTGTGTCTATATACCAGAAGTATCACCTAGTGTGTTGATAAGCGTGTCTATATCAGGAGTATCACCTTGTGTACTGATAAGTGTGTCTATATATCAGGAGTATCACCTTGTGTGTGGGTTAGTGTATCTAAATATCAGGAGTATCACCTTGTGTGTTGATAATCGTGTCTATATATCAGGAGTATCACCTTGTGTGCGGGTTAGTGTGTCTATATATCAGGAGTACACCTTTGTGTGCGAATTAGTGTGTCTATATATCTGGAGTATACCTTTGTGTGCGGGTTAGTGTGTCTATATATCTGGAGTATACCTTTGTGTGCGAGTTAGTGTGTCTATATATCAGGAGTATACCTTTGTGTGCAGGTTAGTGTGTCTATATATCCGGAGTATACCTTTTTGTGCGAGTTAGTGTGTCTATATATCAGGAGTATACCTTTGTGTGCGGGTTAGTGTGTCTATATATCAGGAGTTTACCTTTGTGTGCGGGTTAGTGTGTCTATATATCAGGAGTATACCTTTGTGTGTGGGTTAGTGTGTCTATATATCAAAAAGAGTACCACCTTGTGTGTTGATAAGCGTGTCTATATATCAGAAAGAGTATCACCTTGTGTGTGGATAAGCGTGTCTCTATATCAGAAGTATCACCTTGTGTGCTGATAAGAGTGTCTATATATTAGAAGTATCACCTTGTGTGTTGATAAGCGTGTCCATATATCAGGAGTATCACCTTGTGTGTGGGTTAGTGTATCTATATATCAGGAGTATCACCTAGTGTGTTGATAAGCGTGTCTCTATATCAGAAGTATCACCTTGTGTGCTGATAAGAGTGTCTATATACCAGAAGCATCACCTTGTGTGTTGATAAGCGTGTCTATATATCAGGAGTATCACCTTGTGTGCGGGTTAGTGTGTCTATATATCAGGAGTGTATCTCTTTGTGTGCGGTTTAGTGTGTCTATATATCAGGAGTATCACCTTTTGTGTGGGTTAGTGTATCTATATATCAGGAGTATCACCTAGTGTGTTGATAAGCGTGTCTATATATCAGAAGTATCACCTTGTGTGTTGATAAGCGTGTCTCTATATCAGAAGTATCACCTTGTGTGCTGATAAGCGTGTCTATATACCAGAAGTATCACCTTGTGTGTTGATAAGCGTGTCTATATATCAGGAGTATACCTTTGTGTGTGCGTTAGTGTGTCTATATACCAGAAGTATCACCTAGTGTGTTGATAAGCGTGTCTATATCAGGAGTATCACCTTGTGTGTTGATAATCGTGTCTATATATCAGGAGTATCACCTTGTGTGTGGGTTAGTGTGTCTATATATCAGGAGTATCGCCTTGTGTGTGGGTTAGTGTGTCTATATATCAGGAGTACACCTTTGTGTGCTGATAAGCGTGTCTATATATCAGGAGTATCACCTTGTGTACTGATAAGTGTGTCTATATATCAGGAGTATCACCTTGTGTGTGGGTTAGTGTGTCTATATATCAGGAGTACACCTTTGTGTGCGAATTAGTGTGTCTATATATCTGGAGTATACCTTTGTGTGCGGGTTAGTGTGTCTATATATCTGGAGTATACCTTTGTGTGCGGGTTAGTGTGTCTATATATCTGGAGTATACCTTTGTGTGCGAGTTAGTGTGTCTATATATCAGGAGTATACCTTTGTGTGCAGGTTAGTGTGTCTATATATCAGGAGTGTATCTCTTTGTGTGCGGGTTAGTGTGTCTATATATCAGGAGTATCACCTTGTGTGTGGCTTAGTGTGTCTATATATCAGGAGTACACCTTTGTGTGCTGATAAGCGTGTCTATATATCAGGAGTATCACCTTGTGTACTGATAAGTGTGTCTATATATCAGGAGTATCACCTTGTGTGTGGGTTAGTGTATCTAAATATCAGGAGTATCACCTTGTGTGTTGATAATCGTGTCTATATATCAGGAGTATCACCTTGTGTGCGGGTTAGTGTGTCTATATATCAGGAGTATCACCTTTGTGTGCGGGTTAGTGTGTCTATATATCTGGAGTATACCTTTGTGTGCGAGTTAGTGTGTCTATATATCAGGAGTATACCTTTGTGTGCAGGTTAGTGTGTCTATATATCCGGAGTATACCTTTGTGTGCGGGTTAGTCTGTCTATATATCAGGAGTGTATCTCTTTGTGTGCGGGTTAGTGTGTCTATATATCAGGAGTATCACCTTCTGTGTGGGTTAGTGTGTCTATATATCAGGAGTATCACCTTCTGTGTGGGTTAGTGTGTCTATATATCCGGAGTATACCTTTGTGTGCAGGTTAGTGTGTCTATATATCCGGAGTATACCTTTGTGTGCAGGTTAGTGTGTCTATATATCAGGAGTATCACCTTCTGTGCGGGTTAGTGTGTCTATATATCAGGAGTATACCTTTGTGTGCAGGTTAGTGTGTCTATATATCAGGAGTATCACCTTCTGTGCGGGTTAGTGTGTCTATATATCAGGAGTATACCTTTGTGTGCAGGTTAGTGTGTCTATATATCTGGAGTATACCTTTGTGTGCAGGTTAGTGTGTCTATATATCAGGAGTATACCTTTGTGTGCAGGTTAGTGTGTCTATATATCAGGAGTGTATATCTTTGTGTGCAGGTTAGTGTGTCTATATATCAGGAGTATCACCTAGTGTGCAGGTTAGTGTGTCTATATATCAGGAGTATACCTTTGTGTGTGGGTTAGTGTGTCTATATATCAGGAGCATACCTTTGTGTGCGGGTTAGTGTGTCTATATATCAGGAGTATCACCTTGTGTGCGGGTTAGTGTGTCTATATATCAGGAGTATCACCTTGTGTGCGGGTTAGTGTGTCTATATATCAGGAGTATACCTTTGTGTGCAGGTTAGTGTGTCTATATATCAGGAGTATCACCTAGTGTGCAGGTTAGTGTGTCTATAGATCCGGAGTATACCTTTGTGTGCGCGTTAGTGTGTCTATATATCTGGAGTATACCTTTGTGTGCGGGTTAGTGTGTCTATATATCTGGAGTATACCTTTGTGTGCGAGTTAGTGTGTCTATATATCAGGAGTATACCTTTGTGTGCAGGTTAGTGTGTCTATATATCAGGAGTGTATCTCTTTGTGTGCGGGTTAGTGTGTCTATATATCAGGAGTATCACCTTGTGTGTGGCTTAGTGTGTCTATATATCAGGAGTACACCTTTGTGTGCTGATAAGCGTGTCTATATATCAGGAGTATCACCTTGTGTACTGATAAGTGTGTCTATATATCAGGAGTATCACCTTGTGTGTGGGTTAGTGTATCTAAATATCAGGAGTATCACCTTGTGTGTTGATAATCGTGTCTATATATCAGGAGTATCACCTTGTGTGCGGGTTAGTGTGTCTATATATCAGGAGTATCACCTTTGTGTGCGGGTTAGTGTGTCTATATATCTGGAGTATACCTTTGTGTGCGAGTTAGTGTGTCTATATATCAGGAGTATACCTTTGTGTGCAGGTTAGTGTGTCTATATATCCGGAGTATACCTTTGTGTGCGGGTTAGTCTGTCTATATATCAGGAGTGTATCTCTTTGTGTGCGGGTTAGTGTGTCTATATATCAGGAGTATCACCTTCTGTGTGGGTTAGTGTGTCTATATATCAGGAGTATCACCTTCTGTGTGGGTTAGTGTGTCTATATATCAGGAGTATACCTTTGTGTGCAGGTTAGTGTGTCTATATATCAGGAGTATCACCTTCTGTGTGGGTTAGTGTGTCTATATATCCGGAGTATACCTTTGTGTGCAGGTTAGTGTGTCTATATATCCGGAGTATACCTTTGTGTGCAGGTTAGTGTGTCTATATATCAGGAGTATCACCTTCTGTGCGGGTTAGTGTGTCTATATATCAGGAGTATACCTTTGTGTGCAGGTTAGTGTGTCTATATATCAGGAGTATCACCTTCTGTGCGGGTTAGTGTGTCTATATATCAGGAGTATACCTTTGTGTGCAGGTTAGTGTGTCTATATATCTGGAGTATACCTTTGTGTGCAGGTTAGTGTGTCTATATATCAGGAGTATACCTTTGTGTGCAGGTTAGTGTGTCTATATATCAGGAGTGTATATCTTTGTGTGCAGGTTAGTGTGTCTATATATCAGGAGTATCACCTAGTGTGCAGGTTAGTGTGTCTATATATCAGGAGTATACCTTTGTGTGTGGGTTAGTGTGTCTATATATCAGGAGCATACCTTTGTGTGCGGGTTAGTGTGTCTATATATCAGGAGTATCACCTTGTGTGCGGGTTAGTGTGTCTATATATCAGGAGTATCACCTTGTGTGCGGGTTAGTGTGTCTATATATCAGGAGTATACCTTTGTGTGCAGGTTAGTGTGTCTATATATCAGGAGTATCACCTAGTGTGCAGGTTAGTGTGTCTATAGATCCGGAGTATACCTTTGTGTGCGCGTTAGTGTGTCTATATATCAGGAGTATACCTTTGTGTGCGGGTCAGTGTGTCTATATATCAGGAGTATACCTTTGTGTGTGGGTCAGTGTGTCCATATATCAGGAGTATACCTTTGTGTGCGGGTCAGTGTGTCTATATATCAGGAGTATACCTTTGTGTGCGGGTCAGTGTGTCTATATATCAGGAGTATACCTTTGTGTGCAGGTTAGTGTGTCTATATATCAGGAGTATACCTTTGTGTGCAGGTTAGTGTCTATATATCAGGAGTGTATCTCTTTGTGTGCGGGTTAGTGTGTCTATATATCAGGAGTATCACCTTGTGTGTGGGTTAGTGTGTCTATATATCAGGAGTATACCTTTGTGTGCGGGTTAGTGTGTCTATATATCAGGAGTATCACCTTCTGTGCGGGTTAGTGTGTCTATATATCAGGAGTATACCTTTGTGTGCAGGTTAGTGTGTCTATATATCTGGAGTATACCTTTGTGTGCGGGTTAGTGTGTCTATATATCAGGAGTATACCTTTGTGTGCGGGTTAGTGTGTCTATATATCAGGAGTGTATATCTTTGTGTGCAGGTTAGTGTGTCTATATATCAGGAGTATCACCTTGTGTGCGGGTTAGTGTGTCTATATATCAGGAGTATCACCTAGTGTGCAGGTTAGTGTGTCTATATATCAGGAGTATCACCTTGTGTGTGGGTTAGTGTGTCTATATATCAGGAGTATACCTTTGTGTGCGGGTTAGTGTGTCTATATATCAGGAGTATCACCTTCTGTGCGGGTTAGTGTGTCTATATATCAGGAGTATACCTTTGTGTGCGGGTTAGTGTGTCTATATATCAGGAGTATCACCTTGTGTGAGGGTTAGTGTGTCTATATATCAGGAGTATACCTTTGTGTGCAGGTTAGTGTGTCTATATATCTGGAGTATACCTTTGTGTGCGGGTTAGTGTGTCTATATATCAGGAGTATACCTTTGTGTGCGGGTTAGTGTGTCTATATATCAGGAGTGTATATCTTTGTGTGCAGGTTAGTGTGTCTATATATCAGGAGTATCACCTTGTGTGCGGGTTAGTGTGTCTATATATCAGGAGTATCACCTAGTGTGCAGGTTAGTGTGTCTATATATCAGGAGTATACCTTTGTGTGTGGGTTAGTGTGTCTATATATCAGGAGTATCACCTTGTGTGCGGGTTAGTGTGTCTATATATCAGGAGTATCACCTAGTGTGCAGGTTAGTGTGTCTATATATCCGGAGTATACCTTTGTGTGTGGGTTAGTGTGTCTATATATCAGGAGTATACCTTTGTGTGTGGGTTAGTGTGTCTATATATCAGGAGTATCACCTTGTGTGCAGGTTAGTGTGTCTATAGATCCGGAGTATACCTTTGTGTGCGCGTTAGTGTGTCTATATATCAGGAGTATACCTTTGTGTGCGGGTCAGTGTGTCTATATATCAGGAGTATACCTTTGTGTGTGGGTCAGTGTGTCCATATATCAGGAGTATACCTTTGTGTGCGGGTCAGTGTGTCTATATATCAGGAGTATACCTTTGTGTGCGGGTCAGTGTGTCTATATATCAGGAGTATACCTTTGTGTGCAGGTTAGTGTGTCTATATATCAGGAGTATACCTTTGTGTGCAGGTTAGTGTCTATATATCAGGAGTGTATCTCTTTGTGTGCGGGTTAGTGTGTCTATATATCAGGAGTATCACCTTGTGTGTGGGTTAGTGTGTCTATATATCAGGAGTATCACCTTGTGTGTGGGTTAGTGTGTCTATATATCAGGAGTATACCTTTGTGTGCGGGTTAGTGTGTCTATATATCAGGAGTATCACCTTCTGTGCGGGTTAGTGTGTCTATATATCAGGAGTATACCTTTGTGTGCGGGTTAGTGTGTCTATATATCAGGAGTATCACCTTGTGTGAGGGTTAGTGTGTCTATATATCAGGAGTATACCTTTGTGTGCAGGTTAGTGTGTCTATATATCTGGAGTATACCTTTGTGTGCGGGTTAGTGTGTCTATATATCAGGAGTATACCTTTGTGTGCGGGTTAGTGTGTCTATATATCAGGAGTGTATATCTTTGTGTGCAGGTTAGTGTGTCTATATATCAGGAGTATCACCTTGTGTGCGGGTTAGTGTGTCTATATATCAGGAGTATCACCTAGTGTGCAGGTTAGTGTGTCTATATATCAGGAGTATACCTTTGTGTGTGGGTTAGTGTGTCTATATATCAGGAGTATCACCTTGTGTGCGGGTTAGTGTGTCTATATATCAGGAGTATCACCTAGTGTGCAGGTTAGTGTGTCTATATATCCGGAGTATACCTTTGTGTGTGGGTTAGTGTGTCTATATATCAGGAGTATACCTTTGTGTGTGGGTTAGTGTGTCTATATATCAGGAGTATCACCTTGTGTGCAGGTTAGTGTGTCTATATATCAGGAGTATACCTTTGTGTGTGGGTCAGTGTGTCCATATATCAGGAGTATACCTTTGTGTGCGGGTCAGTGTGTCTATATATCAGGAGTATCACCTTGTGTGAGGGTTAGTGTGTCTATATATCAGGAGTATCACCTTGTGTGCGGGTTAGTGTGTCTATATATCAGGAGTATACCTTTGTGTGCGGGTTAGTGTGTCTATATATCAGGAGTATACCTTTGTGTGCGGGTCAGTGTGTCTATATATCAGGAGTATACCTTTGTGTGCAGGTTAGTGTGTCTATATATCAGGAGTATACCTTTGTGTGCAGGTTAGTGTCTATATATCAGGAGTGTATCTCTTTGTGTGCGGGTTAGTGTGTCTATATATCAGGAGTATCACCTTGTGTGTGGGTTAGTGTGTCTATATATCAGGAGTACACCTTTGTGTGCGGGTTAGTGTGTCTATATATCAGGAGTATACCTTTGTGTGCGGGTTAGTGTGTCTATATATCAGGAGTATACCTTTGTGTGCGGGTTAGTGTGTCTATATAACAGAAAGAGTATCAACAATTGTGTGCCTGTTCTGCACCATTCATATTTCTCAGGTTACTGACAGGACATAGAAGATAAAATGTAACACTTAATGGAAACTGATTAATGATTGTGTAGGAAATAAACAATTACTGCTTGTGCCCATCATCTTACTAACTATTGTAATCTTCTGGTGCTTTGATAAACACAAGGCCACACAATAATAATACTTATAGCCCTGTTCAACTGCCTAAAGCGGTCACATCTTGGCATACGGTAACGCTCAATCACTAGAACTAATTCTATTCTCATGTCAGATAAATAAACCTCTTATTCTGTGATATATTTCCTTCTCTCTGATATCTGATAGGATTTAGCTCTGTGCCCTGGGATACAATTAAAACATATATTTTCCTGTAAGCTTAGCTATTTGGAACAAACAAAAACATGAAACTGTAATCACTACTTAAAAAGGGCCGAGATGCACGCGTAATTACAATTCCCTTTAAGTCCTGTCTTCACAGCACAGGAGATGATATTGCATACTGAGATTTTCTTAGGTATTTCTCCTTGCTCTAAGTCATATACCAGTGGGGTTATCATCTCCAGCTTGTGGTCTTATTCCTAGTAACAATCCTACACACACAAAACTGTCATGGTGCAGTTAGGTGAGGAATTACCTGTTGCAATACTGCTGTGACCTGGCACTGAAGTGAGTATAACCTTGTCTAATGTCTCCACCGTCGGTGTGTCACAGCAGCACTGGCCTGTGTCACTCACTCCCAGCATGCCTCAGTGCACTGGCTTCTGCACATAGTAATGTGATCTCCCTGGAGCTGAGGCCCTGCCTCCAAATGTAGGAAAGAAATACAATACATAGAGGCTGAAGAAGCATATCATGAAATAAGTGCTCTACTTTACCAGCATCTATTAATTCATTAGGGCTGGACATATCAAAGTCACAGCTCCTAAAATGCCACTCCTGCCTCCTTTTTAGCTATTATAAGTATATTTGAAAACCCTGGTAATAAACCAAATAATTTATTAAACAATTGTTAGAAGAATGCAACATAAATACTAAAGGCCTGTTTAAATGAAAGTTCCTTAAAAGTTCCTTAAAAAGGAAATAATGGCATTTTAGTACATCACAGTTAGACAGATCTGTTTTGTTGTGTTTTAAAGGACCATTACAGTTTACAGAAGAAAGAAAAAGACATATTTGTCAAGTATGTACTAAATTAACAATATTAGTGGCTGTGTAAGCTTTGGCACCAAGCAATATTGAAGTACAGGAATATATTCTGTGTTTGTTACATCACTTCCTTAGAGCTGAATAAAGAGTGTGTGGAGAAGAGAGCAATTGTAAAGATAATCAGATAAGATTGAAATAGCCACCACACCCCTTCCCGCTCATTGGCCCAGAAGCAGACCACTTGCATCAAACAATGGAACCACAACTCTCCAGAAATATAAAATTACCCCCCCCCCCCCCCCCCACACAAAGCGTCCGCCAACATATCATGGATCTCTCCCAGGGTCCAGCAGAGGCAAAGTTTTGAAATAAATAGTTTTATTTCATTGTGCAGTGGTGCTTTAAGGTGCAACTGGCAGAGTGGGTCAGCTATGGGCTTCCAAGCTTAGATTTTACTCATGAGAGGCATCACTGACAAGTATCTTAGTATTATATACATTTGTATTGGTGCAAATATGTAATGTTGTATTGGTTTTGATCATTTTTACTGCAGTTTTTATTTTAAACAACATTTTACAAACAACAAAAGTTGTGTTTTTGCATAGAATTTACTATTTTAAAGTTGGCAACCTGTAAAACAGAACAAAACTTAGCATGGAACTTCTATATGGTATTTTGAATAGTTAAACTTAGCATTTATGCTTTATATCTAGTTGAAGTACTAGCTTCATTAGGTAGGCTATGCATGCATGTTCGGTTTAGCCCTTATTATTGTTACCAGTGCCATCCTCAAACAATTTGCTGTTCTCTTAGAATGAGAGTGAAATGCAGGAAAGTTTTAAAGGCGTTGGATTGTATCGGCTATACTTGTAAACATGCAATGTATATTCTGTATGTTCTAATCACATCCCATGTAATTTATCTGTGCTGCATGAATATGTTGTCTGTCACATCACTGTAAGATGAAGTACAAATATCTGTCAATAATAAAGTTGTGTCTTTTGAAATAATTTGAAATGCATTTCTATACGTTATAAATACAGGCGTTTTTGTCATTTTCAGATTACTTATTTTTCATGTGGGACTTCAGCATTTCTCAAGTAGGGTGAACTAAGCAGCCTTCTAATATACCAACTTCGGCAAATCTGAGCTTAAGAGCCTCCAGCAAAGCACTCAACTACTGCAGAGGAATAAAAAAAAGAGAGTACACACAAATAAATACAATTGCTAGTGGGTGTTATTAAAAATGTTGACAGTAAGAGAATGGAGATAGAAAGTAAAGTATTTAAGCATATTGTACATTAAGAGATCATTAATCTTTGTTAGTGATTTTATCTAATTTGATGAACTCTCACATTGTGAGTAATAAGGAAGATGAGCATGCCCAGGTGGTTAAATATGTGTAATCGCATAGGCTTTCATGTAGTTAGGCTGCTTACATTTTTCTTGTTTATACTAACTGGTCACTTTTCCTGCTTATCCTTAAACAGGTGAGTTAACTAATTCCCCTGTAACCATATATCATAAGTATATTAATTAATATTATCATTTATTTGTAAAGCGCCAACATACCCCCTAGCACTATACATGAAGTTAAATTCAAGGCAACGACAAAGTCAAAGTTAACTGTGATTCTGGATAAATTAAAATTTTCTTAACTACCTCAAATCCCTAATTTTCCATGGAAATGTTGCATGCAAACTGAAGGCTGCACAATGGCTGCTTGTCCACAGCTCTCAACTGACAAAACGTGAAAAGGGATATGGAAGTTTTTTGAATTGTACTAGGCATATAATATACATTTGTATCCATTTACTTTTATGTGCTTTGTTTTATTAATATGTGCTTATAAGCTCTATTTTAGCTCATAAACTTAAACACATAGTACCTGGGTCTACCCTCTGCAACTCATGAAGAGAAAGACTCTGTAACAGTGGTGGTGCAGTGTCTTATACTAACAAATCTACTGGACAACCAGTACCCCAGTGTCTGTCTTCTTGAGCTGCAGGAAGGCAGGCCCAATCAGTCACTATTTGTTTGATTTAACACAGTAAAGACATAGCTGAAAAAGCAGTTAATAAATAAAGTACATAAAAAGGTAAAATAGATAAAAGGTAAATAGATACATAGGTATATTACAAACCTCGTAAAATTAGGAAATCCTTTACGTCACATTAATTACCAACTGGCTGACATTTAACTCAAACACTGTGTGAATACAGAGGGGAAGCAATCGGAGGCTCCGCCATTTAATGGTAGTTGCTTCCCCTTTGTTTACACAGTGTTTGACCTAAATCATGGCCTGACTGGTGGGTCCTGAGAAGGGGTTTGACTAGGCCTGCAGGAACAACAACAAATTAATATTTTTAAGAGGTTTACATATATAGGTTTTAAATGACTAAAGAAAAAAAAAACACACACACTTATAAGATCTTGTGAATTTACCCCAAAAAACTAACCCATTAGGGAGATGTCACACCAATCCCTTCCTGCGCCCCTTTTCATTGAGAGTCCCTTGTTGCCGATCTAATTGTAGGCCATTATAAAATGACTATTGTAATACCCTAACTCAGGGGTGGACAAAAAGGATATAGTCAAATCCAGGCTTGTGTGGGGCCCTCCAGGACCGAACTTTCCCACCCTGCCCGAACTACAAGACTTGGATGTTTACATTAGACATTTATGTTTAATAAAATTGCTATTCAAAGATTTTTTATATGCAAGAATATTAAACTTATGAACATACAACAGAAATAACTACAACTGGAATATTTTATGTATCTGCAGAGGGATGGGAGGCAGTAGAGATTAACATAACAGCCATCTCCATATATGAGGGGAAGTTTAAAAAATAGTAATTCACAAATGTGGTTGGGCTGAAAGATAAATATATGTTTAAGGCCCATGACATGCTGCCACTATAGTGCCCCTTCATTGTATAAAAACGGTTTATCTGGGTACAGCCACACACATTCCTATAGCAATGCTACCTTTTCTCACCAATTTTATTGGTATGGACCACATGCCCTATTTACATAACAGTCAAATGCATTTAGTAACCAAAATTATCTTAGTAATGAAACCAACTTGTTTTAAATTTAATGACCGATTCTGAAAATCTAGCTGATAAAAGAGGAAATGCATAAATCTCAGCATTATAATTAGCAGTAATTAAAATTGAATATTACACACACAATAAAATATATATATAAAAAAAAAACAATATTTGAACAAACATAGTTTATTTCTCATGTTATATTATTTTAAAACATCATCAATCTGGTTTCTCTTTTACACAGTACCAAAAATGAATATACCGTTACTGATCTTAGAAAAAATATATAGAAATCCCAGATTATGTAGAATCTATCAAGGTGTTTACCGGTACAAGTTAAATGGATATGGAAGGTTTCTGGATCTTACTAGGAATATAATATACATGCCGTTTTTCCTCCCTGCCTTTCATAGCTCACAAAGCTCATGAATACAGAGTGTGATGCACAGTGTATCAGGTTAACCTGTCAGTGATGTTTCTCAAGGAACATGTTACTACTGATTAATTGATATGAGACCGTTCAACCCCTGCACACCATCTCCATAAACTGCAAAGCTGAAAAACAGTTAGGAACCATTTGTTTTAGGAAGAAAAAAAAAACAAAAACAAGCTTTTAAGCAGTTCTTAATATAAATTACACAAAAGTAAAGTGATACATAAGTATATTAAATTTCGAGGGGAAATCCCAAAACCTTCCACATCCCTTTAAATGTCACATCCTTCTACTTTCGCAGATGTACCCTAGATAACCACATCAGGAAGAGACTGTAGATCTACCCGTAGATGTTTTATGGTATGCAGAACTGACAGCCCACTGCAAAGTAACAAGCACTTTTACATTTCATAGGGCTCTCACACTCCTGGTCCAACAAGACAAGCATGGCGCAGTCACTTTCTCACGTTTGATGTGCTCTTGTCAGGCAAAGGTATATTATGACTGCAAATACAATCAAGTAGAAGTGTAATTCAGGAGTTCACATCTTATTTCCTTTTCCCAGCAAAGCCTTTACCTCTGGGACCCTTTCCTCCTTTGACTTTTCCAGGTCCCTTGCCCTTTCCTGGTCCTTTGCCCTTTTTGCCACCACCTTGAGGTTTCCCCCCTCTCCCTTTCTTAGGCAGTCTTCTCCTCTTGGCAGCAGCCTCTGCATCCTCCTCTCTCATCTGTTTATTCACAGCTTTGGTGACATCCAGCACAGGTTTCTTACTGCCCATGATCTTTAGGATATCCAGCTGCTTATTCTTCTCTGCAGAAAAGTCCCCGATTAGAGGCTGAAACTTTCTCTTCTTGCCCATGTTTCTTGGCTCCTTCTCCTTGGGCAGCTTGTCCTGAAACCTGCCTACAGAGGCTGTGGACCGTTTGGCCACATGCATGGCCTTGCCCAGCTCTGCTTTGGAGGGTTGTGCTGTGGGGGTGAGTCCTACGCCGGGCACCTTCCCCTTCTCTGATCGTGCAATGTTCCTCAGCCTGTTCAGCTCATTCTTGGCCACTCTTTCTTTCTTGGCATGCATTCGCTTGCCGAACTGGTCCTCATTGGGATCAGCAGTGTGTGGCACCTCTATCAGCCACTCTTTGGTGTTATCCTTAGCTCTCTTGTAGCCCCAGCGCCTCTTCCAGTCCTTGTGCACCTCATCCCAGACCAGGTTGGTCTTTTTCTTGTTCTGGATGCCTTTGAGTTTAGCGAACTCCTCCCAGCGGGTAGGGGCCCTTGGTTTTGGCACTGGTTTCTCCCTGGGTAGGCGGGTGCTGGGCTCTGGTAGCTTGGCCACGATGACCTCACCCACTCTCTCCGTGGGCAGTGTCCAGATCTGGTTAATGAGAAGCTGCGTGTTGTCCCGGGCCAGGGCGTTCAGGAACTCGGCTCTGTTCTGCTGGTGGAAGCCCCTTACGTTCGGCGGATTCGGATCATAAGCCAGTAGGCTCCCCAGATCGATCTCGAGTTCCAGCTCCTTTTGTACGGTTATGTTTTTCAGTCTATCCGCCTCATCTCTCTCGGCTCGGGCCAGCACCTCCTCTATAGCTTGAGCTGCCATCTCTACCAGAAGTATAAGCGGAAGCACGTGTAGACAGCAAGGAACAAAACGGGGATGAGTGAGGGTCAAAGGATTAGTTCCGGGGCGGAAGCATGCGCTGATTGGTTCACTCGAGTTGGTCTGGTCTTTTTTTTTTTTACTCCTCCGAACTTTATTCATAAGTAACGTTGACTTACAAAACGAATGTCCTGCCTGTCTCGGCATGAATATATTGTATATGTGTCATATGATGAAATCGTCCTAAGGATTTATGGGTATAATATTTTGTTAAAATATCAAACTAAATTAGTTAAGCAATTCATTTACATATTTGTGTTTATAATTACATTTTAGAGGGACTCTGCCCTAAGAGGAAGTTGATTTAATTATAAAGAATATTAAAACTGGCTATACATTATACTGGCAGTTTTACTGTACAGTTAATCATTTCTGAAATATTCAGCATTGATTTTGCTTTGTGTTTATGCTAATGGGCTACTGAGAGTATTTGATAAGTGTGGGAGAGGGGTCTAACTGCCATATATCATTGGGGGTCTTTATTTTGACCACTATAGAGGCATATAAACAGACTGTAATCCTAATTAACACATCAAAGCAGCTAATTACTATGCATAATGCATATAAATACAGATACTCCAATACAAAATCTCCCAGGATTGGATCATTCTAGAAAAAAAGGGTAACAGCAACATATAACCAGTTTTTATGCTTCAATGTTTTTTTTATTTTATTTTAAAGTACAGACACATCATATACATACCACATTGCAAATCACATAATACAACAAAAACAAACATAGTTGCAGGATATGATAGTACTCTAGCAAAAATAGCTGTTTATACACAAGCTCTCTTCATAACCCTTAGGTCTCCACCTGTTCTACGCCAAAAACATGCTCATCCCAATTTTTCCACTTGAGTTTGTCCTTATTGTACCTAGTTATAGTTATTCGGGCAAAATCTCTTTCAATGTGCCTATTCCTTTCCGTTATGTATTTAATCTTGTTACAAATCGGCATAATTCCCTCCTTCCACTTCAATGCTATTACCATTTAGCCGCTAATAATACATTTACTACAACTGCTTTGGAACTAGCATCTAAATGAGATGGAAATATATTAAACAAGACTAATTCAGGAGACATCAATACAACCTCTTTACATATACCGTATTTATCGGCATATAACACGCACCGGCGTATAACACGCACCTCATTTTAAGAAGGGAATTTCAGGGAAAAAAAATAAATTCAAATAAAGAACTTTGAAGCAAAATCCTCAACCTCAAACTCCCTCCTCATCCTCAACCCCCTCCTCAAACTCCCTCCTCAACCCCCTCCTCAAACCCCCCATCCTCATTCTCCTTCCTCAACCCCCCTCCTCAACCTCAACCCCCCTCCTCAACCTCCCTCCTCATCCTCAACCCCCCTCCTCATCCTCAACCTCCCTCCTCAACCTCCCTCCTCATCCTCCCTCCTCAACCCCCCCATCCTCAACCCCCTCCTCAACCTCCCTCCTCAAACCCCCCATCCTCAAACCCCCTCAACCCCCCTCCTCAACCCCCCCATCCTCATCCTCCTTCCTCAACCCCCCTATCCTCAACCCCCCTCCTCAACCTCAACCCCCCTTCTCAACGCCAGGGAGAAAAAGTGCGCGTTATACGCCGATAAATACGGTAGTTGAAAGATTTAAAATACACATTGCCCATACCACTTATATCCTTGGGCAAAACCACCACATGTGGGAGTGCGTGCATATATGTCCACATCTCCTCCAACATTGATTATTCTGTTCTGGTACTATCTTGTTAATTTCCACATGATCATAAAACCATCTTTGGTAGATTTTAAAATTCACTTCCCTAAATGGAACACATATTAAATTATTGTGAGCAAATGGAAGTGCTTTAAACTAAACATAATTTGTGCATTAAAATGATGAAAAGACAATTCCTCCTCCCACCTCATCATTGGTGGGGTTTTTCCAGGGGGATTTGCAGTTTGCAATAACGCTCTACATTTGGAAATTTTTAAATTAACTTCACCTTTACTCAACTTCCTTCGAATAAAGTAAGTTCTCTATGTACTGTTTTGCCTATTGTTCTTCCTATCTGTTGCTTCAATGAATTGTAATGTAGCCACAAATGAGGCAGTAAACCTCTTTCCCTTATTACATTTTCAAAGGGTTCAAATTCCTTATTCCTATAAACATCTCTGACCGATATTAGATTCCATTGTGCCCAATTTATATTCTCTCTATGGCTTTTATTATTCTCGAATGTAGATAGAGGAATTATCGGGGAAGGAAAGGGAACCAAATGATATCTCTTATTTATAGTAAACCAGCTTCTTAGACAAAATCTAGTGACTCATAAACAGTCTCTAATATCTTTCTTATCCATTGTGTTACTCCAAATAGTACACCCAAGCCTTATTTTTAAAGCCTGAGTTTATTTTATTTGTGAAAATTTCAATTCGGAATTACCATATATTAATCTAATAACATGAAAAAGCGCAGTTGCCTGGAAATATTGTCCAAGTTTTGGGGTACCCAAACCTCATAATTCCTATTTAAAATCAGATTTTTAATTCTATAATTACCTGTTTTATTAATAAACTTATCTATTATGACCTGAAATCTCTTGAGTAACTCTTTGGGAATCTTCATTGGAATACATATGAATAGATATAAAACTTTAGGTAGAACAAACATTATGATCGCTGTTACTCTCCCCATCCAGGTCAAATTTAACTTACGCCAGGATACTAAAACTCCCCTAATGTTATTGAATGTTTTATTATAATTCTTCCTATGTTATGCCAGCATGGTGAAAATTCAATACCAAGGTGTGTAAAATAATTGGATGACCAATCAAAGTCATAATTTTCTTTAAGTTGTCCTTTCGTTATTCTGACTATGTTGATCATTAATGCCTGTGTCTTACTATTATTGATTTTGTAGTATGAGATAGACCCATATTGATAGATTATCTTTAATAAGATGTCTACTGAGGTTCAAGGTTCTGAAGTTGTAATGATTACATCATCCACAAATAATGTTATTTTTGAGTTAATTTTCCCCATTGCCACCCCTTTAATATTTATATCAGATCTTATTTTTTCAGCCAACGGATCTTTAAGGATCTTTCCCATTATCTCTGCGCCACATCACTGTAAACACAGTGATTGTACCTGAATGCTGCTGCGTCATCCACTGGCAAGAATGTAGCAATGCAAGCTACACATTAAAAATAAAACAATTGATGCAGGACTCTAACTGAAGGAAAATCCTAACTCTATGCCTAACCCTAACCCCTAAGCCTACAGGAAAATGCATAAGAGAACTTTTTCAAATACCTCTCCACATACTTTTTCAACAATTTTTGTTATGTAATATTATAGGCCAATTCCTGTGAAGATTTATTTATGTACATATGCAAACTGTATTTTATTATAAGCACAAGTTTATTATTTAGATAATCTGTCATCTGAAAAAACTATACTGGATTGTCCATGCTTTATATGCCATGTACCATCAGTGTGCGATGCCTGTATGACCTATGGGGCAAGGTATGCCCTGTCTAGCCAGTGACCTGTCGTTCTGCAGATTGTGTTTTATTTGCTACTAGCAACTTGCCCGTCAAAAATGACGGCAAGAAAATGTGAATCCTGGCAATGCTGTTTGCCAGACAATAGGAGCCTCTCCCCCTCTACTTTACTGGCCTCTCGATGTGCGCCTTCGGTTCTCATCACGGGCCTCGCAATGAGCGCCAAAGGCGCTCATTGCGAGTCTCTCCCTTTGTCTACTTCCTCCCTTGTGTCTCTTTCCCCCACTCCTCTCCCTCCCTTGTGTCTCCTTTCCCCCCTCCTCCCCCTCCCTTATGTATGCCCCCCCTGAGATTTTATCCCTTCCCCCGTGTCTTTTCCCCTTCCCCCCAATGTCTCTTTCCCCACCTCTCCCTTTCCTGTGTCTCTTTCCCCAACTCTCCCTCCCCTGTGTCTTTTGCCCCCCTCTCCCTCCCCTGTGTCTCTTCCCCTCCGGTGTCTCTTACCCCCATGTCTCTCCCTTGTGTCTCTTCCCCCCTCCATCGTGTCTGTTCCCCCCATTTCCCTCCCCTGTGTCTCTTCCCCCTCCTCTCCCTCCCCTGTGTCTCTCCCCCTCCTCTCCCACCCCTGTTTGTCTCCCCCCTCCCCTTTGTCTCTTCCCTCTCCTCTTTGTCTCTTTCCCCTCCTCTCCCTCCCCTGTGTGTCTCCCCCTCCTCCCCTGTGTCTCTACCGCCTCCTCTCACTCCCCTTTTTCTCTCCCCCCTCCGCTCACTCCTCTGTGTCTTTCCCCCCCCTCACTCCTTTTTGTCTTTCCTCCTCTCACTCCTTTTTGTCTCCCCCCACTCACTCCCCTGTGTCTCTCCCCCTCCTCTCACTCCCCTGTGTCTCTTCCCCCTCTTTATTATTATTATTATTATTACCTTTTATTTGTATTGCGCCAACATATTCCGTAGCGCTGTACAGGGGATACGAACAGGGGAAATTCAAAAGATGAAGGGCCCTGTTTTGAGCTTAGAATCTTAGCAGAAAGTGCTTTATCCCAAAGCACCCTACAAGACTGGAAACTTGCTACTTACAATCTAAAGGAAATTAAAGGGCAGAGAACTGGGGAAGAGTAACAAATAAGGAATAGCAAGGGCCAGGAAGCAAGTGAGAGATAGAAAGAGTTTTATTTCAGAGGGAGAGGGGAGGGATTTGAGGTGAAAGACTAGTATGTTGGCTGACCCCTAGAGTTGAAATGATATATCTGCAAGATGGAATCAGGTGTTTTCCATGGCTCTATAAATGTAATCTGAGTTGGTGTGAGGGGGAGGGAGGAAAGGCAATATTCTGAGAATCTCACAGATGTTGTAGGCCTTGAAGCAGAGTGAATTTGCACTGCTGAGGTGTTGTACATGCAGCTCTGAAAATCTGTGTCTCTCCCCCTCTCATTACCCTGTGTCTCTTCCCCTCCTCTCACTTCCCTGTGTCTCTCCCCCCTTCCTCTGTGTCTCTCCCCCCCTCTCATTCCCATGTCTCTCCCCCCTCCTCTCACTCCCCTGTGTCTCTCCCCCCACCTCTCAATCCCCTGTGTCATTCCCCCCTCCTCTCACTCCCCTGTGTATCTCACCCCTCCTGTCACTCTCCTGTGTCTCTCCCCCCTCCTCTCACTCCTTTGTGTCTCCCCCTCCTCCTCTGTTTCTCCCCCCATTCCCCTGTGTGTCGCCCCCCGTGTTTCTCCCCCCCTCCTCTCCCACTCCTGCGTGTCTCCCCCCTCCCCTGTGTCTCTTCCCCCTCCTCTCCCTCCCCTGCATCTCTCCCCCCTCCTCTCCCTGCCCTGTGTCACTCCCCCCTCTCCTATGTGTCTTTCCCCTCCTTCCCGGTGTGTCTCCCCTCCTCCTCCTCCTCTCTCTCTCTCCGGCACGCGATGCGCTTGCGCAGCCTTTTGCGCAATGCACATGCGTGCCCAATTTGCGGCAATCGTAGTTGTCAAACTGCGATTTGTTGCAAGCGTGGCAATGAATCGCAGTTTGACAACTATTATATGTGATGGTGGGCACTTCAATCACCCATTGTTAGGGGTAGACTTTGTATTGTGCCCGGTTACTACTACTGAAACCCCTTCCTAGTTCTGTCTTTGGAAATCGCACCAATCACCACTTTAGGTAGTAACTTCTGATTGGCTTAGCGATGGGCGGAGGAACCAATCTGGTTAAAACCACCAAAGCCGTTTCTGATGATGATTCAAGCCAAATTAAAGAATACAACTTAAAGCTACCCCGTTTAGAGCTGATTCACTATAGAGCTGTTTTTTCTGCCAGACCCATCTTAATGCTAATCCCTGCTATAACACTCTGATTCTCTATAGCATTGCCCCGCTATAACGCTGTTTTTGCCTGCCAGACCCCCTGATTCGCTATTACACTGTTTTTTTTTCTCCAAAGAAAACAGATTCCAGGAGGAGCCAGAGGCTGCAACATCAATAATTTAAAGTTTATATTTTTGCTAATGTTCAGTTTGTGTTAGTGTTATGTTTGCTGTTTCTTTGAAGTTCATATAAAACCAAAAAAGTTTAAATTTCAAATGAAATTGTGTGTTTTTTTTCACAAGATCTCTTTCTATCTTCCCCATGTTAAACTGCCCCATTTAGAGCTGTTTCGCTTAGCAACTCCTATTGCCTGGAACTTATCTACAGCGTTAAATGAGGTATAGCTGTAGGTCCGGACAAGCAGGTGGCAGGGATGTCTTGATAGCCGCAAGAAGGGCCCAGCTAGGGATTCTGACAGTAGCACAACTTCTGAGCGCACGTCCCATGCGCTACGCCATGTGCGCGCCAAGAAATGCTTGCACCAACACCAGCTCGCCGGAAAACAGGGCGCGAGACAGTATTGTGGCCGACAATTCTCTGACAGATAATGAGCTCCTCCATGACGACACCCCTATACCAGCCAGGTGGCACAATCACGTGTAGTGCCCTATATGTACCCATCAGAGAGACTGGCATTGCACATTATAATAAATACTTGACATACAGAAGATGCTGTGTGTAACTATCCAGTGTAATGGAGCCAATGCACCCTGTTACACACAGCATATTCTGTATGTCACGTATTTATTATAATGTGCAAGGATGCGCACAGAAGTCGGGGTGCAGTCATGGAATTGTCATGGGGTGACTACTGAAATTCTCCTGGGAGAGAATTCTCGGCCATGATATTGTCGCGCGTCCTGGTTTCGGGCGCGCTAAGAGGTCGGCATGCCAATTCTTATACATTTCCAATGGATAAATTGGTATAACTATCCCATAACATAAAAATATATAAATATATAATTTTTTTCTGAAATAGCATAGTATAGAAATAGAACTTATAACGGTCAAGTCTTCAGAAAAATACCATCACTAATCTTTGCTTAAATTAATGTTCTTATATTTATAACAAAAATATAATAATTACAGTTTTCTAGCAAAATAAGTTACACAAGTAAATTGTAATAAAAAAAATATTCAGTTCTAAATTTAAATAGCATACAGCTATGGGTACTATACATGCATAGTTTCTCTTAATGTTATGCCGAAGAATGTACCTTATTTGTAAAACTGCATAACAATTTTTTGCAATTTAATTTTTTAGTAGGACTGCAGAAAAGGACACCATGGTTTATGTAGCAAGCTACATTAGAACATCAAAATAAACTGTATAGAAGCATGCTTCTAAAAATGAAATTTCTGAGAACATTTAAAAAAGCTGATTTTATTGATATCCCCCACAAGAATTTAACCAAAAACATCGAATAATTTCAAACCTTCCAGCAAAGTGTCTCAAATAAGGTGATTATAAGATATCTATTCAGTACTTGATGATGAAAGTCCCATATGTCCTGCGTTCACTGGAATAGAATAAACAGAAGGCGAAGAAGCTGAACATGAATGTAATATATATATACCTGTTTTTGCATGTTTAATATGTACTAATTAGCTGCATTGTGTATTGAACAGACTGGTCTTGTCGTCATTGTGCTATATGTGCTGTAGATCTGGGTGGAGGTGCCCACATCCCCATGTAAGGCCGCTTCCCAGGCACTAGCCCCAGCAGCGGGCGTCCTTTGAATTGCAGTTCAGATCTGAGTTAGTTCCAAATGGAGATGCAAGAGGTTTTCTGATTGGTTGTGATATCTGGGGAGGGGTATGGTATTAATAATGTAGAATGCTGAAGGAAGCATGTCAAGGGCTATCTATCCTTTAAGTATCACTTGTCAAGTGTTATAGGTCTGTTATCTGGAGCCATATTCTCCTAGAATCCTTATATATTGGCATCTGCTGGCACACTCTATTGCTCCTGTAAGTAAAGAATCCTGGTGGCAGTTCATAGAGTCTGACTTGCAGCTCTTCGTGGCTAGTCCAATGACTCTCTCCTTTCCTGTCTTATCACAAATGTCTTCTTCCATTGTTTTCTGTTGTTAAATGTCTAGTGTTTTATCACCATATGTTGCTATGGGTCTAAAACGTCTACACTTTCTGATACCTCAGTAAATTGGAATTTTAATGATTTCAATGGGACCATGTATTGGATCTGTATTACCTGAGTCCAGCATCAAACCATCATAGATTCCGAAAATCCTGTGCTATATTTAAAGCATGTACAACCAAATTTATATTTAAAGCATGTACAACCAAATTTAAATTGGCACAAGGTGCATATTATCCTAGAAGCCTTAAGGAACCTCTTTAGTTTAGGGACACGCTTCATATATAAGCAGACATGTCAAGTCAAGAGTGGGAAAGCATTTAAGGTGTAAACCATACCATTAGCAGAGTCTGCTAAAAGCTAGGAGCTTACTTGCCTGTAATACAACCTGTTCGATTTGTGATGGGATTATGTACAGAGCAGGGAAAGCAGGACTTGTACTTTATACTGCAGCTCTCTGCTTCTGCGTTTGTGCAGGGGAGGAGTGGCAAAGGCTAAAAGTTGAACTAAGTTACTAATAAGACCAGAAGGAGCCCTAAATGTATCCATAAATGTAAATCGTATTTAATGTGATAAAGTGTCATGTATAATGTCATACCAAGGTATGTTAGAAGTAGCACCCAAGTGCCAACATTTTTATCCTGGGTCACAGTGGGTACTATAGAGCAGTGGTTCCCAACCCTTTGCTTAACAGGATACCCTTAGGGAGACAAACAATTGCAAGACACATCCATTTCTCGAAATAGCTAAATGGTTATAAACGTCACAATGGTGTTAATTTTACTTCAGAAGTTTACATATAGATACACAAAACAAGAAATTGCACAATCCTCCCTGTCATCTAGTTTTGCCTCCAATTCTAGCGCTACCAACTTCACCTTCCTTGATTACCAACACCATGTAATAAAACAGATAGCACAAAAAACAAATATGCCGACTTATTCTTCCCATTTTCTGTCTACATAAAAACTGAAGCTTAATTATTCCTAATGATAGACGTATGAATATTCCTAGAAACCTTAATTGTCTTACTTCCTCTAGATGGATGGCTAACCTAATTATCTAATAACCTTTCTGTAAAGTAGTTGTTTATTATGTTACTTCAATATTTTCTGCCCGCATGTGTTAATAATAACTATCCAATGGAGAACAATTTTGCCTGAAGAATTTAATATTTTTTTAATATACAAATTTTTAGGGCCGAGTAAATTATGGATAGAAGGGAGGGAAGGTGGGGCGCTGGAAGTGTGTGCACATTAGGACGTGGCTGTAGGTTTATAAAGGGTGGAGGGAGAGAGGGACCCTCCCACAATCACCAGGTATTTAACCTGGCCATTTGTGCTCAGGCCTCTCTCCCTGTAGCAGTGGTGTGCCTGTTGCTACGCCCCTATAGGCCTGCTAAGAGGGTCAAAAATCAACTGCTTTATTACATAATTTAGAAAAAGCTAAACAAATTTCAGATTGATGATTAGGGATATACTTACTGTAACAGGTTGACTTCCAATGCCCCATGGCCTGTATTATGTGAGCTGTTGTTTGATTTTTTGATGCTGATGAAGCAGCTCCTATACGAAAAGAATGACCTGAAAATGTAAATGGGTCGAATCCCAATCGTATGAGAATGATATGTATGTAATGAATAAATGAGGTTGACTTGAGATGTTCAGTAGGGGGTGATGAAGGGGTTTGTCTATGAGAGTGAAAGTTAGTAATTGTAGTGTAGCAACTGGACAGGTAAAGTCATGAGTGGGGTTGTAGATGAGGGACAGCCGAAATACCCAGGGACACCCTAAATCACCAGGGACTGTATGTGTAACTTGTAGTGGGTACTATATATGTAGAGCAGTGTGTAATGTATGTATAGAGGCTGGAGAGCGTCATTAGAGCGCAGTTTTCTGCGCCCTGATGACGGAGCGCTATTCAGCTGCTCACAAAGGACGTGCAACCCAGTTAACCACGTGTACCTGATTTTTGCAAAGACCTTAATGGATGGGGACCAAGTAGATTTTGAGCCAGGTGGAACTGAACTCCAGTCAAATAATTTAATTGTAGAGACCTGTAACTTAGTAGTAGTGAGGTAGTGATGTAGTAGTGACAATGGCTAGCAAAAGCAATGAATTTAGTAATAGTAATAGGAGGAGTTACATGGTAATTAACCAGAAAAATATTAAATAAATCCCCTGCTCTACAGTAGATCTGTCTTGTATTTGAGCGAATCCAGCTTGCATAACATCGCTAGCATGAGTCAGAAAAAAAGCAAATTGTGAATCCGCTGAATGAAGGCCTCCAGGTCGAGGTTGGTGAATTGAAGTGGAATTGGCGTAAAATCCTGAGTATTAAAGCAAGGCTCATTAGGCATGAATGAAGGGTGACAATGAAAATTTTAAATTAATGATTGAAGGGCACACTCCCATGCCAGAAGGGTCTGGGGATTTGAACCCATCCAACTCTTCAACTCTTCAACAACTTCGAGAGAAGAAGTGAAGAACCTAATGGGTTCATTCTCCCGCAGTTCTTTCCAGGCATAAGTAGCAGTAAGTAGGGGAATTACCACACGCAATATGGTTTTTGGGTTGGCTAGCTGAGACCACTGAACTAACTGAAAAGACTGACTAGATACAAATTCATACACAGCTGGGGACGTCTGAGAAGTCTGGCCAAGAAAAAAGGATCTACCATTCCAAGTAGATAAGAAGTTGTTCCACAATTTCAGGTCTTCCACTGACTTGAGTGATAAATTTACTGAATCATACCTTAATGATTCTGAGATGTCTTTAAACAAATTACTCGAAAATGTCCTGCCTTGCGGTAATATTCATGTGACAAAATTCAGATGTCCCAATAGAATTTGCAAATCTTTGGTGGTCTTGGTATTAGTGTCCATAAAGTTGAGGAGGATGGCCTGTAAGCATCCTAGCTTGTTTAGTGGGAGATGAGACTCTATCCTTTGAGTGTCCAGTATGATGACTAGGAATTCTATTTGATGTACAGGTCCCTTTGTTGAAATCATTTAATAACTTTCTGAAGGCAGTAAAAACCCTTCTGCTGGGGGGTTCCAATAAAATAAAATCATTGAGGTAATGTATTACGTGAGGACACTTTAGTTTATTCAACATGATCCAACACAAGGCTTCAGAGAAGGAATCAAACATTTTTGGACTGCTACGAGAACCAAATGTTAGCCTTGCAGAAAAATAAAATTTACCTTGCCACTCTATACCATGCAAATGCCACAAATCAGGCATCCTTTAAATCAGTTTTAGAAAGCCAGCATCTTGGACCAAGCATGATAGTTATGGCATGATCAGACTTTGCATATTGTAAAGAAAATTGTTCTGAAGGAGTTAACGAATTAACACATGGTATAGGCAAACCATGAGGTCAATGATTAACCTTTTTTTTTAAATAATATTTCCATGTGGCTACACCTATAGGTCTTTATATGCCAGATAGGGAAAGGTGGGATGGTAAAGGGTCCGATTAGATAGCCTTTGGTGATGTCCGCAGAAACGAGGTCTGTCATTTGCAACTACTGCTGTGTGGAATCCATTAGAGAACCAAGAAAACAGATAAGTGACAACTTGTTTAGAGGATAATCATACAATAACCGAGAAAATTGGTCAAAATCTAGAGTTAATTGTCATTTAGTATTCAGCTGTGGACAGATTATCCTAGCGTGAGCCTGGTGGCAGTCAGTGCACACATGCAGGAGGCGACAAGCAGGAAAGTTACAGATTCTAGAATTGAAATTATTACAAATAGTCGTAGAGCCCAAATAGAGCACTGGTCTGCCAAGGCGGCCGAGGGCTGGACGGGAATGATTAGGGAACTCGACAACTGAGACAGTAGAATTAGGGGCATTGACAAAGAGGGGTGGCGTGTATTTGGGATAATGTATTTGATAATGGAATTGGTTTCAGGAGGCCGCTGCTTTAGCAGCAAATGAGCGATGATAGTCCTAAAACGCATAACTGCAATGTCTATAGGCCAGATCCACTACCAGAAGCAAGTGGTCATCGAGTTCCTTACGCTGCTGCGGAAAATCTGAACATACCACATCTCTATATATACCAAATGCTAAGACAAATTCTGTCACAGTAAGCTTCCGTTGCAATCTCAGATCTTTTGACTTAACCGTGACTGAGATATCCTCCGGGGCTGACTCGCATTACGGCAAAGGGAGCCAGAGAAGGGAGGAAGAGACACACAGGTGAGGAGGGGAGAGGCATACAGGGGAGGAGGGGAGAGGCACACAGGGGAGAAGGGGAGAGACACACAAGGGAGGAGGGGAGAGGCACACAGGGGAGGAGAAGAGAGAGACACACAGGGGAGGAGGGGAGAGGCACACAGGGGAGGAGGAGGGAGAGGCACACAGGGGAGGAGGGGAGAGGCACACAGGGGAGGAGGAGGGAGAGGCACACAAGAGGAGGGGGGAAAGACACAGGTGAGGAGGGGGGAAAGACACCCAGGGGAGGAGGGGGGAGAGACACACAGGGGAGTGAGATAAGGGGGAAGAGCCACAGGGGAGTGAGATAAGGGGGAAGAGCCACAGGGGAGTGAGAGAAGGGGGAAGAGCCACAGGGGAGTGAGAGGAGGGGAAAGAGATACACGGGAGGGAGAGGAAGAGGGAAAAGACACAGGGGAGAGGGAAAAAACACAGGGGAGGTAAATGGGGGGGAGAGACACGAGGGGGGGGTTGAAAAGACACTGGGGGCAGGGAGGAAAGAGACACAGGGGAGAGGAAAGAGACACAGAGGAGGGAGAGGGGGGAAAGAGACACAGGGAGGGGGGAAGAAAAACAGGGGAGGGGGAAAGAGACACATGGGAGGGGGAAAGAGACACATTTAAAGACACAGGATGGGGGGTGGGAGAGACACAGGGGAGGGGGAAAGACACGGGGAGGGGGAAAGAGACACATGGGAGGAAGAGTGGGGAAGAGATACATGGGAGGGAGAGGGAGGAAGAGACACAGGGGAGGGGGGAATAGACACAGGGGAGGGGGGACAGACACAGGGGAGGGAGAGGTGGAGAAGAGACACGGGGAAAGAGACACAGTAGAGGGAGAGAAGGGGGAAGAGACACGGGAAGTGGAAAGAGACACAGGGGAGGGGGAAGACAGGGAAGAAGAGGAGGGGAAGAGACACAGGGGAGTGAGGAGGAAGAGACACAGGGAATAGAAACATGGGAGGGGGATAGACAGGGGAGGGAGAAGGGGGGAACAGACACAGGGGAGGGATAGGTGGGGAAGAGACACAGGGGAGGGGGGAAAGACACATGGGAGGGAAATGGGGGGAAGAGACACGAGCGAGGGGGATAGAGATAGAGCGGGGGACAGGGGGAAAGAGACACAGGGGAGGGGGAAAGAGACACAGGGGAGGGGGAAAGAGACACAGGGGAGGGATGGGGGAGAGACACAGGAGGGAAAGAGACACGGGAGGGGGTTTAAAACACAAGGGGGGAGGAGACACAAGGGAGGGAGAGGAGGGGGAAATGAAACACAAGAGAGGAAGTAGACAGGGGGAGAGACTCGCAATAAGCTCCAAAGGCGCTCATTGCGAGGCCCATGATGAACGCCAAAGGTACTCATTGCGAGGCCAATAAATGAGAGGGTAAGAGAGGTAGAAGGGGGAGGCTCATTGCGCTTATTGCGAGGCCCTTGATGAGCGCCAAAGGCGCTCATCGCGAAGCCAGTAAAGTATAGCGGGGAGAGGCTCCCATTGTGTGGCAAACAGCATTTCCAGGCTTCACTTTTTATTGCCGTCATTTTTGATGGGCAAGTCTCTAGTATATCTATAAATCTATCAGTACTTCTATGTTTTAATTGATCTATATGTCTATCTGTATATGTCTGTATCACAATTATATATTTTTCGTATTTGCGAATGTTGGTCACGCAATGATAAATAATGCGGCCTTGCGCATGCCCAATGAGTGCAAAAGGCACTCAGTGCGAGGCCCGTAAATTATGGGCTGGATGGGGCTGCAATAAGCGCCAAAGGCCCTCATCACAAGGCCAGTAACGTTGAGGGGGGGAGGTCATATTCAGTAAATAACCAATATTAAGTCCCTCACAGCTGCCTCTCACTCCATGGCCCAGTGCTAGTACCTTTATTGCCCTTGCCCGGGCACAGCGTGGCCTTTCTGTTCCCTCTTCCTCACTCTGCTATATTCACCCCCTCAGCTTGCCTCTGAGAGATTGTGTGACACAGAATGTAAGCATTTTTTTCAATCCTATAACTCTTAAGCGTCGCAAAGGCACACAGGGGTGAGAGAGGGGGGAAAAAGAGACACAGGGGAGTGAGAGCAAGGCAAAGAGACACAGGGGATGGAGTAGAAGGGGGAAGAGACACAGGGGAGGGAGTGGGGGAAAGAGTCAGGAAAGAGAGGCAGTATAAAGGCACTGGGAGGGAGTAAGGGGAAAGACACACAGAGGAGGGAGAGG
Organism: Discoglossus pictus; assembly: GCA_027410445.1. Lineage (NCBI taxonomy): Eukaryota > Metazoa > Chordata > Amphibia > Anura > Alytidae > Discoglossus > Discoglossus pictus. The sequence continues at coordinate 88,194,574 of CM050166.1, forward strand.
GGGGACAGAGACACATGGGAGGGTGTGGGGAGAAAGAAACACAGGGGAGATAGAATAGAGGGGGGAGGCCCGTAAAGTAGGGGGGGGAGAAGGGCGAAAGGCACTCATTGCAGAGCCCGCAATGAGCGCCGAAGCAGAGGGGGGATAGGCTCACAATGAGTGCCGAAGGCCCGTAAAGGCCCGAAGATGCTAATCACAAGGCCCTTAAAGTAGAGCGGGGGAGAGGCTCGCAATGAGCGCAGAAGGCACTCATTGCGAGTCATGCAAGTTGCGGGTTTTGCCGAGGCCTGCAATGAGCAGCGCAGCAAAGGCGCTCAACGCATTACTCGTAAAGTAGAGAGGGGCTAAAGCCTCGCATTGTGTGGCAAACAGCATTGCCAGCCTTAACATTTTATTGTAGTGTAATAATGATAGTGAATAACTTATGACATTAATACTCTTATTGCCGTAGTTTCGCGATAGACGAAACTTCGGTGTGCTGACCCACTGAAAAATGGCCGCGATCTTGTGATGCTCTAGATTACGACCTTCCCCTTATTCCCCTACCAAGAATCTATGACCGCAAAATCCCTTCCCCAAGTTGTCCGTGCTCTTGTGAGACTCAAGAGCCGGCTAAACAACCCTGATTAACCCTGAGTGGATGCGATCTCGCCCGACAATCTCGGACGAAACAGGAAGGAAGCATTGTAGAATATAAAAAACTAACTGTATAACAAACTTGATTATAAGAAGTGAGAGGCATGCAGTAGACCTGACAAAATATGTGCAAATTCCTACTCATACCTCGACAAAATAATAACATAGAAAACAAACAACAATTGTAAAAAAGAATAAATATGATTGAGAAAAACATAGAGTAAATGCAAGAGACAGATACATGCTGTAAACTATCAACAAAGGGAGGGAGAGGTGGGACTAAAGACACAAGGACACATATAGGAAAGGCTAAATAAAACTCACAGATACTGATGCAAAATTGGACAGATAAAAACTGGACAGTCAGGAATGAGAGGCAGCAATGGTCAGTGACAGGGCAACACACACAGCATGGCGAGAGGACGGCGTGGGAAGCGTGTGCACATTAGGAAATGGGGGTGGGTTTATAAAGGGTGGAGGGAGAGAGGGACCCTCCCACAATCACCAGGTTTTTAACCTGGCCATATACGTAATTCAAGTGGATTTTAATCATAGACTTATGTTGCCTGGGGACTTTTTTAACCAATATTAAATTGAGATTTGTTTTATTAGATATAAATAAACAGCCTTATTAAATTCCAGCCTCGTAGATAAGAGGCTTCTATTTAAACCCTACATACTGCAAAATTTCTCAAAGTTACGACGCTATTACGACGAGCAACGTGTGAGTTACACAGCAGGGCCGTCCGTATCAACACAGAGAAAATGTACATGAGGAGTGACAGCCTGCGAGATGATCTCACAGGCTCCCGCACCTCATCAATTAGAGCAGGGGTCCTAAACGGGACCTCCGCGGCAGTCTCACACATAAGCCCTGCCATGGTGGGTACTCCAACTATCCCCCGGCACCTAAAATTAACCCCCCTCTATGTCTCTTGCAACTTTTAAATTCCCCACCGCGGCTCCTTAAAGGCACGCGGCACACTATTAACAATCCCGCCACGGCACCTAAAATTAACCCCCTTCTATGCTGGGGGTCCCCATTGGGACGCATAAATTGTCCCCACATTAACCCCTTGCTGCAGGGGTCCATAGGGAACCCCGCATGCCCCCCACATTGACCCCTTGCAGTGGGGGTCCCCGATCGGCACTGATCGTGACCCCGGTGCATTTAAATTTAAAATTTCCCGCCTCACGGGTCCTTAAAGGACCGTAAAGGTCCTGAAAGGACTCATGCTAAAAAATATTAACCCCGGCCACTAAAATTAACCCCATAACTCATGTCAATCCAGACCCCCATAAGCCAATAATTAACCCTGTCACTCATGGGGGTCAATACAGACCCCCATAAGCACTTAATTAACCCTGTCACTCATGAGGGTCAATACAGACCCCCATAAGCACTTAATTAACCCTGTCACTCATGGGGGTCAGTACAGTCCCCCATAAGCCTCTATTTAACCCCATTAGTCCCATAAGGGTATATATGACCCTTATGGGGCTGTTAAAACCCTAACATTAACCACATAAGTGCCATGACGGTCCTCAAGGACCATCATGACACTAACTACCAACACTACACTATAACCCCCAATAAACCATTACATTTAAACTAACCCCCTCTACATTAATCTATTAACACTTACACTACCTACCTACCCCCTAATAAACCCCCCACCACTCTAATTACAGAAAATAAAAAACCTAAGTCACAAAAAATAAAAAAAACAACCTTACAGAAATAAAAAAAACCTAAGTCACCAAAAAAAAAAAAAACTACCTTACAAAAAAAAAAAACCTAAGTCACCAAAAATAAAAAAAATCTACCTTACAGAAAATAAAAAAAAAACTGTCACCAAAAAAAAAAATGTACATTACAGAAAATAAAAAAATATATTACAACCCCGCACTACAGAAAAAAAAAATTACACACCTGAAAAGGAAAGACATACACAATACAATACATACATACAATACATTACATACAATACATTACAATACAAATAAAATACAATACCCCCTATCTATCTATCTATCTATCTATCTATCTATCTATCTATCTATCTATCTATCTAACATACAATCTAATTAATATACAATAAATCTTAACTATATCAAATGCATCCCCCTATTTATCTAATATACAATACATCCTAACTACATACAGAAACCCTAATTCTAAGCTAAAATAAAATGATTAAGACCGCTTACCTTTGTAGATGTCCCTTCAAATCACCAACCTAGGGGTAAAACAAAAAAAAATGAGTGCAACACATTAACATAAAATAAATAAACATTATACACATCAAAAATATTCTAAATATTCTACTCACCTTTCCAGCATGTCCCTGTCCTTCTTCTTTTCTTCTCCGGTGCGGCCCCTGTTAAAAAAAAACACATTATGTTAGTGCAACATACAGACACAAAATAAAATAAACATATAAAAATATAAATATACATTAGACTTACCTCCCCGCGATGTCCCCGGCCTCCTCCTCTTCAGCCATGGCTGGGCCCTGGAACACCTGCGCTCTAAAAAACAAAAATAAAAAACTAACGGAGGTCTGAGCTCGCACAGCCAATCAAAAGGCATCAATGTGTGAGCCAATCAGTATGGGATAAGCGATGAGAGGGCTCAGATGCCTTCAGCCAATCACTCTGTGGGGGTGTATCCTATTGTGATTGGCTGAAGGCATCCACGCCTTGTGATTGGTTTAAATAAAGATTGGGTGTATCCCATCCTGATTGGCTCACACATTGACACCTTCTGATTGGCTGAAATTTGAGAAGCCGCCATTGCCAATTTCCTTCCGGAAAAGGCTCTAGGAGGCTCATTAGCGTCAGGGAGGTCTGCAAATGCAGACCTCCGTTCTTTTTTTTTTTTTTTTTTTTTTAGGGCCCAGCCGGGGCTGATGAGTAGGAGGCCGGGGACATCGCGGGTAGGTAAGTTAAATGTATATTTATATCTTTATATGTTTATTTTATTTCATTTTGTGTCTGTATGTTGTACTAATGTAATGTGTTTTTTTTAACAGGGGCTGCGCCGGAGAAGAAAAGAAGGACGGGACACGCAGTAAAGGTGAGTCGATTATTTAGAATATTTAGAATGTGTATAATGTTTATTTATTTTATGTTAATGAGTTGCACTCATTTTTTTTTTGTTTTACCCCTAGGTTGGTGATCTGAAGGGACATCTGCAAAGGTAAGTGGTCTTAATTATTTTATTTTAGCTTAGAATTATGGTTTCTGTATGTAGTTAGGATGTATTGTATATTAGATAAATAGGGGGATGTATTTGATATAGTTAGGATTTATTGTATATTAAATAGATTGTATGTTAGATAGGGGGTATTGTATTTTATTTGTATTGTATGCATTGTAATGTATTGTATGTAATGTATTGTATGTATGTATTGTATTGTGTATGTATTTCCTTTTCAGGGGGGTTGTAATGTATTTTTTTATTTTCGGTAATGTAGATTTTTTTTATTTTTGGTGACTTAGGTTTTTTTATTTTCTGTAAGGTAGGTTTTTAGATTTTTGGTGACTTAGGTTTTTTTATTTTCTGTAATTAGAGTGGTGGGGTTATTAAGGGGTAGGTAGGTAGTGTAAGTGTTAATAGATTAATGTAGAGGGGGTTAGACTAGATTTAATGATTTATTGGCATTATAGTGTAGTGTTGGTAGTTAGTGTCATGATGGTCCTTGAGGACCATCATGGCACTTATGTGGTTAATGTAAGGGTTTTAACATAATATACCCTTATGGGACTGATGGGGTTAATTAAGTGCTTATGTGGGTCTGTATTGACCCTCAGGAGTGACAGGGTTAATTATTGTCTTATGGGGGTCTGTATTGACCCCCATGAGTGACAGGGTTAATTATTGGCCTTATGGGAGTCTGTATTGACCCCCATGAGTGACAGGGTTAATTATTGGCCTTATGGGAGTCTGTATTGACCCCCATGAGTTATAGGGTTAATTATTGGTTTATGGGGGTCTGTATTGACCCCCATGAGTGACAGGGTTAATTATTGGCTTATGGAGTCTGTATTGACCCCCATGAGTTATAGGGTTAATTATTGGCTTATGGGGGTCTGTATTGACCCCCCTGAGTGACACGGTTAATTAGTGGCTTATGGGGGTCTGTATTGACCCCCATGAGTTATAGGGTTAATTATTGTCTTATGGAGGTCTGTATCGACCCCCATGAGTTATGGGGTTAATTAAGTGCTTATGTGGGTCTTTATTGACCCTCAGGAGTGACAGGGTTAATTACTGGCTTATGGGGTCTGTATTGATCCCCATGAATTATTGGGTTAATTATTGGCTTATGGGGGTCCGATAGGGACCCCTGCAGCATGGGTATGTGTACAGAGAGCAGGGGGGAGCATCACACGGCTGTCTCGGGCTGCTCCGAGGCAGCACGTAGAGGCTTTAGGAGCCCTTGCTGGCACTTTTTGTGCCTGTAGGGATTCTTCTGAGGTGCGAGATTCACCTCATAGATTTAAGGCTGCGTGTGACTCCGTAGCTCTCTCGGAGCCTATTCACGGCCATTTTTCTGAGTCATCTCGCAAAGCAGGCTGCAAGTTATTCGTTCCTCGCATACAGCAAAAAAACTGCCTTTTGCGAGGACCGAGAGAACTACGAGGGATAATTTAATGAGGCCCAACGTTTTTCAAGTGTTTCTTATTTTCCAAGGAGTTTGGTTTTTGTTTCTTGGCCCATGAGGATTCTTCACATTAATGTAATAATTGTGGATTATTTTGAAAACTGGATAATTCCTGGACTACAGTTTTTCTGTAAGTGCATCATTATATATTTCTAAAACAACTTAATTAGCTTTTAGTTTACTAAACTATTAGCCCAATAAATTCCCTGAACCTGTAATAGCGTAGCCCTTAACGTAGCCTGTAAAACTTGCGGCTATTAAATTGGCCCTCTAAAGCAAGCCACTCACGACTTGCGGCTTAAGAACGAAAAAAAGGCTATGGGACTTGGAGATTTGAGCTGCGCACCCACAAATCCTTTGTTCTATCAAGCCCGTAAAAGCTACGTTTCAATTTCGCTATTAAATTGCAACAAATTTCCAAAGACGACTAGGTGTTCAAGCCCTTAATCTGCAAATGGAGGCAAAAACATTAGGGCCTCCAAATATTACCCGCAAAGGGTTTACAGACAACTTTTAAATGCTGTAAATGACAATATAAACACACCAGTGGACTTTAAAATATGGGGAATGCATGGAAAGGCATTACAATTGCTTGTACAATAATCCACCAATAATTTATTTTTTATTTTTTTTATTTTATCATATGTTTGAATAGTCATGAACATGCCAATATGAGAAGCCATGCTGCAACATGCAAAATACAATTAAAGACACACTACCTGATTAAATTGCAACACAAAAACAAGAAACCCATGACATATTAACCCTTTTCCCACTCACAGAGGCTGTAATGTGGACCCTGAAATATAAATATAATTGCATATACATCTTGCTCATCACATCTAGATTGAGCACCTCTGTTAAAACAAATAGTGGCCATATTTTACCACCACATCACATATATCAAGTACCCGGGGAATATTTTAATATTCGTTATTCAGTCCTTCAGTCGTTTCCGAGTCTCTTTGAACCTATGGACTGCAGCACATGCAGCTAGGTCTCTGCCTGTGCTGTTCTACAAGGTTTACATGCCAAAGATACTGGAGTGGGTTTCCAGTTCCTTTGTCTGTGATTTGTCTGACCTCTCTGCTATCACCTGCCCACCTACACTGGCCCTTCACCATCATCGCTTAGTAATCTGCACTAATGTAAATTGATGAATAGCAAAACATAATGGGAGGTCACTAAATTATAATGGCTATACACCTTGGTACATGGCCACAATCAGTGGGACTTACCAGGATGGGCGTAGCAGAGATCACCCCTGATGGAGGTGAGTTGGCTGTTGATATATTATTATATGATAGCTAATGCTATTATGACTATTATTATTTTTATATTTATTGATCTATTGCATGGTAACTATGGCTCATTAGTTTACAGATATAGGAATATAACACTAACGTGATGTATGTGGATGTTTCATAACCCCAACCATTGAAAACACACTGACACGGTTAGAACGGTATAACAAAGCTTTATTTTATACACAGAGAACAATCAGCAATGGTCAAGACTGGGGTGTGGGCGAATCCCGAAAGTGCAAGAGGCTTGGGGGAAAAAGGAGATACCTACAGGGGGTAATGTCACAGTGTAGAATAAGCATGATGCATACCACCTACCAGGGTCACATGTGGTCACTACATCACTGCAACCAGAATCTGATGAAAAAAAGGATCATCACAAATTACTCCATTTGATTGGAGAAACCATTAATGTGCATAGCACTTGCAACTTGTCTAGATCTGCTCAATGAAACAGATGATTCAACCTCTGGACTGTGAAATCCAATCCAGTTTCACGCATACAGTGTGGCGAAAAAAACATGAATCTTAAAAAAAAAATTGGTCAACTAAAAAAAGGCGGAGGAGGATTAAAAAAACAACAACTAATCTACATGCATGTACAGTACAGTGCTAAATACTATACGTGTAACAATATACCAACTACCTGATTCCCATCTGCAAGCATTACTAATAATTAGCTAGGTCTCTGGATAATCAGAAATATGTGAGAATACCCATTAATACGAAGAGGACACAAAGGTCAGTTTATGGTAAGTAGGCTCCTGTAGAAGCAGGAAGCAAAACGAGCGTAGAGTCATCATACACGTGTGCGTTGCATTTCTGTGACCTCACACGCTGTCCGACATAGCAGGGCCACAAGATCTGGATGCTCTGTATTTATTGAATAGGGATATTAGCGTTAGATATTAGCATTTAACAATAGGAATGCTCATATAACTGCTGGCAGTCCCCCCAGTTTTCCCGATAGGGTTAACTATTTAATGCCCATATTATTTGCTGGTTATCCCGCCAGCACTCCCTAGAGTATACAAGCAGAGGGAAAGGGCAATTATATGAGGGGCATTTAGAAGAACAATTTTTCTTTGATTTTTTTATGATGTGGGCTAATATGAGGTTAATGGGCTAATGTATCTCATCCCTGCAGTTGGATATGAGTGTATACAGTTAATTTTAATAATGTAAATAAAGGTTAAATTGTAATACTTTTTGGTCCTTATCTGTGCCTGATAAGAATCAGCAAATATAGGGACTATAGGCGCTTTCTTCTCTCTATATATATTTGAATATGAGTGTATAAGGCATTGTACTTATCCCTAGTTTGTGGTATCTAATAACTGTGGATAAATTGTACGCTCGTGAAATATTCTCAGTTTATGGTAACCAAAGAAAAACAAAACATATTTGTATATCTTAAATGTATATACACGTAACTCCATTAGGTTAATGCAACTTCTTTTATGTTAGAAATGTTGGGGGTGAGATGTCCCTATGACCTTCTATAAAAGTGAACTAATATGGCATATAAACATAATACAATCAAAGTGTGGCAATAAAATAATGCTAAGAATCTCAGCACTGTGTTCTTATGTTATGGTTAAATTATATTCCAATTTATAGCTATTAGTTTTGTACATTGTGCCTTTTTTGTATTTGTTAATGTTGCTTTAACTCACGTCAGCTGGCATTATTTGTTATTGTTTGGTCTGAATTTATTTTCCCTCAGATGCATTTTCAGATATTACAAGTGGCCATGAGTCAGCTGCCACTAACCTCTTGTCAATTGAAAACAGTAAATACTAGAAATGAAATAAACATTAAGCATCATGAAAACCTCACGCAAGATCAAAGATCGCAAATTGCCCTCTCCATGGAGCAATTGTGGAAAATTACTAACTAGTTTTCTGAAGCATTTTCTATCACCTCCATACTTGGTTCCCTAAATAGTCACTTGATTTCAGAAATTGAATGAGTTTTAAGTTTGTCTTTAGAAATAAACTCCATAAAATATTTCTTATTATTTCTTCAATGTTTTTTTCAGTTATTCTAGGGTGAGCTTTATCTAGTAAGCTGAAGATACCATCACTGACCCATTGTTTGTTTATATTGATTTTATTTGAAGATTGATAGCATTCAGGGGTTATTAAAACAATAACCGTGGACAACTAAGAATTTCATAAATAAGGAGCAGAAAACAGATTTAAGAAACTATCATACTGCAAAGAGTGACATTTAGTACATCATAAAGGAAGTGTGAAAACAACCAGTTTATTAAAAAAGAGAAAGAGGAAAAAGACCTATTAGTCATGAAGTGCACTAAACTTAGCACCCAAAGTATGTATCCAAAATTATGAAATAAAACTTTAATTTCAACGACAGCTGTCAGATAAGTATAATTTTGATTTACTTAGTAATAGATGGATATTACCAAGCACAGGGGAATAGACTGCAAAATGCCTAAACCCTAGAATTGTGAAAATATATCTCTCTTCAAATGTCTCAAAATATTACTGACCACTTGGGTATGGTATAGTGCATAATAAATATTATTATTATCATGACACTTTGTTAACTCTGTCTTTGCACAAGGTTCTTATGTACTTCAATGAAGCTGTGGGCCATACCATGTAGGGTCACCCAAGATGGGCAGATCATAGCAGAGAGGTCAGACAAATCATGACCCACTCAAGAATGAACTGGTAACCTACTCCAGTATCTTTGCCAAGGTAACTTTATGGAAAAGCCCAAACAGAGACATAATGATATGACACCGGAAGATGAGCCCCTCAGTTCAGAAGTTGTCTACCATGTTACTGGGGAAAAGGAGGGCGAGAACATATAGAACCAGATCTAATGTAGTGGTTGGGCTAAAGCTAAGAGGACATCCAGCTGCGGATGTGTCAGGAAGGGAAAACAAAGTCTGCTGCTGTAAAGAACAATTCAGCATGGGAACCTTGAATCTTATAAATTATGAATCAACCCAAACTGGACGTTGTCAGACATGAGATGACAAGATTAAACATTGATATCCTGGGAACTAGTAAAGTCAAATGGACTGGAATGGGACATATTAAAATCAGACAACTACCAGATCTTCTACTGCAGTCAAGAATCCCACAGAATAAATAGAGTAGCCCTCATAATCAATCAAAAGGATGGCCAAAGCAGTGCCCGATTACAATCCAATAAATGACAGAATGATTTCCATTCAAATTCAAGGCAAGCCATTTAACATCACAGTGATCCAAATCTATGCTCCAACCATGGATGACGAAAAGGCTAAAGTTGTTAAATTCTATGAAGATATTCAACACCTCATAGATATAACCAAGAAAATATGTTTCTCTCATCATAGGAGATTGCAATGCTAAAGCAGAGAACCAAAAGTTACATGGAATAATGGGCAAGTTTGGCCTTTGAGTTAAACATTAAGCAGGTCAGATATAAGAATAATTTTATTAAGACAATTCTCTGGTTATTCTCTTCCAACAGCCCCCACACAGGGATATCACCAAATGGACAATACAGAAATCAGATTGTTTAAATACTGTGTTGCCAAAGATGGAAGAGCAATATACAATCCTGGAGCTGACTGCAGCTCAGATCATGAGCTTCTTATTGCATAGTCCAGAATTAAACGGTGAAGAGGGAAAATCATCAGACCAAGTAGATACAAAGTAAATAATATACCCAGGGAATATGCAATTGAGGTAAAGAATAGATTTATGGGACCAGACATTCTTCGTGCCTCGTCTCACCTGTCATCAGGGAGTGCAGCATCCATGCTCTTGAGGAGTGCCTAACTCACTTTGGGCACCTCCCATCTGCTTCTGGGGAGCATTACAGACTACAGCACTGCTTCACTTCTGCTGCTTGGAAGTGCCAGGCATGCTCTATGCCTCCTTCAATGAAATTCTAACGCAGCTAGGCAGTTATAGTGTTAACAAAATATGGTCTGATCTGGTCCCCAGGAACAAATAGAGATAAGCCGTCTCAAGTGCATCTTCTGTGGAGGTGATCTGTTCCATTTCCTTGAAAGCAGGGGACCCCTCTGCATGATTACATACCAAGTTTTGTAATGCCACTGATCTCAAAGTTAGGATGAAAACAAAAGAATGCCCGCATTAAACTACCACTATAATGTAGGTAGCTCTAAGTCTTATCTAGATCAGCAAAACTCTGTCCATTTATTGCTCCATCACCACCACCATAATTCCTGTATCCAATCCTCTGGATCATCCCCCAGAACAACTTGTTATGAGTTTGTGCTTGTTTCTCCAGGGGACACCCAGTTCCTCCCTCATTTCCTTGCTAGACACTCCCTTAGATTGCTGAGAGAACCGGGGTTGCAGCACAGCTTTCTCTGAGGACATTGGTTCCATCTTGGCTAAGCTACTTATGCTTGGTTGAACGTGCCTCAGTTCTAGGTTCATAACGTGTAGATCCCAGAGCACAAGCCAAATCTGTCATGCCACTGTGTTATCAGCGCTTAAGGTTCCTTTCCATACCTTACCATTTATAGCAGACAGCGACATTTTGGTAGCCTTCCATCAGATCAGACTGTCCAAAACAAAGAATGGTATTCCCATCCAGCAACTAGAATATCTCTTTATATAACAGGGTATATATATATATATATATATATATGGCCAGGTATAGAATGTTTTCTGGTATTTGTGTGAGGGGTCCTCTCCCAACGGTCGAACGATCGGGGTAGCGATAAGAACCATGGCCCTCTGGCTATGGAATGCCCTCGGACAAGTAGAATAACGTGGATCGGGGTAGCCAGGAAGTGCCGGGTGCTACCGGACATGTGGCCTGCTCAGAGGGCCAGATGAGTCCTTGCGCAAAAGCAAGGACTGCTGATACGCCCGGGAACAGCAGCGATAGTGGATGAGGTCGCTAGTGAGCTGAAGGTGGGTCTCAGAGAGGAGTGACAAACTGCTGGTAACCCCGGGATCAGCAGCAACTGTGGAGGAGGCTACTGGAGGGAAAGTGTATTAGGTGATACATGAAAAGATATTAGCGGCGATGGACGAGAGGGCTCGTGTAGGACGTAGGAGGAGTATTGGTGCGGTGGTTCCTAGCAAAGGCTGATGTGGGGCGTATGAGTATGATGATGCCTGACGAAGGCAAGTGCGACTATGAAAGCGTGATTGAGGTGGAGCCTAGTGAAGGCTGATGTGGCTTGCAAATGTGATTGAGCCTAGGGAATGGAACTATGAAAGCGTGATTGAGGTGGTGCCAAGCGAAGGTGAATATAGGACTTATGGAGGTATCAGAAGTGGTGCCCAGAGAGGACTGAGTAGAGAGTGTAAGGAGGGTAGAAGTTTAGTAGATCTGGGCCAGAAACCACGTGAATATGGCGTAGGGAAGCCAAAGTGCTACCTTGGACGTAGACAAGGGCATAGACAAGTAGGTTCAGTCCCAGATCTGAAGTAGGAAAGCGTAAGGAAGTCAGGATAACTTACCTCAAGAAGAATCATCGCTCTCCAGCAATGAGTGCCCTTTCATGCAAGCAAAGTGGTTACGAGGAGATATGCACAGATGCTGAAGGCAGGAAATTTAGAAGCTGCAAGGCAAAGCAGTTACGAGGAGATATGCACAGATACTGAAATGAGACAGCTTGAAATGGTGGAGAGAAGCAAATAAACAATGAACAGGCATAGGTAGTTGACAGAGCTGAGAAGCGAACTGCAGAAAGTAGAGTCAGAATGAGCAGATGTGCAAACAGCTCAAGTGAGATATCTGAAAAGGCCAAAGAACAAACGGAGCAGCAGACAGGAGCAGCAGTACCCTGCATGACACAGCCAAATGAGTGGAGGTGCAAACGGGAAGCGCTTATAGTGTAAGGAGGGTTGACGTTTAGTAGATCTGGGCCAGAAACCACATGAATAAAGCGTAGGGAAGCCAAAGTGCTACCTTGGACATGGACAAGGGCATAGACAAGTGGATTCAGGCCCAGAACTATAGTAGGAAAGCGTAAGGAAGTCAGGATAACTTACCTCAAGAGAAACCATCGCTCTCCAGCAATGAGAGTGCCCTCACTGGCAGGAAAAGGAGCCAGAACCTGCACGGCAGAAGGCTCTGCATAGAATGTAGGTAACAGATGTGATGCCCAGAGAAGGCCGATAGGAGAGTGTAAGGAAGGAAGAAGTTTAGTAGATCTGGGCCGGAAACCATGTGAATGAGGCGTAAGGAAGCCGAATGCTACCTTGGACATGGACAAGGGCATAGAAAAGTAGGTTCAGGCCCAGATCTGAAGTAGGAAAGCGTAAGGAAGTCAGGACAACTTACCTCGAGAGGAACCATCGCTCTCCAGCAGTGAGAGTGTCCTTTCATGCAAGCAAAGTGGTTACGAGGAGATATGCATAGATACTGAAATGAGACAGCTGGAAATGGTGGAGAGACACAAATAAACAATGACCAGGCATAGATAGATGACAGAGCTGAGAAGCAAACTGCTGAACGTAGAGTCAGAATGAGAAGAGGTGCAAATAACTCAAGTGAGAGATCTGAAAAGGCCAAAAAAACTAACAAGGCAGCAGACAGGAGCAGCAGTGACACAGCCAAATGAGCTGAGGTGCAAACAGGAAGTGCTTATAAAGCTGCAGAGAGCCCGCCTAAGGAAGAGGCGGGACTAGAGGGGGACCGAGCACAACTATATATATATATATATATATATATATATATATATATATATATATATATATATAAAATACAATGGTAACCAAATCCATTAAACAGTGGTGCTATTAAACACTATTACTTGGTAACATCATTAAGATCACTAGATCAGAAAGTTAACCTAATTGTTCAGAGCTGTTGCAAAATATGTGACTGGGTACACCTGGTTGTTTGCATCTCTCCATCTCTCCACAGGAAGCCTTTAGTGATAAACTGTGCCATTGTTAAAGTACAGATATACCCCGCTTAACGCATCCCTTTGAGAGCTGATTCACTATAGTGCACTTTTTCATTTAGTTCCCAGCTAAATGCTAAACCCTGCTATAGCATAGTTTTTGAGCGCCTATCGCTTTAAATTCATGCTCAGCGGTTTGCAATAGCGCTGTCTGAGCGCTGTGGCGATATAATGCCCAGTTTAGCGATTTTCTCTCATAGCACTCCTGCATACAGGAAAGCATGTAGAGTGCTAAATGGGGTATTGCTGTAGTTGAGGCATTGTGTTGGCTCCACAAAGGACCTATTTGATTGGTCTTTGCAATCAATAAATTGATTACCCCCAGACATATGAACATATGAAGAATATGGGAAATTGTTTATAGGTCACATTAAAGGTGGAAAAAGTTCTGAAATTATTTATCTTTGTCTAATTTTTTTACAGTACAGAAACCTGACATTTTAACAGGGGTGTGTAGACTTTTTATATCCACTGTATTGGTTGCTATCTGCTGCCAGCAAAATGTATGGTATAGAAAAAAACATAACAATTTCAAAGGTACTAACTGATATCAGATGTCCTAATATTAAACTATATAATTAGCCACTGTGTTATTATTTTGATGAAATCTTTCCATTTACAACTAACCTTATCAGGATTATATTATTATATTAGAGTAAATTGTCCTATAGATTAAGTTAAATTGCTTTCCTTTTCACTGAAAGTTTTGCAGTTAATATGAAAAAAATAGGAAACTTTATTTACAAATGTGTCCAGAAGATGGCAGTCTTTCTTAGATTTTAAATATAACAACAGACCCCTACTGATGGAACTGACAAAGAGAGCTGAACCAGTGAAGCTCTTGTTTGGTCCTTGAGTTGAGGGCTGTGATAGTTACAAGTCATAGAAACAGACAAAGAGGTCTTTATGTCGGAAGAAGAGACTATGGAAGTGTGAGTAGTGGTACAAGAAGGACACATTTACTTTTTAATTAAATTGCAAATTTTAACGGTCTAAGGGAAGCAATACTACTCTGGGACAAAGAACTAACATAAAAATAATTACAATTTATGGACAACATTTAAAACCTTACTAAATATACATACTTATCAGTATATACCATGTGGAAATAAAAATAAAAGTAGTAAATCATATCTTATATAGCTACACAATGATTTAAAGATCAAGATAGGAGTAATAAGCAAGCATTTCAGTTATACAAACAAGAGAGAACAGAGGCAGCTTTACGTGAGTACAAGGAATTTAACAAGGTTTGCAAAAGAACCATTAGATTAGCTAAAATACAAAAAGAAAAGTTAACTATAAAAGAAAGACAAACCCTAAACATTTTTTTAAATAGGAAGGCTAGGAAGGATGCTAAACGACAATTACAATGTAACATAGGTCAACTGATTGTGAGCTGAATGACAGATGAGCTGAATGAGTTCTTTTCTTCCGCATACAAAAGGTTGGTAAAATAAATGTTAATAAAGTGCAAGGTCCTGATGGAATACGTCAAAGGGATCTTGTTATATTCAAACGATTATATCTAATTTTTCAAGACTCACTAACCACAGGCTCAGTACCAGATGACTAGATAAAACCAGATGTGATATCTTTATTTAAGAATGGAGCAATAGCAAATTCGGTTAACTATAGACATGTAAGCCTTACTTCTGTGGTGGGAATGCTTTTAGAAGAGCTAATAAGGCATAATTTACAGGAATATATACATGTGAACAAGATAATAAGTAGGAGTCAACACAGATTTATGAGGGATAGGACATGTCAAACAAATTTAATTAGCTTCTATTAGGAGGTTAGTAGGAACCTGCAGCCTCATTAAATTGTGATTCAGCAAATTGAAAAGGGCTCTATTTAAGCAAACAGCATATTTTTTTACAGAAGTTTTTAGTTAGTTCACTAAAAAAAA
Source organism: Discoglossus pictus (assembly GCA_027410445.1). NCBI lineage: Eukaryota > Metazoa > Chordata > Amphibia > Anura > Alytidae > Discoglossus > Discoglossus pictus. The sequence goes on from CM050166.1 coordinate 88,210,018, forward strand.
ATTCTGTAAAAAACATATGCTATGTGCTTAAATAGAACCCTTTTCAATTTGCCGAATTGCAATTTAATAAGGCTGCTGGATTAAGGCAACTCAGTAAATGTAGTCTTTTTGGATTTTGATACAGTGCTACATGAGAGACTATTGTTCAAACAAAGGGATACATGGATCGTATTAAATATCTGTTCAGATTGGACTAATGTGGTAAGTGGGGTTCCTCATGGTTCATTATGAAGTCCTCTCCTTTTTAATATATTTATTAAAGATTTAGAAGTAGGAATGGAAATTGTAGTCTCCATTTTTGTTGATGACACTAAGTTGTGCAAGGTAATTAAATCAGAAAATTATGTACTTTCCCTCCAACTTAATGACAGATAAGATTTAACACAAATACATTTAACGTTTTGCATTTGGGAAGGAAAAATAAGCATGCAATTTATATTTTTAACTTTTTGTGACAAGAGGACATCCCTTCAGGTTAGATTAAAAAAGATTCCACCCTAAAGAAATAAAACCAGTAAGGGTGGTTAAACTTTGGAATTCTCTACCAAAGGAGGTTCTGACAGTGGATTTGATAGATAACTTTAAAAAGGATTTGGATATATTTTTGAATAAAAAGGGAATTTAGGCTTATCCTGGATAACTAAAGAGGGAGTATTGATCCAGGGTGTAATCCAACTACCAGTATAGGGGTCAGGAAGAAATGTTATTTTTTTTACCTTTATGAGACAATTGCCAATGTTTCAATAGGTTTATTTCTGTTTGCCTTCCACTGGATCAGTTGACAATTAAGAACTAATCGATATGTTACCAGGATTAGAGGAAATCTAAAAAGGTTGAACTTGTTGGACTAAAAGTCTTTTTCAACTTCAATTATTATTATTATTATTATTATCTTTTATTTGTATCGCGCCAACATATTCCTTAGCGCTGTACAGGGGATAAGAACAGGGGAAATACACGTTTAACAAAATTCAAAAGTTGAAGGGCCCTGTTTTGAGCTTAGAATCTTAGCAGAAAGTGCTTTATCCCAAAGCACCCTACAAGACTGGAAACTCGCTACTTACAATCTAAAGGGAATTAAAGGGCAGAGAACTGGGCAAGAGTAACAAATAAGGAATAGCAAGGGCCAGGAAGCAAGTGAAAGATAGAAAGAGTTTTATTTCAGAGGGAGAGGGGAGGGATCTGAGGTGAATGACTAGTATGTTGGCTGACCCCTAGTGTTGAGAGGATATATCTGCAAGTAGGAAGTCAGGTGTTTTCCATGGCTCTATAAATTTTATCTGAGTTGGGGAGGGAGGGGAGGCGGGCAATATTCTGAGTATCTCACAGATGTAGTAGGCCTTAAACCAGAGTGAATTTGCACTGAAAGAAAGAGAGAGAGAATGGATTTGGGTCAGACAGTACAGGAAGATAGGGGAGTTAGGAAGGAATGGGAGAGAGACCATAGAATGAAGGTATTAGAGGAGGGGGGAGGAGATTTGAGGTAATTATGCCAGCCATAAATGGGGGAAGGATGGTGTTATGAACAGAAGGGCACACTGGACTATTTGGGGTTCATCAGTTATTATATGTGTGGTTAGAAGGTACTAACAATTTGCTTAACATTTATATCATGGATGTAATAAGTGCATGTGGTGCTGTAATTGACTAACATTGCAAAACTGTATCTGTATTAGAAATAGGATAGTGGAATTTATATGGCCCTGCGATCGGCCACGTGTGAAGGCTCTGGCTTTATTCATGAAAGGGGTAACTAGTTTTATGGCTCTGTAAGAGGAGAAACAAAAGGTGTAATTGGAAGAAAGTCAGATGGCTCTCTACATCAGGAAATCATGTGGGTGAGGGGGAATAGCAAGCTATTTGCCTAGGAGGTTTGGCTAGAACTGGGGGCAGTCTTTGGTGTTTTGTGTCATCTTTCTGTTTTTTTTTTTTATATATCTTTGTAACAATAAAGAAGTGGCCAGTCTGACTTTGGACACACTAAACACAGGTGGTGTCAGAGTCTGCTTGTACTAATCCAAGGTACATGGGTGTGATTCTTAGATCCTAAGAATAGGGGTCTGAGGTGCATGTCTCTGCAGTAATGATGCGGTCATCTGAAGTGTCTGCTGGTGTTGAGATCTGAACAAAAAGTTGCGACCGTGGAGAGAGAGAGATTTGGGGTGAGCGTGGTCCTCCAAATTGGCCGGTCGTGACAATTACTTAATATGGCAATATCATCTAAGTAGGCCTAAACAAATCCCTGGTACCCCTGCAACAGTTTATCCACTAACCTCTGGAAGGTGTAATGGGCATTCTTCATCCCAAATGGCATTACTTTGAATTGTTAAAATCCAAATGTGGTGATGAATGCTGACTTCTCCTTAGCTGTCTCAGCAAGGGGAATCTGCCAATTCCCCTTGTAGAGATGCAGGGTGGTTAGGTACTTAGCATTCCCTAAACAATCCAACAATTCATCCGTTTGTGGAATAGGGAAAACGCCAGTTTTAGCCCCTTCATTGAGCTTACGGTTGTCCACGCAGAAATGATTGGTTCCATCTTTCTAAGGTACCAATAATACTGGGGAAGAATGCTCAATCACACCTTATCTCATCATCTCTTTCAATTCATCCAAAATACTTTGCCTCAGAGCCTCTGGGACTCATGGAAAGGTTGCTTTAAGGGTGGACCTTCAGTGAAGATCTCATGTACAGCTAAAGGTGTACACCCAGGACTAGTGGAAAATAGTGCTTGGTATGGCGCAAGGGTAGCCATCAGCTGGCCTATCTGGGGCAAAGTTAAGTTTTCTACTTGCCCCACTATCTCCTACTGTACATCTTGTCTAGCTAGAGCAAGCAGATCGGGTTGCATTGACTCCTCTGGGTCACTGCCTGTAAACAGACATATCACTCTGGGGCCTTCTATGTTACTCTTTTAGCCTATTGATATGGGCTACCCTGGTGATTTTTAGTTCTGCGTCTATAGTAACTATATATATGTGTGTGGATTTAACTTTTTTATGATGGGGTAGGGGCCTTCCCAAGGGTCTTGTAATTTATCCTGGGGCTGAGGTACCAGCATCAACACTTCTCTCCCCACTTCCAACTCTCTGTCTTTAGCCACCGGGTCATGATATTGTTTGTGCCTGGCCTAGGCCACCTGCATGTATTCCCTAACCAGTCCAGTTAGCATGGCTAGTTTCTCTCGGAAGGCCACAAGATATGAGGCCACTGACACCTGGTTCAATCCATAATCTCCTTCTCATGCCTCTCTGATCACATTCAAGTGTCCCCTTATGTGTTTACCATACAGGAGTTCAAAGGGAGAGAATACCGTGGACTCCTGATGTATTTCTTTATATGAAAAGAGAAGGCATGGGAGCAACCTCTACTAATCATTCTCCTGCTCTGCAAAAGTACAGAGCATCTTCTTAAGGGTCCCATTGAACCTTTCACAAAGCCCAGTGGGGGTGATATAGGGACGAGATCAGGTGTGTAGAACACTCTGTTATGGTGATGCCGGGTCTTCCTAATCCCCATGTGACCAGCTAAGGGCACCTCATGAGATATCTATAGCAGTCTACTCCTACATTTCTGGAAATCACCAGCTGTCTGCTAACCTCCCGGCATACTTCTCCCTCAGGCTCGATGGTGACCCTGTACAGTAGTCCCATTTCCCACACATACATTTCCCCTTTGGGACCTGCTCAGCCCTTTTCCTAGAACCAGCTTTCGTTCCATCTCTTCCTAATTCTGTTTTCACTTCTCTACACTGGCAAAACCCAATGCATGTTCCCCAGCAGGCAATTGACTCACCCCAGGTTTCGAGTGCTTTGTCTCCTCCTGACTGTCTGGGTCCACAGGAACGCTCTTGGCTGCTTGGGCCCTGGTAACTCCACTCACATAACTTTCCAATTGTCCCAAGTTGTTACCCAGCTAAACATCCGCAGGTAGTCCTGGCATCACTCCCACCTCCCTTACCCCTTTGCCAGTGTTCAAATTCAAAATGCAAGAGGGCAACTGGGATGGGAAATTTCTAGCCTCCCTTCATCATCACCTCCATGTTCTTTGGCAAAATGGTTATCCGTGATACCAAATCTGGGTGTACCACTGTGACAGCAGCCCCAGAATCCAGGAATATCTGGGGCTTTCTTCTCTGAAACAAAACAGGTTGAATATGTTGATCCCCACAGTTCCCCTTGCCATGTTGAAATGCATGGAGGGTGGTCTAGAGATCTTCACCCTCAGGGTCTCTCTGAGTCATCTCTGGATCCTCTCTGGACACGGTCCATTCTCTCAGGTAGCGCACTGGCCGAGTAGCTGGTCCCTCAGGTCTGCCTGGTCCATTGGGGCAATTTTAGGTTTCCTGGCTGGTGACACCCAGAACATTCCCCTCGGTTACTGCGGGTCATAAGACGAGGACCAAGAATGTTTACAGGTCTTGGGGTCCATCCCTGGGTCTCGTTAGGCCTTGTATCCTTAGTGGCAATGGCTGGACTGGGGCTGGTTACTACAGGGTGAGGGGTAGAGGATGGTGGGACCGGAATCCCCCTTTGGCGCTAGCCCCCTTTGCCACTGTCTCACCTCTGGTAATCACAAAATGATCAGCCAATTTTGCAGCACCAGCCACAGTGGTGGGTTTCTGGTACTGCATCTATGCTCTCCATCCATCAGGGCATATAAAATACAACTGTAAAATTAGGGAAGCACTATTTCTTAAAGGGCAATTAAGTCACATATTTGCCAACATGCATTTAAAAATAGTTTTTATTTTTTTTATTTTATATTTTTATTTTCAGTTTCTTTTATTACAAAATTATTTTACATATCATCGTATATTTACATATAAAACAAAAAAAGACATAAAATAGAAAAAACAGTAATACACATGCGCAGCGCAGAGAATGAACATTCATTTCAGGTATTTATTCTATCAATATAATCGTCCCACATGCTCCAACTCTATTTTAATTTGAATTTAGTTTTCATGTCAAGTTCCCAATTTTTTTTTCTATTTGTCTATTTCTATTAATTATTTATCTTATTTCTCCCCACGAAGGGACATTTCTTTTGTTCCAATTTAAGACAATAAGCCATTTAGAGATTGACAAAATGTGAACTTCAGTGAACTTGACTTGAAATTTAAATTGATCTGGAAACATGTGGAATAATATTAAATCAGGGACTAGAGGCAAATCACAATTCATTATTATAGAAATATGTGTAGTACAGAGGGACCAAATGGACCGAATATTCCTGCAATCCCACCGGATATATCTAAATGTACCGATCCGGTATTACATGTCCAACGTTGGCTTGTATTTGTTCGTGGATACATTTTTGTTCGTGGATACAGAGGTTTTTGTTTTTCATCTTTTATTATATTTATACCATGTTTGTAAACAAGCTGCAATTACTGTAGGTAGTTTTTTTAAGATATTTTTTATTTAGTTCTTTTTGCCATAAAATTTGTTTAAATCTTCTGAGAGAGCATTTTCTACTTATATTTAAATTTTGTATTATAATTTTTATTTTGTCATATTGTAATATGCCAGATATTAATTGCTTCTGAGAAGAACATAATATTAGGAGCTGCCAATCCTCCTCTGATCAATTCTCTTTGTACTATATTCTGCTTTATTCTTTTATTTTGGTTAATACATCTATCATCTATCATATGACTAGTTGGAATCTCTTTGATATATATTTGGGGGTTAGAACAGGAAAAGTCCTCAAAATGTAAGTGATCTTTGGTAGAATGGACATTTTTATTGCTGAAATTCTTTTTATACTAAGAAAGGTTAAATTTATAAAGTTTGTCGAAATTATTTTTAGCTTATTACTATAGTGTTTTATACATTAATGTAAGTGTTTTAGAGATTGTAATGGATTAGTTATCGTTATCACAATATCATCAGCAAACATTGTCAATTTTTTCTTAATATTACTGGTTTTGATATCTTCAACCTGTCTTGTATTACTTATTAACACGGCCAATGGTTCTTTAACCAAAGCGAAAATTTGTACCGTTTCTAATTACAAAACGTTCAGATTTATACTCCGTAGATATTACATGAGCAAAAACATCCTTATACAAGGCTTGGATTGCCACGGAGCCAAAGTTACCTAATTCAAATTCCTTCAGTACTATATTTAAGAAATCCCAATTTACTCTGTCAAATGCGTTCTCAGCACCTAAAGACAGAGCTAAAAAATAGATTCTTCATAATGGAGTAATCATAAATCAGTTTTCTAATATTGTGCATTCTCTGTCTAGATTTAATAAAAGTTGATTTGTTTTAGGAACACTTTATTTATAACAGTTTTAAAAATCAAAAAAATACGCAGTGGAAAGAAGTGATAAAATTAGATATAGACTACAGTGTTTAAATCCAATACTTGAGCACAAATAATTTTGCCTTTTGTGCATTTTGCAATTGCGCTACATAATATAAACCCGATTGGATATTCTAATGACTCTATATGGTGTGTTAGCAAGTCAACATATAACGTTTTGACAAATCCTCATATAGTGCAGAAATCTGCTAATCATCGGGTTTGTATAGCTTATATTAATGAAAAAACACTGAGTTATATCTAGGTTAAAAAGCAACGGTGTTAAAAAAACTGCTGTGGTTATCTAACCGGAGGATCAATATACAGAGGAACCTATTTTTATTTCCATTAGCATCAAGTTGCATCGTATAAGGCAGGGGTCACCAAACTTGGTCCTGGAGGGCCGACCCAGGCCTGGATTTGTGGATATCCTTGCTGCAAACAGGTGAGTCAATCAGGATGGCTGAAGAAACAAGATTCTCACCTGTTTGCAGCAAGGATATCCACAAATCCAGGCCTGGGTCGGCCCTCCAGGACCGAGTTTGGTGACCCCTGGTATAAGGGGCCAAGTGAACCGCAAGTATATGCGATAATGAAATAGCTAATTATTATAGGACAAGCAGAAAGTCCTGTATTTTTCTTAAAGGATTATACCCCCTATATATATATATACTAGTGACTTGCCCGTCAAAAAATGACGGCAATTTTATTGTAACTGAGCTAATGTTGTTTTGTGTGTAATAGTAAACATGTAATCAATTAATAAATGAATATACTTTACCTATTTTGAAGCATTGTGTTGAAGAGCTGTGAACCATGTTTGATGTTGGTGCAGCATTAGTGTTGTGGAGCTGCTCTATAAGTGTGGTGAATGTGTGCAGTGTAATACTGTGCGTGCGCAAGGCTAAACCGTTAGCGTAGTGGTGTACTTCCGCATTTGCGTAAAATGGCGGTTTCTCTGTGTTGTCCGTCTTAGCGGATTGTCCGTTGGTGCCTCGTAGTGGTTTTCGATTTCCCTGTGGTGTTTTGCGAGTGTGTTGTGGTGTTTTACGTGTGGAGAGTGCTGTAGCCTCGTTTTCGTTTTGTCCGTCGGCCATTTTTTTTCTCGCTTAGCGATTTTCTTAGTGTGTAAAGTGTTTTATTTGTATTTAAATGAAGCTGTAACTTGTTTTTTGGAGGTGCTGGATGGTTCTTCTTGCTGTAGGTAAGCTTTTTATGTGTGTGTTGTGTGTATTTATTGTGTTTTAAATGTTTGTATGTCGGCGTGTTGCGTCCCATGTTTGCGAGGTCGTAATGTGTCGTAACGTGTCTCGTATGGTGTTTGCGTGTGTAGCCTCGTTTTCGTTTTGTTCGGCGGCCATTGTTTCTCTCGCTTAGCAAATATTTTTATTTGGAGTGAAATGAAGGTGTAAGTTGCATTTTTGAGGTCCTGGATGCTACCTCTTGCTGTAGCTAAGGTTTTTATGTATGTGCTGTGTGTATGTATTGTTTTTTTAATTTTGTAATGTTCGCGAGTAGCGTCCGAGTGTTGCGAGGCCGTAATGTGTGTGAACGTGAGTCGTATGTTGTTTGCGAGTGTCGTAATGTGTGTGTCGTGGTGTTAACGTGTGTCGTATGTTTTTTTTCGAGTGTCGTAATGTGTTTGTCGTGGAGTTTGGTTTGCGCCGTGAATTTTGCAAGGGTCGCAGTTGCTGGCGGCGCTCCATGCCAGCAACTGAGGCCCTCGCTTCGCGAGGGTCCTCAGTTGCTGGCAAGGAGCGCCTTTGGCGCTCCATGCCAGCAACTGAGACCCTGGCCCAGTGCCCTCGCTTTGCAAGGGCGTTAGCAACAACTTGTACGCTCACAACTATATATGTGATATGCTTTTGATGCTTTTTGTGGAATTTACATTTATTGTATTCCCTCTATTGATCTAATGTTTTTCTGGTAGATACCTCAGTATTCTGTTGCTTTGTTTTTAACACTGTTGCTTTTTAACCTAGATATAACTCAGTGTTTTTTCATTAATATAAGCTATAAAAACCTGATCATTAGCAGATTTCTGCACTATATGAGGATTTGTCAAAACGTTATATGTGGACTTGCTAACACACCATATAGAGTCATTAGAATATCCAATCGGGTTTATATTATGTAGCGCAATTGCAAAATGCACAAAAGGCAAAATTATTTGTGCTGAAGTATTGGATTTAAACACTGTAGTCTATATCTTATTTTATCACTTCTTTCCACAGCGTATTTTTTTGATTTTTAAAACAGTTATAAATAAAGTGTTCCTAAAACAAATCAACTTTTAGACATTGAGGTGTTAAGCACCAGGAATTCTCAGTAAAGTTGAGACCTAGTAGATTTAATAAAGCCTGTCTGATCAGTATCAATTAGTGTTAATAATAGGAGGCTCAGTCTAGTTGCAAGGATCTTAGAATATAATTTAATGTTTACGTTAAGTAGAGGTATTGGACGGTAATGTCTGCAGACTGTAGCATCTTTACCTTCTTTCGGAATAGTGATTATTGCAGCTTTTAATAGTTCTCGAGATGCCTTTCCTGTGTTCCTTATTTCCTTAAACATTTATTTTAAATCTTTAATTAAGCTGGTGCGAAAATTAGGAAGTTAGGAAAGCCAACTGTACCAGGGGCTTTGTTGAGATTGATCAATTTCTTGCATTGATATACCACTTTCTAGATTCAGCCTTTGTTCTACCCTTATAAGTTTACTTATACATTCTTGAATTTGTTTTAAAGATGGTTTGTTGACTAAATTATTTTCCTCTAAATTATATTAGGTAAAATATATTAGGATTTATAGTAATTGCTAAATATCTCACCTATTTTGCTTGGATTTGAGTGTTCTATACCTTCCTGATGTTCTCATTTATCTATTCTCTTGTATCCTAATTTATGTTTTAGTTTACTAGCTAGTAATTTGCCAGATTTATTACCCAGGTGATATAACTTTTGCTGGAATTTCTATAATAAAATGTTATCTGCTTGAGATTGTAAGATTTTTTAAGTTTTGTTTGAATCATACCAATCTCACTAGTCCTGTCAGGATCTACAAAAATCGTATTCATTTTTTCTAGCGCGTATAATTTAATATAAAGTTGTCTCAAGGATAAACCCCCTTTTTACAAACCTCTAATATAGGTTTTATGAGAATTCCAGATTGTAACTTTAGATTCTACTGAGTTTCTATTCAAGCAAAGAACTCCTTATTTTTTTTTATTTATATTTAGTTTATTTCCCAATGATTTAAAGAGAGTAATATCAAATCTCTTCAAAAGCTTGAGACTCCTTTTCTGTGGTGAGTTGATTTGGATTTTAATCATTGAATGACCGAACCAACTAATTGATCCAATTTCTGTCTCCATGATTTTATCTATGATATTGTTACTCACTAAAAAATAATACATTCTTATGTAGGTAAGATATCTGTGAGAAAAGTATGTATAGTCTCTTTCTCTCATATGGTATACTTTCCAGGCATCATACAAATTAAAGTTTCTCAGGCTTTTAAGAAAATTATTTGCTTTTCTTATTATATTTGTATTTAAAGTGAGATTTTTAGATGCATTTCTGTCAAGAATTGAGTCTAAACACATATTGGTGTCACCACATATAATACTTGCTTTATTTTTTTGATTTTTTTTTTTATACTTTATTCAGGAATCTGAGAACATACACCACACTAATGTAAATTGCTGAATAGCAAAACATAATTGGAGGTCAACAAAGGGGAATGGCTATACATCTTGGCACATGGCCACCAGCAATGGAGGTGAGTTGGCTGTTGATCCATGTGTTTTTGTGGCCACTCCTGATGGGTTAGAGTGGATTAGTGTGGTGTATTTCCCCTGGTCCCCTTCAGCATTGCTAAGTGGTGGTGGTGAAGGGGCTTGTGTACTGCAATGAAGCTGTGAGCTATACCATGTAGGGTCACTCTAGGTGTGCAGGTCAGAGCAGAGAGGTCAGACAAATCACAGTTCACTAGAGAAGAAACTGGTAACCCACTCCAGTATCACCTGTCATATTGCTATCAGGCCCTGAGGGGAATGTTGATACTCCACAGTATCACTTATTGAACTTTGCATGCGTATTAACCCTTTATGTTGACCATATATGATATATATTATTATATGACTAGCGAATTGCCCGTCAAAAATGAAGGCAATAAAATTTGAAGGCTGGCAATGTTGTTTGCCACACAATGCAAGGATCTCCCCCTCTATCTTGTGGGCTTCATTGCAGGTCTTGTCCAACCCGCCACTCTCATGCCTCACAATGAGCACCTTCGGTGCTCATTGCAAGCCCTGTAATGAGAGCTCATTGCCGGCCTCGTCCAACCTGCCACTTTCGTGCCTCGTGCTGAGCACTTTTGCGCTCATTGCGAGCCTCTCCCCACTCTCTGACCTCTGTGTCTGTTTCCCCCTCTCTACCTCCCCTACACCCCTTCCCTATTTTTTTTACCTTATTTCCCTCCCTTGTGTCTCTTTTCTCCCTTCTCTCACCCCTGTGTCTCTTTCCACCCCCTCTCCTGTGTCTTCTCCTCTCTCTCCCTGCTGAAAAATATGGCGGCCGTTAAAGTTGTATTTTTTTCAAAGTTTTGCGGGCCACACTGCAAGCGCAAAAGGCCTACAGCGTTTGGATCCCAGTCTTTTTCAAAGTATTGCGGGCATCGCGATGAGCACCGAAGGCACTCATTGCAGCCCCCATCATTTCAAAGTCGTGCGGGCCTGACAATGCGAACCTCTCCCCCCTCTACTTTACGGCCCTCATTGCAGGCCGCAGCATGCTCTGTGCGCATGTGCAAGCCTGCATTTTTAGCACTCACCAAGGGCCGCGCTATGAGTGACTTCGGTGCTCATTGTGAGCCTCCCCTCCCCTCTACCTAATGGTCCTTCGGCGCTCCTTGCAGGCCACCCCTGTGGCTCTTTCACCCCTCTCCCTCCCCTGTGTCTCTTCACCCCCCTTTCCCTCCTCTGTGTCTCTTTCCCCCTCTCTCCCTCTCCTGTGTCTCTTTTCCCCCTCTCCCTCCCCTGTGTCTCTTTTTCCACTCTCCCTCCCCTGTGTCTCTTTCTCCCTCTCTCTCTCCCCTGTGTCTCTTTGCTCCCATCTCCCTTCCCTGTGTCTCTTTCCTGCCTCTCGCTCCCCTGTGTCTCTTTAAACCTGTAACTTTTTTTCAAGGACGCAAGGCTTGAAGCTTAAATTGGTATTGCTCCAAGTCTTGCGGGCTTGAAAAAAGTTATGGGTTTAACGCCGCCATTTTTTTCAAGGCCATAACTCGGCAGCCTGCAAAAATATGCCAATTGAATATAAAATTGTCTTTCAACCTCACTTATGGACTTCCTGCCTCAGGAGGAGGCAGGGGGCCCATAAGTGAGGTTGGTAACTAATTTTCTATTCAATTGGCGTCTTTTGGCGGCCCCCCATTGGCTTCAGAGTCACAGGCTTGAAAAAAGAAATTGGGGTTATCTTTTTCAAACTTGTAAATCGGAAGCCGGTCAGAGCCTCTTTTGTGAGCCTCACGATGAGCGCCTTCCAATGAACGTTGAAGGCCCGAGAGTTACGGGTTTGTAGAGGCCTGAAATTTTTATTGTTCTTTACCCTGTCTCCTACTCATTTTTGTGAGTTACCCATTTAGAGTAAAGTAAGTGTTAGTTTCACCCTCAAAGACAAAACATAAATAAAAATCTCTTAAAAAAACTTTAATACAATCATTTAATTCTTATTTTCTTTCTTCTTTCTCTCTCCCATCCTCATTTCTTTAAATCTCTTTCCCCCTTTACCCATTTTAGAAGTCTAGCATAAGGCAACTTTTGGCTATGAAAAAAAAATAAAAAAAAAAATAAAAAAAAAGAAAAGGGGAAATTTATGTGATTATGTATTTGGTGCTAATCTATATTAAACAATGTGAACTTCCAATTATGCCAATAGGGTGTTTGTGTTAGTGTAGGCTTTTTATGATTTCTATAAACTATTAACCATAACTATTCTTCAAAAATTATAATGGTGTTGATAAAAAATAAACTCTTCTCTTCTTCCCCTCCCTCTCTCTTCCCCTCTCCCCCTCGGGGATGGCTGCAAACTTGTCTACGAAATAGCGTCTCTCGCTCATAGTACGCAGCCCTTTCTAATTCAATAGCAACGTAACTCGGCCAAATTTGAAACACGCAGCCCTTACATGCTACACGTTGGACTTACGAGGCCTGGAATTTAATATGGCCCAAAGATAGCAGTATGTAAGAGTCACCAGGTAGCTTGATTTCTTTTAAGCCATAGTTGTTTGCTTTCTACCAATATCTCGTCAGGCATTTTTCAGGACACACATTTTTTTCAATCTCACAATTGTAAAAAGCCAGAATAGTGTATTTATAAAGCACACTTTAAAAGTTGAATTATATTACATATAATTAACTCCTTCACCTCTTCGATAAGATCATTACTGTTGAAAGCTCTCAAGATTAGTCTCAGGCTTTGTGGTAGTTTACAACCAGGGATGATTACATTGATGAAGAAAATTGCCAAGATCAAGTCCTTATAATATAAATCCAGACTGAGATTAAGTTTTTAGATTTTAGAGAATGAAGTGTTCCTTTTTGGTAATTTATAAGGTGCTGTGTATTTTTTAGGAGCAAGCTTCAGGAATTATTTCCTTCTGTGTTACAACATAAAGGACATAATTAAGGCCAAAGATTGAACCAATTGTAGGCATTCTGTTTTCATATTAATCAGTATCCCTTTTCTTATTACTTGGGGATTAGCTCAATGCTGGTCACATAGCATAAAGTACTTTTTTATTTGAAGTATGCACTTTTACGGCGCATATAAGTTTATGTGAGTCACCAAGTGGCTTAATTTCTTTTATCACATAGGTATTAGTTTTCTAGAACCATCATTGTTATTTTTCCATACTTATGGTTCACACTTCAGTCTCTCAATTTTAGAGACAAATAGTGCCATCTTAGGGCACACTTTTGTTCAAATAATATTGTTCAGGTAAAGGTAGATTTAAACTGCTGTAAGTCTTTAGTTCCTAATGTTTAGTGCCAGCTTCAAACATCAAAGAATGTTGACAAGCCTTAAGTGGACTCTGTAAACCCAGCCGTATATAATGCTGCAGCCTCAAATTTGCATGTTGAAAATATTAAACTCTAATGGAATTAGACAGGCTCACCAGCATCATACAACATATACACCCGGCCAGCTCTTAGCAAGGAAGTCCCAAGGAAACCATATACCCCTATATAAGCTGCATCTCTCTGACCTATCTACGCTGCTACAGCTCTTTATATACCCAGGCAATACTTCTGATGTTCCTCTGGCACTGTGTAAAGCTGCACGCTTCCATCTTCGTCTTCCCAGAAAAGTCTCTTTAGGGCATCTCACCTTTATGGGTTAATGTACTGCTCCATGTCTCTTGTATCGGGTCTTCTAGAGGTTCCAGCAGCACACACTGGTCTTGTGCTGCAGTGAAGGGGCTTCAAGAACAAACTTGCCATGAAGGGCTCTTGCAAGCAGGTATTTTTGTCCCCTTCTGGATTGCTCCCTTGTCATGGTGAAGGGACTTGTGTACTTTACTGAAGCTGTGAGCTATACCATGTAGGGTCACCCAAGATGGGCAAGTCATAGCAGAGAAGTCAGACAAATTGTAACTCACTGGAGAAGGAACTAGCAACCCACTCCAGTAACTTTGCTAAGATAACTTTATCAACAAGCACAACCAGAGACATACCGATATGCACTGAAAGATGAGCACCTCAGGTCAGAAGGTGTCAACCACATTACTGAGGAAGAGCAGAGGGTAAGTACAAGTAGCACCAGATCTAATGAAGTAGCTGGACTAAAGCCGATAGTACACCCAGATGTGGATGTGTCTGGAAGAGAAAAGAAAATCTGCTGCTGCAACGAATAATTCTATAAATCTGCAATGTTAGAACTGTGAACCAAGGCAAATTGGATGTGGTAAAACATGAGATGACAAAGCTAAACATTGAAATCCTGAGAATTAGTGAACTCAAATGGACTGGAATGGGACATTTCACACCAGAAAACCACCAGATCTACTACTGTGGTCAAGAAGAAATGGAGTAGACCTCATAGTCAATCAAAGGGTGGCTAAAGCCATGCTCGGTTACAACACAATAAATTACAGAATGATTTCCATTTGAATTCAAGGCAAACCATTTAAGTATGTGACCAAACTATTGATGCTGAAGAGGCTGAAGTTGTCTACCAAGATATTCAACCCATCATAGATGTAACACAAAGAAAAGATACTTTCATGCTAGGAGATTGGAATGCTAAAGTAAGGAACCAACAGATACCTGGAATAACTGTCAAGTTGGGCTTTGGAAAATTAAGCAGGTCAGAGTTTATTTCTGTCAAGATAATTCTCTGGTCATAGCAAACACCCTCTTCCAACAACCTCCGTCTCTACACATGGACATCACAAGATGGATAATATAGAAATCAGATTGACTATATACGTTGTAGTCAAAGATGGAGGAGCTCTATACAGTTAGGAAAAACAAGACATGGAGCTGACTGCAGCTTCTTATTGCAAAGTTCATAATTAAACTAAAGAAAAGAGGGAAAATCAGCAAACCAAGCAGATATAAAAAAATAATTTATCCCCTGTGAATATGCAGTGGAAGTAAAGAATAGATTTAAGGGACTAGGCATGGAAGATAGAATGCTTGAAGAACTTTGAACCAAAGTTTGCAACATTATTCAGGAACAAATGTGGAAAAAATAATTCCTGAACACGATACAACTAAACATTTTTAAAGGAGTAGCTGAATTTGTTTTGTACATGGAATAAATTAACAATCTTGTCACATTCTGTAATATGATAAACCCTTTTATGTAAATGTTGAACAGTGTTGAATTTCCTTTTATATAGGTCAATATTCTATACCACACTTACTTGTACTTTCCTTGTACAACCCACAACTTTGGACGAAACAAATGTTCTTTGTACCATATTAAGACAAATGTAAAGGTTTGCTAGTGTATATAAATTGAGAATGCAGTGGGTATGATGGTTATCACAGACAACAGGTCAGTTTTGTTTGCTTTTTTTTGTTCTCATGGCTTCTAAATGATTCAATGCTTACAGCAAGGTAGGAAAATATATTTGCATATTCTAGATTTGCATATCTGTATCTACTTGTGTAACATGTATTGAAAAGTAATATCAATTGTGTTCTTTAACCATATTTTTTACATTTGCTTTCCATTTTTTTATTTATTTTTAGACATCCAAATGTGAACACAAATGTACTGTTTATTTACTATACATGATGTTTAGGAAATAAATGGTACATTTGTGTTCACATTTGGACATCTAAAAATACTTAAGAAACGTATTTCCTGTTACAACATGGCTTTTTCTGCAAATGCCTGCACACATATATACAGAAGACATAATAGTATGATATATATATATATATATATATATATATATATATATATATATATATATATATATATATATATATATATTCTTAAACCATATTATTAATAAACCTTTGTAACTTTAATACTGTTTTAATTTTACAAACAAATCTTTAAAAAAATAATTGTTTCATATATATTTTATCTTTAAATAATATTTTATTATGTGTTTGCATTTTATTAAACCTTTATAAATGTAATCATTTTATTTCACAAATCAACTTGTGAAATACAAGGAATAATAGTATTTCTGTTTTTCTTAAACCACATCGGTTTCGCATTTTCTTAACATTTATAACATGTTAATTTTTTATTTGAAAAAAGAGCATTTGTACAAGATATAATCATTTGATATATTTATTTTTTCTTTCCTTTATGAATGCTTTTTTGCTAGTATATGTAGTTCCTATGTTTACATTATGCCCATGAAAGCACTCTTCAGAATTCATCAGGTTCCTCTGACCTTCTGCCACTAATGTATTGACAAGTTGGAACATTAGAATAAAAGAACAGGCTATTTTAAGCAACAGCCACAATACAAAAGTTTTCTTATTAAATCTGAATCTTGGGGGCTGTTAGCAACTCTTATTACAATGAATGGGTTAATTAATTTGCTCCTTTTGCACACATTGTTAACAAGCTATTGATTTGTACAAGGCTAATGGTAAAAAAAATAAAAGCAGATAAGACCAAACAAAAGCCAGGTCAGCACTCCTAGTTCACTGAAATGCCCTATTTACTCATGTAATGTAGAGAAAATCAACCACAGCACGAGAAAAAGGAGAACTCCCACCATATAAATAATTGGTAAAGGGTTCGGGTGTGTTAAACATTTATTATATTAAATATGATAAATGTTGTGCCACTCGTGTTTCTTGAATAGAGGGCTAATGTAATCCACTCTTCTCACATTCAGCTTTATTCTACTGGTCAAACAATATTTATTTCACATTTTTCACATCTTTCCTCAGGATGAAACATTACAAAGTTAGAGATAATTTTAGTAAGTAAAAACAGATTAAAAAACACTGTAGTTTCACACAACTTCTCTTATTTGTGAACTGTTTAAAGAATATCTCCGGGAGTCTGAGAGATTCCACTTGGACTGGATGTTGATTTGGAGTATGATGAAAGTGATATCCTAATGTGTGTTGCACTTTCATTTAATGTTATTATTAAGCGTCACAAATCATTGCAGCATTTAAATAGAATTGAACAAATGTTGTTTCTGCATCCAAGACCCCCCCATTCCCCCAAGTGACCAATCCTGTTTATGGACAAAAGCAAATGTCTTTGTCCAGTAAAACAAAATTGAATGAAATAGATAAAAATTAAAGGAAATATATATATATATATATATATTTATATATATATATATATACATACTATTAACTTGCCCATCAAAAATGACGGTGTCATATATGTTATGTTTAATTGCCTGTGCTGCCTTTCTCTGTGCTGTCTCTGTTTGCCATGTCTCTCTCACTCTCTCTGTGAGCTCACTCCCTCACTCTGTGCGCTGTGTCTCTCTCTGTGAGCACCCTCTCTCTCTGTGTCCTCTCTCTCTGCGTCCTCTCTCTCTGCGCTCTCTTTCTCCACGTCTTGCTCTCTCCCTACCCCACCCTCTCTCTCCCTCCCTCCCGCTTTCTCTCTCTCCTCCCCCTCCCTCTCTCTCCTCCCACTCTCTCTTGCTCCCTCTCTCTCTCTCCTCCCTCCTCCCTCTATCTTCTCCCCTCCCTCTGTCTCCTCACCCTCTCTCTTCTCTCTCCCCCCTCAACTCACCCCTGCCTCTCTCGCTCCCCCTCTACCCCCTCTCTCTCCCTCTCCCCCAATCTTGCCCCCCTCTCCTCCTTTCAATTTCTTTCTCTCACTCTCTCTCCCCCTCACTCTTCCCCCTCCCCTTCCCTCCCTCTTCTCTCTCCCCTCCCTCTCTCTTCCCCCTCACCCTCTCTCTTCCCCCTCCCCCTCTGTCTTCCCCCTCTCCCTTTCACTTCCCCCTACCTCTTCTCCCTCCCCCTCTCTCTTCCAGCTCACTCTTCCCCCTCTCCCTTCCATCCCTCCTCCCCCTTCCCTCTCTCTTCCCCACCCCTCCCTCTCTCTTCCCCTCTCTCTTCCCCTCTATCTCCCCCGTCTCTTCTCCTCTTCTCCCTCTTGCCGCCTCCGAACCGCACTGTGCTGCAGTTGGCGATTCCTACGCAGCACGTGCGCAGTTTCCAGATTCCCCAAGAGTGTGCCAGCAAGTAGATGTGAGTAACGCCTGCCCACTAGGCATCGCGCAGGTGTTACTCACATCTATTAACTATTATAGTGATATATACAGTGATCCCTCGGGTTACAGCTCCCTCTGGTTACACTGTTTTTGGGTTGCAACGCTTCTCCTCTGCAATTTTCCGCCTCGGGTTACAACACTACCTAGCATGACATGAACGAAATCAGGGCCCCTCCCCAAGACCCCCTCCACTAGTTCCCCTCCCTAACACCCTTCGCCATAACAACACCCACCCAAGACCCTTTACCATAGCTGCAGCCCCCCAAGACCCTTCCTGTATGTATATATATATATATATATATATATATATATTATATATATTCATTCATTCATTCAACTTTTTTTTTACAAAATGTATTTTTATGTGCATTATGCCGTTATCTTTTTCTAAAGAGCATACTAAAAATGTGGCTCTTGAGTGAAATTTTAAATTACCGTATTAAAAAAATATACCCGGCTTCTCTGTTAGTGTGGATCATTAAAACTCAGCTAATTTATCTAATTTCACTCCTTCTAAAGTGCCATGTCCATCATCTGTAGTTTTTCAAAAGAGCATACTGTAACTAGTAGATTTAAATGTCTGTGTCCATGCACACAAGTAGCACACTATGCCAGATATTAGCATACTAAGGCCGACATTAGCATATTGAACTATGTATGTCTCAAGAGTTTTTTAGTTTAAAAATAATGGTTGATACAATGTATAGCTAGACATAATGCAACTGAAGGAGAAACATTTTAATGGACCTTGCTTCTCAGTCACAGTACGCTAAACTGATCTATACAGCAACCGTGGCAGTCAAAAACTGTTGGACAACCATGCAACACATCACCTCCACTCAGAAGTAGTCAACCTAGAAATAATTACTCCAGGTTAATGGAAAATTGAGATATACTAGATTGCGTAAAAAATATTTTTTATTTTTGAAATTGCTGCTGAATGGATGGAATTAAAGGCATTTTATGTATGGATAGCAGATGGGTTGAATCCATCCCAAAAACTGCTTACATATAATGAAGCACCAATTAAAGCATGGGAACCTCATGTGAAAGTTAGTGATAGAATTGTTGTTATATAGCTGTTAACAATGACCGTGAGATTATTCAGTTATAAAGCGTCATGCTGTAGTAATCATTTGCGGGGTCACATCCAGGTGTTCTCTCTTTCTCTTTTTTTTTTTATAAAGTTCACAGGATAATATAAACAGAACTATTATAAAATGTAATAATGTAAGTTAACATTAGCTGAATGGCTAGATGATCAGCTGTATAAAAGGTATAACAAATCATTAATCACTTGTATTGCTTTATATTATCAAATAACGGTGTTAATCTATCAATTGTTCCCAGGATTTCTGACCCGCTTACGTTTCACCATTATAATGTCATTTACATGTCAAGCCGAGGGGTATCATGCCAAGTTCTTCCTTGCCATTGATCACATAAAGAACACTAGAGAGTCTGTTAATTAATACTAGTCCCTTGATGGTTGTTGATTTTGCAAACTGATAGCCCAAAGCTGTGGCCTTGTTCACCATATCTACAGAGGCTTAGCCTATGCACTTGTAGTCATATTTAGGATGGTAGGGTATCCAAATAAAAAAAATTATATTCCGGGTGCCACATTTCTGGCTGACCTAGTCCATCAGTTGTGAAAAAAATGTAGGATTTGTAACCTCCAAACTACATTGTGTGAGACAAAACCAATATTCAAACAATTTAATAGGACCTTCAAAGTCATAGCCACAGCCTCAGTGTGCAACAATTGTCAATAAATTCAGACTGCTATAGAGCCATCAGAAGCTGGATAAGATAAATGAGTATTGCAGAAAGGATATTGCTCACAATACGATCCCCAAAAAACCTTATGTTCTTATTTCGATGAAACAGCTAGAACTCTTCATAGCTAGAAAAAGGGAGAATCAAACTACCTGGCCTAGAATAAAGAACAGCATAGGGGTGGGTGGCTGTTTACAACCAGACCAGAAAGTACAAGTAATTATAATGATAATAAGCATAGACTACTAGATGACTGGTAAGGTCCTTATAAAATCATAATATTCATAGAGGCACCCTATCACATGAACATGATGGAGACATACCTGGATCGGGGCTTGCCTTTCTAGTAAAAAGTATGATATAAAATAGTAGGTTGTAAAATATTGGGAAATCTTGGGAAATGTGCTCCAAGTATAAAATCTATTTTAAATGGATAATAGCAAATGTGTTACTTTAGTGTCTTTTTTTAAATTGCAACCAATCTGCAACCAATATTCATTATAGCAGCGACCTCACCACATTTCATATTCCCAAAGTAAAAATTGTTCACAAAGTCATCAGTGTCTTAAACACTGTTGTCATTACTTGAAGCTCTACATTGCAGAACCCCTTCCAGTTCCCTCTGTTCACTCTGGTGTTACTGGGTTTCAAGCTTAGCCATATTTTTATATATATATATATATATATATATATATATATATTTATAAATGTACAAGGTATTTATAATGTGATTATAACAATAATAACACAATTACGAAGGACAAAGTATTGATTATGTAGAAAAGAAACTTTTTTACCAAGCATAAATCATATCTTATAAAATAGCTTACTATTCTGTAATATTTACATAGCTTTCATAGCTGTTTATAGCCCTTTAAAGCCGTTTTTTCAACTACAAGCTTAGTTATCCTTGTTCCAGGGATAATAATGCGTGTGCTGTTTGTCTGTTTGTTAAAGTAACTGCACTTTTTTCCCTTTCTGACAAAAAGCTTGGTCACTCCGCAGCCTCACCCTTCTTCCTTTCTGCCATTTGGCCTTCCACATTTTCCTTGATCAATAACTGTTGACATATATTGGCTCCATGGATGCCTTTCTATGTTTCTATTTTTCCACCAATGGCCTGATGCTTTTTCCATAGCAAAAAACTGTTGTCAATAATTTAAACTGTTGATGCATCTGAACATTTCTTCCTACTGGACTCTAGAGCTTTACACTTTTCTTAAATGGATAATAAGCGCATTTGAAAATGTGTTAATTTTCTTGCAAAATAACACGTCTCCTTTTAGGAAAATTCTTCTTCCAACTTTCTTCTTCACTTCCTTCCACGGAAAAGTTCCACAGAAATTATGGAAAAGCAATTTTAAAAAAGAAAAATCCTAAGCAAATTTTTTTTACAGCCCCACTTATATGGCACTCTAGCTATACACAGCAACCGTCTGAATGTGTTTATCACAAGCGGTTGTAGTTATTATCCATGACTGTAATAAAGGCTATCTGTGACCTCAAAAAAATTCATCAGCCACTGGTGAATGAGAATAGAAAAAGTGTAGGCAAGACATACCAATAAATGTACCACCATGCAGAACAAGAATTATTGTATGAGTGACTGTTTTTATTAATAATACTTTAATGTGTTTTTTTTGTTTTAATAGAATAATTATTTAGAGATTTTTAGACAAGTTATCTGGTTGAGGAATGGCTTGATCGAATTAAACCTAATAAAATCCCTGTTAAGGTATTTTCACTAGTGATGAGTTTAAAGGAAAGGAAGTGTTAGCAACATACAGTGCATTGCAAAGGTATCAACCCCCCCCCCCCCCTTGGCATTTTTCATATTTTGTTGCCTCACAACCTGGAATTAACATGGATTGTTTGAGGATTTGCATTATTTAATTTACAGAACATGCCCACAACTTTGAAGATTTTTTTACATTTTTTTTATTGTGAAGAAAACAACAAATAGGACAAAATAACAGAAAAAGTCAACGTGCATAACTATTCACCCCCCTAAAGTCAATAATTTGTAGAACCACTTTTTGCCGCAATCACAGCTTCAAGTCGCTTTGGATAAGTCTCTATGAGCTTGCTACATCTTACCACTGGGATTTTCGCCCATTTCTCCTTGCAAAACTGCTCCAGCTTTTTCAAGTTTGCGCTTGTGAACAGCAATCTTTAAGTCTGACCACAGATTTTCGATTGGATTGAGGTCTGGGCTTTGACTAGGCCATTCCAGCACATTTACATGTTTCCCCTTAAACCACTCAAGTGTTGCTTAAGCAGTGTGGTTGGGCTCATTGTCCTGCTGGAAGGTGAACCTCCGTCCTAGCCTCAAATCACGTACAGAGTGGTACAGGTTTTGCTCAAGAATATACCTGTATATAGCACCATCCATCTTTCCCTCAACTCTGACCAGTTTCCCAGTTCCGGCTGCTGGGTGATGTGATGTGTTGGGTTTGCGACAAACATAGTGTTTTCTTTGATGGCCGACAAAAATAACTCAAAACTCACATGTCTTAACAATGATTTAAAGAGCAAGATAAGGAGTAAAACACAGACATGTAAATAATATAGGAATAGAGGCAGCTTTACGTGTGTTCAAGAAATATAACATGTTTTGCAAAAAAATATATTCGATTAGCTAAACTATAAAATTAAAAGTTAATTGCTAAGGCTAAGCCTAACCCTAAAAAAAACAATGTTTAAATATATTAATATAAAGAAGGCCAGGAAAGACAATATTGTGACTGTGACCAGGAAAAGACGAGTTAAATTGATTGCAACAAAATAGTGCTGCTTTACCTTCAGCAAATAATTGGTTAGCACAGGAAGAAGTTCAAAAAAGTAACATTACTATGTGAAACTGGCCGGAAATAAATGTTAAAGCACCAGATCCAGGTGGAATAGATACAAAGGTACTGATGGAAATGGCTTCGGCGCTCATTGCAGCAAAGTGCTGCAAGCCTCGCGATGAGTGCCTACGGCGCTCATTTTGAGGCTGTCTTCAATCTGTTTTAAAGTCATACGTGCATGCCTCGCGATAAACGCCTTCGGCTTAGTCCTAAGGGCCTCGCGATGAGCACTTCATTGCAGGCCCATAACATTCCTGAGCGTTACCAACAAACTCGTAATTACGACAACTATATATGTGATAGCACTTTTGTTAAATGCCATTAAATATGTTTGTATATTTGTATATAGTATATTATTGCTTTATCACTTACAATTAAGATATTGTTTACAGCGCTAGTCACCTTATAGTCTGGTTTTGATTGATTTTTCAAGTCATGCATAGAACAATTTATATTATACTTAGATTAATATATTATTATTCTCTCCTTGTATACATTATTGATTGCAGCATTCAAAGTTATTTGATATTTACAATTAATATTAGTCTAATGTGGACGATGATGAAGGTTTTATATTTTTAAACAACATATTTTGGGATTTTTGATTATTATTTTTAATATGTTATTAATACAATTTAGATTTACATTTTCTGGCTTTTTGTGTCTTATTATCTCAGTAGGAAGGATATTGCTGAGAAACAAGGGTGACTTCTCTTCTTTCAATTAATATGTATGCACTGCTGGAACATATGATCCAGAGTCAATACCTCTGTGACAGGTGTGAGCATGTTGCCTATCTTGAAGCTCAAATTGGAGAACTGGAGAGGAAATTTGCAGCAGTTACTAATATTGCTACACTGGAAATGGAGTTGGTGCTCAATGCTTAGCTGGACCTAGCATGGAGGGTGGAGGATGTTCAGGGAGGTAGCTGGGTTACAGTTACAAGGGGAAGCAGAGGGAACAAGAGGAGAAGGCAAGCCAGTTCTGAGTTGAAAGGCATCAACATATTTTGCCAGTTTGAGTGAAACTGTTGGGGATGTCCATTTAGGAATGGCAATGCCATATTGAGCTGTTTTCACAAAAAGCCATGAAAACAGTTGTACTGGAGTAGAGGCAGGGCAGAATAGGCAGAGCAACAGACAAGTAAGTAAGGTAGACAGGGTGATTTGTCAAATTAACAGTTTGCTGTCTCCCGGGTGCTCGGGTTTGGTATGTCTTGAATTGGGTAGATAAATTATTGCGAGGGGCTGAAAATGAACAGGCGGTCTTGGTACATATTGTGGAAAATGGATAGTCCTAAAGAATGATTTTATAGAACTAGGTAATAAGCCTAAGGCAAGGACCTCAAATGTAGTATGTTCTACCAGATACTACCAGTGCCACGCACTAGCCCAGGGAGACAGAAGGAAGGTTAATGTATGGTGAAAAAGGGGTGCACTAAGGAGGGTTTTAGGTTTTTAGAGCACTGGGCTGACCTCTCACTTGGGAACAATCTCTATAGCAGTGAGGGATTGCACCTTAATGAAGAGGGAGCCTGTGTGCTAGGGGAAGTATGGTAGAAAGGCTGGAGCAGTTTTTAAACTAGTAGGTGGAGGGGGGGGGACTAGATTTAAGTAATGGAGTAGTAAGTGTAGATAAGGGATGAATTATCTACTCATGGGGAGGAGAAGGGCGGTAGTATAGTATATGCAAGGGAGCTGTGTTATGAATGCATCTGATAGAGGGGAATTATTAGTGTATGATTCAATTTATTTGCATGCACTATGTTTTTTTTAGCTTTGCTTAAAAAAAAAACAGTTGCAGGTGATGTTGACACCCCAGGATTGAGCTAGGCATCTCAGGGTATGATCTTCTAAGAGTGTACCTTTTCCATGTGAGCATGTCAGCTTTGCAGCCAATCAACAATGCTGTATTCAGTCAGCATAGATGACTTCTACACTGGGTCCTTAAAGAACTATAAATCGACGTTCAAGTAAAAATGCTTGAGCGGTTACACAGTTGTTCTTTAGACATACACCCTCTCCTTGATAAATTCTGACAAATTATAATTGTACTGAAACCAAGCATTTCAGTTTCTTCTTCCTATTCTAATTTATCTTTTAGGCGAATGAGCATTTATGCTTGATTTATGGTCCTGCAATTACCTGCAATGTTCATGGTATGTGCATGTGTCTGTGTGAGTGCATGCAATTCACTGGGGTTGGGAGAGATCTCAGGGTCTGGGGGAGGTAATGGGGCAATTCACTAGGGCTGGGAGAGATCACAAGGGCATTTCAAATGCAAACAGGCATTTCAGTGATACAAAAAACAGTGAACATAGACTGCAATGTAATCAACAAGGCTTGCAAAAAGGCTATTAGACTGGTAAAAATAGAAAATGAAAAGCTAGTTGCAAAGGAGAGTAAGATCAACCTTATTTTTTTAAAATATATTGATGGGAGGAAGGTTAGGAAGGAAGCTATAGGAACATTACTATGTGAAACAGGCCATCTGATAATTAGTGACCAGGAAAAGGCACATAAGCTAAATAAGTTATCTTCTTCTGTTTACACAAGGGAGGTACCAATGGCTTGGACACTGCCCCAAAAATGGGGCTTCATTACCTTTAATAAATAATTGGTTAGCTCAGGAAGAAATCGAAAGGAGGTTGGAAAAAATGGTAATAAAGCCCCAGGTCCTGATGCAATATAACCAAGTGTACTGAGGGAACTGCGATCTGTAATAGCCAAACCATTATATCTAACCTTTCAAGACTCTCTCACCAAGGGGTCGCTACCAGATGACTTGAGAAAAGCAGAGTTGATACCTATATTTAAGAAGGGAGCAAGAGCAAATTCAAAGAACTATAGACCTGTAACCCTCACTTCTGTAGTGGGAAAGCTTTTAGAATGGTTAATAAGGGACAGTATTCAAGAACATGTCTTTTTGAACAAGATTATAAGTAGTCAACACAATAGGATAGGTCATGTGCATCAAATATAACTAGTTTCTATGAGGAGGTTAGTAGGAAATTGGATCAAGTCAAATCAGTGGATGTTGACTTTTTGGATTTTGCAACCTAAGATATACAGGAATTGCAGTAAATATCTGCTCATGGATTGAGAGCTGGCTAAAAGACAGGAAACAAAGGGTCGTTTTAAATGGAACATACTCAGTTTGCATTAATGTGGTAAGCGGGGTTCTTAAGGGTTCAGGTGCTTTCCTTTTTAACATATTTATTAATGACTTGGAGGTGGGACTGGAAAGCAGTAACTCCATTTTCGCTGATGACACGAAGTTGTGCAAAGTAATTAAATCAGTGTAGAAACTGGGGTGGGGGTTGGTAGAGGGGGACAGTGTGTGTGTTTATGTGTAGAGAAGCAGTTGTGTGGTATTTTTATACTAAATGCAGTATTGCAGTTATGCATTAGGGAAGGAAAATAGCCATACAACTTATAATCTTAATGGAGCAAATCTAGGGGTATCAGATATTGAAAGAGATTTGGGAGTACTTATGGGTGATCACCTAGGTAACAGTGTGCAATGCCAAGCAGCAATTGTAAAGGCAAATACAATATTAGCATGTATTAAAACTGGCATGGAAGCAAGGGAAGCAAATATAATTCTGACACTTTACAAATCCCTAACACGTCCTCATTTGGAATATGGAGTACAATTTTGGGCACTACTTCATAAAAAGGAAATTTTAGGGCTGGAAAAAGTACAGAGATTGGCAACAAAACTAATAAGGAGGGGCTAAGTTATGAAGAAAGAATAACAAAATTAAATGTATTTTCTCTAGAAAAAAGTAGAAAAGTGGGATATGATTACCTTATATAAATACATCCAGGGTCAACATAGAGTTTTGTTCAAGTTAATTTTTTGTGCTAAGAGGTTTTCCACTGACAAGAGGACATCTCTTGAGGTTAAAAGGAAAACGATTTCACCTTAAAGAAAGAAAATGTTTTTTCATAGTAAGGCTGGTTGAACTGTGGCATTCTCTATAAAAGTATTTGTTGACAGCTGATTCAGTAGATAACTTTAAAAAGGCTTTCAATATATTTTTGAAGGGAATGCCTAGCTGTGACCACAATCAGAATGTCAATAGTACTATCAATATTTCCGTATAATATTGTTTAGTCACACTGAAGTCACATGTTAAAGGTATACAAGTATTATCATTTGTTAACTGTGCTTGTTATGATATCATGGAGTCTAAACATGTAGACAGGATTATTGGTGACAAACAAATGTCCTCAACTTTAAAGTCCTCTAATAATATCAGAAAAGCCTATCTGGTCACATATTGTTAAGAGTGATGGCATGCATAGCTCATGCATGTATCACTGATGTTTTATTTAACATATTAGTGTAGGCCTATGCAGGTTCACAGACATATGTGGATTGGCACATATTACATGTAACATCAGTCCTAAGAACATGATATAGGTGTTTATTTATGGTGTGCGAGATCACTCTGCAGGGGGGTTAATTAATATCATTGCTATATGATAGCCACTGTGTATAGTTTACTTACATTATTTGGTAGTACTGCTTGCAAATTAACAAACTGCCTTAATGAACGAGAAATTTGCCTAAAATAGAATACAAATAACAGGTTAACTAGTAAATAAAATATTAAATAGAGACAACATAATTTTTTTAGCTTCTTAGCTTCTTCTCAGTGACCATCAATTGGTGTAATAGATTTTCACTAAGGAATGTATTTGAGAGGATCAAATGAGATGCAGGCCCTATCTACTCCTCTTCCTGGTCACAGACCCCCCCAAGCATAGCTGATAATGGGAGTGGAGGCATAGCTGTTTGTGGATGCATTGAGCCAGAGGGTAATTGGCCAGGGTGTTGGTGTCTTGGTGACTGGAGTGCTTGATGGTATACTTGCCAGAGTCTTTAGATGCAGGTCCGGAATTATTTGCATTATTGCAGTCTGTTTACTATTATGTGATTACCTGTATGCTTGTGAGGCAGACAGATACCTTGGCTTCTGTTGCCTATAAAATTGGTCTGGATGGCCTGGAGTTGAGGAGCTGATGGTGGCTGCATCAGTGGTCATGATGGTTTTGGTGGCATGGTGGGGAGGTGTTGGGGTGGTGGTGGCACTGGTGGTGCAAATGATTTCCACTGAAGCAATGGTGCTAGTGGTGATGGTGGTGGAGGACCTGTTGGTGGAAGAGGAGTTGATGGCCGAGGCAAACCCCGGTGGCAAATCAATCTGTGGGAGGAAAGGGCCAGTGGGCTCATAGTCCACCCTGGTAGCTGATGGGCCTGCAGGTCCCCCCACAACCACATATATGGATCCTCATCCTCACGTAAGCTGGTTCTTCCTCCTGGTGCTGTTGCACCTTCTCCGTATATGGCTCCTCCTCATCCCATTGATCTTGCTGTGTCTCCATTTCATAATCCGGCTTCTCAGTCTTGGTCTCAGGCTCCGTCTTTTCCTCCATGGATACATCAGACATCCTTTGAGCTGAAATGAAATATAAATAGTATATCAGATAACAACGTTAGATGATCATTTTATCTCTGTGTGTTACTGTATAGCTGGCTTCAAGATGTGTTGATCCTAGATTGTTAAATTAATTCCCATTGTAAGAAGTTTTTTCTAGGAATTATCACTGATGTTATTTATTTGTATTACAAGTATATGTGCAATAGGCCAAATGCACAGATGTGTAACATTACAATATAGAATCTCCACTGTGATGTTGTAGATGTTTTGAATATTAATAGTTTCAATATACATGTAGGTGGATGATATAATAACAACAATGTCTAGCACATTGTTAGCCTTACAATTTTTCTCGCAATTGGAAGCAGTAACTGAATCTCATAGCCGCAATAATTAACATCTATTTGTTATAAACACATCTACAGAGGATAGTATGTGATGGTACAATGGTCCATTTAAAGGGATTTGTAACTATTCAGAATTTTTCTTGATATGAGATATCTTCTGGGTAGATATCTTATCTGGGTATCTATTAACCTTAATGTAGTTTGTTTTATTAAATGTTTGAGTTCTGTTTGTACTGCCTCATAGCAAATCAATATCCCCTGCTGAGGTCTGCAGCTCATGAAGACACAGACTCAGGGCAGTGTCTCGAACTAACCAATCAGTGAACATCTAATAGCATAATTCTGCAACATGCTGCTGAGACATAGTCTCTGATACGCCAGGGCACTATACTGCACATATAACCTCACACCCATCACATAAACAACCAAGGCACTGACCTCCCTGGCTACCTCCTTCCACGTATGGTCACACTGGCCAAGCTACACATCCCTGCCCTATAGAATATACCAGCACAGGCACAGATGGCACAAGGATGCACTTCATAGGTGTAATTAGGGTCCCTGTATTTAGGAACAGACTCTTGCCCACCAAGGTGCCTGAGGCTCATCTCCCTGATCTGCCCCTGAGGCCTGCCCAGCCTTTGCCTTACTACTAGGTTTAGGCTCCTCCCCTTATATACCTGCTCTATGTGTGGCTACATTTGGGGCATTTCTCCCTCCTTCCCTCCATCTACCTCTACACTACTACTCCCACTTCTCTCCACTATTCACCCTCTCTGACCCTCCACTGCCCCAACTTATCCTCATCTTCTCTTTCTCTCTCTCTCTCCCCTCTTCTCGTCGCTCCCCTCCCTCTCTTCATATCTTTCCCTCACTCTATATCTCTCCTTTTCTTCTCACCTCTCCCTCTCTCTGCTGGTCTCCCTTATGACCTTGTCTTCTCTCATCTCCTCCTCACTCCTTCCTCCATACTCTCCCTGGAAATAATACAATAAAATAATATAAGTTCATTATGTAATATGTATATGTGAGTGTAATAAAGAAAAATCTTTGTACTTTGTTTAAAAGTATGGGTTGAGGGTGAGATTATAGGGTGAGGGTAAAGGATTGGGCGTATGGGGTGTATGTGTGGCCTAAGTGTATTTACTGGTGGGTATTTATAGACCTGTGTGTTTGCTGGTATAGCTACGACACAGTCAACATGCTTCTTTATAAACTGTACATGTCAGTTAACATGACCTTTTGCTTTCTAATTGGTTTGTAGGGCTAATGAGTAGAGCAAAAACAAAACAAAAAAAAACAACTCAGTGATTTCCAAAGGGAAGTGAAGTAAGAAGAACAGCATACTGAAGAATAGGATCATTTTATGTATTGGGCTTAATCCCAATATAGGCTGGCAGTTATAAAGGGGTCATTAACAAATTCAACTACTTTCATGGGTTGAAAAGGGTCCTTATAAATGTTACAAATTATTTGTTTAGGTAGAGGCTTTGATAGTTGTGAACCAAGTGCAGCCAGAAAGTAAACACAATCTTAAAATGCTAGATGAAGTGCAGAGCATAATGACTGGCAGGTTTCAAGCACATATACAAATAAGTTGCCTTTATTTACAGATATATTAATTTAAAGGTCATTTATCTAATTATAGGAATTTGAAAATTAAATTCTGTCATTTCTAACTCCTTCGTTGTTTGTGAAAAGTGTACCGAATTCAGAGTAAAACCCATTTAATGAAACAGGTGACAAATGATAAATTAAGATATACTTAATGTAATTTCTTGCTGATTGTATTATTAATAAACTTGTAATTTATTTATTTTTTTGCAATCATTCATTATTTTATTAAAGATTTTCACCAATGGTACAAAAATAGCGACCAACAAACAAGAAAATGAAAACTTTCATACCCATACAAACCCACACAAATACAAAAATGCAAGGTGAGGAGACGAAAATTTTAACTTTGCTTAAACCATGGTTAAGGAGTCATTGGACACATATTTGTCCCACAATGTCCATTTCTTAACAATGTTTCCCCTTGTATCCGAGCTAAGAACCAGGTAGTCTATTTCAATTTGTCTATTACGTGCAGCTAGGGAGCTGACCTCATTCCAACTAGGGAGAGGCCCAGTTTTCCTCTATGTGCAATCAACCACTTGGCCACAAGGAGGATGTGTATCATTAATCTCACTTTGCTTCCGTTCCACTTATTAGGAAACATGTGAAATACAAAACCTTGGAGTAGGTTTTACTTCCTTCTTAATTATTCTAGAAATGTGTTCGGCACACATCCCCCAGAAGATTTTTATTTTCACACATTTCCACCACATGTTGTCCTGGGGACCTTTCTCTGTGCAACCTCTCCAACAAAGTTCTTGATTACCTATAGGGTCAAATCTGTTCAGGGACTCTTTACCATTTCTGAATGATTTTAAAATGAATCTCCCTGAATGGAGTGCACAAAATGTTCCTTTCTGTAACTAAACGGGCCTTACATCATTATTTAATGCACCTATGTATACCAAATCCCAACTCCCAACCTCTCATAGCTTTTGATTTGTCCATCCCACGTGATTCTTCCAAAACTTTATAGCAGTTGGAAACTTAGAATTTCTTCTTACCCTCTAAACAGAATCTTTCAAACACGGTAAGTTCTCTGCCATCACTCTGGCCATAACCCAGCTTCATCACTAGTTGTTTCAATAATAAATACTGTAACCAAAGTGTCTTAGGAATCTTATTGCGAGATTAACTCCTTAAAAGTCTTAAAACTACCTTTGGTATATAAATCCGAAATTATCATCAGGTTCCACTTGTGCCACAACACCCTATTTTCATCAGGGGCAACCTCATACATCACCTCAATCTGTGTTAATGGGGATGGAAATGGGACTAGGTCTAACCTAGAGTTAATTATCTGCCAATTAACCAAGCATTGCTTAATCACTCAGGGGGTTGTAACTTGCCTTCTATAAATTGCCTTATCGAGCTACATTAGGTGGTTTAATTTTACTGCAGGAAGCAAACCCGCTTCAAATTGAATAAACTTACGCTTATTACTCTTTTCTATCAATTTCAATAAAGTTATATAAATTTATAGCCTCCGCATAATCCAATACATTTGGAGAGGCTAGCCCTCCATGTCTATATTTATTTTTAACCAAATCTTTACCCACTCTTGTCTTCCTCCCGCTATTGACAAATTGATCAATGATTTTTTGAAATTTGTTGATTAAACCCTTTGATCTAAAAAGCGGAATGCACCTCAACATTTAGGTGATTTTTGGGAAGAAAAACATTTTTACACACGCTATCCTACCTGACCATGATAAGTTCAGGGAGGCCCATGTCTTGCGATTTTAAAATGCTAGTGAAAGTGGGGAGCATAATTACTGGCAGGTTTCATGCACATATACAAATAATTTAATTTACAGCTCTATTAATTTAAAGGTCATTTATCTAATTATTGAAACTTGAAAAGGAAATTCTGTGATTTCTAACTCCTGCGTTGTTTGTGAAAAGTGTACTGAATTCAGAGTAAAACCCATTTAATGAAACAAGTGACAAATGATAAATTAAGATATACTTAATGTAATTTCTTGCTGATTGTATTATTAATAGACTTGTAATTTTATGACATGGAGTACCAGGAAAAGCTACTGCAACTCTGCCAAGAACATAAGAATGTATAAGTAATCAGAAGTGTTTTTTTCCGAATGGATAGGATCTCTTCATTTGTGAATTCTAAAAAAAAATATTATGATTGTGGCTGTGTTATATTATGAATGTAGGCTACTTTTTAAATCTTAAATCCTCAGAGGAATGTTTAACAAATTAAACGTATGCATTAATACCCAGTTTAAGAGCTGGAACAGACTCACATGTGAAATAAATGCTTATTTAAAAGCCTCTTCATAGGACTTTTTTAATACCCTAACAACAAAAGCTAGATGTTCTAATGAGGTACTGATCATTAATAAAATCATTTTATATATATAAAAAAATCATTTTCCGTATTAAACTTACTTTAAAACATTTATTCTATTTTTTACCTGATGAAATTTCCAGAAACGTGCGTTGGGTTGCACGCTTTACTACACCGCAACGTCGCTCTATGACGTCACACGCAGACGCATAGGCGACACGCGGGTAGTTTGGAGCCTAGGCGTTTTAAACAACATAGATTGACCATCTATATTAATGTATATATATGCATAATCAAAATCCATCCCAAATTAATGAGCAATCTGACTCTATATAGTGGCAATGAGAAATTTGATAATATGCACTTAGGCTCCATAGAACGAGTAGTGGAAGCAACAAACATATTACTATTTTAGTAGTGGACTTATACTTATAACGCATTATTGTGCAAGACCCTTATACCCTTACAGTTAGCACTAGCACTTTATTTATATAATTGTGCAATTGACACAACAACAATCCTTACTTATTAAAAGTTCATATCCGTTTAATCATCAATAGCACTGGACACTTTATTTAAGTGCAATATAAAAGATTGTTATTTGTTTATTTTTTGTCAATTGACAATATCACATTGAATTATACTTTTTCACTTTGATTTAGAAGATTTATCACTTTGATTAGGATGTCATATAGGGTCCATTTTAGAATCTTTGTTAATATATAAGATAGTCCTCAGATTTATATACCTCCCTACTCCCATTATCTCGTCAGAGCTTCAGGATTTTAAACCAGAAGTTTTAAATTTATTAATAAGTGTTAAGTTTTATATTTTACTGCTCTATATTATTATTTAGGCAGAGGGTGTGCACTTTAACTTAAAAGGATACTTGTTCTTTCTCTTTCTCTTTTGTCATTCATGTATTTATATCCTCTAGTAGCACCCATTTTTTCTACCCAGAGTCTCAATATACCTAGAGCTACACATTCCCCTATTTTTGTATAAAGAGATTACACATACAGTAGTTTCTCTAGATTTTTAATTTATATCCCTTTAAAGGTTTTTTATTTTGTCAAAAATGTCAAGAGTACTCCCCACTGCCATCAAAACAGATTTCCTGTACTTTTTTCCAAAGCAATCTTGTGAGGAACTACATGGTAATTTAAAAAGCACGAGAGGTTGTTTTGCTCAACAAAAATACCCTTTTCTAGTTGTTTTAATTTGTATGCAGATTTGAAAATACAGAGATTGGTGGAAGTGAGAAACTTAACAATGCAATACCTTGCTGTCCTTGTTCGACTCATGGGTGAGAGCTGATGTAAAATAACTTCCACCCTGAATCACTATAATGTGTTTAAAAAGTTGTGGCCTTTACTTCAAAAGAGGAATGAGAGAACTGGTTGACTGGTTGATAGTATATTATCAGCCCTATTAAATTCGAAGCACGCAGCGGCACCGGTACATCCGCAAAACCTGCGTGCTTGAAATTCCCCCAGAGTTACAGAGCTATGACATTCAACCATGCCGCGACCAACAGGCCAGAGATGCAAATCCGTAAACCGTTGCATGTGTGGCTGTGAAAATGATCAATTAGTCAAACCCGTAGTTATGGGTTTAGAGGGAGCCAAAAAGAGATCGTCATCATTACGTCACTGAAAAATGGAGGTTAGATTTCAAAGCCTTACGGGTTTCAATTGCAAGTTAGGATCTGGCTCTCATTCCAGAAATAATGCTATAATAATAAATCAGTAAATATGATATTCTAGTCCATCCGAGTTCCATTATATGTATTAACACATTTATTGCCTGGGTCGATATAACACGGAAATGAAACATAAAAAAAAGTATTTGTGAGCTTTAGATTTTCTTTTAATTATAAGTACATTAGTGTGTTGATATTTTCATTTACTAGTACCTGTTGGCTTTTTGGCTCCATTTGCAGGTTACGGGTTTGAACAGCAGTGTATTCAGATTTTGACATCCCGTAGGTTTTTTTCCACATGCCATAAGTCTTGCGGGCTCCGTTACGGGCTATGGTTTTACACGTTGGGGGAATTTAATAGGGCTGTAAGTCTCACCTTTGGCCATGACGCACTATTATGGAATAGAAGAGGAAAGATATAGATAGAGCTCCCATGGGACTAAACTCAGTGACTGATGGCCATAACAACCAGTGGTGGGTCAATTATTTGATAGGGCCTTCTACTTGGTTCATTATAGACCACTGACAATATGACTTAATTGTTAGTTTTGTTATGTTGCTCTTTTCTTGCCTTCATTATAACTTATTAGCTATCTAGAAGGTGTAGTAATTTGCAAGGCAAGAAAAGGCACTTACTGGTAACATACTGTATAAAGAGAAAACATATATATATAGAAATAATTTCAGGTTTCTATAGAATCTAATGAATGAGGGATGAGGAGGACAATTGGAATATAATATAAATTTTGTACATAAAGAAAATATACCAAACCAAGTGAATTACTTTGATTGTAATAATACAGAATATTATTTTCTGTATTAGAACATATTATTAATCTACTCTGTAAGCCTGGCAGTATATCAAACAAACATACTTAATATTAAAAAAATAAAAAAATATAAACAATGAATGGATCTCTTTTTCAACACTTAGCTGCTCATGAAATATTGCTGTAAATACTTTCCCTTTAAAGGCAACAGTAAAATGATATAAAACTATTTATAAGTGGTTGGAAGTATAAATAGAAAGTTTAAGTTAAGTTTTAACTACAGTTTTATTGGTATCAATTTCTGTTGAAAATATATGAATCTCTGACTCCTGTCTAATATCATCAATCTCCCTTTTAATATTAAGACATTGCTAAGTGGAACTCTTTCATGGTGCCTTGATACATTTTTCAAAATCTCATTCATTGAAGAAAATGCCTCCAGATAACAGTTACGTAAGTGTAGGAACTTGGTACATATTCTACTATGACAAATGGTAGTTTCATCCCTTAAGCGTGTAAGGCTGGAAAGTTTGTCACAATTTTTGTTCCCTACGGGTAAGTTGTGAGTTATTACTTCATGAACCAAACACAAGAAAACTTTTATATTATTTGCCATTGTCTTCTATATATGACCTTGAAGAAATTGTAGTTAAATTATAAACAATCTGCACACGGTTTAAACTTTTGATCACAGCACAAAGTGATTCATAAAACTATGCCATCAGGAGGATGTATACAGCATTCAAAAGTGAAGGAATTACATTGTCAAAGATGTTCTAATCATAAAGTTGGTTCTTCCGGGAAACTGATATGACAGGACCTAGCATAACATTTTAATCTGAGCAAATTTAACTTTTAAGGGGTTGTGGGTGTTAAATGTTAAGTGAGTATTCATCTTCCTTTAAATTATTTTTTTTACAGAGAATATTTGAAACAGAGGAGTAATTAGGATGACAAAGTGTATGCACCGCATTCTCTTATTTCCATACAAACAGGATCTGTAATTGTAGATTCATAGCCAGTTATATAAATTTGAGGTACACCAACAAACAGAAGCCGAGTCAAAGAAGAGGTTCCAGAGAAGAAGACACTAAATATACAATCTTCTAGGTAGGATGTGAACCATGAGAGAGCTTTATCACGGATGCCAAGAGAGTGGAGAGTTTGGATTAGAAGATGGTGGTCAGCTGTATTAAAGGGAGCAGAGAGATCCAGGAGAATTACAATAGAGAAGTAACCCTTTGACTTGGGGGCGAGCAAGTTATTAGTGACTTTTGTGAGAGCTGTTTCTGTAGAGTGTTGGGGCTGAAAGCCAGATTGGAAGGCGTCAAGAAAGAAGTTGGAGGAAATAAATTGGGTAAGGCCTTACATTACTATGCTACACAGCATTTTGCCACCCTCATCTCCCTCATTGTCCCATATCACTACTTGATCTTTGAATATTCTCAGATCTTACAGTCCCACTCCCCCCATATCCCCAATCTTCCTTCTGCATATTCTCACTTTTTGCCCAACTATACTGAAACAATCTTCCATTACATAATAGACAGACACTGTAACCTTTTGAAGTGCATTGGACAAAAGTATTTTTTTAAATGAAATATATTAATTTTACCAGGATCATTAAGGAAACATATTGAAGCAGCTAGTGTGTTTATTGCTGTTACAGCTTTGAACAGTAGCAACATGTGGACAGGAAATGGGTGAGATATTAAAGAAATTGTGCATAGATTAAAAGTAAATGTCAGTGTATGCCATACATTTGGAGTGTATTTGGTGACAGAGTGAGTTTAGAAAGTATTTGAGGGGCTTTCAATTAAGGAAGGTCAGAAAGATGGTGTAGCATTATAAAGGAGAGCAATATCCCATTTGCAACTGCAAGCAATGTTTTAAGTGCTTGTACACTTTTTAGGACATTGAGTTCAGCTAGTATTAATACTCACTGGCTGCAGCTGTCATAGAAGTAGGATGCAAAAGAGGTTGTAAACATATACCATAGGACGCAGGAATCAAATAAATCTGGGGGGAGTGGATCTGACAAACACACAATATACTGGATACAGTATATAGATCTGCATAGATATATGACCAGGTTATTACCTGGGATTGTGGGAGGGACCCTCTCCCCCATCATACCTTAAATGGCAACCCCTTCCTCTTTACCTCTTCATGATCCCAGACTTTACATATATTTACATCCCTCCTTTCCTTCCTTTTGACCCTCCTTATTTTCTCTTTCTTCCTTTCTATTCCATCCACCTATTCTATCTCTTCTGTTGCCATTTCTATTTCATTCGCTACTGTTTTTCTGCTTTGCATCAGGTCCTTATTCGCTTCATCCATTTCACTCTTTGCATCGTAAACACCTCTTGCCAAAATTCCCCCACGCCTCCACCCTCCATGATTTCTTCTACCTCATTATTCCTCCCCTTTTTTTATCACCTCATTATTTCTGGCAATTCCTTACGGGCTCCTTTCATTGCCTTCTTCCCTTTCTTGCAGCCCACCTTTACTCCTTTTGCTCCAGCTCCCACTGCATTATTCCCTCAGTCTTTCTCCCAGCACTAATACCCAGCGCCTTCACCAAGAAAAGTTGCCCTTTGTCACCATCTTCTCACATGCCTCACAATCCTCCACTTGCCTTTCATCATCAGCCACCTTCTGCCTCCTTTCCTAATTCTACTTTGGTTCCTTTAATTACCACCCTTTCCATCCCAGATCAGTCCCATGAGTGTACCATATGTTTTTCCTTGCCTACATCTTTTGACATATAATAAACATTACACTCACGAAACTCCTACTCTTCCATTTCTTCTCGCTACACCTACTCCTTTCATGCCACCCACTACTTCCTTTTCTCCCTCTCTTCTCTACAAATCTTCCTTTCAGCCACCTCAACGTCCTTTATCCTAGTATCACGTTCACTGATATTTTTCCTCCTTCCTACTTTTCTCAAGCTTGATCAGTCATTCTTTCCAACTCCAACTGGCCCTGCCCTTCACTTCAGGTTTGCTCACGTCTTTCACCCACTAGGGATCCACTATCCTTTTTTCTCTGTTCATCTTCAGCCCATGCGCAATATCCCTCTTCATCCTCTCCACTTATCTGAACACCTCTTCCTTCATTTATACTCAATTGTTCCTGATCTCAGCCAAACCTCACTCTTCCTCCCACTCTCATCTCCTTTCTTCACGGACATCACAATATCATCCCCGCTCACGTGGACTTCACCCTCTCCTCGACTCGATTCTTTGTGTATGCAGGAAACTTACATTCATTCTCATTCTCTTCCTTTTTTTCCTACAAAGCGTAATCCCGCTCTCATCCTTTTTTCTCTTGTCTTCAGGCCCACGTGGGGACCCTGCTCTCCACTCCCTCTGCATCCTCACATTCAGTCAGTTAAGAGTATTTCTCAATATCTCAAAGTTGAAGTATGAGCATCAACAACTGCAACCCCAGTCCACTAACTTAGATAACCGAAACCAACTTTTACCTTGACACTACAAGCTACACCGGGGAGAAGGGCCCAACCACAAACGACCAGGTTATTATATTAAAAGATCACCCCTTCCTCCTTACCTCGGTACACGCTCTTCACGCTACCCACTCCTTTCCTTAATTTTAATGACTCATGTGCCCTTGGCCCTCTAAGCATGTATAAACAGACCACACTACTATCTATCTACCTATCTATCTATCTATCTATCTATCTATCTTTCCTTCTATCTGTTTATCTATCTATCTATCTAGTTAAAAAAATCCTGAGAAATATAGTTATTACACTTCATTTTGGGAACCTGGGCAGGGACATACAAATGTGCCCACAAAGGCTTCGCTCTTGCAATCCATTCCTATTTTAAACTTGGCTTCCTTTAAGTATATGCCTGCTGTATTACACAGATTTGACAAAGCTCAGGATGGATTATACACAAGCTAGGGATCCCACACACATAAGATGTTTCAAGGTTACTGCCTCTCATCAGCATGAGGCCGGTTCCTAGCTTGCGTAGTAGATTTTTTGAGGCAGTAGTTTACTTCATCAATCCTTTTTGGATGGGCAAAAGAGTGAATCATTTGAGTTATATATTGAGTTACATTATATATGTATTTACAAGCACCTTATCCCTGTTATTTCTTTCCCTCCCCAGCAGTTCCCAAGTAGCTCCTTCTCACCTGCTCTCCTTTTAGCTGACCAGAAAATACTGAATATAAAAAAGACCTAAATCAAATGGATAGGCAAAATGTTTTTTTGTCTGTTTCAAATTCTGTGTTTTGTAGACCATTATTGTAACTATATTTGTAACTAATATTTTAAATTCCTTTTATTCAATAAATGAAATAAATGTGTTTTAAATATTTATAATGTTTAAAAAAAACATATAACACTGTAACATTGCAAACAGACAATGAAAACTATATTTGACATTGTATATGATGTATTTTCAGAGACTGATTACAGATTAGAGTGTTAGTTGTGATTACGAATATGAAATATGCACTTCAAATAATCACTCTTTATTAACTCAGTTTTCTTTGTCGACGCAGAAGGCTTTAAATAGCATATTATTGACCTCTTAAAACAAGCTTTTGTTTCTCAAGGACAATTTTAAATGGCGATCACATCAGGTCTTCTTGTGTACTCCAGTTTAGTTGGCAAACCTGTATTCATGGAACAAGATAACCAGTTTGAAAGCAAACTTTCAGGCTACGAAATGCTTATTAAATATGTTTGTTTGTGAAATTCTACCTCCTACACGTGTTCTTATTGCTGATTTTCAGCCAATGCCTTTCATCTTTCTTACAGGTACCACCTACAAGTAGATAACAACATATTGAGAAAACCCAGAACACTTCAGTGGGGCATTAAATTCAACTGCATCATATTATTTTTGGTTGGATTGGTTGTTTAAAATGTCCTTGTGTATGCATTGTTCAGTAGTGTCCAACTCTCTGTGACCTCATGGACTATACCACACCATGCTGATCCACTTGGAATTCATGGCAGAGATACTGGACCGGGTTTCCAGTTCCTTCTCCAGTGGGCCACAGCATACAGCTCGTGGTATTCCTAGGTGGTTTCCCATCCAAGTACTGACCAGGCCCAAATCTGCATGACTTCATGGTGGTGTGACCTCTTGGTTCCCTGACTGGAATCAATCCCAGGTAACAGCAATGAAAGCACTGAATCCTAACCACTGGACCACCGGGAACCCTGAAATGTCAGTATGTCCTTAGTCTTGGTTACATTATGGTTTCCTCTAGGTTTTATGATTTTCTCTGAAAACAGGGAAGATGCTCTATATTGATCATTTCATCCAAATAGCTGTGGTATCATCTGTCTTCATTGCATTTTTCCTCCTGAACATAGATATTGTTATGTAGATCTAAATCAATATGCAATGTCGTTGCTCCTTAAAGGATTTCCCTTCT
This sequence comes from Discoglossus pictus, assembly GCA_027410445.1. Lineage (NCBI taxonomy): Eukaryota > Metazoa > Chordata > Amphibia > Anura > Alytidae > Discoglossus > Discoglossus pictus. The sequence goes on from CM050166.1 coordinate 88,250,307, forward strand.
TCAATGCAGGTACGCTAATTAAAAAGCATGAGGCAGTACTTGTCCCACTTGTGGTAGAGATTAGTTTTAAATAACACTCTAGTCACAATATTGTGTCTTATGATGTCCTTAAAAGGCCCTTATAAAGAATTTTCCATCCATGGAATCAGCAACAATTTAGGAATCAAGATACAATAGAAAATAAAAATTATTTTAGAAAGTTCTAAAACTGCTCCAGAAGGAATTGAAGTTTAACTGTTTTCTCTTCTGCTTGCATGTTCTCTTTTATAGTAAGAGAGTCTTCTCCTATACTTTTAATTCAAAACTGTTGATGCCTTTGTTAATTCCATGGAGAAAAAAAACATTATGGTATTCCTTTAAGATAACTGGAGAAAATTGGGTATTTAATATATACTAACACTTGTAGAGGGTGGGACTAGCTTTTTGGACACATAAAATGTCACAGAGACAAAGAGCCCCATTAAATTGCTCCAACTGTAAAAATCGTAGTCTGTAAAAGAGCCTGCAAGAGTTACGGCTATTAAATTGGCCTTTTTCAGCTACCCGCAAACGATCTGCGGGTTACAGGTGGAAAATCCCTATGGGCTGTCAAAATCTGGACTCTGTCCAAGCTGAGCCTTTGATCTATCAGGCCCGTGAATTATACCATCGCAAATGCTATTAAATTGCTACGAATCCCCAAGGACGCACTGGCGTGCAAACCCGTACACGGCAAATGTAGGCAAAAATATTACGTCCCCGAAATAGAACCCGCAAAGGGTTTACAGACAAGTTCTCAACACTGTAAAAGACAATATAAACACACCACTGGACTTTAAAATATGGGGAAAGCAATGAAAGGCATTACAATTACACAATAATCCTCAAATACAAAATAGGCATTTAAAACATTTTTTATTTAATCATATGTTGGAATGGTCATGCATATGCCAATATAAAAAGCTATGCTGCAACATGCATAAAGCAATTAAAGACACACTACCTGATTAAATAGCAACACCAGAACATGAAACTGCTTGCCCTATTAACCCTTTCTTACTCACAGAGGCTCTAATATAGACCCTGGAATATAAATATTATTGCATATACATCTCGCTCATCACATCTACATTGGAAAAAGAAATATTGACCATAATACACCGCCACATTACATATATCAAGTACCAGGAAAACATTTTAATATTTGTTGTTCAGTCCATCAGTCGTGTCTGAGTCTCTGTGACCCTATTTAACTAGGTCTCTGCCTGTGCTGTTCCAAAAGGTTTGCATACCAAAGATACTGGATTGGGTTGCCAGTTCCTTCTTCAGTGGACTGCAATTTGTCTGACCTCTCTGCTATGACCTGCCCCACCTAGAGTGATCCTACATGGTATAGCTCACAGCTTCATTGAAGTACACAAGCCCCTTTACAACCACAAGGCACCAATCCAGAAGGGGAACTCAGGAACATACACCACACTAATCTACTCTAAGCCATCAGGAATGGCCGCAAACAAACATGGAGGATGTGCAGAGTCACGTGGATCAACAGCCAACTCACCTCCATCAGGGACAATCTTCACTATGCCCATCCTGGGAAGTCCCACTGCTTATCATGTGCCAAGATGTATACCCATTATTATATGATGACCTCCCATTAAGTGTTTTGCTATCGATGGATTCACATTATCACCTGTCATATTCTTTCGGTGGAATGTTGATACTCCACAGAATCACAAATTGGACCTCTCATGTGTATTAACCCTTTATTATTATGATATATTATATACATTATTATATTATATCTTGTGATATTATTATTATTATATATATATATATATTAATCTATTGCATAGTAAGTAGGGCTCATTAGTTTACAGATATAGGAATGTGACAGAAATGGGATGTATGTGGATGTCCCTTAACCCCAACCATTGAAATCACACTGACACGGTTAAAACAGAATAACAAAGCTTTATTTCAGACACAAAGCACAATCAGAAATGGACAAGACTGTGCATCAATATCATGGGTGTGGTGTGGGCGGATCCCAGGAAGACAAAAAGCTCTTGGGGAAAAAGGGCATACCTAAAGGGGGTCGTTTCATAGTCTAGAATAAGCATGATGCATAGCACCTACCAGGGTTACAGGTGGTCACTATACCACTGCAACCGGATTCTGATGAAAAAAGGATTATCAGAAGTATCTCCATTTAATTGAAGAAACCATTAATGTGCATAGCACTTAAAACATGTTCAGTCCTTCAATGATACAGATGATTCAACCTCTGGAGTGTGTAACCCAATCCAGTTTCATCACCCTGTGAGGCAGCTGCTTCCCTCCTTTATTTTCAATGTAAATTTGCCTGCTTCAATTCGTTCTTCATCGCAGGCATGGGGTATTAGAAGGTGCTATGTGCTGTAGCAGGATCTGAACTATTCTCAGGTTGTCTTTGGAAGCTGCTTGGTGGAGGGGAGTGGACTCCAAGTTATCATTCATGTCAGGAGAAGCTCCATTTTATAGCAACATAAGAGTGATCTCGTGCTTGTTTTTGGATGCTACATAGTGAAAAGCAGTACAACCATTCTCATTTGAAGAGTTCACTGGTGCTCCTTTCTCAATAAGAGCTTTCACAATGCCATCCTGCTCACAGATGCTGCAATGTGCAGAGGAGTCCATCCAGCATTATCTTTGGCATTGACATGCGTACCTAATTGAAGTAAAAACACTGTAACATCCGTGTGTCCAGTAGAACATGCCGAGTGCAGCTCTATCCTTTCATCCTGGTCAGCCCTGACCACCAGCTACTTGTCTCTGCTCTTAAACTCCTCTAGGTCCCCCATGTATGCCAGTTTACACAGCTCCACATCAGGTTTTACTTAATTATTTTCATCCAAAACACAAGTAAATGCATGAAAAATGAATTGTATTCACTAACTATTTTTAGAATTACTATACTTAAACTCACTGTTAATATTTAAATAGTTTATAACATTATTTCATGTGCATTGGTGCATTTCCAATAAGTATAAAAATGTGGGTGCTTCTCTCATCCTCTTCTTTATATTTACCTCTTCCCTTTTAACCCCTCCTATTCATTCAATCCCGAAACCGCTTCCCAGCATAAAAAATCCCACATGAGTAAAGGGAAATTTGAACTATATCCATATCTTAACCATTTGTAAAAAAAAATAATCAGTTTTGACTCTAAGAATATTGTGATTTGGTGTGATAATGCATGGAACTTATCTTATTCTTGATCATTAATAACATTTCTATTTATCACATATATAGTTGTGAGCATGCAGGTCGTTGCTAACGCTGCGGCTCGCTTAGCGAGCCTGCTTCCCTCGTGAAGCAAAAATACGACCTTACCGCCCGAAACCCGCGCACATAAAAACATTAAAAACACAATAGATACACACAACAAATACATAAAAAGCTTACCTACAGCAAGGGGAGGAACCCAGGACCTTGAAAACTGAAGTTACACCTCAATTTCACTCGAAATAAAAGAGTTTAGACACCCGAAAATCCCCTAAGCAAGACCTGAGAAAAAATGGCCGCCGAAAAAAACGAAAACGAGGCTACAGGAATCTAAAGACGCAAAACACCATCAAACACCTACGGATTTTCCGAAAAAGACGTACGAGATCCGAAAACAAGGACGCAACCTGAGCGACCCAAAAACATTACAAACAATAAATACACACAACAAACACATACAAAGATTACCCACAGCAGGAAGAGGCACCCAGGACCTCTGCAAGTGAAGTTACACCTCCATTTAAGCCCAAATTACAGAGTTTAGACACCCGAAAAACACCTAAGCGACAGAAAAAATGGCCACCGAACAAAACGAAAACAAGGCCAAAGGACCTTAAACACTTAAAACACCACCAAACACCTACGGATTTTCCGAAAAAGCCGGACGAGATCTGAAAACAAGGACACAAAATCAGCCACAGTCGCATACCACACATTAGGCGCCATTTTAGAACACTAACTTACACAATCCGGAAGTACACCCTAGCGCCTTTTCCTCGTGCACGCACACTATTTACACTACACACCGCACACATTGCTGACACTTACACAGCAGCTCCACAGCACTGATGCTGCAGCAACATGAAAACAGATTGCCAGCTCTTTAACACAATGCTTCCTGCATATATTACTTCACAATAGGTAACGTATATTCATTTATTATTTTATTAATTATTCATTGGCATACAAAAAAAAACACAACGCTGCTAATAGCACACAAACAACCAAGAGCCTCGCAATGAGCACCCGAAGGCGCTCAGAGCAAAGCTCGCAATGAGTGCAAAGGATCTTGAAACACCAACAAAATTAATGTCGCACACCAACAACATTACCTGCCTTACAATCTTATTGCCGTCATTTTTTGACGGGCAAGTCGCTAGTTAATTTATAATAGCAATATTTAATATGAAATTCATTTTTAGACTCCAGAAGTTTATCTCCACATTGAGAAGGTTATTAATGGGATGGCGAGGAGTTTAGAGATAGGCCTAAATGGTTTGAAGAACAATTAGACTTGATAAAAGAATAAATAATAATTGATAAGCTGTCCTACAGCAAAAGCTTGTAACTACTGTGACAAAGTAAGTCTGTAGCTTATAAAGTTCATTGCGTTGGTACACTTTGCGTATGGAAATGTATCAGCTGTCTGCTAGACAAAGCCACCTTCCCACATTGACCTTATAGTGGGTGGAGACCAGCAGCAACTGAGTTAGAACTTTATAAAGAAGTTTATTGTTGAGTATCACTTTTTTAAGACATTAATTATGTATTTTATTAATGATCAGTGCATAATTAGAACATCTAGCTCATGAGGTCAAACTCAGAAGCGCTTAGTCTATTATACTGGGTATGTGAATACAAAGAGCTGTAATTTCCTCCCTTTTTCATTTCCCAAAGCATATAAATGCAGAGCAGGGACCCTACAGTGCAGTCTAATTTAATTATTTACCATGGAAAGATCTGCACAGAAAGAACCAGTGTAGGTGTTGCCAATTAGCCCAGGTTTAGGAAGTAACGCTTGTTGCAATCAAATTTGTTAGTCTTTGCTAATTGAAATCAGTCAGTGTTATTATGTAATGTTCTTGTACAGGTGAATTGGTTTAAAGTACAGTATGAATTAAAGGTTATGAAATCGTGTTCTTTAAACATTAAAGCTGAAATTGGTGGCAAAATAAATTGAGTCACTGACCTTTACAGGTAATTTTTTTCCAACATACCATAATGTCTTGCACTCTAAAGTAATCTATTTTCTTTTCTCAAGATTCAATCTACTGTCATGATCTGTAGCATTCTTAGAACACTATAATTAATTGAGCTGAGTACTTTTGATCACATAACAACCCCATGAGACATCCTTGAATCATTTAATACGCACCAGTGAAATAGATGACCATATTTCAAGTGTCACAGCACTGCCAGTTCTTGGCATACCATTATATGAAGTAATCATTTAATCCAAACAGGTAGAATTACATTAATCACTTTTACAAGGAAGAAACATTGGAAATAAATTATTTCTTTTTTAAAGCTCATTCGGTTAAAAATTGCAAGGGAACAATAAATATAAATTTAGCTAAACGATAAAAGGCTCTCATACTGTATTTAAGCCTAAACATTGTTATTTTTAATACTGACTGAAGTACTTATGTGATCAGAAAAACTAATATGAAAAAATGAACATGTTATTAGAACATATAACTAAGTTTTTATTTGCAACTTTCCCACTGTTCCATATAACCATAGGGGTAGATTCACTATAACACTGCTTCTGATACTGTGTTCCATGGAAAAATGGAATCCAGTAAGGGAAAAAGGGTTTCCACAAAATGATTTCCCCAAATGATTTCCCTTGGTGGACTTAATGGAAGTGGATGCCATCCCATAGATCACACTACTAAAACAGCCCATTCTCTAGTGTGTGTCTTTCAGAACTAGGAAACACATTTAGTAGAATGTGTAACAAATTATTTCCGTGTTGTTTTCCATTTTGCATTTGCTTTAATCATTATTTAAGAGAAAATTAGTTTTGTATATCTGAAAAAAAATTTAAAACAGATTTTTTTTTTACTTTGATGTTATTATCTTTTTCTGACCACATTGGATTTATATAAAGCTGTATACACTATTCTCATATTCATCTATATTTTCGAGTATGTTTTTTCTATGTAATAAATCTATTTATTTTTTACATGGTTAGTGCTTTTTTGTGCTTCCATTTTTTCTGTCCTAATTATCTTCTGAAAAGTTTTACACACAGAGTTTTCTTTTCTGTACCTGTTCAATGAATTAATATCAGAAAACCTATTCCATACTTCTACTACCCTTTCTGTAAGTTTACCTAGTTGCTAATTGTTACGCCCGCCTGATTTGGGGGACTACGCTCACCTCAATTCTCTCTCTCTGTATGGGTCGCAACTTTTTGTTCAGATCTCGACACCAGCAGACACTTCAGATGACAGCATCATTTCTGAAGAGACGGGCACCAACAGACCCCTTTTCTTAGGATCTAAGAATCACACACCATGTACTTTTGATTAGTACAAGCAGACTCTGACACCACCTTTGTTTAGTGTGTCCAAAATCAGAGCCACTTCTTTATTGTTACAGAGATATCTAAAAACAATTTCATTCCCCTCACATGCCAGATCTCTACTTACAGGGTTATAAAACTATACTTCCCCCTTCCAGACTAAAGCAAGAGCAGTCACACGTGGCCGATCGCAGGGCCATATAAATTATTTAGAATTATTTAACCCTTTGAATATCCCAGATATGAGTGTTAAGAAAGTTGTTAGTACCTTCGGACCACACATATAATAACTAGTGAACGCCAAACAGTCCAGTGGGCCCTTGCGTTCATAACACTAATATTTCAGGTAAAATGAAGTTTAGAGTTTATTTGCCCACAGTATATTTGTTCATTTATTTCTGCAATAATAAATATAAAATAAGTATTGAAAATAACCTTTACCTCTCAGTTTATTTTCAAATAATTTATTTAGTTACCCATTTGAGAGTATAAATTCCTGGTGCCCAAAGGGGAATTTCTGATTTTAGGTGATGTAAAACTTGTATATGATGTCATTATGGAGTCAGCAATTCAGCAGTGAGAGCAGGAACTTTGGTCTTTTCGGTTACTCACTTCATACCAGATCAATGTAATATTACATATTTCTAAAAGAAGGTTGAGTTTATATGATGATCAAATAATCTATTTTGGATAGAAACATGTAGAACTTTAGCACATTTTACATATTAATATCGTTAAAAATATTTTTTTACAGAATGATATTGTTAAAATGGCCACTCTTTTAAGCCATATAAATGGTCTTTCGTGTGGTTACCCCTTCAAATCTTTTTGTTGTTCTTTGTTTTTCAGCCTTGCCAAATAGTAAAGACACATACAGTATACTTTGGTTCAGTGCCCCCAACTTCCTAGAAGCTTAGAAATCTGTTCTCAAGAAATACAAATAATGAGACCTTAAAGAATGTGTACAAATGTAGAAATGCTATCATATGTCAAAGTAAAATTAATCAGTACCCTGTATTCCATAAAAGAGAAATAAGAGGATTTACTAATTATTACTCATCTTGGTGAACTGCTGAATTAGAGACCCCAGTGATAAAAAAAACATTATTAAATATATTTCCATAACATTCTTCCGGCATCTGGTTTCATGTGCTAAAGGTAAGTAATATCTACATAATCATGTCATTATTTCTCCTGTACCAGCAAAAGATTGCTTAAGGTCATTTCATTTCAGAATTCAGAACCAGTGAGTAAGGAACCAAAAATACAATACTGCATAGACTAGCAAAGTTAAAAACTGCTGCAAATTGGCAGTATATATACCTGTAAGAACTGATTTGAGATGTCAGAAAAAATAGCATAAAAGCATAGAGCAGTACTATAATATTTTGGGTCATGGACACAGGATATGTAGTGATGAAATGTGTTACTATTTATATATTGATGGTGCTGTAATCCTAAAATATCCTTTTTGTTACCATATATCAAAAATGACAAAATGTCACTTAAAGGAACGTAGACATCAAGTTGGAAGTTTATTAAAATCCAAGCATTTGTGGCCCTGTTCTGCAGCATGATAGATTTGTTTTATTTCCATGTCCTTTTGATGGAGTCAATCCACAAGTTAAGGGTAAGAACAATATTGTATCTGCTAAATGCATCTCTTTCTCTGCATTGGTAGAATGCTTGGAAATATTAACCCTGTGCACCAAAAGAGATTGTTTTTCTCTATAATGTCATAGCTTTTTCCATGAAAAAAGCAGACAGCATCAGCTAGCTCAAGGCAGACATGTTGTTGTTGTAGTTTAGTCGTTCAGTCGCGTCCGACTCTCTGTGACCCTATCGACTGCAGCATGCCAGGTAAATCTCTCAGTCACTGCCCCTCTGAGCTCCATAAAGTTCATGTTCATTGCTTCAGTGACCTCATCTATCCATCTCTGCCTTTGGTATGCCCTTCTTCTTGTGCCTTCAATCCTTCACTAGGGAATCCTGTTTTCTCATGATATGGCTCATGATCATACCTTCTAGTGTACAGTTTGTCTTGATTTCCTGAAGTACTGATATATTGGATCTCCTTGTAGTCCAAGGAACTTTAAGTAGTTTTCGGCAACACAACAATTCAGGTGTCAGGTCTATGGCCCTCAGACTTTTTTTATGGCCCAGCTATCACATTTGTATCTTACCACTGAGAATACCATAGTTCTAACTATGTGGACCTTTTGTTGCTAGTTTAGTATCCTTAATTCTTACTAGCTTGTCCAAGCATGCCATAGCTTTCCTTCCCAGAAGCAAAACATTTTTTAATCTCATGGCTACAGTCAATGTCTGAAGAGATCTTGAATCCCAGGAAAATAAAATTTGTCACTGCCACAACTTCTACCCCGTCTTTTTGAAAGGAACTGAGATTACTGTTTACCATGATCTTCATCTTTTTAATGTTGAGCAGCAGGCCAGCATTTGCACTCTTCTTTTACCCTCATCAATAGGTCCACTTAGTTCCTCTTCACTTTCAGCCATCAAAGTAGTATCATCTGCGTATGTGAGGTTGTTGATATTTCTTCCAGCAATATTGATTCCGACTTTGGATTCATCCAGCCCAGCCTTACGCATGATGTACTCTGCGTATAAGTTGATTAAATAAAGTGACGATATACATCCTTGTTGCACACATTTTTCAATCTTGAACTATTTTGTTGTCCCATGTTCGGTTCTGACCGTGACTTCTTGGTCCACATACAAATTCTTCAGGAGGAGGATGAAATGATCAGGTACTCCCATCTCTTTAAGAACTTGCTACATTTTGTTGTGATCCACACAGTCAAACGCTTTCGAATAGTCTATGAAGCAGAAATGTTTTTCTCAAACTCCCTTGCTTTCTTTATTATTCACCGGATGTTGGCAATTTGATCTCTTGTGCCTCTTCCTCTGCAGAACCCGGCTTGCACATCTGGTAGTTCCTGGTCCATACAGTGGGGGGGGGGGGGGGGGGGGGAGAAAGTATTTGATCCCCTGCTGATTTTGAACGTTTGTCCACTGACAAAGAAATGATCAGTCTATAATTTTAATGGTAGGTGCATTTTAACAGTGAGAGACAGAATAACAAAAATAAGAACAAGAAAAACGCATGTAAAAAAAGTTAGAAATTGATTTGCAGGTCAATGAGGGAAATAAGTATTTGACCCCTTCATCTTAGTACTTGATGGCAAAACTCCTATTGGCAATCACAGAGGTCAGATGTTTCTTGTAGTTGGCCACCAGTTTTGCACACATCTCAGGAGGGATTTTGTCCCACCCCTCTTTGTAGATCCTCTCCAAGTCATTAAGGTTTCCAAGCTGATGTTTGGCAAGTTGAACCTTCAGCTCCCTCCATAGGTTTTCTCTGGGATTAAGGTCTGGAGACTGGTTAGGCCACTCCAGGACCTTAATGTGCTTCTTCTTGAGCAACTCCTTTGTTGCCTTGGCTGTGTGTTTTGGGTCATTGTCATGCTGGAATACCCATCCACGACCCATTTTCAATGCACTGGCTGACGCAAGGAGGTTCTCACCCAAGATTTGATGGTACATAGGGACATCGTCCCTTTGATGCGGTGCAGTTGTCCTGTCCCCTTAGCAGAAAAACACCCCCAAAGCATAATGTTTCCACCTCCATGTTTGACGGTGGGGAGGGTGTTCTTAAGGTTATAGGCAGCATTCCTCCTCCTCCAAACACGGCGAGTTGATATCAAAGAGCTCGATTTTGGTCTCATCTGACCCCAACACTTCCCCCAAATTCTCCTCTGAATCATTCAGATGTTCATTGGCATACTTCAGATGGACCTTTACATGCTTTTTTGAGCAGTGGGACCTTGCGGGCACTGCAGGATTTCAGTCCTTCACGGTGTAGTGTGTTACCAATTGTTTTCTTGGTGACTATGATTCCAGCTGCCTTGAGATCATTAACAAGATCCTCCCATGTAGTTCTGGGCTGATTCCTCACTGTTCTCAGGATCATTGAAACTCCACGAGGTGAGATCTTACATGGAGCACCAGAGCAAGGGAGACTAACAGTTATTTTGTGTTTCTTCCATTTGCGAATAATTGCACCAAATGTTGTTACCTTCTCACCAAGCTGCTTGGCGATGGTCTTGTAGCCCATTTCAGCCTTGCATAGGTCTACAATCTTGTCCCTGACATCCTTGGACAGCTCTTTGGTCTTGGCCATGGTTTGGAATCTGATTGATTTTGATTGCTTTTGTGGACAGGTGTCTTTTATACAGGTAACAAGCTGAGATTAAAAGCACTCCCTTTAAGAGTGCTTGTAATCTCAGCTCGTTACCTGATTTATAGGGGATCAAATACTTATTTCCCTCACTGACCTGCAAATCAATTTATAACTTTTTTTACATGCGTTTATCTTGGGTTTGTTTTTTGTTATTCTGTTTCTCACTGTTACAATTCACCTACCATTAAAATTATAGACTGATCATTTCTTTGTCAGTGGACAAACGTTCAAAATTAGCAGGGGATCAAATACTTTCCCCCCCCCACTGTATATTGTTGGAGTTGAGCTTGTAGGATTTTAAGCATTATTTTTCTAGCATATTAAATAATGCAATTGTTTGATACTTGGAGCACTCTTTGGCACTGCCTTTTTTGTGATTGAGATGTAGACTGATCTTTCACAGTCTATTGGCCATTTTAGTTTTAGTTTTCCAAATTTGTTGCCATAAGGCAAGCAACACTTTCACAGCATCATTTTGTAGAATTTTGAATAGTTCAACAGGGATTCCATCAAGGCCTGCAGCCTTTGAAAATCCCAGTGTTCTTGTAGTTATCTATTGACTTACCCATTATGTTATCTTCTACAATCTCTTTACATTGCTCATTGTAGAATGTTTGATTGTCTGTTCTTGCTATCATCTGGAATTCTGCATTCAGTTGGACAAATCTTTTCCTTTCCCCATTACCTTTGGTTTTCTTTCATAGTTACATAGTTACATAGTAATTAAGGTTGAAAAAAGACTTTCAGTCCATCAAGTTCAACCTTCAACCTCTCCTCTGATCTTCAATATGCGGATTAGTTATTAATTAATCAGTTGTTAATTAATTGTTAATTAATTATTAATCAACTATTTTTTTTTCTTATTTCATTTTTTTTTAAATGATTAATTAATCCAGAGGAAGGCAAACAGAAAAATAAACCCAATAGTCTCAAAGGGGAAAACAAATTAATTCCTTCCTGACCCCAGATACCTGGGTACTGAAATGAGAGGACAATAGTATTGATTCTCTGAACAATTGTTTGCTGTGTGATTCCATATCCCTGACATGGTCACTTGTAATTGGCTGTGGTGATTGTTTCCTGCAGATAAACATTGAGCTGTATCATGATCATTGTGGATCATGGCTAATATCATATAGTTACACAGTTACATAGCATTTGAGGTTGAAAAAAGACTTTCGGTCCATCAAGATCAACCTTTTTAGATCTCCTCTGATCTGCCATATGCAGATTAATTGTTAATTGTTAATTGATCCAGAGGAAGGCAAACAGAAAAAAAAACAAGTGAAACTTTGCCAATTGTCTCAAAAGGGGGAAAAAAGATAAAATTCCTTCCTGATCCCAAATACTGGTGATCGGATTTCTCCCTGGATCAATACTCTCTCTCTAATTATCCAGGATAACCCTGAATACCCTTTTTAATTAGAAATAAATCCAGTTCCCTTTTAAAGTTATGTATTGAATCTGCTGTCACCACCTCCTCTGGCAGAGAATTCTACAGATTAACCACCGTTACTGTGAAGAACCCTTTTCTTTCTTTAAGGTGGAAAGCATGTCATTATCTGATTTAATTACCTTGCACAACTGTGTGTCATCAGCGAAAATGGAGACACTACTTTCCAGTCCCACCTCTAAGTAATTAATAAATATGTTAAAAAGGAGAGGACCTCCATTTACCACATTAGTCCAATCGGAGTATGTTCCATTTACAACAACCCTTTGCTTCCTGTCTTTTAGCCAGCTCTCAATTCATGAGCAGATATTTACTGCAATTCCTGTATCCCTACATCCACTGAGTTGCCTTGATCCAGGTCCCTACTAACCTCCTCATAGAAACTAATTTGATTTGTTTGACATGACCTATACCTCATAAATCCATGTTGACTCCTACTTATAATCCTGTTCAAATTGACATATTCTTGTATATTATCCCCTATTAACCCTTCTAAAAGCTTCCCCACTACAGAAGTGAGGCTCAATGGTCTCTAATTCCCCAGATTTGCTCTTGCTCCCCTTTTAAATATAGGTATCACATCTGCTTTTCTCCAGTCATCTGGTAGAGACCCTGTGTTGACTGAATCTTGAAAAATTTAATATAATGGTTTGGTTATTACAGAACCCAGTTCCTTCAGTACCCTTGGATGTATTCCATCAGAACCCGGGGCTTTATTAACATTTATTTCTTCCAACCTCTTTTGGATTACTTCCTGCGTTAACCAATTATTTTGCAAAGGTAGTGTAGCCTCACTGTGTTGCAGTATCCCAACCATTGGTACCTCCATTGTGTATACCAAAGAAAATAACCTATTTAGCTCATCTGCCTTTTCCTGGTCACTAATTATCAGATGGCCTGTGTCACATTGTAATGTTCATATAGCTTCCTTCCTCGCCTTCTTCCCATTAATATACTTAAAAAATATTTTAGGGTTATTCTTACTCTCTTTTGCAATTAATTTTTCATTTTCTATTTTAGCCAGTCTAATATCCCTTTTGCAAGCCTTGTTGATTTCCTTGTGCTCCGGGAAAGCAGTCTCTGTCCCCTCTTGTTTGTATAATTGAAATTCCCTCTGTATCTTGATCTTTAAATCATTGTTAAGCCACATTGGATGTGATTTACTCCTTTTACTTTCATTCCCACTTGGTATATGGTAATAAGTATGTATATTTAGTAAGGATTTAAATGTTGTCCATTTATGTTCAGTGTTTTTACCTATCAGTTCTCTGTCCCAGTCTATACTTTGTATTGCTGCCCTTAGACCGTTAAAATCTGCCCTTTTAAAATTAAGAGTTTTTGTTGGCCCCTTAAAATGTTTTTTTTTTTAATTCAATCTCAAATGAGACTGTGTTGTGATCACTGTTTCCGAAAGGCTGCCCTATTTCAACATTTGATACTATATCAACAATATTTGTGATGACTAAATCTAAGATAGCTTCATTTGTAGTAGGCTCTTGTATAACCTGAGCCAGATAATGATCCCTCAGTGTACCCAAGAACCTGCTCCACTTGAACTGCTGGTCTCATTTATCCAGTTTATTTCAGGGTAATTACAATCTCCCATTATTAGAACTTGCCCATGCTTAGCTGCATTTCCAATCTGTAACAACAATTGTATTTCCTCAATTTCAGCTATATTTTGGGGTTTATAACATACTCCTACTAATATTCTTTTGGAATTTGCTGCTCCGCTATTTAACTCTACTCACAAACATTCAACATTATCACTAGTTCCGCCATAAATATCTTCTCTGACTATAGGCTTAAAGTCAGGGTTAACATACAGACAAATCCCTCCTCCTCTTTTACCATTGCACCTATCTTTCCTAAATAGGTTATAACCATCCAGATTAACAGTCCAGTCATGAAATTCATCCCACCACGTTTCCGTAATGACTAATAAATCCTATTTTTCATTAATTGCTAATAATTCTAACTCTCCCATTTTTCCTGGCAAGCTTCTGTCATTAGCAAGCATACACCTTATGCTATGAGTCTGTAGTGCTGAAGTGTCTGCCACTGTACATGAGTTACTTAGTGCTAGTTCCCTATTGACTATACTACCCCACCCCAATTCCCTCGCCTATGAGTTGTTAATTCATCCCTTATACCCTCTACACTTTCTACCCCATTACTTATATCTAGACCCTCACCCCCACCTACTAGTTTAAAAACTCCTCTAGCCTTTCTACCATTATATTCCCTAGCACAAAAGCTCCCTCATCATTAAGGTGCAATCCATCCCTGCTGTAGAGATTGTTCCAAAGTTAGAAGTCAGCCCAGTGCTCTAAAAACCCCAAACCTCTTTAGTGCACCACATCGTTAGCCACGCATTAACCTCCCTAAGCTCCTTCTGCCTCCCTGGGCTAGCACGTGGCACTGGTAGTATCTCAGAAAATACTACCTTGGAGGTCCTTGCCTTCAGCTTATTACCTAGTTCTTTAAAATCACTCTTTAGGACACTCCATCTTCCACTAACTTTGTCATTGGTACCAATATGTACCAAGACCGCCGGTTTATTTCTAGCCCCTCCCAATAATTTGTCTACCCGATCTACAACATGCCAAACCAGAGAACCTGGAAAACAGCAAAATGTTCGATTGCTGGGAACTGGGTGACAAATAACCCTGTCTACCTTCCTAATAATAGAGTCCCCTACCACCAAAAGCTTTCTGTTGCTCTGCCTATTCTCCCCCCCCCCCCACTCCTCCAGTAGAACTGTTCTCCCGGCTGTTAGAGGGAACAGCTATATCTGGCATTCCTGAATGGACATCCCCAACAGTCACTCAATCTGGCAAATATGTTGGTGTTTGCCAACTCAGAACTGGCCTGCCTCCTCCTGTTCTCCCTGATTCCCCTTCTAACTGTAACCCAGCTACCTCCCTGGACATCCTCACTAGCCCCAGTTCCACCCCCCATGCTAGGCCCAGCTAAACTGTGCTCAGTAAGCACCAACTGCCTTTCCAGTGGAGCAATATCACTAAGTGCTGCAATTCTCCTCTCCAGTACTCCAGTTTGAGCTTCCAGTGAGGCAACATGCCCACACCTCTCACAGAGGTATGGACCCTGGATCATCTGTTCAATATTGCATACATATGGCAGGATGTACACTGAGTGAGGTTGCCACTGGACTGACTCATAATTATTATTATTAGCTACAAAAATTCATTGGGAAGAATAAAGAATATAAAATAATATATTTGTATAAAGTTTTGTAAAAAAAAAAATGTTAGCGGATAAAGCTTAAAGAGTGTTTCACTATTAAATGCTTCCGGGTTTCGATATAGAGCTTTTCAAAGGTATGAGAAATAGCTTGAGAGTACACGCAGCGCTCTTGTGACTTATCAGATATTTCTGCCAATCTCTGTGGGTTATTCAAAATAGTCTAGCATTTACTGAGGAAACTCCAGTAATATTTAAAAAAATTCAATTCACTCAGATGTTATATTAAGGGGGCATAGAATGGAGACAAAAAAAAGATGGATTGGAAGATAGATAGATAAGACAGAGAGAGCATTTAGCTTGAAGCAAATTCCAGAGAAGCAAAGTCCAGCATGGATTATGTATAATGGTACTGGATTACGAGAGCAATGCCTTTGTGGACATATTTGAATGTCCTTGCCCATAAAGTCAGTGCATTCATTTTTGGAGGGTTGTTGTCCATTTGCCCCCATGCACCAGCCGCCCCTGGGCAGTATCCTAATGACTGAGCCCAATAACTTAGCCTGATTCTCTACAGATAGGTGAGAGAGACTGAATTGACTCCTCAGCATACATGTTCCCTGGAGGCTGGCTGTGTAAATACACTTAAATGTGACCACACTGTTCCAAGTTCAAACCTTACACCAGCCCTGCTCTGCCATGCCATGCTGTCTGGAGATGGGCCCATCAGCTGCATATCGTGGCAGGTTGCCAAAATAAGTTCTTTCAAGTGTTAAGAGCATAACCGGACAGGAAGAAGAAAGGCTTGAACAGAAGGAGACAGAGAGGAAAATCCTTGGCTACATATTCTCCTACACCATTTATATTTTTTGTCTGTATACAATCGTGCTCTTCCTCTGAACATGTCAGAACAAGGTATACAACTTGATTTTGGATGGGAGGTTAAAATCTTTTCAATAAATGAGAAATGAAAGAGGAATTCCTCAGAATAAATGGCTAGAATACCATGCGTTTACCTCAATATTAGAGAAACTCGAATATAAACAAATTCAAAGACCACTTTCAAAATTGTAAATAATAATTTATGAAAATGATAAGAAGCTTGCAATAACATCTTGTCTTAAAGCATTGAGAGCAATGAGAGAAATAAAGAAAACCTAAAAAATTGTTAGTTGGGAAGAAGATCTTAATAAATATTGGAATTATAACATTTGGTTTAAAGCCTTTGAACTAACTGCTAAAGTAGTTAAGTGTGTAACTTTGAGGGAGACATATTTTAAAATTACTCAAAGATGGCATCTGCCACTAAGGCTGATTTCACACTTTACAACACATATAATAGTTGTCAAACTACGAAACGTCGTCACGCAAACCACGAAACGTTTTCACGCAAGAACTGCGTCCCTCGGGAAGCGAGGGACCCAGTTCAGGCCACAATTGCGGACCCTCGCAAAGTGAGGGGCCGCATTTGCGGAAGGTGGAGGCTCCAACGTCGGATGTAATGAGCCGAAGGAATCACAGTTTATCTTACACTTTTATCTTTTACTAAAAGTTAACATTTATTGGTATCACTAAAATCTTTTAAAGCACATTAGACAACTCACATGGAAATTAATATAAAAAATATACTTAGGGTTAAGTAACCAGGGAACGGGAAACCCCTTTAAAGTAATTACTACCGCCTTTCCCTAGTACCTCATGAGTTAAAAAATATAATGTACAAGTTCCATTCAAAGTTTCTTTGATTTGGATAACTTTCCATAGCTTTTTTTTTTGCTTTGGAATATTTGCTCTAGCGAAACTTCCCTACATAAGATAACTATTTACATAGTTACATAGTTACATAGTTACATAGTAATTAAGGTTGAAAAAAGACTTTCAGTCCATCAAGTTCAACCTGTTAAGATCTCCTCTGATCTGCAATATGCGGATTAGTTATTAATTAAATTATTGATTAAATAATTATTAATAGTATAGTATTGGAGGATGAATAAAGAGTTAGTCCATCAAGTTCAACCTTTTTAGATCTCTATTGATCTTTTTAATTTGGACTATTTATTATTATTGTTAATTGATCCAGAGGAAGGCAAACATAAAAAAAAAAAAACATTGAAACTTTGCCAATTGTCTCATAAGGGGAAAAAAAAGCAAAATTCCTTCCTGACCCCAGAAACTGGCGATCAAATTTCTCCCTGGATCAATATTCCTTGCTAGTTATCTAGGATAGCCTTGAATGCCCTCTTTATTCAGAAATATATCTAACCCCTTTTTGAAGTTGTCTATCGAATTCGCTGTCACCACCTCCTTTGGTAGAGAATTCCACAGTTTAACCACCCTAACTGTGAAGAACCCTTTTCTTTGTTTAAGGTGAAATCTTTTTTCCTCTAACCTCAACGGATGTCCTCTTGTCAGTTGAAAATCTCTTGCTACAAAAAGTTCACTTGACAAAGCCTTATATTGACCCTGGATGTATTTATATAATGTAATCATATCTCCTCTTAGACGCCTTTTTTCTAGCGAAAATACGTTTAATTTTGCTAGTCTTTCTTCATAACTTAGCCCCTCCATTCCCCTTATTAGTTTTGTAGCCCTTCTCTGTACTTTTTCCAGCTCTAAAATGTCTTTTTTATGAGGTGGTGCCCAAAATTGTACTCCATATTCCAAATGAGGGCGTACTAGAGATTTGTATAGTGGCAGAATTATATCTTCTTCCCTGGCTTCTATACCCTTCATAATACATGCTAATATTTAATTTGCCTTTGCAGCCGCTGCTTGGCTTTGAGCGCTGTTACCTAGGTGGTTGTCCACTAGTACTCCCAAATCCCTTTCAATATCTGATACCCCTAGATTTGCTCCATTAAGATTATAGATGTCGTGGGTATTGTGCCTTCCCAAATGCATAACCTTACATTTATTTGTATTAAATCTCATCTGCCATTTAGCCGCCCATTTCTCTAATTTATGCAAATCCTTTTGTAGGGAAAGTACATCATTATCTGATTTTATTACCTTGCACAACTTAGTGTCATCAGCAAAAATGGAGACACTACATTCGAGTCCTACTTCAATGTCATTAATAAATATGTTAAAAAGGAGAGGACCCAATACTGAGCCCTGAGGAACCCCACTTATCACATTAGACCAATCGGAGTATGTTCCATTTACAACAACCCTTTGCTTCCTGTCTTTTAGCCAGCTCTCGATCCATGAGCAGATATTTACTGCAATTCCTGTATCCCTTAGTTTGCTCACTAGTCTTCCATGTGGCACTGTATCAAACGCCTTTGAAAAATCTAAAAAGACTACATCCACTGAGTTGCCCTGATCCAAGTTCCTACTAACCTCCTCATAAAAACTAATTAGATTGGTCTGACACGACCTTTCCTTCATAAATCCATGTTGACTGCTACCTATGATCCTGTTCAAATAGACATATTCTTGTATTCTGTCCCTTATTAACCCTTCTAAAAGCTTCCCAACTACAGAAGTGAGGCTCACTGGTCTATAATTCCCCGGATTTGCTCTAGATCCCTTCTTAAATATAGGTATCACCTCTGCTTTTCTCCAGTCATCTGGTAGAGACCCTGTAGTGAGTGAGTCTTTAAAGATTAGATATAATGGTTTGGCTATTACAGAACCCAGCTCCCTCAGTACCCTTGGATGTATTCCATCAGGACCTGGGGCTTTATTAACATTTATTTTCTCCAACCTCTTTTGTATTTCTTCCTGCGTTAACCAATTATTTAGTAAAGTTAGTGTAGCCCCATTATGTTGCAGTGTCCCAACCACTGGTACCTCCCTTGTGTAAACCGACGAAAAGAACCTATTTAGCTCATCTGCCTTTTCCTGGTCACTAATTATCAGATGGCCTGTGTCACATTGTAATGGTCCTATCGATTCCTTCCTGGCCTTCTTCCCATTAATATATTTATAAAATATTTTAGGGTTAGTCTTACTTTCCATTGCAACTGACTTCTCATTTTCTATTTTAGCCAGTCTAATAGCCCTTTTGCAAGCCTTGTTGATTTCCTTATAGTCACATAAAGCTGCCTCTGTTCCCTCCTTCTTGTATAATTTAAATGCATATTTCTTTTTCCTCATCATGATCTTTAAGTCATTGTTAAGCCACATGGGATGTGATTTACTCCTATTAATTTTATTTCCACATGGTACATGCTGATGAGTATGTTTATTTAGAAAGGATTTGAATGTTGTCCATTTATTTTCAGTATTCTTCCCTGTAAGTTCTTTGTCCCAGTCTATATGTTGTATTGCTGCCCGTAGCCCATTAAAGTTAGCCCTTTTAAAATTTAGAGTTTTTGTTGGCCCCTTACAACTCTGTTTTTTGGATTCAATCTCAAATGAGACTGTGTTGTGATCACTGTTCCCCAAGGGTTCCCCTATTTTTACATTTGATATTATATCAATATTACTTGTGATGACTAAATCCAAGATGGCCCCATTTCTAGTAGGTTCTTGTATTACCTGGGCTAGATAATGATCCCTGAGTGTACTCAAGAACCTGCTCCCCTTAGCTGAGCTGCTGGTCTCGTTTATCCAGTTTATATCAGGGTAATTAAAGTCTCCCATTATTAGAACTTGCCTATGCTTAGCTGCATTTCCAATCTGTAACAATAATTGTATTTCCTCACTTTCAGCTATATTTGGGGGTTTATAGCATACTCCCACCAATATGCATTTAGAATTAGCTCCTCCACTATTTAGCTCAACCCACAAGGATTCAATGATGCCGTTAGTGCCAGCATAAATATCTTCTCTAACTATAGGCTTAAATTCAGGCTTAACATGAAGACAGATCCCTCCTCCTCTTTTACCATTTCCCCTATCTTTCCTAAATAGGTTATAACCATCCAGATTAACAGTCCAGTCATGAGATTCATCCCACCATGTTTCCGTAATGCCTATTAAGCCCCATTTTTCTTGTACTGCTAATATTTCTAGCTCATCCATTTTCCCAGGCAAACTTCTTGCGTTTGCAATCATACACTTTATGTTGCTATGGCTCTGCTGTTGTGAAGTGCCTGCCACTGTATTTGAGGCCCCTATTAATATCTCCCTACTTTCTATTGTAACCCTCCCCACTTCTCCTCCCCCATGGGTAAATAATTCATCCCTTTCCCTCTCTACCCTATTTACCCCAATACTTCTATATAGTCCCTCCCCCCCACCTACAAGTTTAAAAACTCCCCCAGCCGTTCTACCATCCTATTCCCTAGCACAAAAGCGCCCTCATCATTAAGGTGCAATCCATCCCTGCTATAGAGATTGTACCCAAGTGAGAAGTCAGCCCAGTGCTCTAAAAACCCAAAACCCTCTGCACTGCACCACTTTTTTAGCCACGCATTAACCTCCCTAAGCTCCTTCTGCCTCCCTGGGCTAGCACGTGGCACTGGTAGTATCTCAGAAAATACTACCTTGGAGGTCCTTGCTTTAAGCTTATTCCCTAATTCTCTAAAATCATTCTTTAGGACACTCCATCTTCCACTAACTTTTGTCATTGGTACCAATGTGTACAAAGACCGCCGGTTCATTTACTTAGGGAACTGGATATTAACATCCAATTATAGTATTGATTATATTTCTTCTCCCAATATGATATTATTATAGTTAGAGTAGTATCTTCTTGTCCCAGAATAAAGCAACTGATAAAAGTATTTGGATGAGTGCTCCTATATATAGATGTTTCTCTCTGTTTGTTCTTATATCTTTGGGATTCACTAAGGTCTCTTCTGGGTATAAATCTCAACTATGGAAGCTAGAGCTAACTAAGCTAAATAGGGTAATCCCTACATGAGGGAATCCCTATTACTCAGTGTGTTTCAAGAGTGAGTTGCTCTCCGATTGTTTGAGCCTTTTATAGTTTGATTATCAAATTAAAAGGTAAACACAAGATAGTTGGAGATTAGCTGAATAGCATCATGTGATTAAATGGGTGTTGTCTGTTGACAAAGCCTATGTGGCTATGAGATGATTTGATTGGATCCAAACCCACAAAAGAATGTAAATAAGGATGGAAGTTGAAGTATTGTAGATCTACCCTCATATATTAATTCAAAGTACCTTAATAAACATATAACAAATATGCCAAAAGTATTACATAAATATAAATTCCACTTTCTGAAACTACAGATAATGTGTATCACCTGACCACTGTCAGTCCTTGATCTATTGTGTAAGAAGTTACTATGAGTGCCTAATCTCAGCAATAGCGCTGCTCCAAACCGGATCACTTGCGACATATGGGGTAACAACCATTCTAACTACAATGTCTAAGTATGTCACTGTTGTTACATTGATCTCTCTGTCTCCACCGTTTAGATATATATGTAAAATGAGGGACTAGCATATTATGATATACAATCTCCAAATAGGCTAATGTGTGAACATTTTTGTTATTTGGACTCTTATACTGTATGTCTGTTTACATGTCAGAACAATGTATACAACTAATATGAAATATGTTTTATGACACTTACTGTTATGGACATCTAGCCAAGAGCCTTTACCGGTTGATTTCTGGAATTTATTGAACATGTTCATTAACAATTCTGCATTTAAGTAACAGATAAAACTGAAACTGGAGTAGGTTGAATGTGAGTAGGAGTAGGTTGAAGGTTTAATCTACTGCTTAAAATACAGAGGTCAGGCATATCTGCATGGCACTGGAATATCTTGAGCAAATAATATAAATCATTTGATGTACAGTAACAGCACTAAGAGGCTTCCTGCTGTGCAGTCTGGATTTTGATTTAATACTTTTTTCTTCAGAAAGATTAAATTATCCAACATAAAACAAGTTTCAATTACACTTTTTATTATTAAATATTGTTTATTATTGAATTAATTAGTTGCCCTCCTTATTGGATTAACTCTGGTAACCACAAATACACTGTTTCAATTTTTAAATCTAAAAAAAAGAGAGAAAATGTATCAAATCTAATTAAATTTATGCAAATTCTGCCAATCATTTGTACTAATCATGAAAGCACTTAGTTAAACTATATTTACCCTTCTGCAAGACTGAATAATGCAGAACAGTATTAATACCTAACATATGCATAGCAAGTTAGCTTAGGTTACTCAGAAGTCAAAGATTTGTGCATATTTGTGATTTAATAGAAGTAACTTTGGATCACTACTAGTGCTACTGCAAATATTTATAAAAGAAAATGTCTTTTTGTGTCAAATGATTAATATTAAAAATCTTAGGAAGTGTACAAAAAAAGTTATTTTTTTATGTAGATGTATATAGCAACAACATGTTTTTAAATATGTAATCATTGAAAATTAAAGGAAATTGTATTCAATATAAATGTTCTAACAAGGTTTACCTATGTATTGCTAAATATAATTATCATATAAATTACACTTTACTTACTTTTAACAAGCTAACATATTAACACTCTTCCAGCTTATGGAACAAAGCTCATTTAACCTGTATACTCTCCTGCAGAGGCTCACATGCTGTTAATTGGTTGAATGGTTAAAAGTAAGTTATGTGATAAATTTGACAACCACAACGAGCATGAAAAACTGATTTAAATAAAACAAGATAGAACATTGAAATAAATATAAACATTAAGAGAACGCCCTGCTGCCGATGTGCCTGGAGTGGAACGGAGAGTCCACTGCTGCAAAGAACAATTCAAAATATTAACTTAGAGAATTCGA
Source organism: Discoglossus pictus (assembly GCA_027410445.1). NCBI lineage: Eukaryota > Metazoa > Chordata > Amphibia > Anura > Alytidae > Discoglossus > Discoglossus pictus. The sequence goes on from CM050166.1 coordinate 88,273,473, forward strand.
ACTAGGAACCAAGCCAAACTGAACATGGTCAAATATGAGATGACAAAATTAAACACTGATATCCTGGGAATTAGTGAACTCAAATGGACTAGAATGGGACATTTCATATCAAACAGGCACCAGGTCTTCTGCTGTGGTCAAGAATCCAGCAGAATAAATAAAGTAGCCCTCATAATCAATCAAAGGGTGGCCAAAGCAGTACTCAGTTACAATGCAAAAAATTACATATTTCAATTTGAATTCAAGGCAAGCCATCACATTGATCCAAGTCTATGCTCCAACCATGGATACTGTAGATGCTTAAATTGTCCAATTCAACACGGATATTAAACACCTCCTAGATATAACACCAAGAAAAGATCTTAGGAGATTGGAATGCTAAAGTAGGGAACCAAGAAATACTGGAGTATCAAGCAAGTTTGGCCATAAAGTACAAATTGAAGTAGGTCAGAGGTTATTATAATTCTTCCCTCTTGCAATAGCCTCAGAGATGAATCTACACAAAGACATCACCAGATGGACAATACAGAAATCATATTGACGATATACTTGGAGGAGCTCAATATAGTCAGCAAAAACAAGAACTGGAGTTTAATGTGGCTCAGATCATAAGCTTCTCATTGCATAGTTCAGAATTAAACTGATGAAAAGTGGCAAAATCATCAGACCAAGTAGATATAAATAAATAATATCCCTTGTGAATTTGCAGTGGAAGTAAATAATATATTTAAGGGACTAGACATGAAAGGTAGATTGCCTGAAGAACTTTGGTCTGAAGTTTGCAACATTATCAAGGAAAGAGCAACAAAGAATATACCTAAAAGGAAAGAATCTTAGAATGCAAAATGGATATCCGATGAGGCTTTGAAAGTAGCCCAGGAAAGAAGGAAAGCAATGTGTAGTAGAGAATGGAAAATATTTGTACGACTGAAAGGAAAATTCCAGAGAACAGCAAGAAGAGACAACCATACATTTTATAATGATGTATACAGATAGAAAAATGTTACAGACTGGGAAATTCACTCGATCTCTTCAAGACAATTGGGGATCTCAAGTAAACATTTCATGCCAAAGTGGATGTGATATAAGATAAACATTGGTATGGATTAAACATAATTATTATCTCTCTTTTATTTAGCACCAACACATTCCGTAGCACTGGTTTACAGTAAAACAATGATAAGACAATAGGTAATTTGACAGACTGTAACGAAAGGAGTTGATGACCCTGCCCTTGAGCTAACAATAATATATATGACTTAGAGCTCACAAGTTTACAGACTAAATAATTAATTAAACACAATTTTAAGTAATTAAAAGGAAGAAACAAGAGGCTTGACAAGTAATTAAAAATAGAGTAGAGGGTTAATTAGTGATTAAGTGTGTGGGTGTATCAGCTGTGAAAGATGGAGGTGATAGTGTTAAACCTCTAGGATAAAGTATCACAAATCATAGGTGGGTGGGTGTTTACAGGGTAGTTGGGAGGGCATGTTATCTGAGTACAGAGGCAGAAGAGTGGTGGTGGTGTGTAGCTCTAGGTATTAAGGTAAAATAAACTAAGGTGAATGAAGCACATCAAATAAAGAAGATGTGGCCGGAATACACAGAAAATGTATACAGGAAGGATGTTAACCGCATTAAAAACCTTAGTCGTTTGTCCAATGAACTGGAGCCAGACATCTTGGAGAGTGAAGTGAGATGGGCCCTGTGAAGCCTTGCTGATAACCAGGATACAGGAGTTGATGGAATCCCAGCTGAACTATTCAAAATCCTACAAAAATCATGCTGTGAAAGTGTTGCTTGCCTTATGCCAACATCCTTGGAAAACTCAACAGTGGTCAGTAGACTGGAATAAGGTCAGTCTACATTCCAATCCCAAAAAAGGAAGTGCCAAATAGTGCTCCAATTATAGAACACTTGCACTCATTTCACATGCAAGCAAGGTAATGCTCGGCTCCAACAAAATATGGACTGAGAATTACCAGATGTGAAAGCTGGTGTAATGATATAGGAATCACAAAGTTGTGGAGACCAGTAGCCAAGGTCAGCAATAATCCAGTTCAGCAACTTGTAGGTTAAACAGGAACAAGCTTTTATTGAAGGGATCAGGAACCAACAATAATCTGGCAAGGTACATTTGACAGGAAGTGCCTTATATAGGCCAAGGACCAGACACCTCACCAGACACAGCTGAAGAGACTTAGGTACTGATACAATTGCTAGCAGAGTCAAGCTTATAAGGTCTCAATTCACAAAAGGCAGGCTGGTGCAGTGGTAGGGAAGAGGTATAACAGCCTGGGGACTAGGGTTCAAAACCCAGCAGAGTCAATTCCTCACAGCTGGGTTTCATAGAAGCAGAGGCACAAGAGATCAAATTGCCAATATCTGCTGGATAAAAGAGAAAGCAAGAGAGTTCTAGAAAAAAAAATTCCTCTGCTTCATAGACTATTCTAAAATCTTTGACTGTGTGGATCATAACAAATTGTGGTTCTTAAAGAGATGGGAATACCAGACCATCTCATCTACTTCCTGAGGAATCTGTATGTGGACAACTGGATGGTTCAAGATCAGGAAATAAGATTATAAAGATTATAAATGTTTGTATTTACAACCCCCAAAAATACTTTTTAGATCATTATTACATTGCCAACTTTTAAACAAATTATGATGAATTATTTGATACAAGTGGGCAACAATTTCTAAAAAAGACTGTGTCATAACCTCAAAATGCAACATAAATCAAAATTGTTTTGGATGTACAGAATTTCATAAAATTGACAATAAATGTCCATCTGATCCCTCCTAAAATACAAATTTTGCAAACAGATACACAAGATCAATGCAAAGTTGGAAGCTCAGAAAAAATTAGGTTATAATGGAACGTTCGAAAGAACCATAACTATTAGAGCACCACTGTGCTCTAATTATAATAAGCAGATGTATATAAATGTGAAAAGTAAAAAAAAATGCAGAAATGCAGATAGAATCACATATTTAAAGTAAAATCAAAAATGGTGCATGTCTCTTACAATAAGCTCAGCATTAGAAACTGAGGAGTTATCGGATTCTAATTTAAACTGGTATTGCTCCAGTGATGTTAGCTGTCTAAACGTGTAGGGCAGCATGATAAGGCATAAAACAAAGGAAGTTTTTTTTTTTTTACATTTATTAAAATGTCTGTGATTCAAAGGTAGGTTTAGTCCTCATCTGGACACACAGCTCTATAGATGCCAGTGAAACTTAATTACTTCGGCTGGTATCTTCACTGTGCCCTAAACAATTAAAATATTCTTCAGAAGGAATTCTGAGAAGGAGCAGAGATAGGAAATAGCATTGGGGTGGAATTAACACAAAAAGAGAAATCATGAATATTTGTTGTATGCACAATATTATTCTGTTGATTGTTTAGGCTAATTAATTTTGATAGGTTAAAATTGTTGTGTTTTGGATTATTTGTTTAGAAGAAATATAAAATCTTCTTCCATGCAAATTACTGGAGTAACATAGCACACATATATACTAAGAAAAACATAGAAAACATTTTTACTAATTTGTAAGAGAATGTAAAGGATACATGTGCCCATTAGCTAATATCTGTCATTCAGTTCAATTCAATTATTATAACGTCTGTTAACAGGTCACACAGTACCAATGCATTTTTTAAAGCTGGAACAAAGCGATATATTGATATAATGGTTAATAGTATGACGTTAAAACAAATAACAGTATGATATAAATTGTAGCAGAAGTTGGTGACTCATTCATTTCAGTATTTGGAAGCTTTTTACTATTCTCTATCAGCTTTTATTGTGTTATCAGGTTAGCTTTTTATGATATGGAATATCAGAACAACTGATGCAGTAATTTCAGATCAACAGGATAACTGTCTAGGGAGCTTTACCATAATGATATCCTCAAACCAACACAGCTATGTCCTCGTGTCATAGTACCTAAAACAAAAGTGAGTCATGTTTGTAGTCACTATTGAAATTTATAAAATTAAGCATATATAATATAAACAATGTGTGGGAAATATCTCTACATTTGTAAAAATATAGTATTTAATGTAAATCTATAGTCACTGGGGACCCTGTTATATTCAATTTATAAAATAGGTTTCCTTACCAGATTAAAATACATGAGTCATTTCTCGTGAACTTAGTCATTCATACATTATTTAGTAGATTCTAACTGTCACGAACTGCTTGCATATCTAACTGTCCAAGTTGACAGGCATAGCAGTTTATTAGTGTATTAACTGTTATATGAAATGCATTCAATCATATAGTAAATAAATATTTAGTAGCTAAGTCCATGTAAATCAAGTGCTCTAACTTAGGGCACTCCCGTAAATCGACTGCTGGAGCTTTTTTCCCCCTAAATAACACATTTATGTAAATATTTAGCTCCCCCACATTAGGGCACTCAGCCCACATCTGTAAGTTATTGCCTTGACCGCAAGAATTTTCAGTGTAGGAGGTACCTAAACTAAGATTTACAGATTGAGAAACGGCTCTAGGAGCCAATAGAAAATGAAAACGTCATGCCCTGGGGATTCCTTCCATTTATATCCTTACTGGAGGGAATCCCAGACATCCCCTACCCCCACTCACTGCCCAATTGTCCCCTTTCCCGCTCAAACCCCATCCCCCAATCCTATCACCCATACTACATAAACTCCTACATCTACATAACCTCCTACATGGCAACTAAACAGCTAACACCCGGAAGGAAAGTTCTGAAAGAACCCCGATGCACATTAAATTGGCACTTCCTGGCACATCATTTTAACCCCTATGGTGCAAGAAGTCCCCACTCCCGCTGTAGGATATTAATTTGAATATTTTGGACCGATCAGATCACTCAGATTAACTTATCTTTCAATCTGAGCAATCTGATTGGTCCAAAATATTCAAATTATAGAGTGAGCAGGATAACAGCCATAACGCCATATGATTCATGTCTATTTCAGCCAGTCATAACCCTCAAAATGCCTTTTTAAGCCACATAAAGTGTAGCAGTCTGCATTTTAGTTAGTTAATACATTTTTTAGAGCTTAAGAATTTTTTGCTGGGGGGGATGGGGGGGCGGAGCTGCTTTCCTGGACCAGAAGATGAGAACACGGTCTTTAATCAAGATAGAAGAAGACTGGATAAGGGAGTCGTTGATCATCGTTGATTTATTTATTAGGGGTTAATAATGTAATTAGTGGGGGTTTATTCATTTAATGAGTGGGTTTAATTTATTTATCAATGGGGTATTTTTTTATTTATATGTGGGGTTTATTTAATTAGTTAATTAGAGGGGGTTATTTTTAGTTATTAGTGTTTTTTTATTAATATAGAATTATTTTTATTCATTAATTTATTGAGGGTATTTATAATAGTGTAGTGTAATGTTTTAACTTATAGTGTCATGTCCTGGTGGATCCACTTGGCACTTAGTGCGTTCATTTTTTTAACATGGGGCCGAAATGAGTGGTCTTTGGTACCCATAATATTTTCTTATTTTTTTTTTGTAGTTAGAGCACTGCCCTTGTTTGTGAGCTAAAAAAAATGATTAGCATAGAGTTTGGGTGTGGGGTGTGGGGAGTGTCAGGGAGCAACTCATAATTTATTGTCAGAGCAAAAATCAATGGAGATCCTTTCTTTGATTTTCCGCTTTGTCATGCAGTTCACTCGTAATAGTGACTTGTAGCAGTTCTCTCGCAATGTTTAGGAATGGGTGATTAAAATAGCTAGGAAGGATTTACTGTGCAGATACATCACTCATAATTGCTTTCACAGAGATTTACATAGGCCCTATGTTTTCAACGTAATAAAGCACTTCTAACAATTACTGTGAGAAAATGAGTCATTAAAAAATTAAAAATGTACTTTCAAACCATTAGAATTTGATTTGTCAGTGGCAAAAAATCACACACTGGACATTGAGGCTAGTGTGTACTATGAAAGAGTTAATTACTCCAGTTTCAAATCAAGGTTTATAATCTATTCCACTTAAGGGGAAGTAAATGCTGCACATGAGTGATTTGTAGTGCAAGTTTGCAAAAATCATAAAACTAAATGTGTGTTAGACTTAATCTAAAGAGGAGCAGTTAAATAAACAGTGAGGGGACATACTTTCAGCCCTATTAAATTTCCCCAATGGTAAAACCTGTAGCCTGTAACGGAGGCAGCTAGATTTACGGCTATTATATTGGCCTCTTACAGCTACCCACAAACGATCTGCGGGTTACAGGCGGAAAAAACATACGGGCTGTTGAAATCGGAACTGCGTTGGCACAAAGCCTTTGATCTGTCAATCCCGTAAATGTTACGTTCGCAAATGGCTATAAAGTTGCTACAAATCCACTGGTGTTCAAACCCGTAACCCGCAAATGGAGCCAAAAAGCCTACGGTACTAGAGAGGACCCGCAATGGGGTTAAAGTCCTATCCGTAGCACTGTAAATGCAAATATAAACACACTACTGTATTTTATATTGAAGGGAAAGTGATGTTAGGTATTAAAATTAATAGCACAACATTCTCAGACCAGCAAATCTGCAATATAAAATACTTTTTTTTCGTTTCCGTGTTATATCGATCCCAGCAATCAATGTATTAATACATTTAATGAAACTTGCATGGACTAGTATATAAAATTTACTAATATTTATTAATATTGTATTATTTCTGGAATGCAGGTCTGATCGTAACTCGTTATTCAAACCCATAAGGGATTGAAATCTAACCTTCACTTCAGTGACGTAATGATGACTATCTCTTTTACCATTGGCTCTGTCTAAACCCGTAACTACGGGCTTGACTAATTGATAATGTACACGACCTCACATGCAACAAGCGCAACAATGGTTTACGGGTTTGTATGTTGGCCACGTCTGTTGCATGCTTGGCTAATTTAATAGATATGTAACTTCTGAATTTCAAGCCTGCAGCCTTTGCGTGTGTACAGGTGCCGATATGGGCTTGGAATTTTTTATTTTTTATTTTCAAGTTTTCTACAATACAAAACAGAGAATATTAAAAGACAACAGACAGTACAAAATATCATTTTTTTTCATTTATGCTTTGTATATTGTTTAAGGTTTACATTATTTGTTACATATTTCTTTGGTTTTATATCAATTTGTGAGCTTGGTTATTTTGAAGATAAGAAGCTTGGGAATTTAAGAATAATGATAGGAGAGAGAAGGAAAAAAAGGAAAAAGAAGAAAAAAAAGAAAATGACATGATATCCTAGGAAGATGAGGAGAAAGAGCTCAGCATTGCCTAAGCCAATACATAATTTTGTTAATACAATCTTAATCCCAAAGTGTCCATTTACTGGTTATCTTCTTATGCCTCCTAGGTTCCCGACCACAAATAATCTAGTTCTATTTGTTTATTTCTGCCTAATAAAGTTTTAATCTCTGGCCAAGATGGGACTTCAGGGTTTTTCCATTTTAATGCGACAAGGTTTTTGGCAGTTGCTAATGCCTTAATATTAATAATGCTAAATTTCTTATATTCAATGGATTCTAAGCAGATACAGAAGAGAATTAGTTCTGGTAACAGTTGTAGTTTACAATTCATAACTAACGATAGTTGTTGGATGCATTCTTCCCACAATTTTTTTATTTTTTAACAACTCCACCACATGCACTCAAGGCTACATTTTTCTTTACATCCTTTCCAACATTTTTCAGAATTTTGAAGTGGAGCTATTTTTGCCAGTTTTTTCTGGGGATAGGTGCCACCTTTGTATTAGATTAAAATATGTTACTCTTAAGGGGACACATATTATATTAATATTCGTGCTTGGAATTTTACAGAAGTTTTTAGTTAGTAAAGACCTTTTGGATAGAAGATCACTAACTAAAAACGTCTGTAAAAAAATATGCTATATGCTTAAATATAGCCCTTTTAAATTTGCTGAATCTCAATTTAGTAAGGCTGTTAATATGGCCCTTTGTGGTGAGAGAGTAAATAATAGCTTTGTAATGTGGTTGAAGGATGCTTCATATCACACTTGGACTAATTAGATAAGTATTTGATAAGGTTTTGACTATTTTGTGGTAACATACGGACTTGGGAAAAAAATGATTTTTCATAACAGATTTTACACCAACTGTCAATATTTTATAGAACAGTAAATATAGACAAATGAGTTTTCTACTGTTCCTATTGAAAATGTTGTTATTATTATTGAAAGGATTGCAATTATATAATGTGAAAAACAAAATGGTAGATCCACAGCAGGATCAATTGATATAAAAAGCAGTATTTTAGACTGTATTATTTTATTTTCCATTCTAAAATATTTTGCATGTTAAAGCACTTTACACTTATTTTCTATTTGAGTCTGCATGTGCATTTATGTATTAATGCACATTTGTTAAATATTAAAATTAATTATATTTTAAAACCTAGAGGTAATATTGTTCTCTGTTCTTCACTATTTCATTGTGCTACCTTGACCTATGAAAGCGGTTGGGTAAAACTGTATTTAGACACTACTTGTGATAACGGAAATGTCCAATTTCTGTTCCACTGAGGAATCAAGTAAATGTTAGAAGGCATATACATATCTAAGGCAAATATCACAAGATGTGGTGACATTCAGGACAATGTTCTAACAAGAAACCAAATATTTATTACTTTGTAATATTTTTGTCTATTTTTTAATTCAACAGACAGCGATAAAACTGTAATGTAACAACCCAAGGGTAGGGGCTATACAAGCCCAGGGCCACCTGCTATAGACTACATGTTAATTACCCACAAGGACTGTTGGGTTCTTGAAGATCTCGGCACTAGCATCCTGATATCTGACTTCTGCATCAGTCAGTGTATCTCCATCAGGAATCAGTGCTTCCAGGAGCCTCAGTAACCTTACTGTGATAGTGACCAGGACAAGTTACTTACAGGGTGGAGATAGGTTCAGTATCGCAGCCACCAGGAGCAAAATAAGAGACACACAATTTCTATATGTCTCCAGAAGTGGACTGTTTTATTTCTGAAATGTAGCAATATAGATATGGTTAGATACAGGGGGTGTATGCCACACAACAATGACAGGGAGTGGCTGACAAACAGACAAGATTAACTCCCCATTCTGGTGAACAATAAGGCAACCTCCAATACACATAACGCTGTCTCTGGCTGTCTGGCAACAGAGATGTAATCAGCTTATCTGGCAAACAATGGGACAAAACAGATCATAATACAATGGAGGTGTTTATGCAGAAAATCCACTGCTGAAGCCAAGCAATATGTGCTTTTACGGTATATTATTATATATATTAAAATATGACAAAAGAAGAACAGTTATGTTACAAAGTATGTATTCCCAGAATTCTGCAGCACCTGGATAGAGATCAAGATCCTTGTCCTTCATGATTGGAAATACACAACCTAGTTTAGAAAATATGCATATTAAATGCAGAAATCTTAATAAATTAACAATATTGTTCAAAGGAGTTGTTTTAACGAAAACTCACAAGCACAATTCAATTGGCATTAAATATTTTGTCAACTTAACACTACAAACTTATAGTGTTATAATACTTAACATATTCCCTCAGCAGCATGTGTGAGGAGCTTGTTATACCACCCACATTAAGAGGTGTGAAAAAATGCACAAGTTGGCCTTAATCAAATCTTATCACGATACATCAAGGTCTATGTGAGGATTTAGTGAATTGACTCTATAGTCTTCTAATGCACTGTTATTTTGATAAATAAGTACTTCTTACATTATGCAGATTTCTCAACAGGATCTAATTAAAAAATATGAATTTAAATTAAGTTATTGTAAATGATACTTAGCTTTATGCAAAGGAGCAATCATTATATCATTATTCATTGGACAACAGAGTTCAAGGCTAAAATTTGTGGATATGCAAAAATATGTATGTGACACCTATGTGATTGTAATCTTGGCTCTTGATTGTGGGGGTCAGGGGAGGCCCACCCTGGCCCCAAAAAGCAGATTGTCACATGCATATTAAACAATTTTCCAGCATATACCAATGAATAATAATAAAAAAAAATACACAACTCACATACACTGTTACAAACCCAATAAGATTTGTTTGAAACCCAGTAAAGATGATTGATAAGGGATTCTTGAGTAAACATTTAATTTCAAATTAAACAATTGAAGTATAATTTCAAATTTCCTTACCTATTTGTGACATCCAGGTGGACCCCAGGTACTTTGTGGGAAGGTTGGATTGTAGGGGGCCTGCATTAACATGCACTATTGATATTATTTCTTCCGTCTCTCCCCTAATACTATCAACCTCGCCTGGACACTTACAGCTAAATTTTTATTGTGTGACATGTTGTTCATGGAGGGGGCCACAATATGGGGTTAATCAGAGTTAATGTATTATTGGGTGAATTTATTGATGTAAAGGTGATAACCAGTCATGTTTAGTATTGAAATGCTGCTTTTCTTTCCCAGTGAGTTTAATATAGTGTATTACCAGGGGTCCTGTGAAAGGGAAGCTCCAGTTATGGGTTTACCTGGTTTTGGGGTAGATTTCAGCAGAGTAAAGGGGGAGGGCTGGCCTGGTACAGGAAAGAGGCTAATTGGGCACTATGTCTAAAAAAGAGATTTACAATATCACCCTCCTGTGATGTAGGCTTTTTGCCCGATGAAAACTAGCTTCTGACACTAAAGTGTCCACCTCTGCTTAGGCAAACAGGGATCAAAAGATCTAGGAAATTAGATACAGTCACAAAGGAAAGGGGGAAGGTAGTAGTTTAATTTTATTAATCATATGTTAATAAAACTGGAGTTGTGGTATAATTTATAACTCCTCTTTAATGTCTATATCCGGATGGTTTCTGTGGTCTACTGGGCGATTTTGTGGATGTAAACTGGGTTATCGAACCAGATGGTTACATAGTTAAATAGTTACATAGTAATTGAGGTTGAAAAAAGAATTTCAGTCCATCAAGTTCAACCTTTTAAGATCTCCTCTGATCTGCAATATGCTGATTGGTTACTAATTAATTAGTTGTTTATTGTTAATTAATTATTAATCAACAATTAATATTTTTTTAAATTAATAAATAATTGATCCAGAGGAAGGCAAACAGAAAAAAAAAACAATTGAAACCTAGCCAATCATCTCAAAGGAAAAAAAAAATTCCTTCCTGACCGAAGAAACTGGCGATCGGATTCCTCCCTGGATCAATACGCTCTCTCTCTAATTATCCAGGATAACTCTGAATTCCCTTTCTAATTAGAAATAAATCCAGTCCCCTTTTAAATGTATCTATCAAATCCACTGTCACCACCTCCTCTGGTAGAGAATTCCACAGACTAACCACCCTTACTGTGTAAAACCCTTTTCTTTCTTTAAGGTGGAATCTTTATACTTCTAACCTCAAGGGATGTCCTCTTGTCAGTTAAAAACCTCTTAGTACAAAAAGCTCCCTTGACAAATCTTTATACTGACCCTGGATGTATTTATATAAGGTAATCATATCTCCTCTTAGACTCCTTTTTCCTAGAGATAACCAGCTTAATTTGGTTAATCTTTCTTCATAACTTAGCCCCTCCATTCCCCTTATTAGTTTTGTTGTCCTTCTCTGTATTTTTTCCAACTCTAAAATGTCCTTTTTATGAAGTGGTGCCCAAAATTGTACTCCATATTCCAAATGAGGTTGTACTAGAGATTTGTATATTGGCAGAATTATATTTGCTTCCCTTACTTCTATACCCTTCTTAATACATGCTAATATTTTATTTGCCTTTGCAGCTGCTGCTTGGCTTTGAGCACTGTTACCTAGGTGGTTGTCCACAAGCACTCACAAATCCCTTTCAATATCTGATACCCCTATATTTGCTCCATTAAGATTATAAATTGCATGGCTATTTTACCTTCCCAGATGCATAAATTTACATTCATTCATATTAAATCTCATTTGCCATTTAGATGCCCATTCCTCAATTTTATGTAAATCCCTTTGGAGGAAAAGTACATCATTATCTGATTTAATTACCTTGCACAACTTCATGTCATCAGAGAAAATGGAGACACTACTTTCCAGTCCCACCTCTAAGTCATTAATAAATATGTTAAACAGGTTAGGACCTGATACTGAACCCTGAGGAACCCCACTTACCACATTAGTCCAATGGGAGTATGTTCCATTTACCACAACCCTTTGCTTCCTGTCTTTTAGCCAGCTCTCAATCCATGAGCGGCTATTTACTGCAGTTCCTGTATCCCTTAGTTTGCACAATAGTGTCTCATGTGGCACTGTATGAAAAGCCTTTGAAAAATCCAAAAAGACTACATGCAGTGAGTTGCCGTGATCCAGGTTCCTACTAACCTCGTCATAGAAACTAATTAGATTTGTTTGACATGACCTATCCCTCATAAATCCATGTTGACTCCTAGTTATAATCCTGTTCAAATAGACATATTCTTGTATATTATCCCTTATTAATCCTTCTGAAAGCTTTCCTACTACAGAAGTGAGACTCACTTGTCTATAATTCCACAGATTTGTCCTTGCTCCCTTATTAAATATAGGTATCACATCTGTTTTCTCCAGTCATCTGGTAGAGGCACTGTGTTAAGTGAATCTTGAAAAATTAAATATAATGGTTTGGCTATTACAGAACCCAGTTCCCTAAGTACCCTTGGATGTATTCCATCAGCACCAGGGGTTTTATTAACATTTATATTTTCCAACCTCTTTTGGATTACTTCCAATTATTCGGCGAATGTAGTATAGCCCCATTTTGTTGCAGTGCCCCAACCACTGGTCCCTCCATTGTGTATACCGAAGAAATTAACCTATTTAGCTCATCTGCCTTTTCCTGGTCACTAATCAGATGGCCTGTGTCACATTGTAATGTTCCTATAGCTTCCTTCCTCGCCTTCTTCCCATTAATATACTTAAAAAATATTTTAGGGTTAGTCTCTCTCTTTTGCAACTCATTTTCTATTTTAGACAGTCTAATAGCGCGTTTGCAAGCCTTGTTGATTTCTTTGTACTCCCATAAAGCAGTTTCTGTCCCCTTTTGTTTGTATAATTCAAATGCCTGTTTTTTAAGCTGTTTCTTGATCTTTAAATCATTGTTAAGCCACATTAGATGTGATTTACTCCTTTTACTTTTATTCCCACTTGGTATATGGTGATAAGTAATTATATTTAGTAAGAATTAAAATGTTGTCCATTTATGTTTAGTATTTTTATCTATCAGTTCTCTGTCCCAGTCTATACTTTGTATTGCTGCCCTTAGACCGTTAAAATAGGCCCTTTTAAAATCAAGAGTTTTTCTTGGCCTCTTAAACTTTTGTTTTTTTAATTCAATCTCAAATGAGACTGTGTTGTGATCACTGTTTCCGAAAGCTTGACCTATTTCAAATTTGATACTATATCAATATTATTTGTGATGACTAAATCCAAGATAGCTTCATTTGTAGTAGGCTCTTGAATAACCTGGGCCAGATAATGATCTCTGAGTGTACTGAACAACATGCTCCCCTTAGCTGAACTGCTGGTCTTATTTATCCAGTTTATTTCAGGGTAATTATAATCTCCCATTATTAGAACTTGCCCATGCTTAGCTTCATTTCCAATCTGTAACAATTATTGTATTTCCTCCTTCAGCTATATTTGGGGGTTTATATCATACTCCAACTAATATTCTTTTGGAATTTGCTGCTCCTATATTTAACTCACAAACATTCAACATTACCGGTAGTTCCACCATAAATATCTTCTCTGACTATAGGCTTAAATTCAGGCTTAACATACAGACAAATCTCTCCTCCTCTTTTACCATTGCCCCTATCTTTCCTAAATAGGTTTTAACCATCCAATTTTACAATCTAGTCACGAGATTCATCCCACCACCTTTCCCTAATGCCTATTAAATCCAATTTTTCATTAATTGTTAATAATTCTAACTCTCCCATCTTACCTGGCGAACTTCTGTCATTTGCAAGCATACATCTTATGTTTTGAGTTTGCAGTTTTGTGGTGCCTGCCACTATACTTGAGTTACTTAGTAATACCTCCCTATTGACTATACTACCCCTCCCCCATCTCCTCCACTATGAGTTGTTCATTCATCCCTCATCTCCTCTACACTTTATACCCCATTACTTATATCTAGTCCCTACCCCCACCTACTAGATTAAAAACTCATCCAGCCTTTCTACCATCCCATCCCCTAGCACAAAAGCTGCCTCATCATTAATGTGCAATCCATCCCTGCTGTAGAGATTGTACCAAAGTAAGAAGTCAGCCCAGTGCTCTAAAAACCCAACCCCTCCTTAGTGCACCACATCTTAAACCTCCCTAAGCTCCTTCTGCCTCCCTGGGCTAGCACGTGACACTGGTAGTATCTCAGAAAAAAACACCTTGGAGGTCCTTGCCTTCAGCTTATTACCTAGTTCTCTAAAATCATTCTTTAGAACAATCCATCTTCCACTAACTTTGTCATTGGTACCAATATATACCAAGACCGCCAGTTCATTTCCAGCCCCTCCCAATAATTTGTCTACCCGATCCACAACATGCCAAACCCGAGAACCTGGGAGACAGCAAAATGTTCGATGGTTGGGATCTGAGTGAAAAATAACCCTGTCTACCTTACTAATAATAGAGTCCCCTACCACCAAAACCTGTCTGTTGAACTGCCTATTCTGCACTCCCACTCCTCCAGTAGAACTGTTCTCCCCGCTGTTAGAGGGAACTCTCTAGCTCTATCTGGCATTGCCATTCCTGAATAGACATTCCCAACAGTTTCACTCAATCTGGCAAATCTGTTGGTGTTTGCCAACTCAGAACTGGCCTGCCTCCTCCTCCTGTTCCCCCTTCTTCCCCTTCTAACTAGTCCTACTGGTTACGTTTGAACTAGGTTCTCATCAAGCTCAACAGAAGCAGTAGGTCGTCACAGCTGCTAGCAATCGCTGGGAATCCCTGTAATTGAATAGCAGGATGTCCAACTACCAGAATATGTCTGCTTCTGATCTCATGGAGCTATTCAGGAAGAGAGGCTTTGCTTGGACAGTGGGCACTAAGAAGGCTGACATGATTGCAATTGGATGATCAACTCCAAAAAGGGGAGGAAAGAATGGAAGGAAGGGATGAGATGCCAGAACCTGACCAAGAGGCAGTTGCAGAGATGGGTCTCTCTGTACAGGAGGAGGATAAGGTGTTTCAGAGATTCCAGAGGTGGAGAACAGGTGATGGCCCTTCGGACCCAACTAAGCCATGAGATGCAGCTTCAGAGCAGAAGGGAGGCTGTCTATCTCCCTCCAAAACCAAAGGATGGAAAGGATCCAGGGACAGCCAGGTTAAAGATCGATATAGAAGTCAAGCACTTCTGTGATGAGAAAGGATACATTGATGGTTTCCTGCAGGATTTTGAACAACAGTGTAATTTACATGAAGTGCCAGAGGAAGAGTGGGTTTCACTGTTGGATAGCAAACTTAGTGGGAAAGCCAGTGAGGCTTTTAGGGCAATCCTCATGGAACAGAGGACCTATGCAGAGGTGGAGCATCATGTGGAAATGTTGCTTACATTTTTTAAATTTATAAAGAATCGACTTAGATATTGTCACTACACTGCACATCCAGCCCTATGTCTGCATAGGCTGCAGTGGGCAAACCTATTGAGGGACTTTTTGTTTTATTTTAGTCAGTAATAAAATAAATTGTATAAAAGAAAATAGATACATAGGTATATTATATCCCTGTCAAATCTAGGAACCTTCCATATCCATTTTAACCAGAGTTTTAGTTAGAAAGAATGAGCAGATCATATGAGACTTAAAAAAAAACAAATTTCTGCTGTCAATTCCATGTTTCTGTGTTTCTTGCAGTGCACAAGCACAATCTGGACTTTTAGAGCTTGGCCAATGCTCATACATATGATATTCTGGACCCTGTGGACTGTCTGCTGGAGGTAATGGGCAGTTTGTGCATTTTAAGGTGAATCTTGTGAGGCAAGGGTGTTATCTCTCATGTGTTTGTTTGATGATTGTGTATAATAAGTATGCATAGTTTCAGGTAGTTCAAAGTGCATCTACCTCCTTTTTTGTGTGGAATTTGGATGGATAAATTAGCATGAATCATTTGTTGTGTACAAAGCGGTACAAATTATCTTTGTTTCTTGGATAAGTCCAAACAAAAGTTAGAATTTGTGATCCATCATAATGGACATGTCTCAGGTTGTGAAAGGCCTGCACAATTTATCTTGAACGTTCAGGAGTCTGGCCATTATAGTTTGTGGTGGCCTATTCTAGGGAATATCTGGGTTTTCATGTTCAAATCTATGGACTCTTGTCATCTTCTATGGGAAGCAAGTTAATTTTCAGCAGCCTAAAGGAGGTGTGCATTAAACACAATAGTATAGTTTGGTCTTTAAGTAAGTTTCCAAGCCCTCTAGTCTGTGGTCATTTACTTAATTTTGCTGTAGTAGAAAAACAAACTTTTCTGCAAATTTGTCCTATGTGTCCTTTTAAAAAAAATATTTTCTGCTGTGCTGGATCTAGCTAGGAGCCATGTGCGTTAATCTGTGGTATCAACTGGTCCATGATATCTACAATTGTTGCAGACAGTAGTTTGTCCTTCTAAGAGCATCCTGTGGGGCAACATTGTCTTGCTCTGGTTTGGAGCGTTTTGGAATGAGGATGACATGAGATTCTGTTGGAGAGAAAGGAGCGGCCAGCTAAAATGGCCGCCAACCAGAAGCTCCAAATAACATATTTTATTAGTAGTATTATCCTTTATTTAGCCAACATATTCTGTAGTGCAAATTACAGGGGATACAGTAAGTATACAAGACAAATGTTACAAAAATTACTTACTAGAACACAAAGGCCCTAGTCTTGTAATAGCTTACAGTCTAAGTGGGTTAAGGGTATTAGACACAAAGTAAAGAGGGTTGCTTGTCTGTCAGGGAGAAAGATCCGTGCATTTGAGGTGGTCAAAGTCTTGATAGAATCCCTGATGTAGGAAATTAGTTGGCAGTCTTCTTTATCTTCAGAAATGTAATACCATGTAATATGTGTGAAATGAACACATAATGTCACCTTAGCATATGATATAACGCTTAATACCTCGGTGATAAAGTTAGTCAGTAAAGTTCTGCTTATGTATTCATGTTCTCTCAAATTGATCCTACGTTTAATACTACATTGAAGATCATAGGTATGCACACCTGGGCTCAATGAAAGTGAACTCAAATAAACAAGTATACACAAATTGCAATTTTGGAGTGTAGGTGGCACTCTCAGGACAGACCTCACTACCATTTGTCAACAAAGTAACAATACTATGCACAAATATAATCAGTGTGGTGCATGAGGCTGAAATTAATAATAAACCTAATCTAACTCCTAACACAGAAGAAAAATGAATAGCACTTACACATAACTCATATTTACTGAGTACACCTTAATAAATACAGTATAGATTTAGAGACAAGTTTTTCTAACAATTGAATTCCTAAAATGGAATTAACAGTAATAGTGCATAGTATCTACATATTTTCCTCATCTGGCCAGTACACCAGAATGTTTTTCACCTAGGAGAAAGGAATCCCATTCACCTACAAACAGCAAATATCATCGAAATATTTTAAAATAGTATAACACAGCTCTGAAATTCTCTATGTTTCTGGAAAAAAATCAAATAAAAAAAGTGGTGGAGGAAAAGAAAATGGATGGAAATGTACTGTTTAATAAGGTTTACATTTTAGTGTTCTAATTAGCAATTCTACCTGCTGCTCATCTTCTACAGTGCTACAAAATGCTGTATTAACTGCCAAACCATAAAGTAATATAAAACAGTGCATGTTGTTTAGTACTGATCTGTGAATACAATCTCCTATGATGAGAGTAACATCTTTTCTAGGTGTTATATGTATGATGTATTGAATATCTTCGTAGAACTGGACAACTTTAGCCACTTCATCATCCATCTTTGTAGAACTGGACAATGTCAGCCTCTTCAGCATCCATTGTTGGAGCATAGACTTGGATCACTGTAAAATTAAATAGCGTTGAATTCAAATTGAAGTCGAGAGATCTCTTCAGGAAAATTGGGGATCTTAATTGCACATTTCATGCCAAAGAGAGCGTAGTAAAAGTAAAAAATAGTAGAGACTAAACAGAAGCAGTTCAGATAAAGAAGAGGTGGCGGGAATACACTGAAGATCTATACAGGAAGGATCCTAACAGCAGTTTGTCCAACGAGCCGGGGCCAGACATTTTGGAGAGTGACATCGGATGCCCTAGGATGCATTCCTGATAACAAGGCTGCCGGAGTTGTTGGAATCCCAGTTGAACTATTCAAAATCCTACTAGATGATGCTGTGAAAGTGTTACCTGTGTCATGCAAACAAATTTGAAAAACTTAACAGTGGCCAATAGACTCAGTGTTCATCCCAACCCCCCAAAAAGGCAGTACCAAAGAGAGCTATAATTATCAAACAATTGCACTCCTTTAACACACAGCAAGGTGATTCTTAAGCCCCTACATGCTTGGCTCCAACAATATAAGGACCGGGAACTACCGTAGAGGAAGAGGCACAGGAGATCATTTGCCAATGTCCAATGAATAATAGAGAAAGCACGAGAGTTCCAGACATACCATTCATTCTGCAGATTTGATTTCCATCTGTCACTTCTCAGTTGCATTTACCACCAGGACTGAGCAGCCATTTCTACAGAGATTGTCTGATACCAGTCATTCTACAGATTCAATTTCAAACTGTCATTTTCCCATTTTTCTTTTGCCTCTAAACTTAGAGCTTCATATACCACCACCTTTCTTCAGCATATGAACTCACCCACCTACTATTTGTGTTAATTTATATTGCAGGTTTAACACTATCATCTCCATTTTAAGCATCTGATACACTAACAAACATAATCACTAATTAACCCTCTACTCTCTCTTAAAGGTATATGAAAGTAAGGTGGGTTATGAATGCATCCCGTAGAATGCATCATAACCCACCTAGAAAAAAATGTTTGAATGAAAAAATGCAAACATTTTTTGCAGAAAATAAAAAATGTGCTGGTGTGATATAAACACCCTCAGCAACTGAGATTTGCATTTTGGATATCTAATTTTAATGAGATATTTAATATGGAGCACATGCACATGCTGATTGGCTAAAGGGAAGGAAAGTGTCTGTCACGATGTGACTTGCCACAGTAGGGCAGACTACAGGTGCTAACCGAGCATGCCTGCACAATCCCCAGGCCAAAAAGAAACATTGTATAAGTTATGCTATTATCTCTGGGAATTTCAGGGGGGTGTCAACATTGAGAGAAACAGTTTGCAGAAGCAAGAAATTCAGAAAAATTCAGGCTAACGGTTTAACTGTTTACTTTGGAATTTAAACATTCTCCTCTATCAGATGCATTAATTACCCAGCTCACTTTCATATACCTTTAAATTACTTTCCAAGCTATTGTTTCTTAAATGTATAACTTCACCTTTTGCTTTATTTATCTCTTGAGTATTCAATCTTATAAGGTGATGTAAAAAAGAAAAAAAAACACCATGTATGTAAGATTTTAAACTCAAACACAGGGCCCTCTACTATCTGCAATGTGTTTAATATTGTATTTATTTTTTTCTTTGTATTTAACCCCAGTAGAGCACTACGGAATATGTTGGCGCTTCACAAAAAACTGTAATAATAATAATAATAGATACATTTACTTCTGCTTCATAGACTATTCTAAAGCCTTTGACTGTGTGGATCATAACAAAACATGGCAAGTTCTTAAAGAGATGGGAGCACCAGATATTCTCATCCACCTCCTGAGGACTCTGTATGTGGACCAAGAAGCCACGGTCAGAACTGAACATGGAACAACGGAATGGCTCAAGATCGGGAAAGGAGTGCGGCAAGGTTGTATTTTGTCACCTTATTTATTCAACTTATACTTGGAGAACATCACATGTAAGGCCAGGCTGGACAAATCCAAAGACAAAATCAATTTTGCTGAGAAGCAAATTATACCACTCTGATGGCTGAAAGTGAGGAGGAACTAAAGGGCCGATTGACAAGGGGGAAAGAAGAGAGTGCAAAAGCTGGTCTGCTGCCCATCGTTAAAAAGACAAGGATCATGGCAAACAGCAATCTCAGTTCCTGGCAAATAGATGGGGAAGAGGTGAAGACAGTGACAGCTTTTATTTTCTGGCATCCAAGATATCTGCAGATGGTGACTGTATCCATGAAATTAAAATACATTTTCTTTTGGGGAGGAAAGCTATTGCAGGCTTGGACAAGCTAGTCAAAAGTAAAGACATTAGGCAATCAACAAAGGTCCACATAGTTAGAACTATGGCATTCTCAGTAATAACATATGGATGTGAGAGCTGGACCATAAGGAAGGCTGTGCGCTGTACAACTGATGCCTTAGGATTGTTGTGTTGAAGAAAACTGCCAAGAGTCCTTTGGATGGCAAGAAGATCAAATAAATCAGTACATCAGGAAATCTGGACAAACTGTTCACAGGAATGTATTATCATGAGGCTCAAACTCAAATAGTTTAGCCGTATAAGGATAAGATTCCGTAGAGAAAGCTTTGATGCTAGGAAAGAAGACACGTAAAGAAGGTGATGGCAAAGTCAGAGATGGATAGATTCTTGATGGAGCTCAGAGAGGCAGTGGTTAAAAGATGTGCCTGGCATGCTGTAGTCTATAGAGTCAAAGAGAGTCGGGCACGACTGAATGATAAAAAACAACAACAAAAAAACCCAACAAAGTTTAGTTACTACATAAATGTTGAGTTTTGAAATGATTGGTGGGGATAATAGGATAATGTTGGATCCTGCCCAGGTGGAGATTGACAAGGGATGAGTGTTTTTTTACGTTTGAAAGCACTAAGGGCTTTATGGAATATTGTGAATAGCTGTTAAGTAAGCTATTGGAGGTATGTCAGATAGATCTAGGGTACAACTTATTATGACTCTGGAAACCTATAGCGACACAAAGGAAATATGAGGATTATAAGTCACTTGATGGATTTGTATTCTATTGTTAGATGTAGATTGCACATTAGTACAATAGACTAGGAAATTGCCCGTCAAAAATGACGGGAATAAAATTGGAAGGCCGGCAATGCTGTTTTCCGCACAATGCAAGGCTATGGGCCCTCTGAGCACCTTCAGCGCTCATTGTGAGCCTCTCCCCCCGTATACTTTACAGGTCCCCGCAATGAGCGCCTTTGGCGCTCATAGCGAACCCTGAAATGACCTGCTTCGCCACTCATTGTCGCTTAAAAAACCAAACTTTTCTGCTTGACAATGATCACCTTCGGCGCTCATTGTGAACCTAACGATGAGCGCCTTTGGCACTCATTGCAAGCCACTCCCCCAGTGTAGTTTAGGGGCCTCGCAAGTGTTACTGCCTTGGGTGAAGTGTTACTGTCTTGCGTTACGTTTTACTGGCTTTGGGCTCTTTTTTACTTCCTTCGGCCTCAGTTGCATCCTGTTACGTTTTTTTTGGCTGACATTTTTTTTCCAGCGTAGGCGATTTTCAATCATGAAAAAACAACAAATATGCCTCAAATTACCTTGCAACCTTACTCACAGGCTCCCAGGCTCTCCCTCTGTGCTGTGTGTAAGTTATTTTGCAGGGGTCATCGCAAGGACTGCAATGAGCGCCTTTGCCGCTCATTGCAGCCCCGCAACTGCGGGCCTCGCTTCGCAAGGGAGGCAAGTGTTAGGCCAACATTGCAAGTGTACCCAACATTTCCCAAACCAGCAGCTATATATATGATAGCTAGATTTTAAGGAGGGCGAAATGTCTACACGAACTTCTACATGAAGCTAAGGGGAACATAGTATATATTCACTATGTGGAGTTAAGAGAGGGATTCACATGAAAAAGATGAGTACAGGACTATTTAGGGGAGTTTAGGCTAATGCAGTTTTAGTTAGACAAAGCTATACTGTTTGTGATATTGCGCTATATAGGTTCTTATCTCAAGGACAGTTGAGAATAGTTAGCTACTGGGAAATGAAAAAAATTAATACTTTATTATATTTTGCGGGACAGCTACACTGTTCTATTCAGTCTGTCAGCCCCGATGTCTAGGGAGACAGACAATTTCATGTCCAGTTTAGTGAGGAGGAGTATATGGGTGTATGGGTAATATCAAGAATGCTAGATATGTTTGTGTTTGTTTGAAAGTGAAGTTAAAATGGATCTCGCTATAGGAGGTGGGTTTAATCATGAACAAAAAAAGAATTACAAGTTAGATGGGTTTTAAATTGATTTTCCAAAAGACACAGGGTTTTAATTCTTCACACAAAAGGAGAGTGGAGAGAATGCAAATGTAATCTTAGAGAGAATGCAAAAGAAATCTGCTTAGAAGAAACACATTGGAAAACAATAATGTACCTAATTTCATTAATAGAATTCATACATATATGATAAGTTCACTGTATAAGACCAATTTCAGAGGGGTCTCTATCCTGTTTAATAAAAGGATAAACTTGGTTGAAGAGTTTAGCGGTTATGATGAGAATGGGAGATATATAATTTTCTTGGGCAATTTAAATAATGTGAGATCTACAATAGTCAATGTATATGCTCCCAACAAAACAGAATTATGGGCAGATATCGAAACAAATCTCTAAGACAAAGTATGGTGCCTTAGACTTCAATATGATATTGCATCCAAAGTTGGATAGGAAATCCTCATTTAAGGTTGATGTGGATGGACAACTTATTAAAAGAATCTCAGTTGTTCTCCAGGGAGTTGAATTATATTATTTTTTCAAAAAGACACAAGCTATAAACTAGATTGGATTATTTACTGGTGGAGAGTAAAACCCTGGAAAAGGTTAATAATATTACCATAGGATAAACAAGTTGGGCTGACCATGCTATGATAAGAATAGATTTGAAGAGGCGTGTTTCTCTATTTGGATCTCTAACAAGGGTGGAGCAATTAAAGGGGAAGATGCAAGCCTTTTTGGGCTAAATAAGAATTCTGTAGTGCCTATTGGGTCCTTATGAAAAGGGTATAAGGCATTCATTAGGGGTTTGTTATTTGCCTGGTCAGCTCAGCACAAAACGGAAAGAGAACAAATAAATGAGCTCCTAATTCAGAGAATATAAGGCACATTTCTCATCTTTAAGCCCAAATAAATAACATTCTGCACTTACAGACAGATAATCTTATTTGGAAATTCAAACAGAAGCAGTACCACCAAGGAAATAAATTGGTGAAAATTCCTGAAAATAAATTAAAAATGCAATCAAGACATAAATGTATTAATAGATTATTAGGGTCAGGGTACTATTTAAGCCCAAGGATTTAGGATCTATATTTTTAAAATATTCTACAGTATCGCACAACAGTGAGTACACCCCTCACATTTTTTTAAAACACGGAAGAAATGACACTCTGCTACAATGTAAAGTAGTAAGTGTACAGCCTGTATAACAGTGTAAATTTTCTGTACCCTCAAAATAACTCAACACACAGCCATTAATGTCTAAACCGTTGGCAACAAAAGTGAGTAAACCCCTAAGTGGAAATGTCCAAATTGGGCCCGGTTGGCCACTTTCCCTCCCCGGCATCATGTTACTCGTTAGTGTTACAAGGTCTCAGGTGTGAATGAGGAGCAGGTGTGTTAAATTTGGTATTATCGCCCATGGTACCTCATGGCAAAGAACTCTCTGAGGATCTTATATTTATGCTGGCTGTCAATAACATGCCATTGTGAGCCTTTGCAAATCCACCACCATCGTGGTATTAGTCTACATTTAAGCTAACAACAATCATGTCTTACATTTCTGGATATTGAAGGAATGTCCACCTGAGAGGCACTGGGAAACTCTTACACTTAATACATTTCCTTCACAATGCTTGCAGACCCAGGAGATGCCTTCGTGCACCTGAATTGTGCCTAACCAAAAAAACAGAAAAGGAAATTAAATATAAGACCTTAAAAAAATAGGGACTGCAGCATCTATTCTCAACAGCATTCCTCAGTGGCCATCACTTGGTGAAATGTGAAACAGAACACTACATGTCCACAGAGAACAGGATCATGGGCCATGTGGTGGGAGGTAGCCATCTGCGTACAAAATATCACCATCACATAGGCGAAGATCCAAGAATCTGTAGCCAGGCTATATTAGTTTAACATTTGGACCAATAACACTGAGGAGTGCTGTTGCGAAGGCACAAAAAATTATCCACAGCCCCTACATCCTCCTACGGCTACCATCAGGGCCCGATTCCCCAGTAGTTGGCTGCCATCTCACAGGTGCTGGGGTGTCACGAGGGGAGGAGGGCTGAGCTGTGGGTGCACGGGGGACGCCTTTGAGGTGGATGAGGTGGAGCTGGGGACCAGCACACCAAACTGCATCCATTGTCACCTGTTGGATCGCACTCTTGTCCCCCGTCATCCTGCTCAGACCGGTAAGGTACAACTCATGAGATGTTGCCACCTCTCCTCCCTATTGCACCTGGCCAGGCTGCTCATGACCTCCTTGTGATTGGAGGAGATTCCGGCCTGGATCCCCTGGAGGCACTGCAAGATCTGTCTCCTGCTGAACAACCTGGCTTTGTGGTGGTGGGCATGGAGGTCTGCCTTCTAGGCCCATAAGTGGGTGTGGAGGTAGCGGAGTTGGTTGTGGTGGCCCGGTGGGGAGAGGCTGGGGCCTGGCCGGTGCTGGCTCCATTCACTTCCCACCTCCTCAATCTCCTCCACCACCTCCTCCTCCTTCTCCACCTCCTCCTCAATCCACTACCACCTAATCCTCCACCTCCAACTCCTCCTCCACCGCCTCCTTCACCTCCTCCTCCTCCACCACCTTCTCAACCTCTCCTCTCCGTATTAATGGGTATTTTCCAATATTGCTGATTATCCAGAGACCTAGCTAATAGTTAGTAATGCTTGCAGATGGGAATCAGGTGAGTTGGTATATTATTACAGTTACAGTATTTAGCACTGTACTGTACAAGCATGTTGTTTTTTTTTTTTAATCCTCTTCCGCCTTTTTTTAGTTGACCACGTTTATTCAGATTTTTGTTTTTTTCACCACACTGTATGTGTGAAACTGAATTAGATTACACAGTCCAGAGGTTGAGTCACCTGTTCCATTGTGCAGATCTAGCCAGATTGTGCTATGCACATTAATGGTTTCTTCAAATAAATGGAGTAATTTCTGATCATCATTTTTTTCACCAGATTCCGGTTGCAGTGGTGTAGTGACCACATGTGACCTTTGTAGGTGTTATTCATCATGCTTATTCTAGACTATCACATTACCCCCGGTAGGTATCCCCTTTTTACCACAAGCCTCTTGCTCTCCCGGGATCCGCCCACAACACTCCCATGATATTAATGCACAGTCTTGACTATTTCTGATTGTGCTTTATGTATGAAATAAAGCTTTGCTATACCGTTCAAACCATGTCAGTGTGTGTTTTCAATGGTTGGGGTTATGGGACATCCACACACATTACATATGTGTCACATTCCTATATGTGTAAACTAATGAGCCCTAGTTACTATGAAATAGATCAATACATATGACAGTAATAATAGTCATAATAGCATTAAATAACATATAATTATATATGTCATATATAATCAACATAAAAGGTTAATACACATGCAAATGTCAAAATAGTGATATTGTGGAGTAGCAACATTACCCTGAGGGCTTTATAGGAATATGACAAGTGATACCGGAGTGGGTTGCCAGTGATTTGTCTGACCTCTCTGCTATGACGTGCCCTTCTACAGTAACCCTACATGGTATAGTTCACAGCTTCATTTAGGTACACAAGCCCCTTTACCACTACCACTTAGAAATCCACAAGGGGACCAGGGGAACATAAACCACACTAATATAAATTGATGAATAGCAAAACATAATGGGAGGTCACCAAAGAGGAATGGGTATACATCTTGTCACATGGCCACCAGCAATGGCATGGAACTTTCCAGGATGGGTATAGTAGAGATGACCCCTGATGCAGGTGGAGGTTGCGGCCCTTCCAGATGTGTTATAGTAGATTAGTGTGGTGTATGTTCACCTGGTCTCCCTGTGGATTGCTAAGTGGTGGTGGTAAGGGGCTTTTGTACCTGAATGAAACTGTGAGCTATACCATGCAGGGCCAGTGTAGGTGGGCAGGTGGTAGCAGAGAGGTCAGACAAATTACAGACCACTAGAGAAGGAACCGGCAACCCACTCCAGCATCTTTTGCATGCAAACCTTGTGGAACAGTACAGGCAATGAGCTAGCTAAATTTGATGCAGTCCATAGGGTCACAGAAAGTTGGACATGACTGAAGGACTGAACAACAAATAATAAAATGTCCCCCTGGTACTTGATATGGGATGTGGCTGTGTAATTGGTTCACTATTTGTTTTCCCAATGTAGATGTGATGAGTGAGATGTATATGAAATCATATATATATTCTAGGGTTGCAATTTAGTCAGGTAGCGTTTCTTTAATTGCTTTATGCATGTTGCAACATGGCTTTTTCATATTCGCATATGTATGACCATTCCAACATATGATGAAATTAAATATTTTTTTAATGCCTATTTTATATTGGGGGATTATTGTGCAAATAATTGTATTGCCTTTCCCCATATTTTAATGTCCACTGGTGTGTTTATATTGTCTTTTTCAGTGTTGAGAAATTGTCTGTAAACCCTTTGCGGGTCCTATTTGGAGGCCGTAATATTTTTGCCTCCAATTACGGGCATGAACGCCAGGGCGTCTTTGAGAAGTTGTTGCAATTTAATAGCGATATTGGAACGTAACAGTTATGGGGTTGACAGATCAAAAGGATTTGCTGCAAAGGAGTTCAGATTTCGACATCCCATAGGGTTTTTATGCCTGTAACTTGCAGGTCGTTTGCGGGTAGCTTTAAGAGGCTAATTTAATAGCCATAAGTCTTCCGGGTTCAACACGTTGGGGGAATTTAATAGGGCTGGAGGTGATTCCCCTGCTTGTCCTGCCATTGGATGCCAAAGAAAAACTTTTGTCACAGTCAGTTGAGATTTTATGGACATTGTGAAAATATGGAATTTGCCAGGTCCAGCGGCAACACTTCTCTCAAAACATTTATGTCTTGTGTTGTCTAATGCAAGTGTAGGACCATATGTTTTAGTCATTTTTTCTTGACCTAAAAATCCTTTTTCCTAGAGTTTGCAAAATTCCTTCAGTTTTCTTGCAGTTTATTTTGAGAAGGAATACCCCTGAAAACCCAAGTTAAAATAGCATTAAATTCATAATTCATTAAGGCCAGTTCTTCTGCTGGTTAGCATGGGGTGCCAATGTATCTGGGGATGTGGAAACCATTTAAAAAAAAGTAAAATCAGTATCAGTATGTGCATAGGATAAATCCATGTAATGTGTGATTCTGATATAAGCGGTATGTATTAGATTAGAAAAAGTTAAAAACAAGGAAACTTCCATATACCTTTAATATGTTTTTAATAGCTTGCCCACACTTTTTGTAGCTTTCCTTCACAAAAGCAAACATTTTTTTTAATTTCAAGGATGCTGTCACCATCTCCAGAGATCTTGGAGCCAAGGAAAATAAAATACGTCTTTGCTACCACTTCTTCCCCATCTATTTGCCAGGAACTAAGATGAATGTTTTCCATGACCTTCACCTTTTTAATGTTGAGCAGCAGACCAGCTTCTGCACTCTCTTCTTTCACCCTCATCAATAGTCCCTTTAGTTCCTCCTCACTTTCATCTATCAGACTAGTATATACACATAGTTTTCCTGAAATTAATTGTTTCTATACCTTTAGTGATATACATAATGGAGTGAGAATTGAGGTGTTTTAAAGATCACACATGTATCATTCATTTGATGTTTCAAACATTGTAAAATAAACTGTAGTTTCAAATTCTGGAAATGGATGTTTGCTGTAAAGTCAAGGCCTCTTTCTAATTAGGATGTGTCAGGGCACTCAGAGCTGTGAAGTTCATTGGAGAAATCCATTACTCTTTACTGGCTGTGAGCTGGATGCAAATATATTTTTTCAGAAAGATGTCCTAATTGTTTCCTAACCTTAGCCTCATTCATTTTTCATGCAAAATAGGGCAAACTTTTTACAATTGTAAAACATTCTCTTGTGACTTTAGCATCCCTATAATTGCTCTCATAAAATCATTGTATCAAAATGTCATAAAAAACACCATGTGATTACCATGGTTTGAAAAGACTTGGGAATACACATTATTGACCAACAACTCTCATTGTACAGATCCAACTCTAAATTACACTATAAATTACAACTAAGCGTATTGCAGTAAATTACCATTTTGTAAAACCAATTAAAATTATAGAAAATAAAGTAAATCTGTCTACTTTATGTCCCTCCAGAGGTTAATCATCTCCAATATATTAGCTCTCTCAAAACCAGTGTTAACAAACAATATAATTTTAAAGAAATACATTTAATTCTACAAATGTGTTTTTTCCACCTGATAAAATATTGCCCATTATCTTCGCATTATGATGCTCACATAGCAATGATTCACTTACACTGTAGGTGTGATGTCAAATTCTCACTTGTAATATCTTTACATTAACTTGAGACAGAGGTGAATTGTTATGACACAGTATACATATTACTCACAATAGTATGAGTGAATTATTACATAGTAAGTGTCTAATTTAAACAATTTTATTTTATACAGTTTTATTCCAAATACAGAATACTGGACAAGTACAGTAAATACTGCAAGTCTGCTTTCAGTTAAATTATTATATATGTTCTGTAAATGAATATGTCAATATATACATTGCACGTAAGCATTATTCAATTACTACAGTTTTCAGCTTGTTCCTTCAGTACCATTCAGTACACTGGCTATTTCATACGATTAATGCTGTAAGTAGGTTACTTTTCACTCTTTGCGAATAAACTTGTGAATAAACTGTTTTAATCTATAATCACACAAACACAATGAAAAAGGTGTTATTTTTTACAATAATGTTGTCATGATGATTTATCAAAGTGTATGTAAAGTTACTTCAAGGAGCTTATATATTAATTTCTTCCTCCACTGTCCCCTTATTCTCATGCCTTCAACATTTCCCAGCTACAGAGTCTTTTCTAGGAAATCCTGTCTTCTCATAACATGGCCAAAATATTTCAGCTTTGGCCTCATGATCATACCTTCCAGCGAACAGTTTGTCTTGATTTCCTGTAGCACTGATTTATTAGATATTCTTGTAGTCCAAGGAGCTCCAAACAGTTTCCTCCAACACCACAATTCAAGGCATCAACTCAGCCTTCTTTATGGTCCAACTCTCATCCATATGTTACTTCTGGGAATACCATGGTTTAAGCTATGGGGAATGTTTTTTTGATAGTGATATATCTATACTTTTTAATAGCTTATCCATACTTGCCATCGCTTTCCTCTCTGAGTAGTGGGATTTAAAATATAGACAATTCAAAAATGTTACTTAAAATTACCAGTGGTTACTTTTGTGATCAAATTGATGTTGTGTTTAAAGGGAATAATATAAAGTCTTCCGATATATGTACTTTAAAAAACGTGTAACTTATTATAAAAGTATATAAATATTTCACTTATTTCTTGAAACTTGTCTGCCTTTAGGGGTCTCCACTTCATGTGATTCTCTGCTCCAATCACTCCAAGTGCATTGATTACTTAAAGAGGTCAAACTGCATGGAGAGATCCTGTAATAATGTTTCTGCTGAGTAAAAGCTTCCACCACTCCACCTATAACTCACCCTGCTGCCTCCTGATTGGTTAAGAGTAGAGGACTATAGGAACTTTGATAGAAACAACTTGCATCTTAAAATGAGCAAAACTGAGAATGTGCCCTGAGAAATTAACATGTTCTCTTAATCACCTTGGCATTGAGAATATAAATATAAAATAGTTAAGGAAAGAGCAATTTTATATTTAAAAAAATGGTCCCTCATATGTATATTAGTGCTATAAATATATATGTTTGAAGCTGCCAATTCCAGCAGCCTCATACATTGGCTGCCTGCAAGCTTTCCACGCATCAAATAATCTTGCTACACTGCTGGCTGCAGTACATAGTTACATAGTTACATAGGCCCTCATTCAATTGCAATTTTGCCAATTGAATAGGGGTCTAAATAAGCACATCACATATATTTTTTAAATAAGTTTTTAGTTATTAAGCATCTATCCAAAAGCACGGTTTTCACTAATTAAAAACTTCTTTAAAAAAAATATATTATGTGCTTATTTAGAGCCGTATTCAATTGGCAAAATCGCAATTGAATGAGGGCCATAGTAATTAAGGTTGAAAAAATACTTTCAACCTTTTAAGATCTCCTCTGATCTGCAATATGCAGTTTAGTTATTAATTAATTAGTTGTTAATGAATAATTAATGAATTATTTATTTAATTATTTATTTTTTATTTTATTTTATTTTTTAATTATTAATTAATCCAGAGAAAGGCAAACAGGAAAAAAAAAACAAAAAAAACAAGGGAAATTTAGCCAATCGTCTCAAAGGGAAAAAAAAAATTCCTTCCTGACCCCAGATACTGGCGATCGAAATTTTCCCTGGATCAATACTCTGTCTCTAATTATCCATGATAACCCTGAATTCCCTTTTTAATTAGAAATAAATCCAGTCCCCTTAATGTTATCTATTGAATCCGCGGTCACCACCAGTCACCAGTACATCAAATGGCCACACTGATCTCAGAGCTCTTGTGTTTTAAAGGCTGTGAACAATTGAATCTGATTAAACTACTCCAAGAGTTAACTCTTCCATCTGTTCTGATAGGAAACTTGCCAGTGTTTATGGAAATGTTAAAAAGATGTGTGAGAGCTGGGATGAGTGTAGTGGAGAGTGGATGGATAAGTTGTGATGGAATAGGATCCAGAGGACCGGTAGTAAGGCAGGAGGTTGAAATAGACTGAGACTTCATCCTCTGTTACAGGATCAAAAAAGTGCATAGTGGCTACTGGGTTGAGGAATGGTGAAGGCTGGGTGGTGTGTGTTAGTGGAGAGGAGGGAGTGTGTGAGTCACGGTGAGAGGAGAATTAATTGCAAATGTTTTAAATTGTATTCTGAAAATGGTTGGCAAAGTTTTCAGCGATGAGACAGGTAAGGATGGGAGGTGGTGGTAGGCAGAGGACAGTGTTGAATATATATATATATTTGTGATACAAGTGGTTTGTGTGAGCCACAGACTTTATAAAGCTCCCTTTTCTCAGGAGGTCTGAAAGAGTTAGTTTTCTTGAGCAGTTGATTAGGTGCAGCCCTGACTTTAGACTGCTCCTGGAATTTGGGTTTGGCTGATTTTGGATTGTAGCTTGTTTTTGACTGCAGGCTTCTGGAAATTATTGAATCCTCCTGTATTGTGTTCCTCTATCAAAGTGTCAGACACTAATGCACAAACCAGTGGAGATTGGTAACTTGACATATGTTGTGTTAGAAGTGAGCTTAAGATGGAAGAACCTGTGAAAGCCCTGGTACAAGCCACTGCACATCAACAAGACACTACAGTGCAATGACTGAGACAAGCAGAGGAGGACAGAGCCTACAAGACACAACTCTATAATGATTTTGACCTATTTATTAAATATTTCTTAGACCTAAGGTGATATTTACTAATAGGATTTTCTTTGTTACTCCTGTTAGCCATCAGAGGGGCAAAAGAAAACAAAAACAAGAACACCTTTTTGCGGTCTTTAAATTTGCACCACAAATTAATATTTACAACCTTAAATTGGTATTTAATTGTGTCACAAGTGACATATTCAAACGTCACAAAATTGTATTACTTTTTTATTTAGTTTATTATATAACACTTTGTTGTGACATTCTTCTCTGTAATATATACTATTGAAACGACTATTTAGCCCAATTTATATTATTGAATTGTTATTGCTCCTGGTTGCTTGAAATTCCTTGTACAGATGATAAATGAGAAATTATTTTACATTTTAACTTTTCTTTTGAGTTTTCTCTTTTGGACTACTGCTAGAAGATCAACTGATTTTCTCTCAGGAGTCAAATTCACAGATACCAACAGCCTTATTAAATTGCGATTCGGCAAATTTAAAAGGGCTCTATTTAAGCACATAGCATATATTTTTTACAGAAGTTTTTAGTTAGTGTAGACCTTGCTTTTGGATAGAAGTTCACTAACTAAAAACTTCTATAAAAAAATATGCTGTGTACTTATATAGAGCCCTTTTAAATTTCCTGAATCACAATTTAATAAGGCTGCAAGTATTTATGTGCTATATAGTGATAACTTCTTTAAGGTATATGTTGTTGCATTACCTTCTCTACTATGCTTCCACTTTGGATACAACTACTACTTCTAATTTTTTACAGCCGTATTAAATTGTGAATCGGCAAATTTAAAAGGGCTCTATTTAAGCACACAGCATATTTTTTTACAGCAGTTTGTAGTCAGTGAACTTCTATCCAAAAGCAAAGTCTTCATTAACTAAAAACTTCTGTAAAAAAAATATGCTGTGTGCTTAAATAGAGCCCTTTTAAATTTGCCGAATTGCAATTTAATAAGGCTTTTAATCTTTAAAGTGCTAGTGCTACTGTGATATGCCAATTAAAACTTCAATGACTAGTGCCAAAGTGCTATACATCTATTTAAATAATTAAATATGTACCTCATGGATACAAACCTTGACAAAAACCTTGACAGCACAATAGGCCCAAACCACTGTATGCCAGCGAGAGATTACACAGCAATCCCTGAGACCAGCAGCAGAGGAAAGAGCCTGTATGAGACAGACATTGAGCCACATTCAATTCCACGGCCGTAACTCGATCGTAGACAGACAATTGTCTGCAAGTGAGTTGCGGGCTCCAGGTTCCCTCTGTTTGCGATGCTATTCAATTCAGCAGGGGCTACTGTCCCACAGCTGAAACTGTAAACCATGCAATGGTTCGTAGCAGTTCAGGGCCGGGACATGATCAATTCAGCAAGCCCGTAATCTCCCATTCCGAATCAGCCAATAGAAAATTAGACCATCATTATTACGGCATTAAAACCTGCGGGAACCAGGACCCGCGCTACTATTCTAATTAACCCCATCACTCATGTATGCTCTATACAGACCCCCATAAGCCCCCAGTTAACCGTGTCAGTCCCATAAGGGTCTATATAGACCCTTATAGGACAATAATTAACCCTCACATTAACACTATAAGTGCCATGAGGGTCCTCCAGGACCCTCATGATGCTACGTCCAAACACTACCCTAAACTACACTATTATCCACCCCAATAAACTAACACATCTAAATGAACCCCTTTCTAAGTAATTAACTCCCCTCTAAATAATTAACCCCCTATAAGTAATTAACCCCCTCCTCTAAGTAATTAACCCCCTAAGTAATTAACCTCCCTCTAAGTAATTAACCCTATTTAACCCTCACCACACCTAATTAACCTTATCACTAACCACTTAACCCTATCTAGACCCAGTTATCCATATCTAGTCCTATTTAACCCTAACTGGACCTAATTAACCCTAACTGGACCTATTTAACCCTAACTGGACAAAATTAACCATAACTGGACCTATTTAACCATAACTGGTCCCAGTAAACCCCTATCTTGTTAACCCCTCTCTAACCTATCCTATTAACCCCCCTCTACACTATCCTATCCTATTAACCCCTAACCTACCTAGCTAACCCCTATTAAACTCCCCAACACCCCACTAATTACAAAAAATAAAAACACCCACATTACAGAAAATAACCCCCCCACTAATTAACAAACGACTAAAGACAGAAAAGAAATAAGCACTACAGAAAATAAAAAAGCACAACAGAAAATAAAAAATAAAATTACACATAAAATAAAAAAGAATTGCACATAAAAGAACCCACTTTCAAAATAAAAAAATAATATTACAACCTTTTAAAAGGAAAGGGTTAATTAGTCAACTGACCTGGCCAAAATGCCCCTCCAGCGGTGTCCAGAGATGCCCTGGTCTTCACTCTTCTGTGCCAGGAAGGGCCCCTCCAATAATGTCCCGACGTCCTTTTACACCTACAAAAAAAAGAAACATTACTTGAAATTAATATATACTGACAATTTGTAATAAAAAAATGGTTAATAATCTACTGACCTGGCCAAAATGCCCTCCCAGCGGTATCCAGTGATGCCCTGGTCTTCAGACCTCAGGGGTGTATCCCATTGTGATTGGCTGAAAGCAATAGCGCCTTCTGATTGGCTGAAATCTGATTGACAGCGATTTCAAATGGTTTTTGTGGCGGGGAGCTCCTCAGGGGCGGATCTCTGTTAGTAGATTTTCTTTAAAGAACGTCAGGATTTTTTTCGAGGGGCTGTGCTTGGGCCGGAGGACTGAAGACCAGGGCATCACTGGACACCTCTGGAGGGGCATTTTGGCCAGGTCAGTAGACTATTAACCCCTTTTTGTATTACAGATTGTCAGCATATGTTTATTTACTATAATGTTTCTTTTATTTTGAAGGTGTAACAGGACGTCGGGACATTGTTGGAGGGGCCCTTCCTGGTACAGAAGAAAGAAGACCAGGTCATCGCTGGACACTTCTGGAGGGGCATTTTGGCCAGCTCAGTGGATTAATTAACCCATTCTTTATTACAGGTTGCAAGTCTTCTTTTATTTTGCTAGTGCTTTAATTTTTTTTAATTTTACATGCAATTTTATTTTTTATTATCTGTAGTGCTATTTTATTTTCTGTAGTTAGTCGTTTGTTATTTTTTGTAATTAGTATTTTTATTTTATTTTCTGTAATGTGGGTGTTTTTATTTTTTGTAATTAGGGGGTGTTGGGGAGTTTAATAGGGGGTTAGCTAGGTAGTGTAGGGGTTAATAGGATAGGATAGAGTAGAGGGGGGTTAATAGGATAGGGTAGAGGGGTTTAATAGGATAGGGGTTTACTGGGTACAGTTAGGGTTAAATAGGTCCAGTTAGGGTTAAAAAGGTACAGTTATGGTTAATTGGGTCCAGTTAGGGTTAAATAGGTATAGTTAATGTTTCTTGGGTACAGTCATGGTTAAATAGGTCAGGTTGGGGTTAAATAGGCCCTGTTAGGGTTAATAGGGTCCAGTTAATGTTAAATCGGTCCAGTTAGGGTTTAGTGGGTCCAGTTAGGGCTAAATAGGTCTAGTTATGGTTGATTGAGTACAGTTAGGGTTTCTTGGGTACAGTTAGGGTTAAATAGGTACAGTTAGGGTTTATTGGGTACAGTTAGGGTTTATTGGGTACAGTTAGGGTTAAAAAGGTACAGTTAGGGTTAAATAGGTTCAGTTAGAGTTTATTGGATACAGTTAGAATTTATTGGGTACAGTTATGGTTAAGTAGGTACAGTTAGGGTTTATTGGGTACAGTTACTATGTATAGGATACAGTTGGGGTTAAATACGTCCAGTTAGGGTTTATTGGGTCCAGTTAGGGTTAAATAGGTGCAGTTATGGTTAAATAGGTCCATTTAGGGTTTATCGGGTCCATTTAGGGTTAAATAGGTCCAGTTAGGGTTTATTGGGTACAGTTAGGGTTAAATAGGACTAGATGGGGATAACTGGGTCTAGATAGGGTTAAGTAGTTAGTGATAGGGTTAATTAGGTATGGTGAGGGTTAAATAGGGATCATTACTTAGAGGGGAGTTAATTACTTAGAGAGGGTAATTTAGATTTATTAGCTTATTGGG
Organism: Discoglossus pictus; assembly: GCA_027410445.1. Classification (NCBI taxonomy): domain Eukaryota; kingdom Metazoa; phylum Chordata; class Amphibia; order Anura; family Alytidae; genus Discoglossus; species Discoglossus pictus. The sequence goes on from CM050166.1 coordinate 88,309,166, forward strand.
GTGGCTAATAGTGTAGTGTAGGGTAGTGCTTAGACTTAGTGTCTTGAGGGTCCTGGAGGCGGTGTTAATGTGAAGTTTAATTATTATACCATATAGACCCTTATGGGACTGATGGTGTTAATTAGAGGCTCATGGGGGTCTGTATAGAGCTCCATGAGTGATGGGATTAATTAGAGGCTCATGGGGGTCTGTATAGAGCCCCATGAGTGATGGGGTTAATTAGAATAGTAGTGCTGGTTCTTTAATGACCTTTAAGGTCCTTTAACGACCCACGGTGGGAAATGTGAATTTTTAAATGTTGCGGGGGTCCCAATCAGGACCCCTGCAGCAAGGTTTAATGTGGGAACCTTCCAGGGGTCCCGATGGGGATCCCACAGCATAAAGGAGTTAATTTTATGTGCTGCAAGGGTACTTACATTACTCCCATGGCATGGCGTTAACTATTTGTGTGCCGCAGGCCCTTTAAGGACCCACAGCAGGAAGTTAATATTTTTATATGCTGCAGGATCCCTGCATCATGGGGTTAATGTGGGGACCCTGCGGGGGACCCAGTCGGGACCCCTGCTTCTTGAGTTCAATGTGGGGACTCTGATTAGGACCCCTGCATTATGGGGGTTTAGTTTAGGACTGGGGGGTTAAGAGCAGTGGGGACATATAGGGGGAATGTACATAAGGGCTTTCCAAGCCCTTGTGAATCCTCCTTGGTAGCAGTAACCTGTGGTTAGATTTTTACCGTTTGCGGCCTTGACTGAGTGGTTAGGAAAATGGAATTGGAGCAATTGAAAAGCAATTTGCGATTTTAGCCTTGTTAAAGTGACAGATTAAAGGCTTCTGAAGGGTGTAAGTTACGACTTTGACGGACGCAATATTTTCAAGGCCGTAACTCGTAACCCGATCGGAGGCTACAAAAAGACGCCAATTGAATAGAAAAATTTGCTTGCGACCTCAAGGGCTACCGGATCTCTAAATCGGCCAATTGAATGTGGCCCATTGTCAACACAACAAGCCTAGCTTCAGCACCTGAGGCCTGCAAAAACTGGGGCTGTGACCTCAGAAACCGGTGGACGTATTAAACCTAATCTCATCCTACAGAAAATGACTAGTAAGGATGATGTGGAAACATATTTCCTGATCTTTGAAATAATTGGCACTAGGGAAGCTTAACCTAGAATTACTGGATACTTTCATTTGCCCTTATTAATGTGGTGAGGCTCAGGAATGCTATATTCTCATTGATGAAGAACAGGCAATGCATTATGCTAATCTGAAAGCAGAAATCATGGACAGAGTTCGAGTTACCAGATGTATCAGAGCACAGAGATTCCACTCATGGAAGTTTTTGTACAATGTTATTGCAAGGAAGAGCTAATATGACAGTGATGATGTATGGAATTCTGCGAAGAGGCATAATTCTCTTGAACCCAAGCTCTGGGTGTTGAGGGATTGAGGAAGAAACCTGATGCAGAAGGACGAGTTGCAAAAGTAGCTGATATTGTGAGCATAGTTTATAGAGTAAAGTGCAAGGGGCTTTCACTCACTGGCTTCTATGAGAAGATTGGACAGACCCAGTCACCTGTCTCTGGTGAACACTGGGTGATAATTTAGATAGGAAGTATCTGATAAAGGGGAGATTTTGATTGCAGCCAAAGTTCTTTCAAAGGAAGAATGTAATGAGTTTGATGAGAAAAGTGGAATCATTCCTAAAATGGAAATGAGAATCTGATTAAGCTTCTGCAAGAGGAACTTCCATCCCCAAGAGCACATATGAAGCAGACCATGGACATGGACACCATTACAATTTTGAAATATCCTGAGGTGCAGCCCTGGGAGAAGCCAAAATCTTTGAAGAGCCAGGGAAGTCGCTATCCCATAGCGAAGATTATAAGGAACATTATGATGATGATGATGAACCTATACAGGAAGAGGTAGAGATGCAGCATAAAGTGGTTGAAAAATTGTAGGATGAGTTGGAATAGCTGGGAGCCCAACAAGCTCCAAGTTTCACTGAGTTGGACCAAGAGTTAAACAGAATGGCAGCAGAGCTGGACAAGTACCCCCATCTGGTTTTGTTGAAGGAGCAACTGATTAATGTGGATGTGTTGACAAGGAAGAGACCAGAGTGCGTTCGGTAAAGAATGGAGAGGATAGTGAAGGTGCATGAAAAGCACAGCAGCTACAAGAGAGTCGAACCAGTGAAGGAAAGAGCGAGAAAGAGATGGCAGTCAACATGGTACAGATGATGCACTCTGCTACATAGCCAGCATTCTGCGGAGTGATACAGGGTGTTTGTGTGAGCCACAGACTTTACAAACCTCCCTTTCCCTGGGAGGTCTGAAGGAAATAATTTTCATGAGCAGTTGATTAGATAAAGGTGGAGAGACCTGACTTATTAACCCTTTCACACTCACAGAGGCTCTAATGTGGACCCTAAAAATACAAAGATCGTCTTATATACATCTAACTCATCACATCTACATTGGGACAACAAATTACACCACCACATGACATATATCAGGTACCAGGGGAACATTTCACATATGGTTGTTCAGTCCGATTCTCTGTGACCCTATGGACTGCAGCACACCTACTAATGTCTTTGTCTGTGTGTATTCACAAGGTTTGCATGCCAAAGATACTGGAGTGGGTTGCCAGTTCCTTCTCTTGTGTACCTGAATGAAGCTGTGAGCTATACCATGTAGGGCTACTGTAGGTGGGCACGTCATAGCAGAGAGGTCAGACAAATCCCTGTTTACTAGAGAAGGAACTGGCAACCCACTCCAGTATCACCTGTCATATTGTTATCAGGCCCTTAGGGGAATGTTGATATTCCACAGTATCACCAATTGGACTTTGCATATGTATTAACCTCTTATTTTGATTATATATGATATATATTATTATATGATATCTAATGCTATTATGACTATAATTATTGTTATATGTATTGATCTATTGCATAGAAACTAGTGCTCATTAGTTTACAGATATAGGAATGTGACACAAATGGGATGTATGTGGATGTCTCAAAACCCCAACCATTGACAACACACTGACATGATGAGAACGGTATAACAAAGCTCTTTTTTCATACACAGAGCACAATCAGGAATGGAAAAGACTGTGCATTACCTTCATGGGTGTGGTGTGGGTGGATACCATGAGGTCAAGAGGTTGTGCTTGTGAACAAGGGGATACCCAAAGGGGGTAATGTCATAGTCTAGAATAAGCACTATGCATAGCACCTACCAGGGTCACATGTGGCCACTACACCACTGCAACCGGAATCTGGTGAGAAAAAGGATAATCAGCAATCACTCCATGTAATTGGAGAAACCAGTGATGTTCATAGCTCTTACATTACTTGTCTATATCTGCTCAATGAAACAGATGAACATAATCATGCATTATGTCATACAGATCCATTCCATAAACAGTGTGTTGTCAGATATTAAGGAATAATCCGAAATTGATTAGCAGAATATGTGACACAGAAAGAGGAGGTTGAGGAACATGCCTTCATGGTCGTGAGATTGGGAAAAGACAAGAACAGAGACATGCCGTTGAGATGAGATGTTGATTGACTTCAACAACTCATCTCAACGGCAATCCACATTGAACATCAGTTGCAGAAATATTCAACATAACCCTACGTGTACGCACTCTGTAGCCAGCCATTAGTATGACAACATTACAGGGAGTGCAGAATTATTAGGCAAGTTGTATTTTTGAGGATTAATTTTATTATTGAACAACAACCATGTTCTCAATGAACCCAAAAAACTAATTAATATCAAAACTGAATATTTTTGGAAGTAGTTTTTAGTTTGTTTTTAGTTTTAGCTATTTTAGGGGGATATCTGTGTGTGCAGGTGACAATTACTGTGCATAATTATTAGGCAACTTAACAAAAAACAAATATATACCCATTTCAATTATTTATTTTTACCAGTGAAACCAATATAACATCTCAACATTCACAAATATACATTTCTGACATTCAAAAAAACAAAAAAAACAAATCAGTGACCAATATAGCCACCTTTCTTTGTAAGGACACTCAAAAGCCTGCCATCCATGGATTCTGTCAGTGTTTTGATCTGTCCACCATCAACATTGCGTGCAGCAGCAACCACAGCCTCCCAGACACTGTTCAGAGAGGTGTACTGTTTTCCCTCCTTGTAAATCTCACATTTGATGATGGACCACAAGTTCTCAATGGGGTTCAGATCAGGTGAACAAGGAGGCCATGTCATTAGATTTTCTTCTTTTATACCCTTTCTTGCCAGCCACGCTGTGGAGTACTTGGATGCGTGTGATGGAGCATTGTCCTGCATGAAAATCATGTTTTTCTTGAAGGATGCAGACTTCTTCCTGTACCACTGCTTGAAGAAGGTGTCTTCCAGGAACTGGCAGTAGGACTGGGAGTTGAGCTTGACTCCATCCTCAACCCGAAAAGGCCCCACAAGCTCATCTTTGATGATACCAGCCCAAACCAGTACTCCACCTCCACCTTGCTGGCGTCTGAGTCGGACTGGAGCTCTCTGCCCTTTACCAATCCAGCCACGGGCCCATCCATCTGGCCCATCAAGACTCACTCTCATTTCATCAGTCCATAAAACCTTAGAAAAATCAGTCTTGAGATATTTCTTGGCCCAGTCTTGACGTTTCAGCTTGTGTGTCTTGTTCAGTGGTGGTCGTCTTTCAGCCTTTCTTACCTTGGCCATCTCTTTGAGTATTGCACACCTTGTGCTTTTGGGCACTCCAGTGATGTTGCAGCTTTGAAATATGGCCAAACTGGTGACAAGTGGCATCGTGGCAGCTGCACGCTTGACTTTTCTCAGTTCATGGGCAGTTATTTTGCACCTTGGTTTTTCCACACGCTTCTTGCGACCCTGTTGACTATTTTGAATGAAACCCTTGATTGTTCGTTGATCACGCTTCAGAAGCTTTGCAATTTTAAGAGTGCTGCATCCCTCTGCAAGATATCTCACTATTTTTGACTTTTCTGAGCCTGTCAAGTCCCTCTTTTGACCCATTTGGCCAAAGGAAAGGAAGTTGCCTAATAATTATGCACACCTGCTATAGGGTGTTGATGTCATTAGACCACACCCCTTCTCATTACAGAGATGCACATCACCTAATATGCTTAATTGATAGTAGGCTTTCGAGCCTATACGGCTTGGAGTAAGACAACATGCATAAAGAGGATGATGTGGTCAAAATACTCATTTGCCTAATAATTCTGCACTCCCTGTAATACAAAATGATATTCATTGTGGAGTGTGGATGAGGAGGACTTAGGGCAGTGGTTCTCAAGCCTCTCCTCAGGAGCCATCAGACAGGCCATGGGAAACAATAAATGAGGCAAATAGTATTCAACAGGTGGCGGAGCCTCGAATTTCTTAACATGTGTATTCACACAGTGTTTCACCTGCGTAGTGGTTTGACTGACCTGTGGTACGTTCTCACCTACTTCCTCTTTCTGAGCACTGGGCCCACACCTTCTGTACCCACGCGCTTCCTCTCTCTACCATGGCCAGGAGGTGATGGATTGAGGAGTGCATACAACTGGGGTGGCTGTGTAAAAACTGTGGTTGGAGGTAAGGGGTGAGATAAGGTGTTGCTCGTTGTGATGGTGTACATCAATGGTGATATCACAGCTGCGACAAGAGCTAGGGCAACAATGGCTGCGACAAGAGCTGGGGCAAAAATGGCTGTGACATCTGCTGGGGCAACAATGGCTGTGACATCTGCTGGACCAACTGCTGGGCCAAACACTGCTGGGAGAACCACTGCTGTGGCAACATCTGTTGTGGCCTGCTTAGGATTGGGAGGGGATTGGGGTCCGGCAAATGTATTGCTTGTATGTCATCAGGTGGCAGTAGTGGGCCAGTTGAGAGTGGTCCCCATGAGCTCGACATCCCTGCAAATGGTTGGTGGCTCATTGAACTTCAAGTAATTTGAAAGGGCTGGGAACGTGCCTATGACGCATGTGAGGGCCCGGGGGGTGATTACTACAATGTTCCTGCTGCTGATGGTCCAGCCTCCTGTGATGGGCCCAGGCCCGGGGCTTCCTCCACCACCACCTGCGTTGGTGATAGTGGTGCCTCTGGTGGAGCCACCACCTGTGTCTCTTGGGGCTGGGTACACCTCCTGGGTTCTGAAATGAGAGGACAATAGTATTGATTCTCTGAACAATTGTTTGCTGTGTGATTCCATATCCCTGACATCATGGTCACTTGTAATTGGCTGTGGTGATTGTTTCCTGCAGATAAACATTGAGCTGTATCGTGATCATTGTGGATCATGGCTTATATCATATAGTTACACAGTTACATAGCATTTGAAGTTGAAAAAAGACTTTCGGTCCATCAAGATCAACCTTTTTAGATCTCGACTGATCTGCAATATGCAGATTAATTGTTAATTGTTATTTGATCCAGAGGAAGGCAAAAAAAAACAAGTGAAACTTTGCCAATTGTCTCAAAAGGGGAAAAGAAAGATTAAATTCCTTCCTGATCCCAGATACTGGTGATCAGATTCCTCCCTGGATCAATACTCCCTCTCTAATTATCCAGGATAGCCCTGAATGCCTTCTTTATTTATTATATCCAATCCTTTTTTAACGTTATCTATTGAATCCGCTGTCACCACCTCTTTTGGAGGAGAATTCCACAGATTTACCACCCTTTCTGTGAAGAATCCTTTTCTTTCTTTAAGGTGAAATCTTTTTACTTCTAATCTCAAAGGATGTCCCCTTGTCAGTTGAAAACCTCTTGGCACAAAAAGTTCACTTGACAAAGTCTTGTATTGACCCTGGATATATTTATGTAAGGTAATCATATACCCTCTTAGACACCTTTTTTTCTAGAGAGAATACGTTGAATTTGTCATTCATAACTTCCTTCATAACTGAGCCCCTCCATTCCCCTTATTGGTTTTGTTGCTCTTCTCTGTACTTTTTCCAGCTCTAAAATGTCCTTTTTATGTACTGGTGCCAAAAATTGTACTCCATATTCCAAATGAGGGCGTACTAGGGATTTGTATAGTGGCAGAATTATATTTGCTTCCCTTGCTTCGAAAACCCTTCTTAATACATGATAATATTTTATTTGCCTTTGCAGCTGCTGCTTAGCATTGAGCACTGTTACCTAGGTGGTTGTACACAAGCACTCCCAAATCCCTTTCAATATCTGATTCCCCTAGATTTACTCCATTAAGAATATAAATTGCCGGGCTATTTTCCCTTCCCAGATGCATAACTTTACATTTATTCATATTAAATCTCATCTGCCATTTAGTCGCCCATTTTCTAATTTATGCAAATAGGTTTGGAGGGAAAGTACATCATTATCCGTTTTAATTATCTTGCACAACTTAATGTCATTAGCAAAGATGCTTTCCAATCCTACTTCTAAGTCATTCATAAATATGTTAAAATTGAGAGGACCTAATAGTGAACCCTGAGGAACCCAACTTACCACATTAGTCCATTCCAAGTATGTTCCATTTACAAGAACCCTTTGTTTCCTGTCTTTTAGCCAGCTCTCAATCCATGTGCATATATTTACTGCAATTCCTGTAACCCTTAGTTTGCTTAATAGTCTCCCATGTGGCACTTTATAAAAAGCTTTTGCAAAATCACAAAAGACTAGATCCACTGAGTTGCCTTGATCCAAGTTCCTACTAACCTCTTCATAGAAACTAATTAGGTTTGTTTGACATGACCTATCCTTCATAAATTCATGTTGGCTCCTACTTATAATCATGTTTACATAGACATATTCTTGTATATTATCCCTTATTAACACTTCTAAAAGCTTTCCCACTACAGAAGTAAGGGTTACAGGTCTATAAATTCCTGGATTTGTTCTTGCTCCCTTCTTAAATATAGGTATCACCTCTGCCTTTCTCCAGACATCTGGTAGAGACCCTATGTTGAGTGAATCCTGAAAAAATAGATATAATGGTTTTGCTATTACAGAGCCCAGTTCCTTCAGTATCCTTGGATATATTCCATCAGGAGCTGGGGCTTTATTAACATTTATTTGGGATTTCTTCCTGCATCAATCAATTATTAGGGGAAAGTAGTGTAGCCCTGTTTTGTTGCAGTGACCCAACCACTGGTACCTCCCTTGTATATACCGAATAAAATAACCTATTTGGCTCATCTGCCTTTTCCTGGTCACTAATTATCAGATGGCCTGTGTCACATTGTAATGTTCCTATAGCTTCCTTCATGGCCTTTTTCCCATTAATATATTTTAAAAATAATTTTGGGTTAGTCTTATTCTTCTTTGAAACTAACTTTTCATTTTCTATTTTAGCCAGTCTAATATCCCTTTTGCAAGCCTTGTTGATTTCCTTGTACTTATGTAAAGCAGTCTCTGCCCCTCATGTTTGTACATATTTAAATGCCTGTTTTTACTCCTCATCTTCATCTGTAAGTCATTATTAAGCCACATGGGTTGTGATTTACTCCTTCTTTTATTTCCACATGGTATATGGTTATAAGTATGTATATTTAGTAAGGATTTGAACGTTGTCCTTTTAAGTTCAGTCTTTTTACCTGTTGTTTCTTTGTCCCAGTCTATATGTTGTATTGCTGCAGTTAAAATCTTCCTTTTTAAAATTGAGCGTTTGTGTTAGCCCCTTACAGTTATGTTTTTCTAATTCAATCTCAAATGAGACTGTGTTGTGATCACTGTTTTCCAAAGGTTGCCCTATATCAACATTTGATACTATATCAATATTATTTGTGATGACTAAATCCAAGATAGCCTCATTTCTAGTAAGTTCTTGTATAACCTGGGCCAGGTACTGATCTCTGAGGGTACACAAGAACCTGCTCCCCTTAGCTGAACTGCTGGTCTCATTCATCCAGTTCATTTCAGGGTAGTTAAAATATCCCATTATTATATCAATATATATATATATATATATATATATATATATATATATATACATATATATACAGTGGATATAAAAAGTCTACACACCCCTGTTAAAATGTCAGGTTTCTGTGCTATAAAAAAATGAGACAAAGATAAATCATTTCAGAACTTTTTCCACCTTTAATGTGACCTATAAACTGTACAACTCAATTGAAAAACAAACTAAAATATTTTAGGTAGAGGGAAGAAAAAATATAAAAATAAAATAATATGGTTGCACACCCTTAAACTAATACTTTGTTGAAGCACCTTTTGATTTTATTACAGCACTCAGGCTTTTTGGTTATGATTCTATCAGCATGGCACATTTTGACTTGGCAATATTTGCCCACTCTTCTTTGCAAAAACACTCCAAATCTGTCAGATTGCGAGGGCATCTCCTGTGCACAGCCCTCTTCAGACTACCCCACAGATTTTCAATTGGATTCAGGTCTGGGCTCTGGCTGGGCCATTCCAAAACGTCAATCTGCTTCTGGTGAAGCCATTCCTTTGCTGATTTGGATGTATGCTTTTGGTCGTTGTTATGCTGAAAGATGAAGTCCCTCCTCATGTTCAGCTTTCTAGCAGAAGCCTGAAGGTTTTGTGCCAATATTGACTGGTATTTGGAACTGTTCATAATTCCCTCTATCTTAACTAAGGCCCCAGTTCCAGCGGAAGAAAAACAGCCCTATGCTGCCACCACCATGCTTCACTGTGGGTATGGTGTTCTTTTGGTGATGTGCAGTGTTGTTTTTTGCGCCAAACATATCTTTTGGAATTATGGCCAAAAAGTTCAACCTTGGTTTCATCAGACCATAACACCTTTTCCCACATGCTTTTGGGACTTCAGATGTGTTTTTGCAAAATGTAGCCTGTCTTGGATGTTTTTCTTCGTAAAAAAAGTATTTTGTCTTGCCACTCTACCCCATAGCCCAAACATATGAACAATACGGGAGATTGTTGTCTCATGTACCACACAGCCAGTACTTGCCAGATATTCCTGTAGCTCCTTTAATGTTGCTGTAGGCCTCTTGGTAGCCTCCCAGACCGATTTTCTTCTTGTCTTTTCATCAATTTTGGAGGGAGCTCCAGTTCTTGGTAATGTCACTGTTGTGCCATATTTTCTCCACTTGATGATGTCTTCACTGTGTTCCATGGTATATCTAATGCCTTGGAAATTCTTTTGTACCCTTCTCCTGACTGATACCTTTTAACAATGAGATCCCTGTGATGCTTTGGAAGCTCTCTGTGGACCATGGCTTTTGCTGCGGGATGCGACTAAGAAAATTTCAGGAAAGACCAACTAGAGCAGCTGAACTTTATTTGCGGTTAATCAGAGGCACTTTAAATGATGGCAGGTGTATGCTGACTCCTATTTAACACGATTTGGAATGTGATTGCTTAATTCTGAACACAGCTACATCCCCAGTTATAAGAGGGTGTGCAGACTTATGCAACCACATTATTTTCCTTTTTTTTCTCCACTCCACCTAATAGATTTCAGTTTGTTTTTCAATTGAGTTGTACAGTTTATAGGTCACATTAAAGGTGGAAAAAGTTCTAAAAGGATTTATCTTTGTCATTTTTTTACAGCACAGAAACCTGACATTTTAAAAGGGGTGTGTAGACTTTTTATATCCACTGTATATATATATATATTTAGCTGGTGGGGTATGCCATCTGTGGTTCATTAGGACACATGCTCATCGGAATCTGCTCAACAATGGGTGTTAACATGCTCATGAGACATGATCCAGGTTAGACTAGTACATGACACTCACATGCAGTCCCTCAGAGTCTGTATCGGCATATGCTGTAGTGTGCACACACATACATGTACTCCCTATTGGATGTAAAATCATTGTGGATCTACAGCTGTACCTCGTTTAACAATGGGGATAGCTTCCAAGAAGTTGGTTTGTTAAGCAACAGCTTTAAATGGTGCAGTTTAACATGGGGAAGATAGGGATAAGAAAACTAATTACAAAATATATACAATTGCAATTGAGATTTATACTGTTTTGTTCTATATTAACTTTGCACAAACAGCAAACATAACACTAACACAAACTACATTTGGCAACTGATATTACAGGTATTGTACCGACATTTCATTGATAACAATTAGGATGATAATATGATGATAATATATGTTATAATATTTACATGGTAATTAATGCCCCATATATCTGTAATCAGAACCAGAAATCTTACAGTGCTATTGTATGTCAGTTATCTATGTGTGTGGTGGTCATGTGTGTGCATATGAGGGTGCGATGGTGCATATAATACTCACTTTGCAGGGTTTCCTGATACCCAGTGTCCACCTGTCCTGGAAGGCCCACTACTGCTGCTGGCTCCAAAGACTCATTGCCAGCCCTCACATCCCTACCACTATGGATGATGCAACGGTGGGCTTGGACTTCCCTGAGGAGGGTTTCTGTCTCCTCTTGGCTATAATTGTGGGCACTCTGCTTTGGCACAACCTCTTGCCCTGACAACTATGCCTGGGGTTCCTGGCCTCCCTGTTCTCTCCCTGTGCCTTGCCCCTCATCCTCACTACCTCCCCCCTGGGATCAGGCCCCTGACCCTCTGCTCCTACACCTTATGTGCTACATCTGGAGGCCCATCCCTCCCACTCCTGCTCTCCTCCACCTGTACCTCCCCTCCCTAGCCTGCTGCCTCTTCTCCCTCTCTCCATACCTCACTCTCCTCCATTCAGCACTCTCCTCCTCTCCTAACTCTCCTCCTCCTCTGGTGTTTCTCTCTGTAGCGATCTCTATTTCTCTCCCTGGCACAATCACTCGCTCTCTCTAACACTCTCTATTTCTCTCTCTGGCACTCTATATCTCTCTATCACATTCTATTTCTCTCTCTGCTACCCTCACTCGCTCTATCTAATACTGTCTATTTCTCTCTCTGGCACTCTCACTCCCTCTCTCTAACACTCTCTATTTCTCTCTCTGGCACTCTCTATCTCTCTCTTTCTAATACTCTCTATTTCTCTCTCTGGCACTCTCACTCACTCTCTCTCTAACACTTTATATCTCACTCTCTATCTCTCTCTCTAACTCTCTCTATCTCTCTCTAACACCCTCTCTCTCTCTCTCTCTCTCTCTCTCTCTCTCTCTCTATATATATATATATATATATATATACATCCCTCTCAAATACCCACCAACATCTAGACCTGTGCTTTTTCAGCACAGTCAAAGAATTACGGTTTTCGAAGTCTTTTAAACCTGTTCCCACTGCGTTTATTGGCATCCTCCGCTTCCTATTGGTTAATTGACTTGTGATGGGATCGCAACTTACGGCCTTGACTGATTTTGGCACGCTTCATTAGATTGGATACCCGGAAGCGTTACAAGTGAAAACAGGCTTTATGAGCTTGAGGCTTCGGCTTGTAACTTGCGCCCTTGCTCAGTTGAATAACATCGCAAATCGGAGACTAGAACAGTATTGGCATTAATTTTTTAAGTTGTGCAAGTCTGATCGCATATCGGACCCCGAACCTGTTTGATTGAGAAGTAACCACCATGTTTGCCTTACGTAATTATGACAGTCTCATTTTATATTGACCAAATCGAAAGGGGCCGTTATGGGCTCTGTGAATTGATATGGTTCCCGCCCACGCTGCTCCGAACCAGTGCATTGGTTTACAGAGCTGGCTCCAGGACCACAACTCGCGACCTGGAGCAATTGAATAGCTTTGCAAACGGAGACCAACGTGAGCCCGCAACTCGATCGCAGATATGCGGCCGTCTGCCAGCGAGTTACGGGCCTGCAATTGAATGAGGCCCATAGTTAATAATTAGGTCATACTGGTGTTTCACCCTATTGCATTTATCAGCTAACCCTGCCTTTGCATGTGGTATACTGCCAGACCAGTTAACGACTCATTAATGGATGTTACAGTCCAGACAATTGCTCACTATACCTCCACTTCCTTTTGTGATGCTTATTGTTATTATGCTTTTTATTATTATCCTCAATTATTATTGAGCTATAAATCAAAAGTACACAGTGCTTTCCCTAAAGTACATAACAAGATTGAAAACTCACAAACTTACATTACATTCTAAAGGGTATAGGTCATGTATAGAAGGATTATACATACATTGTGCATAATATGGCTGAAGGTGATAAGCTTCTTTAAACAGATGTGCATTTGAGGCAGGTGGATAGTCTAGTGGAGCAAGGCAAGGAGTTTGAAAGAATAGGGTCAGAACGTCAAAAGTCCTGAAGGCCGGAGTGAGAGGAGGTGAGAAGAGACGTGGATAGAAGAAGGTTATTAGCATTGCGAAGATAACGGTTGGGAGAGTATTTTGAGACGAGAGCTGAGATATAAGAGTGTGCATTATCATTGAGGGCTTATATGTTAGGATGATTTTACATTTTATTCTGGAGGTTATGAGAAGCCAATGGAGAGACTGAAAGTGGGGTGTTGAATAAAATTCAAGGGGGTTGCTCAACAAATGTTCTAAGTAATTGTGGAATAATTCTTAAAAAATTTTTTTTGTGGTGTAGGAAAAAATATTTTAAGATGATAATAACAGATACTACTGGAATTTAGATGTGAATATATATATTTTTGTTCTCTATTATTTTTCTAAAGTAAATATTTGTGATATCTAATAATATATTATTATCATTATTATTGATATTATGTTATTGGATCAGGATTTTTTTAAGAGCTATGAAAAGTATATACGGCAACAGGATGACATGTGAATAAACATGTTCTCTTGTACATATTATTTAGTACATCTGGCTAAGTGTTTTCTTTCTTCATATCCAACTGGTTCTATATTGTCATTAATTAATCCAATATTTTTTTTATGTCATTCTATTCTTTTTATCACTTTTAATACATCTATATTGCCTCTGTTTGTATTGCATCCACCAGATTTTGGAGAGTCAGTCCCTCTATTTACATAATCCCCTCTGTCTTTAACAGCCCCACATTTGCCCCTCTTTTGAAGGGACAGTCCCAGAATTTACGATGTATGTATTTTATTAGCATGTTCATGTCCCTTTTTCTTTCACTTATTCCTTTCTTGTTGTTTTCTGAAAGCTTGTTCAAGGGGGTAACAGTAGCAAATAGTCCACATGTGTGCATCTTTCACCATTCAAATGTTTGGATGTATTATCATACTGCCTCTCCATTGGACATCAAGTTTAATATGCTCCTATATTTAATTGTTTTAATATGTATATGACCAGCTATAGACATGATGGCTAGTGATTCTAAACAAAACTGAAAAAGGTCATTGATTTTATTATTTTCTGTGAATAAGTCAAATGATCTCAACCAGAAACATATGTTACAAAAGTCACAGAATGCCTTTCCGGGTGTATTTGAAAGGTCATAATTTCTAGGCATAGAAATTCAAGGCCCATACAGTGTTAATGAACAGTCTTTTATCATTATATACCTAGAAGGACTGCAGACCACATTGCGGCTCAGCCATGTCAACAGAATGTGCACTGCTGGCTGAGGTGTCTTAAGGCAGGTGAGAGTCTACTAAAAATAAGCTATAGTCTATTTAATATAAAAAAAATATTTTGTTATAAAATGCATTAAATATTGATCAGTGGTTTCTATAACCCATATGGTATTTAGCAATTATTTGTCAAGAATACCAAAATTGGCCATATTGTTGTCTATCAAATTATTGATCAAACTCATATTTTGTTATGTGAATGGCTATTTGACAAATATCTAAAAAATGTTTTAATCATATTACAAAATGATTAATGTTATTTATGATTCTCTATGCTTCATGGTCCCTTAACTGGAGGAAGTTGTATATTCACAACAGAAGGCCACAGAGATGAGACTCATGGAAACATAAGAACTTTTTCCTTTTTTTTTTTTTATGTAATAGGGTTGGTTGTATGTGAGATCAGATTAGCTCCGTTGATCAATATTTTGATAGACAACTTGGCTTTGATGTGTAATGTAAGGCATATTTATTGAGGCAGCTGCATGATTTGAGTGAATTATAAAATTAAATGCATTTTCTTAATTTTTAATATGGTAGAACATATAACAGTAATCAGAGATGTTTTAAAAGGTTTTAGAACAGTTGTGCAGATAGAACCTTAACCAGAGGTAGTCAATTATATCACTAACAAGGCCACAATTTAAAGTCTTGGGGTCCTTACATATGGACATCACCAGATGGGCAATATAGAAATCAGAGTGATTATATACTTTGTAGCCAAAGATGAAGGAGCTTTTTACTGTCATCAAAAACAAATACCTAGAGCTGAACTTCTTATTGTACTTTTAAATTTCAGGATTAAACTAAATCTAATAGCCACGGCCTTTCTGTTAATTACACAATACACCCTTATTAGATTGTGATTTGTCCAATTGAATAGGGCTCTATATAAGCACATAGCATATTTTATTTACAGAAGTATTTAGTTAGTGAAGACCTTGCTTTTGGATAGAAGTTAACTAACTAAAAACTTCTGTAAAAAATATGCTATGTGCTTATATAGAGCCCTATTCAATTGGACAAATCACAATTTAATAAGGCTGATAGCAATTAGTTTCAGTATATTTGGAATTATAGCCAATTCTCAAACTTCCATTATAAATATTTGAAAAACAGCTAATGATTAGAAGCCAAACATGCTGTTGCTAGGAGCCTGGAAGGAAGCCCATCGTTGAAATACATTACTAACATTTAATAAGCTTTCCCTTCTGTGTAATATGGCACACAGGACCTTATATCCCAGATGTATGAAGTGTTAAAATATATGACACTAGTGTTCAGCATTAATATCAGCAAATTTATCAAATTATGTATGTATATTAATGATGTCCCGAACAGTTCGCTGGAGAACTATTCGCTGCGATTTTCGCATGTTCGCGACCACCGCGAACGGCGAACACATGCGCTTTTCAGTTCGCCCCCTATACTTTATCATTGAGGAAACTTTGAACATCATTTATTTTATTTTATAATTTTTTTTGTGTAATCTATGCCTGCCTGCCAGCGTGTGTGTGTGACAGGCTAACACCTAACAGCTTATATTGTGCTTATTTTCACTACTTATACCTGGTGGTGTAACATACATTGAAAACAACCATTTTTTTCCTGTAATCTAATTTCAGTTGCCTGCCTGTGTCAGGCTCACAGCTTATATTGTGCTCAGTGACATAAAACAACACTTTTTTGACTGTAATAGATTGAATAGCAATTGCCTGCCTACAGGCGTGTGTGTGAAGCCTATTGCATCTACTCTGCCAACTTTTGCCAGTGCACAGTGACACTTATATCTGGTGGCACCTTAGATTGCATGCGCAGTGCCCCAAATTTGAAGTCCAACCAAGCATCTTTTTCCATCTCCCTGTTCCAAAAATCAATGGCATATACACGTCCCCTAATAGTGGACGGAACAGGGAATAAACCGATAGGAATAGTACTACTTAACAGTACACATCTTATAATAACGCAGACAGAGGCAACGCAGAGAGAGGAGTCTGAAGAAGAGGAGTCAGAGGAGGAAGGTGGCTTTGAGGAGGTGGAAGACCAAACATAGCAGGCGTCCCAGGGGGCTTGTTGTCACCTTTCGGGGACCCTTGGTGGCTGGGTGGAGGAAGAGACCTTCAATGACATCAGTGAGGACAAGGAACGGGACATGGCTAGCTTGGTATCCAACCTTGAGCAAATGGGGAGTTTGCGGTTGTGCAAAGGGACTGTTTGCGGTTGTTTGCGGTGCATTAAACGGGGAGATTGGTCTGTTACTGTGAATCGGGTGTAACCCTTACACTAGCTGATCGATACAACATCATACCTGATTTTTTAAAGCATGTTATTCCAAACAATTTAGGAATGTTAGGTGATTTATGCCCTTTATGGCTTAAAACCAGACTCTGCATCAACTATGTAATTTTCCGTGGGAGTTTTGCCATGGATCCCCCTCTGGCATGCCACAGTCCAGGTGTTAGTCCCCTTGAAACAACTTTCCCATCACTATTGTGGCCAGAAAGAGTCCCTGTGGGCTTTGAAATTTGCCTGGCTATTGAAGTCTATGGCGGTTCGCCCGGTTCGCCCGTTCACGAACATTTGATTGAAGTTCGAGTCCGATGTTCGCGAACCGAAAATTTGATGTTCGCGACATCACTAATGTATATTCATTAGTAGCAAATGTATTCATATTTATGTGGTATATCTTCTATTGTAATGGATGGTGTATACAATACATAGGGCATTATTACATTCCAAGCCCGCAGTTGCCTTCATACTGCCCGTAAGTCTACGGGCATGACATTTGCAACAGTTACAGATCGATTAAATTGAACAAGGCCACAAGTACAGAACCAAAGGCTCAAAACTGCAAACCATGCTTTCATATGTAGCATTTCAGGGCATGATCCATTAAGCAAGCCGTAAATTACAATTTAGACACAGCCAGTAAATGATACTGTCATCAGTAAAACATGGAGCCTGATTCAATTAGAAGCCTGCATCTCACGGTATACAGGTCGCATGTCTGCGGGCGTGCTGCAAGCTTGAACTCTGCTACAATTCTGGTGCTATTCAGTTGAACAAGTCTGCAAATTACGGCCTGTCATGAACGATTTGGGGCCATGATGGGACCCCTTGCAACCCACAAGTAACTCTGCTATTTGGAATGCTGGCACACTGGGTGTTAATGTCAAGAACTATTACAACGGACCTGAAAACTTGTTGTTGGGGACTGAACTACAATAATTAATTTGTTGGTTACTAGATCATGTTATATGCAATGTAATAATGCATCTGTGATAGAAGTAGGCCCTAGGATGCTAGAATTATCTAAAAGATACTGTAGTCACTTATGTGACAAAGGATTAATCTTCTAAAGAATCTTTATGGCCCTGCAAACGGCCACGTGTGAAGGCTCTGGCTTTATTCATGAAAGGGGGAACTAGTTTTATGGAGAAAAAAAAGGTGTAATTAGAAGAAAGCCAGATGCCTCTATACATCTGGAAATCATGTGGGTGAGGGGGGATAGAACTGGGAAAGGTCTTTGGTGTTTTGCATAATTTTTCTGTGTTTATATATCTCTCTGTAACAATAAACAAGTGGCCAGTCTGACTTTGGACACACTGAACACAGGTGGTGTCAGAGTCTGCTTGTACTAATCCAAGGTAAATGGTGTGTGATTCTTAGATCCTAAGAATAAGGGTCTGAGGTGCATGTCTCTGCAGTAATGATGCTGTCATCTGAAGTGTCTGCTGGTGTCGAGATCTGAACAAAAAGTTGCGACCATAGAGAGAGAGATTTGGGGTGAGCGTGGTCCCCCAAAGCTGGTGGTCCTGACACGTCCGAACACCGAAACCATAAACCATGTACTAATACGTAGCAGTTCAGGGCGGGAACATGATCAATTAAGCAAGGCCGTAACTACCCATTTCGAAACAACCAATAGAAAATTAGACCACCATCATTACGTTAGTAAAACATGGAGGTTACATGTCAATCGATTATCGTTTGGGGGTCTGATATGCGATCAGACTTGCAAAACCGCAAAATACAAAATAATCAAAATGAATGCCAATACTGCTCTAGTCCATGTGGGTGGCCTGATATGTATTAACTCATTGATTCCCGAAATCAATATAAACCGAAATTACACACATTAAAAAAAAAAAAATATTGCCGATTTGCGAGCTTGAGACTGTTATGCAATTCATTCTAATGTCCTTCATCGCTTTTCCGTCATTTACCGTGCAGTAATGATTTTTTATTTGCATTTACAGTACTACGGACAGGGGTTAAACCCCCTTGTGAGTCCTTTGTAGTACTCATAGGATTTTCTCCTATATTTTCCGTTTATGGGTGTGAAAACATTTGCGGGTTTGGGGAATTGTAGCAATTCAATAGCGATTTGCGATTTTAGCTCTCGTACCTCTTGCGAACGGGAAAGATCAAATGCTTAAGTTCTGGGTTTAACAACCACAAAGTTTTCAAGCCCGTAAAACGTAAACCAGGAAAGAGTTAGAATTTTTTGCAGTTAATGAGAAATGGAATTTACACTACCTTCACCAAGTAATTGGTGAAAACAGGAAGAAATCCAAAAGAGGTTGGAAAAAATAAATGTTAATAAAGCCCCAGGTCCTGATAGAATACATCCAAGGATACTGAGGGAACTCGGCTCTGTAATAGCAAAACCACTATATCTAATTTTCAAGATTCACTCAACACAGGGTCACTACCAGGCGACTGGAGAAAGGCAGAGGTGATACCTAGATTTTAGAAGAGAGCAAGAACAAATCCAGGAAATTATAGACTTGTAACCCTCACTTATGTAGTGGGAAAGCTTTTAGAAGGGTTAATAAGGGATAGTATACAAGAATATGTCTATTCAAGCAGGATTATAAGTAGAAGCCAACATGGATATATGAAGCATAGGTCATGTCAAAGAAACCTAAGTAGTTTCTATGGAGAGGTTACCGTAGTAGGAACTTGGGTCAAGGATCAAGGCCACATGGGAGACTATTGAGCAAACTAAGGGATACATGAATTGCAGTAAATATTTGCTCATGGATTGAGAGCTGGCTAAAAGACAGTAAGCAAATGGTTGTTAATGGAACATACTCAGATTGGACTAATGTGGTAAGTGTGGTTCCTCAGGGTTCAGTATTAGGTCCCCTCCTTTTTAAAATATTTATTAATGACTTGGAAGTAGGAGTGTGGTGTCTCCATTTTTGCTGAAGACACTAAGTTTTGCAAGGTAATTAAAATGGCTAATGATGTACTGTACTTTCCCTCCAAATGGATTTGTGTAAATTAGAGGAATGGGCATCTAAATGGTAGATGAGATTTAGTATGAATAAATGTAAAGTTATGCATCTGGGAAGGAAAAACAGCCATGTAATTTATAATCTTAATGTAGCAAATCTAGGGGTATCAGATATTGAAAGGGATTTGGGAGTACTTATGGACAACCACTTAGGTAACAGTGCTCAAAGCCAAGCAGCAGCTGCAAAGGCAAGTAAAATATTAGGGTATCGAAGCAAGGGAAGCAAATATAATTCTGCCACTATACAAATTCCTAGTACACCCTCATTTGGAATATGGAGTACAATTTTGGGCACCAATACATAAAAAGGATATTTTAGAGTTGCAAAAAAGTACAGAGAAGGGCAGCAAAACTAATAAGGGTAATGGATTGGCTAAGTTATGAAGAAAGACTAACCAAATTAAACGTATTTTCTCTAGAAAAAAGGCGGGAATATGATTACCTTATATAAATATATCCATGGTCAATACAAGACTTTGTCGAGTGAACTTTTTGTGCCAAGAAGTTTTCAACTGACAAGAGGAAATCCTTTGCGATTAGAAGTAAAAAGATTTCACCTCAAAGAAAGAAAAGGGGTTTTTCACAGTAAGGTGATTAATCTGTGGAATTCTCTACCAAAGTAGGTGGTGACAGTGGATTCGATAGATAAAAAGGGATTAGGTATATTTTTAAATAAAAAAGGGCATTCAGGGCTATCCTGGATAATTAGAGAGGGAGTATTGATCCAGGAAGGAATCCGACCGCCTGTATCTGGGATCAGGAAGAAATGTTATATTTTTTTCCCTTTTGAGACAATTGGCAAAGTTTTACTGGGGTTTTCTTCTGTTTGCCTTCCTCTGGATCAATTAACAATTAACAATTAATCAGCATATTGCAGATCAGAGGAGATCTAAAAAGGACTAAAAGTATTTTTTCAACCTAAATTACTATGTAACTATGTAACTATGTAACATAGAGACCTCAACCACTTCAATTCCTCACTTTTCTTACCACAACTCTCTAACGAAATTTTCCCTTTGCCTATGGACAGTTCCTTGCGCAACAGCAAGCAGAACCATCAACCTCTACCAAATGAGCAACTTATACAAATGCACTGTCTATATATATGCAATTGTATCACTATGGGAGACTCAGGCTTTATATGTGTACAATGATATCACTATTGGGGAACAAGGCTGTATTTGTGTGCAGTTATATCACCGCGTGTGACCCAGGCCGTATATGTGTATAATTATAACACTAAGTCGGACTGAGGATGTATACGTACAATGTTATATATTTATATGGGCAATGATGCGTATATCTGTAATAAAGGAAAAAATATAAAAACTGTGATGAGGTGGAGTGATCAGTTAGGAAAAGGGGAGAGATACACTTATATTTACAAAGCAAATCTACTCCATAGGTAAATGAAGGAGTGGTTGGAGACATAGACTAAGGAATATGAGTACCAGAGGCCCTGCTTTTAATTCTGATATGAACAAGATAGAAAAAAAAGGAAAAACATGGCAAAGGGTATCATCCATAGCATAAATGTAAATATTACATTTAAAAAGTATATTGGCTTATTGGCTGGCACTGAATGTAATTTGGCAGACTCTAGCTGTATATGTCACCGTGGCTGGTAGTAATATGCCCAGTAATACTGCAGTATGTCATGTAATCTAATAATGATTGACTATAATTCAGTAATGTGCCTTATAACTAGGTTTATTATATAATTTAGTAATATTATCTGAAATTCTGCAATATGTTTTATAATTCTGAATTGTATATGTTAATATGTTATAGTATATATGAACTCATATGGTCTACAATGTTAAAATTTATTTTTATTGAAATTTACACAAATATATCATAAAAATATATACACATATACATTTATACAAATATATTTTCATATAAACATCAGCAGTTTTTAAATATTTGCAAAGAGGAGAGCAATAAAAATGTAAATTACCACAGTTATATGATAACAATTACTTGCTATAACTATTTAAATATTCAGCTGTAGTACTTTCTGTAATACATCTTGAAAGCTTTTACTTGTGTAGAAAACTTTCAAAATATCCAGACTTTTCTGCCAAGTAAAAATCTTAAATTGGAAACACCTTCTTACAAAAAGATTGAATTTGTCTTCATTGATTAAATCTATAATAGATCTGTGTATTCATATAAATATATCTATTTGCCCTTTAAACTGATCTAATCGTGGTGACGAAGGTAGCAAACATTTGAACAAGATCAGTCTTTTTACAATAAAACCTGTAATTTTCACTGTAAATGGAATTTAAATCTTAAACTTTGTTTCACATCTCTTTGTGTTTCCACTTTATCTAAAATAAGTGATCTTGCCAGAACTCTTGGAGATAGGTAGGCAATGAATGTTGATGATCTTAAATATTACTTACCTAAATTCTACCAAAGAGGTTATACTGAAAACTCTATTTAGCCCATCTATGAGCATATTAAGTCATTGATTAATTTACCAGTTTAGATCACTTCCCCAACCTAGAGGTAAATCCATCCACATCATTTGTAGTCATCAAAATGTAATTTATTAATTTAGTATTTTTTATCCATAAACCTACTTCTTCAAGTGACAATATCACCTTCATTATTCATCAAACAATTAAATAAATTGTCCATATATTTCCTACTTCATTTATTACTCATTTCACTGGAATGGAAGGGTGGTTTGCCATATATTGGGATTTACTTATATATCTATGAAATCTATTCCAAGCTACATATATATATATATATATATATATATATATATATATATATATATATATATATGCTGCAGGATATCAATTCTTTTAAATTCAGGAATCAAGTATTTTAATACCACACAATATGCATAAAGTAGCACAATACAACCTTAGATGCATCCCCAAAATAATCCATTTTAGTCTATGATGGCAAATTATTTTTTTGCCACTCATCTTTCAATTACTTTTCAA
The DNA here is from genome assembly GCA_027410445.1 of Discoglossus pictus. Taxonomy (NCBI): domain Eukaryota; kingdom Metazoa; phylum Chordata; class Amphibia; order Anura; family Alytidae; genus Discoglossus; species Discoglossus pictus. The sequence continues at coordinate 88,331,874 of CM050166.1, forward strand.
AAGTCTGCTCTACTTAACACATTTTGTCAGTGATATCTCTTAAATCCATTTGGAACTCAATTACCACTGTAGTATGGACTCAGATGAGAACTTCTGTATTATAGAAGTTTGAAACTTTAGTAAGATTACAAATTCTCCAAGGATATAATAAGACAATTGATTATTAAGATTGTAAACTAAATTAAAGGTATACCCCGCTTAACGCTAAATTCCGTTATAGCGTTTTTTTTTGCTTTTCTAATAAAAACTGTATGGAAAATATTTTTTGTACTGTTTTATAGATAATGACTGAGCGCAAGGAAGACCAGGGCAAATTGAAGAGCCAGAGGATTTTTCTGGATGTCAAGATGCAGGTGCTGGACCTGTTGGAGAAAGGGGAGCGCCAAGTGGACATTGGAGTCGATTTAATGTTTCCAACTTCCACAATCTGCACCATCCTGAACAATGAGATGATCAAGTTTTCCGTAACCACTTTGAAAATTATTACCCGCTCCAGATGCTACGTAACTATTGGGAAGAAGATTACCACTCCAGATGCTACGCCCTGGTTAAGATGGCGAATCGGCTGTCGAGATGGATTGATGATGAGAGTGCAACATGCCTCTCACCCAGGCCATCGTGATGGAAAATGCCAGAAGCATCTATGGACAAACTCCAGATGTAACAGAAACCTGTACAACATTAATATCACAGGCGAAGAGACGAGCACTGACACCAAAGCTGCTTCAGCCTTTCTAGCCACTTTGGAGGACATTGTGAAATGATCCACCAGAACTGGTCTTCAACGTCAACGAGACTGTTCTGGAAGATAATTCCAAGCTGTATATGCCGTGAATAGAAGTGAGCATCAGGGTTCAAAGCTGCCAAAGACCTGCTAATCATTCTTCCGAGTGGGAACGCCAGTGGCAATTTCAAGATCAAGCCACTGCTGATGTACCACTCAAAAACATCTAGAGCCATGAAGGGCATTCCTAAATCCACTTTGACGGTCATTTGGAATTTCAACCATAAAGCTTGGATTACAATGGACAGCTTCAAGAACTGGTTCAACATGCATTCTTGTTCATTGGTGCAAGGCTACTGCAGGTGTATAGGGATTGAGGCCAAAGCACTCTTGTTAATGGACAATGCTCCAAGCCACCCTACCAACTTGGCTGAGCTCCATTGCTGCATCCCAGTGAAAGTACTTTTACTGCCACCCAACACTAGTTTACTCATCCGCGCAAATGGATCAAGGGGTCATTGCAACTTTCAAGGCTTATTATCTTCACCGCACATTCTGCCAGCTCACTGACCAAACAGACAGCAAAGAAAAACAATCTGTGATGGATTTCTGGAAAAAAGTATACCATCAAGCAGGCTATAACCAAGATAGATTTGTCCTGGAAGAAGGTGACACAGCAATGTATCAAAGCTAGTTGGAGGAAGATATGGCCAGAGCTGTATTTTGATGTGCAACAAGAACAGCCTATCATAGCAGAGATAGTAGACTTGAGGCCCTATTAAATTCCAAGCCCGCAGAGGCCGTCGTACAGCCCGCAAATCTGCGGACATGAAATTTGCATTAGTTACAGAGTGATTAAATTAGAAAAGGCTGCAACCACATGGCTGGAAATAAAAACGGTAAACCATGCTTTGGCACGTAGCTCTTCCGGACGTGAACATGATAAATTATTAAAACCCGTAGTTACGGGTTTAGACGGAACCAATAGTAAAAGAGTCATCATTGCGTCACTAAAACATGGAGGTTAAATTTCAATCACTTACGGTTTTGAAGTCCGAGTTGCGATCTGGCCCATAATTCCAAAAATAATGCAATATGAAAAAATATATAAATATAATATTCTAGTCCAAGCGAGTTCTATCATATGCACTAACACATTGATTGCCTGGATCGATATAAAATGGAAATTAAACATAAAAAAAATATGATTTTTATTGCAGATTTGAGAGCTTGAGAATGTTGTACTATTCATTTTAATATATTTCATTGCTTTCCCCTGTAATTTAAAATACAGTAGTGTGTTTATATTTGCTTTTACAGTGTTATGGACTGGAGTTTAACCCCTTTGCGGGTCCTCTTTAGTACCTTATGATTTTTTGGCTAAATTTGCCATTTACGGGTGTGAAAATAATTTCAGGCTTGAGGACTTGTAGCAATTTAATAGCAATTTGCCATTGTAACATTTACGGGCTTGAAAGATCAAAGGCTTAGCTGGGAACCGAGTTCCGATATTGGCACACGCTGTGTTTGTCAGCATGTGAAGCGCAGATCCTTTGCTTATAGCTAAAAGAGTGCAATTTAATAGCCGTAACTTTTGCGGGCTGCTTAGAGGCTTCTGAAACTACAAGTAGGTTAATTTAATAAGGCCCTTGGTGAATACGGCAGGACTGTAAAATGCAGACACCCAGGACATTGAGGACTTGATACAAGATTCGGGGGAGAGCCTGACTAAAGTGGACCTCTAATAACTGACAGAACAGTGCACTGAGGAAGTCCAGGTAAGCAGTAACTCTTACAACAGACTGCGGTCCATGCATTACCTTATGGATAATTTTGTGGCCAATGATCCCGACACTCTGAGGAGCAGATATTTGAGATGCTGCATTGTTGGGGCAGGGTCTGCTGGAAGGCCACAGAAATAAAAGACAGATGACTTTGTCCAAAACAAAAACCGGGTTGGAGGATGAGCCTGATCCTTTCAGTCTAATTTTGTAGTTGTCTAAAATTGTAAACTAATTAGTTTTGAATACTTTGACAGAGTGAGACCAGGGATTTGCATGGGCCGCAGATATTGCAAAGCCCCTCTTTCTTTTTTGAAAGGGTTAACTCCTGGAGGAACCTGATTTATAGACTTTAAGAGACTGAAACTGAGTAATAGGTGAGGTCGTTTTATGCACTGCGGTCAGAAGTGGGAGCTAGGCAGCTGATGCACTGCTGCCTAGTAGTGTGAAAGGCTATGCTGTGTTTGAGGCCTACAAGCTTTGTTAAAGGCTGTGCAAGAGACGGTGGGTTTGACTGGAGCAGCAAAGGAGAAATCTAGGCGTATTGGAGATGTAAATAGAGACACCACAGAGGTATGTGAATACTGGTGTCTGAAGCTGGAGAAAGACAAACACAGAGATACAGAAGAATAGAAGTGATGAGCAAGCTGCAGAGTGGATAATTGGACTTAAAAGTGAAAGGCCCATAATTGAATAAAAACACATAGGACTGTTTGTTTTTGTTTTGCTTCATACAGGTTTAGCTGGATAGAAGCTTTGTTAGTGAGTGATCTGACTAACAGTAGAGGTAGTGCTTCAATAGAAGGTAGGCCTGTTTATTTCTTTAATTTATTTTGATTTATATATTTTGTGAAACTGGATTCTAATTAGGTCAAATTTGAAAAAGCATTTAAAGCGTCCTGTAAATGTGTACCAGAAACAAGGGCACAGACCCATGTGTTAAGTGTCTTTTGCTCCAGTAAAGTGTATATAATCCACAAATATTTCCTGTAATCCATTAATTTGTATGTAGTTCAGTAATATGGGCCCCATTATAATTTTTTACGTTTGCAGGTTACATGTAAAGTTGACATGTAACTGTTATTATTATTATTATTATTAACTTTTATTTGTAAGTTCCAACATATTATTTAGGGCAATACAGGTGTTAAGAGAAGGCTAAATACAATATTAACATATTTAAAAAAAATGGAGAGCCTTTTCTTTGAGCTTAGAATCTTATGTAGAAAGTGCTTTTCCCCAAAGCGCCTAACATGATTGGAAACTCGCAAACTTACAATCTAACGTAGTTGTCGCAAACCAGCAAAAATTCAGCTCTGCGTCAAGGCAGAGGTAAAAAGAGTAAAATGAGTTGCGTTGTCATGGTGGACCGTAGAACTTAGGGACACTGATACGTGTTTCCTAATTTTTTTGAAGGTTTGTAGGAATTGCAATTGGGATGGAAACAGCTTGCACACAAAAAAATGGTCCATGGTTACGCAAGTGCCTTTTTGTGCAGCTACCCGATCAAATCTGATTGTAATGGGGCCCTATTTTCTTTAGTGATGTATGATATAAAGTCTATGGCATATTAATAGGATATAGGGTACATTGCAGAGGTGTAGCTCACATAGACCATTTTAATGTATTATTATCAATGCATCATTTAATGAGTAAAACTGTGCCATTTGCAGTAATACCAATCAAGTTTATTCTTTTTTTAGCTAGTGTGCTGTAATGTACATGGATGGCAAGTACATTCATTATGATCTGATAATGAATGTTGAGTATTCAAATTATCATATGAAATTCGCAAGCTTAATTATGCTTTCAGTTCTTCATTTTCTTAAGCCTGCATTAGAAATTCCAAACACAAAAAAGAATACTTAATAACATGTATAAATATATATTTAAAAACATTATTAAAATTATTTAGTTGTCAGTGTTATCCTGCTTAAACCGGTTAAACAGTATATGATATGGATTTGACTTCCTTACACTCATACAGTGAATTTAGGAGGGACTTTAATATTTCAAACTATTAATTTATTTTAAATAGAATTAAAACTAGTAATGCATTGTAGTAGCCATTTTAGTTTATTTAGTTTTTAGTTTTTTATAATTCAATGGAAGTGCAGCAGGAAATGTCCAGCAAAATGTAAAAAAAAGGCATAATTTAAACTAATAAAATAATGATGTTAACCTCTACCATCATGTGGGTCTATCTATCCGGATTCATTGGGTCCATATTAACTCATATCATACCTTCTGGATACTTATAATTAAAAGTTCTATATAACAAATATAGTTTTTTTAAAGTGTTTACAGAAAATATTTTACATGTGAAAGTCTTCATAATTTTGTATTCTTAATTTATGTTATAAACTGTTACTAAATTGTAATGTATAGGGATTCCAGAACTCCAAAAATTCAATTGGTATTGAATTGCAATGCTCAAATCCATATTCTTCAATATCTAAACAAAGCGACCAATTGACCTTTTTTTTAGGTTCTAGACCCCTTATACAGGCCACATGGACCATTATTAGAGTTTCAAAATTAAAATATCAAACATTTTTTTATATAAATCTCTATGTACCTGAATCATGAGAATCAATATCGCCAAGGGATATAATCCTTATTAATCTATGAAAAAAATAGTATAGTTGATACTTTCCCTTAATCCTCTTGGTATAATATCATCTAGCAGATTAATCCATTTGCTTTCTGCCTCGAGTAATTCTTTTTCCATGTCTCTTCACTAGCTTGCCTCTTATATTTGGAGATCTACGACACCTCATTTGAATTCTAGGCACACTGCATTTGCTGAAATGTTCATCAGTTCTAAGAATGTGGGCATATTTGTTCAAGATATTACTGATATCTTGCCACTGTTGTCAAGGTACTCACAAATCTAATATTACCTCTGGGTTGTGATCATGACTATGGTGTTAATACTGTATCCCCTGGTTCTAAGTCTATTTCTAAGTTCAGAGAAACACAATTTAAAGGTGCCAAGGATTCTACTTCACAAGTGATGAAAAATGTTGTAGGTAGTGGCGCAGCTAGAGAATCGAAGCCCCTGGTGCAAATTAAAAATGTTGCCCTCCCCTAGGTGGGGTTGTAAGATTTTGTTTGCGCTGAGCCCAGTACCAATTCACCAGTGACCCTCTCCAAGACCCCTTCCCATAAGAGCTCCATTGCCTAAGACCCCTTCCCATAACAGCACTTCTCACCAAGATCCTTTCCCATTGCTCCCTCCCCCAACTCCAGGATGAACGTTCTCCACTTTCCTCTACTAGGGGCTAGGGTGTAGGTTCCGACACTATACTACATAAATATATATTTATAAAATCCTTTAGGTTGTAAGTCTGCGAGTTTCAATTCCACAAGGTGCTTTGGGGAAAGCACTATGGACACTATGGATTTGAGGCTCAAAGACAAGGCCCTCCTTGCTTTGCTATGTTTATTTTGTATGCATCTTTGTCTTGAACTTATCTTCTGTACAGCACTACAGAATATGTTGGTGCGTTATAAACGATAATAATAATAATAATATATTGTGAAAAATTCCCATTCACCTCTCTATTTGCGGCCGTGTTTCTGACACTTATATTTTGTTATTTAATGCCAAGTTTATACCCCATTATTATGGCATTTTTTATATTTAATCTGAATTTCAACATATTCTTTAAAATTGCTTGTGTAACAGCATTCTCTAACAGAATTTGTTTTTCAAAAGAATTGTACTGGACTGAACCTTTGTTGACATTTGACTAAGAATAGAATTTATTTATCATTAAAGATTATTTGTATTTTCAAAGATTCCTTGAGGCATCACTTAATACCAGCTGCTAGCAAATTAGTCTCTGTGCACATTTGTGCATCAGAATTCTTTATAGATTCCTGACTTGATTGATGGTAGCCTAAAAATGCTGATCGATTAAATCAAAGGTGTCATCCTCTAAAAGAATGTGCAGCAGATAATGGCATCCTTGAGTAATAGATTTCTCTTTAAATGTCAGGCTGCTATGTTAACATGCTCCGTTGAGTATGTACATTTATAGATATTAGACACAAATATTTGGTACAAATGTTTTGTTATGCAAATTAGCCTATTCTAAATGTTTCATCATGGATTTAAAGGCAAAATTCTACATAACCTCAAGTTGCTCTTGCATGACAGAGTACACTTATAAAAGGTCAAAACATTTTTTTTTATCTTCTAGATTTTACACTGAAAATATGAAAGTTCCTGTGCACTTCTCACACTTTCAGTAATGTAAAATTATTCAAAGAAAAAATTGTGTCACAATTATCGGCATCACTAGATATTCTTTTGAACAAAATCTAATTGACAAATATACACATATTTTAGCTTTTTTAGACACACCTTAGTCATCAGCAACTATTCCTGCTTCACTTAGGGACAAATATAAGGTTACACACAGGCCAAACACCCCTAGACATCCATCAACATTGGATAGTTCAGTGAATTCAGAAATGAAGTGAGACAAAAGGTTGTTGACCTTCATAAATCAGACAATGGCAAAAAAATAGTTTTACACCTGAAAATACTCATCTCCACTATTAAAGCAATAATTAGGATGTTTCAAACAGCTGGAGCTGGAAAATGACATAAAGGTGTTTTGCCCCAACATGCAATGAGGAAGATGGTTCGAGAGGCAAATTGTTCTCCAAGGATCACTGATGGACAGTTGCAGGATTTGATTGCATACTGTGGTGACCAAGCATTCAAATATATTATGTGACCTCCAGCAAACTATTTGGAGAGCTTGCCAGAAGAAAGCCTTTCCTGTTGTCAGCAGAACTTTGATTGGAACCATTACAAAAACAACTTAATCCACACTGTGAAGTATGGTGGTTTATCTGTGATATTGTTGGTCTGTTTGCCTTCCAAAGGCCATCAGAATCTTGTTAGAGTAGATGGCATCATGGACTACATTAATTTACAGGAGAGTTTAGATCAAAATGTAGCTTTCTCTGTAAAGAGGCTGAGACTGGGTTGTGGTTAGATCTTCAAGCAGGACAATGATCCAATGCATACCTCAAAATCCACTCAAAATTGTTTCACTGATCACATAATCAAGCTTTTACAATGGCCATTCAAGTTCTTGACTTAAACTCCACTAAAAACCTGTGAGCTGAAAAAGAGACCAAGGACTGTGAAGGATCTGGATATATTTTATATAAAAGAATAATCTCAGATCCATCTCAATGTGTTCTCTTACCCCATCTAGCATTGTAAGAGAAGACTCTGTGCTGTTTTCAGTGATGGTAGAGTTAAGAGAAACAGCTTCTCTGGGGAAGAGATGAAATAAATGAACACAGTTGTTGAAGTTTCAAATACGATCTATTATTTCTAGTAATACTGCAGTTATTTACAGAAACACAGATCTGTAACTCATTCAGGAACCATAGAAGAGATATCTTAGTACATGCAGCATTCAGTGAGTGACCAATGCAATGACAACAGCAAAGCAGGAAGTATTAAAGCATAAGTAAAACAGTCTTTGAAAGTAACCCAGGAAAGAAGGAAAGCGAAATGTAGTGGAGATAGGAAACTTCCACAGTATAGCAAGAAGAGACAAGGAGACATTCTATAATGAGTGATGTACAGACATAGAAGAAGACAGAATGGGAAAGCCAAGAGATCTCTTCAAAACACTTAGATTTCTCAAAGGAACCGTTCATGCCAAGCAATGAAATTGTCAAGAGCCGTTCAAACGCCATTGCAAGAACCCTTCAAGCTACAGCTGACGTAGCTCTTAACTGTTTCAGTTCCATTAATTTAGCAGCTGACATCAACTAGTCAATCAATTTAGTTATCACAAATAATATTGATATAGTATCAGATGTTGAAGTAGGGCAACCTTTGGTAAACAGTGATCACAAAACTATCTCTAATTTGAGATTGAATTAAAATAACAAAACTGTAAGGAGGCAACAAAAACTCTACATTTTAAAAGGGCACATTTTAAGGATCTAAGGGGAGCAATACAATGTATAGACTGGGACAGAGAACTGGCAGGTAAAAATACTGAACATAAATGGACAACGTTCAAATCCTTACTAAATAAACATACTTATCACCATATACCATGTGGAAATAAAATTAGAAGGAGTAAATCACAATCCATGTGACTTAACAATGACTTAAAGATGAAGATGAGGAGTAAAAAACAGGCATTTAAATTATACAAACAAAAAGGGGACAAAGACTGCTTTATGCGAGAACAATCAACAATGCTTGCAAAAGGGCTATTAAAATGAACTCAAATAGAAAATGAAAAGTTAGTTACAAAGGAAAGTATGACTAACCCTAAAATATTTTTTAAATATATTTTTAAATATTTTTTCTTTCTTTAAGGTGGAATCCTTTTACTTCTAACCTCAAAGGATGCCCTCTTGTCAGTTAAAAACCTCTTGGCACAAACAGTTAACTTGACAAAGCTTTGTATTGACCATGGATATATTTATATGAGTTAATCATATCCCCTCTTATATGCCTTGTTTCTAGAGAAAATAAGTTATGAGGAAATTTGGTTCCTCATAACTTAGCCCCTCCATTCCCCTTATTAGTTTTGTTGCCCTTCTCTGTACTTTTTCCAGCTCTAAAATGTCCTTTTTATGAAGTGGTACCCAAAATTGTACTCCATATTCTAAATGAGGGCATACTAGGGATTTGCATAGTGGCAGCAGAATTATATTTGCTTCACTTGCTTCTATACCCTTCTTAATACATGCTAATATTTTATTTGATTTTGCAGCTGCTGCTTGGCATCGAGCACTGTTACCTAGGTGGTTGTCCAGAAGTACTCCCAAATCCCTTTCAATAACAGATACCCCTATATTTGCTCCATTAAGATTATAAATTGCATGGCTATTTTTCCTTCCCAGGTGCATAACTTTACATTTATTCGTATTAAATCTCATCTGCCATTTAGATGCCCATTCCTCTATTTTATGTAAATCCCTTTGGAGGGAAAGTATATCATTATATGATTTAATTAACTTGCACAACTTAGTGTCATCGGCAAAAATGCAGACAATACTTTCCAATCCTACTTCTAAGTCATTCATAAATATGTTAAAAAGAAGAGTACTTAATACTGAACTCTGAGGAACCCCACTTACCACATTAGTCCAATGTGAGTATGTTTAATTTACAATAAGCCTTTGCTTCCTGTCTTTTAGCCAGCACTCAATCCATGAGCACAAGGCCCCTAACTATACACATGAGGAGTTATTCTTCCTCCTCTGTGCAATCTGGGCCCACGCTAACATTTTACATGAGAGTAGGAACTTGAGTCCTGACCAAAGGGCCAGTTGTTGGAGGGAGGTGGCAAATTAAGCTACTGCCTTTGGATTCGCTATCAGGGATGAGAAGTCTGTGAAGCACAGATACTACAGATATTAGGTCAAGCATGAGGCCAGAGCAGCAAGAGCTATGGGTGGTGGCCACTGGTGACTATGCAGATCAACAAGTGGGAGAGGATGCTGAGGAACTGGATTGCTCCATCAATCATCTTTGGACTTTCTAGTCTGGTGGACACAGACCAGCCAGGCACCATTCCAGGTTAATATCATATACACTATTATCCCCTCATATACCAATACATGTACTACACACAATTAGATAACAAATTAAATGTAAAAGCTGTCCATCAACAAAAGGGATATTTAACCTTCCTGGATTTCACTAGGGATATATTATACCTGTGTTTCTAAATAACACTTTAGAATGAAAGGGCTGGATGTACAGTGTACCATCCTAACCTATCAGGGACCACTTCTCAGCAGCATGTTACTAAATATTTCTGAGAGGTGGTCACAGATTGGTTAGTAAAACACACTGCACAGTGCATTCATCAGAGTATGTGAATTCATGAGCTGCAGAGGGCAGACCCCAGAAGAATTTAATGGTTTGATATGAGCCAGTACAAACAAGGCTCATAATACAATCAATGAACATTTATAGCAAATACAATCTCCTCACAATGGCAATTAATTCAACCATCCAGGTTTGAAACATCATGATGTTAGGTATGTAGAAACAAATAGAGAACATATGACCATCCAATATTATAATCTTGTATACTATTGTTCTCTCATTTTAGCACCCAGGAGGTCCAATGCCTAAACGGAGACTGAGGTGGGGGCAGTGGCCGAGGCTGAAGGTGGAGAATATGTGGAGGAAGTAGATTATGCCCCTACCAATCATGATCTGTGGGAGGAGGAGGAACAAGAATACCAGGAATAGGAAAAAAACTTACGACGTATAGTGATATGAGGAGGACAAGATTGATTCTTATATGTGGTCAGTGGGGGCACCTGCTGGACCATCTGTAACTCCTTTTGTTTTTGACCCCACTGACCCCCTACTCCCTCAGGACTACTCTTCACCTATGCTCTCCTATTGGATGGACCCACTTGCACACCAGCCAGCTCTTCCACCACCACCACCACCTCCTCTCACCACCACCTGGACACAGATATCATCACACCCTGGTGCCACAAAAAAAAAAAACAGCACCTAAGTAACTCCCCATCAAGCCACCATCACCGCCTCTTCTATCAGTCTATACCCAACAGGCAGGCTCCAGAGTCACCCTCACAGTCACCGTGTAAAGCTACGCTGGAGGAGATGGTGGCGTATCAACAGTGGCAGGAGGATAGGAAGGTGAGACCAACATTTCCTCCTAGCAGACCACGGTGACCTGCAAAAACAGAAGGATCTATAGGGACATGAGGATGCACAATGTCCACGGTCCAGAACCAGAGCATACTCATCCAGCTGGACATGGACATCACCCAGTGAGCTCTGGTTTCAAGCATAAGTCTCATCAACGAGTAACTTTCTCCAGACCATCATCAGTCTAGCCCCTCCTCATCTCCCTCCATGCCTCCTTCAGCTACTAAGCCTCCATCTTCATCGGCAATGCTTAGGAGAAGGTGTGGGGGCAAGGGGGGGGGGGGGGTGACCATGTACTTAGGCTTAATACTCTTCTCTGTGGACATGTATGGTTAACATTTCACCAATTGATGGTCACTGAGGAATGACGTTACTCAGAGGAGATGATGTATTCCCTATTTTTTTAATGAATGAATAATCACTGTTTTTATTTTATTTTATTCAAACTTTACACCATGATGGCATTTGTTCAATGGCTTTCATCAATAAAATTCCCTCCACCACAATGATCTAACCCCATGATTGATGTTACTGTACCAATACACAAATGGCTGTGGAACTGCATTGTCCTTTAATGCTATGTTAATCAAACCCAGCAGTTATACTTGCGTTAGTTAAGCATTTCATCCTCTTAACAATATGAGACCAGATACTTTTTTTCTGATCTACTTAACAGACATTATGGCTGATAACCTTTCTTTTCCATCAATAATCATCTGTATGTGTTTAGATGTCAAGAAATCATAACTATCATTTATCATCTGATAATACCTGTATGCCAATAAAATGTGATATCAATATGGCTAAACAATATCATATAGACATGGTGATACCACTCTAGGCCTACCGATTGTGGTCACAGCTAAGCATTACTTGTGGGATCCTACACAATTGCTGAATATCAACAATTGGACATGGCAACTGATTTATCATAACAGATACAGTATGGTTTGCACTGCTTGTAGATGAAAATCAGATAATTTGGTTTATTGTTACAGTTACAGTATAAAACATAGTTTACATACAGGTATTGCTAGATATTTCTTTTTATTTTTTTAGAATATGACCATACACTGATCTTTTTTTTTTATGATCACACTGTATACATGTAATTGAATTGGATTACATAATCCAGGAGTTAATGAATCTTTGTAATTGAGCAGATGAAGACAAGATGGAAGTGCTATGCGCATTACTGGTAATTTCTATTATATGAAGTGATGAATGATGAGATTTATATCCATCTAATTATTGTAGTGGTTGTTTAGTTGATCAGTCATGCCTGACTTAGCCACTGCTTCTCCGAGTTCCATCAAGTTCATGTTCATTCTTTCAATTACATCATCTATACATGTCTTCCTCTGTCTCCCCCTTTCTTTGAGTGCCTTCAATCTTTCCCAGCATCAGAGTCTTCTTATGATATGACCAAAATATTTGAGCTTTGGCGTCATGATAATACCTTCCAGTGAATGGTTTATCTTAATTTCCTGAAGTACTGATTTGTATGCAGTTCAAGGGATTCTAAGCACTTTTCTTCAACACCACAATTCAAAGACATGAACTCTACAGCGCTCAGTCTTCTTTATGGTCCAGCATTCACATCCATATGTTACTACTGGGAAAACCATAGTTCTAACTATGAGAACCCCATGAGTGTAATAGTTTTTACTAGCTTGTCCAAGCTTGCCATAGCTTTCTTTCCCAGAAGCAAACATCTTTAAATTTCATGGCTTCAGTCACCATCTAAAGAGGATCTTAGCATTGAGCAGCAGACCAGCTTTTGCACTCTCTTATTTTACCCTCATCAATATGTATTTTAGTTCATTGGATTAGAATCATCTGAGGTTGTTGATATTTCCCCCAGAAATATTAATTCCGCATTTAGAATCATCCAGTCCAGCCTTATGCACTCTGCGTATAAGTTGAATAAATAAGGTGACAATATGCAACCGTGCCACACTCCTTTTACAACTTGAGCCTTTCTGTTTTTCCATGTTCGGTTCTGACTGTGGATTTTTGGTCCACATACAGATTCCTCAGGAGGCGGATGATCTAGTACTCCTATTTCTTTAAGAATTTACTACATTGAAAGGCTTTAGAATTGTCTATGCAGAAAAAGTAAACAGTTTTCAGGAACTCTCTTGATTTACCTATTATCCACTGGGCATGGGCAATCTGATCTCTTGTACCCTTCATCTGTGGAACCTAGCTTGGAGCTGAGCTTGTAGGATCTTAAGCATTACCTTGCTGGCATGAGAAATTAGTGCCATTGATCGATAATTGGCACAATCTTTGGTACTGCATTTTTTTTGTTAAGTTTTAGTGAATGTGTATAAATGATGTTTAATTCATCTGCATGAAGAGATGAATAAAATATGGGTAACAGCATAATCTATTTATATATCATGATTGGTTAATGGCCTTGACACCTATTTCTTTATGCATTTAATTGCTGTAATCTTATGTTCCCATGTTACCAATCTTATGTTAATTAGTACTTAATATTGCTATGGCCAAGTGTTTACACTTTCCATGTTAAATCTGATGGTAATATCATCATAATTTAACATCAATACACATATTTGTGTATAAAACATAATAAAGTGTAAACAAGAGTAATACTGATTTTAGGGAATTAATACTATCAATAATTACACTATAACACTGTTCTGAATCACCATTCCTCACTAGTTATGTTTAACATATTTATAATTGGTATAAATCTTATCAAATGCACAATATCAATGGCATGGGACTGTACAGGACAGGTGTACCCACGATTCCCGTTGATAGAAGTAAGTTTCCTAGGGCTCCATCTGCCTATTCACAGCCTCCTTGTGCTGTCTGTTGCTGGCCTTTTTCAACAGCTAATGCACATTGATGTAATACCCCATGTCATGATTTGTCCCTCTATCCGCATATCCATGTGCCTATAGCACCTTGTCCTCTACATGCTCCCTAAGACAATCCAGTGCATGGCCTGTGCAATATAGTAACATACCGCCAGTATAAATTACGTTTAGCCACAATCAGTGCTCATCACTCCTCTCTTTAAAGCCTCAGCCTGCCCATGACATTTCTCCCAGCCCAGTGTATAACACCTAACATCATTGTGTAGATAACATTCCTTTCCATGGATGTGACATGCATTATCGCTTTCAGTAATGTGATGTGGCCAGGATCAATGCTGTTGATAACCACTATTCGAGGTGTGGCTAGCCCTTTAATAGACAATGCATTACTGCACCTGTTGTAGGCCATGTGGGTTTCCTGATTTGTATTAGCCTCATGAGTTCTATGTTACCATTGGAGTTGATTTATGTTATGTAGAGGTATATTATTGCCAATAGTTGATGTTCCTAGATGTATGCTGACTCAAACATATTGATAAAATATTATATTTTTAAATTAGCATAGTGAAATAGTGGAACGTCCCAAGCATGGGCCCCTATCTATAAACTCTAGTAAATGGACAGGTGTTCTAAATAACAAAATAATATAGACCTGACAGATAAACTAAACCATTTTGCCACAGCCATGGCTTTATCAAGTCTACATGTATATAACGAAGTCGCAGAGCGTATTTTCGGGTTTAAAGTACCCGCTACCGGGAAATGTACCTTCATCTGATTGACTGAATGACACCATCTACAAAAGGATGCGCATGGGCATAATTACACAAGATCAGGTTATAGAGGTGAAGTGAATGTTATATGAGCATGTGTAAGGTGCCAACAACAATGCACCTGTCGTGAACACACCAGTCAATTCTGTATAAATGCTTTCTTGAATCAATAATGTAACAATAAACCAAACCAAACAAAATGAAGACTGAATATGACAACTCAGACACACATGAGCATATCATGGTCATGCTTCTGATTGAGGGGTTAACTGGTTGTAAAATACTATTGGTAATAGTGTAACTGTAGAAACTGATACTAAAGTAAATTAAGACTATGCAGTTAAACACAATTGATACTGCATAAATGCCATCAATATGTCTTTTTGGTCCCTAAGCACCCGGTTGAATTAACTTTTTATGCATTGCCAAGGATACATAAAAATCAAATCCCAATTCCAGGAAGTCGTATTGTTTCCCGGACAAATAATCTGATCACCTCTTATGATTCCTCTTTCACTCTTTGTTTCTTTATCTGTTCACTTACCCTTTCCCTAACACATCTGTATGCTCCTATAGTCACCATTTTGAAACCTGGCTTGTAACCAAAGAACTTCCCTCCCTCCCTCCCTCCCTGCCCCTTACCCACCTACCCCTGCTCTGTCTGAATTTATTGATACTGACATGACTTGCACCTGCTTAATCAGTACCACCTACTAAATTGAAAATGTATAAAAATATTAGCAACTCACTCACTGCAGCCAATCTGATAAACATTCCCTCACTCCTTTCCCACGCATTTGAATTTATACTATTATAACTAGTATATCTTAGAAAAACATTTTACCCCATCGTTATTAAATCTTCTTCCTAAGCTTCCACACCATGTCACAATGCTCTCTTCTTTCTTCTTCCTTATAACCTCCTGCCTCTTTCTCACATTTTCCTTCCACATCATGTCCCCAACAATAAAATCATCTCACCTTCTTTGCTTTCCTCTCTTCTTCTATGCTCCCATGAGCTACTCTTCCTCCTCCAGTCCCAATCTCATCCCTTCCCTAACACTCATAAGCAGAAACACTACTGTAAGTCCCATTCACATCTCCTATCACTCTCACTCCTTTTCTTGGCTGCTGGAGACAGATCAGCTAACCCTGGCCCCTCACTCATTTCCACCTGCTGTCAGCCATGCTCCAGCCCAAGGGCAGCAAACACTCAAAACACTAGGAATCTGATACCCACCACTTGCCACAAACTCGCCACAACTCAACTGAATGCTGCCTATGACCCCAAGAACACCATCCGAACTGTCAAATATGGAGGTGGAAACATTATGCTTTGGGTGTGTTTTTCTGGTAAGGGGCTAGGACAACTGCACCGCATCAAAGGGACGATGGACGGGGCCATGTACCATCAAATCTTGGTTGAGAACCTCCTTCCCTCAGCCAGGGTATTAACAATGGGTCGTGGATGGGTATTCCAGAATGACAATGACCCAAAACACACAGCCAAGGTAACAAAGGAGTGCCTCAAGAAGAAGCACATTAAGGCCCTGGAGTGGCCTAGCCAGTCACCAGACCTTAATCCCATAGAAAATCTGTGGAGGAAGCAGAAGGTTTGAGTTGCCAAACATCAGCCTTAAAACCTTAATGACTTGGAGAGGATCTACAAAGAGGAGTGGGACAAAATCCCTCCTGGGATGTGTGTAAACCTGGTGGCCAATTATAAGAAACATCTGACTTCTGTGATTGCCAACAAGGGTTTTGCCACCAAGTACTAAGTCGAAGGGGTCAAATACCTTTTTCCCACATTGCCCTGCAAATCAATTTATAACTTTTTTGACATGCGTTTTTCTTGTTCTTTTTTTGTTATTCTATCTCTCCATTAAAGTTATAGACTGATCATTTCTTTGTCAATGGACAAACTATCAAAATCAGCAGGGGATCAAATACTTTTTACTTTTTACTTTTTATTTATTTATTTCCAACTCCCTCAACCTACTGGCTTTCAATGAAACCTGGCTCTTTTTATCAGACACTGCCTCCCCTGCAGCACTTTCTCATGGGGGTTTTCACCGCAGTCACATACCTAGACCTTGTAACTTTGGGAATTAGAGAAGGTAATTTGGAAACAGAACTCCTCAAAGCTGAAACTAAATGGATTACACTATTAGATATGTATTATATATTACATTGATATTCCAGGGTAATGTTGTGGAAGACTATGATTCCCACCCAAATTCCATTCCAGAAGGGTTCTGAATACTGTCTAAAATTATTGAAGCTCTGGTGTCCTGACTCTTCTTTCTGAAAAGAGAAAGGTGCATAAAGAGTTAATGAATCAATCAATCAACCACTTATCTTGACTATTTAAGCCTCCTCTTCGCTCTTTGATGCACAGTCAAATTTGAATACAGTTATTTTTTTTAATTCAGGCTGCCTTAGTCTAGTATAGATAGATTGAATACATCTTCTTATAGCAAGAGGGCAAATAGTGAGTCCTATTTCAAACTTCACTATAACTGAATTAGGGACTCTAAAGGTCAGCAATCTGTCTTTTTGGCCATTTTTGATTTTTGAAACATTTCTGGAAGTATGTATACTTATATAAATATGTCACCATGCCAGTGACGGACTGTTTATTTCATACTTTTAATCAGAGTGATTTTCATTATTACATTTTTAAAATGTTTTTGGTTTAATAAAAGTTACCTTTTAACATCATATTTTGGACTCTCGTGGTCTAATTATTGCATATTGGTTTTCCTGTAGCTAGATTATCCACACTTGTTCAAATAAGCTCTTTTTCTTTCCTCTATTTCTTTACAATGATGGTTTTTGTACATTACTAGTGTGGATGTCCCATGCAACCTAACTAAGTTGCATTATTAAAGCTAAATATATGTATTTTTACAGCTAGGTTGCATTGCTGGGTATAGCCCCATCTAAACTTTTCCCCTATATACCCTACAAATAATGGCAACCACAATGGTACCAAAATGTCACCTCATCTAATCTATTTATGGCTGACCTGGAACAGAGATTTTTATCCATGTATGTTCACAAACTCTACAGATATTATTGTCATATAGATGATCTGTTCATCATCATATGGACAGAAGCAGAAAAAAACTCAGAAACATCCACAGTTCCATCAATACCTTCCACCCATTTATTAAACTTAAAATGTAAAAATTGATTACTCTGCAGAAAAGGCGAACTTTCTGGACACCACCAGTGCAACTGTGTCTTTAGCAGCATGTCCTCAATGCCGGTGACTCCTGCATGTTCTAAGATTTTAGTGTTGGTGGTGTGATCAATCCAGTGGAGGATGGTACAGAGGCAGTGTTGATGAATGAGCTCAGGAAGTCGAAGGTGATGGTGGTAGGTAACCTACGACTCAGAGCCGTACAGTAGGGTGGTCAACACAAAGGCTCTGTACACATTGACCTTGGTGCATTTATTCACATGCTTGTTGTTCCAAACCCTTTCATATAACCTGGCGAATGCACAATTTTCCCTTGCCAGTCTGTTGTCAATTTCCTTGTCAATCTTAGCGCCTGAGGAGACGATGCAACCCAGGTAGCTGATCTGGTGGACTGTTTTCAGCTCAGACTCGACAATAGTGGTGCAAGGAGGTAAATAATCTTCCTGAGGTGTGAGCTGGTGGAGAACTTCCTCAAACTGACTTCTACACTGAAAAGCTTGGCAGCATCGATATCAATTTCTGCATAGCTATCGCCGTATAGCAAACAAGGGCTAGAGTTGGTGGCGAAAAGTAGCTCTCGAACAAGTCGTTCCATTGTCTTGGTGTGGGCTTTTAGTCACCTGAGGTTGTACAGACTGCCAGTGGTGTGGTATCGCATAAGCAAAGTGAGCAGAACCAGCACCACGTTACCCTCATCAAGACAATAAGTAAGCAAAGTAACAGGAAAAAAAACAGGTGAGTGGATTGAATCTGTGTCAGTGTGCAGGGCCTACAGTGCCTTGCAAAAGTATTCACCCCCCCCCTTGGCATTTTTCGTGTTTTGTTGCCTCACAACCTGGAGTTAACATGGATTGTTTGAGGATTTGCATCATTTAATTGATAGAACATGTCCACAGCTTTGAAGATGTTTTTTTTTATTACTGTGAAGCAAACACCAAATAGGACAAAATAACAGAAAAAGTAAATGTGCATAACTATACACTTATCTAAAGGCAATACTTTGTAGAGCCACCTTTTGCGGCAATCACAGCTCCAAGTCACTTTGGATAAGTCTCTATGAGCTTGCCACACCTTACCACTGGGATTTTTGCCCATTCCTCCTTGCAAAACTGCTCCAGCTCCTTCAAGTTGGATGGTTTGCACTTGACCAGTTTCCCAGTCCGGGCTGCTGAAAAATGGTGGTGGGATGGTGTTCTTTTGGTGATGTGATGTGTTGGGTTTGCGCCAGACATAGTTTTTTCTTTGATGGCCGAAAAGTCCTATTTTAGTCTCATCAGACCAGAGCACCTTCCTCCATACATTTTGGGAGTCTCCCACATGCCTTTTCGCAAACTCAAAACATGCCATTTTGTTTTTTGCTGAAAGTAATGGCTTTCTTATGGCCACTCTGCCATAAATAAGAATAGAATTCAGGAATACTAGTTCCTATGGTATTTACTACCAAATGAATAATTAGTGTATAAACAGGAATAAGGATAATTGAGTAGGTCTATTTAAAATAATCATTTATTAGGCTCAGGTAACAACGGCGAATTAAAATGCATAAAAAATCCAGGATTGGAACATAAAGTTTAAAAGAAGGCTAGGTTGTATTAGATAAGGTGACCACTAGAAAATTTTATTATATCAAACTCTTAATAGAGGGATGTCCTTATCTCTCCTATTACTACTGTGTCAGGTTATGGATGAATAATGATTCAACCTGGTGTGTGGTCCTCCTATTAAAGTGCTTGCAAGAAATTAGTATGAGGTTCCTACTGGCTGATAGGTAATAAAAATATATAAAGTGAGGAGAGAATCACAGCAAGCATAGGAGGAAACTACCAACGGCAATGCTCCAAATGCTAATTGTGTGTTTATTCACTCCTTCTAATAGATAGAACAGTGCTATAAAGTGCTATGTGACTGAAAAGAGTAGTTGCTCTTATCTATATCAAAGGTATCCGCCAATATGTGGTTGATAACCCCCTCATATAGCTCACCTGTTTAGAAGATTTTGTCAGCTCTGCAAAAGCTCTTATCACTATATAAAACCCTTCCAGGGAAATGGAGCTGATACTTGAGCTCTTAATATACAAACTACCTGCTGGTAGTAATCTGTGCTCTCTCAGTGGTTTTATCACTGCATAGACCCCTTCCAGGGAAATGGAGCTAACACTTGAGCTCTTAATATACAAACTACCTAGTGGTAGTAATCTGTGCTCTCTCAGTTGTTTTATCACTGCATAGACCCCTTCCAGGGAAATAGCTCTTAATATACAAACTACCTGCTGATAGTAATCTGTGCTCTCTCAGTTGTTTGGTCACTTCATAAACCCCTTCCAGGGGATTGGAGCTAACACTTAAGCTCTCAATACACATACTACCTATTAATAGTAATCTGTGCCCTATCAGTCATCCTAGGAGAACCCACATCCTTTAGTAAGCCTTTTATAAGCCTTTCGCCATATCATACATGCGATCTTTCAGGCATTTGGATAAGGACAGGGAGGGTAGCCACACACACTAAACACATACACACAGTCTGTAGGTAATGGACGCCAGCGTGCCCTATGCGTAGGGACAGGCTACGCCAAACACATTTTTTTTTATGCATTTTAATTCGCCGTTGTTACCTGAGCCTAATAAATGATTATTTTAAATAGACCTACTCAATTATCCTTATTCCTGTTTATACACTCTGCCATAAAGCCCAACTCTATGGAGCGTACAGCTTATTGTCGTCCTATGTACAGATACTCCAGTCTCTGCTGTGGAACTCTGCAACTCCTCCAGGGTTACCTTAGGTCTCTGTGCTGCCTCTCTGATAAATGCCCTCCTCGCTGGTCCGTGAGATTTGGTTTGTCGGCCGTCTCTTGGCAGGTTTGCTGTTGTGCCATGTTCTTTCCATTTGGTTATGATAGATTTGATGGTGCTCCTGGGGATCATCAAATATTTGGATATTTTTTATAACCTAACCCTGACTTGTACTTGTCAACAACATTATCCCTTACTTGTTTGGAGAATTCCTTGGTCTTCATGGCAGTTTATGGTTAGTGCTGCCTCTTGCTTAGGTGTTGCAGCCTCTGGGGCCTTTCAAAAAAGGTGTGGATATGTAATGACAGATCATGTGACACTTAGATTGCACACAGGATCATTTCACAAATTATGTGACTTCTGAAGGTAATTGGTTATGGGCTTCATAACAAAGGGGGTGAATACATACGTACATGCCAATCTTCTGTTTTCTATTTCTAAAAAATAGTTTTATGTATATATTTTTCTCATTTCACTTCACCAGACTATTGCTTTCTGATTAATTACATAAACTTCACGCCTGTCAGTGTGCCCAGCCTGTCAGAGTCAGTGTGCCTAGCCTGTCCGTGTGCCCAGCTGGTCAGAGTCAGTGTGCCGAGCCTGTCAGTGTCAGTGTGCCCAGCCTGTTAGTGTTGCCAGCCTGTCAGAACCAGGGTGCCCAGCCTGTTAGTGTCCCCAGACTGTCAGTGTCAGTGTACCCAGCTTGTCAGTGTACCCAGCCTGTCAGTGTGTCCTGCCTGTTAA
The DNA here is from genome assembly GCA_027410445.1 of Discoglossus pictus. Lineage (NCBI taxonomy): Eukaryota > Metazoa > Chordata > Amphibia > Anura > Alytidae > Discoglossus > Discoglossus pictus. Next base: position 88,353,443 of record CM050166.1, read on the forward strand.
AGTCAGTATGCCCAGCTTGTCAGAGTCAGTGTGCCCAGCCTATCAGTGTGTCCATCCTGTCAGAGTCTATGTGCCCAGCTTGTCAGAGTCAGTGTACCCAGCCTGTCAGTGTGCCCAGCCTGTCAGAGTCAGTGTGCCTAGTATGTCAGTGTCAATGTGCCCAGCCTGTCAGTGTCAGTGTACCCAGCCTGTCAGTGTGCCCAGCCTGTCAGAGTCAGTGTGCCCAGTCTGTCAGTGTGCCCAGCCTGTCAGAGTCAGTGTGCCCAGCTTTCAGCGTCAGTGTGCCCAGCTTGTTAGAGTCAGTATGACCAGCTTGTCAGAGTCAGTGTGCCCAGCCTGTCAGTGTGCCCAGCCTGTCAAGGTAAATGTGCCCAGCCTGTGCCTATAAGACCCAAAATGTAGCCTGTGCCTATAACAACCAAAGTTAGGAAGCAATAACTTAGAAATATTATCGATTTTAAATATGTAATAGATTTATATATAGACCTCTGTCTTGGAGGTCCTTGCCTTAAACTCTTATCCTAGATTCGTAAAATCCTTTTTTGGCATCATCGATCTTCCACTAACATTTTCATTGGCACTTATAATAACCAAGACTGCTGGGTAATATACAGTCACTCCCAATGATTTTGTTATGCAGTCCACAACATACTGAACCTGAGTATCCTGGAAACAGGAAATTGTTTGGCTGCCATTATCTGTGGGAAAAATAACCCTGTCTACCTTCCTATTAACAGAATGCAGACTGATTTCTGCTCACCTACAGCAAAGCAAATATAAAACAATGTTTCCACTCAGACCAACTGCAAGGCAAACACTACAAGACAAATCTACTTACTGTATATACTCGAGTATAAGCCGAGTTTTTCAGCCCTTTTTTTAAGGCAAAAAAGGCCCCCCTCGGCTTATACTCGAGTCACTCTCCCCCCATGTGTCTCTAACCCCCCCCCCCCCCGTGTGTCTCTAACCCCCTGTGTGTCTCTAACCCCCCCTTGTGTCTCTAACCCCCCCGCATGTCTCTAACCCCTCAGTGTGTCTCTCTACCCCCGTGTCTCTTTCCCTCCCCCTCCTCAACCTAAACCCCCCTCCTCAGCATAAACCCCCCTCAACCCCCCTCCTTCACCTAAAACCCCCTAAATACCTCCCCCTCTCCCCTCACTTACCTGCTTGTGCTCCGGCCTCCGCTCTCTGACCCGGCGACGGCGCGCATATGACGTCACATGCGCGCTGCGTCATTAGCATATACCAGGTGCCGGCATCCGGTATATGCTAATGACGCGGCGCGCATGTGAAATCACATGCGCGCCGGGTCAAGGAGCGGAGGCTGGAGCACAAGCAGGTAAGTGAGGGGAGGTATTTAGGGGGGTTTAGGTGGAGGAGGGGGGTTGAGGGGGGTTTAGGTTGAGGAGGGGGGTTGAGGAGGGGGGTTGGGGTTGAGGGAGGTTGAGGGGGGAGGTTGAGGGGGGTTGAGGTTGAGGAGGTGGGTTGGGGTTGAGGGGGGTTGAGGTTGAGGAGGGGGTTGAGGGGGGTTAAGGTTAAGGAGGGAGGTTGAGGATGGGGGGTTGAGGATGAGGATGGGGGGATTGAGGAGGGGGTTTAGGATGGGGGGGTTGAGGAGGAAGGTTGAGGAGGGGGTTGAGGATCAGGAGGGAGGTTGAGGATGAGGAGGAGGGGTTGAGGAGGGGGGTTGAGGATGGGGGGTTGAGGAGAGAGGATGAGGATGGGGGGGTTGAGGATGGGGGGGTTGAGGAGGTGGGGTTGGGGTTGAAGGGGGGTTGAGGTTGAGGAGGGTTGAGGTTGAGGAGGGTTGAGGCTGAGGAGGGGGTTGAGGAAGAGGATGGGGGGTTGAGGAGGGGGTTGAGGAGGGGGGGATGAGGAGGGAGGTTGAGGAAGGGGTTGAGGAGGAAGGTTGAGGATGAGGAGGGAGGTTGAGGATGAGGAGGAGGGGTTGAGGAGGGGGGTTGAGGTTGAGGAGGGGGGTTGAGGATGAGGATGGGGGGTTGAGGATGGGGGGTTGAGGAGGAAGGTTGAGGAGGGGGTTGAGGATTGGGGGGTTGAGGAGGGAGTTGAGGAGGTGGTTGAGGATGAGGAGGGAGGTTGAGGAGTGGGTTGAGGATGAGGAGGGAGGTTGAGGAGGAGGGGTTGAGGAGGGGGGTTGAGAATGGGGGTTGAGGATGGGGGGTTGAGGATGGGGGGTTGAGGAGGGAGGTTGAGGAGGGGGGGTTGGGTTGAGGGGGGGTTGAGGTTGAGGAGGGTTGAGGTTGAGGAGGTTTGAGGCTGAGAAGGGGGTTGAGGAGGGGGTTGAGGATGAGGTTGGGGGGTTGATGAGGGGTTTGAGGATGGGGGGTTGAGGAGGGAGGTTGAGGAAGGGGTTGAGGAGGGAGGTTGAGGATGAGGAAGGAGGTTGAGGATGAGGAGGAGGGTTTGAGGAGGGGGGTTGAGGTTGAGGAGGGGGGTTGAGGATGGGGGGTTGAGGAGAGAGGATGAGGATGGGGGGGTTGAGGAGGGGGATTGAGGATGGGGGGTTGAGGAGGGGGTTGAGGATGAGGAGGGAGATTGAGGATGAGGAGGGAGGATGAGGAGGGAGGTTGAGGAGAGAGGTTGAGGAGGGAGGTTGAGGATGAGGAGGGCGGTTGAGGATGAGGAGGGAGGTTGAGGATGAGGAGGGAGGTTGAGGAGAGGAGTGGGGTTGAGGAGGGTGATAAGGGAGGGGGGAAGAGACACAGGGAAGGGAGAGGTTGGAAGAGACACAGGGAAGGGAGAGGGGAGAAGAGACACGGAGAGAGAGGGGGACACAGAGGGCACAAGAGGGACACAGGGTGCAGCACATTTCCCACCCTCGGCTTATACTCGAGTCACTCATTTTACCCAGTATTTTGTGGTAAAATGGGTGCCTCGGCTTATACTCGGGTCGGCTTATACTCGAGTATATACGGTAGGTGTTGCTCGTTTTCAATTTTCACCTCTGACTCTTTTAGTTTTTCTCACCTTATGGGTGATAGGAGGCTTCAGACATACAGCCCTATTAAAGTCCCTCAACGTTGTAAAACCAAAGCCTGTAAGACTTGCGGCTAATTTAATTGGCCACGTAAAGAAACCCACCAACTACTTGATGGGTAAGGGTGAAAAAACCCTATGTGATGTTAAAAATTGCATACAGCGGCTGCAGATCCTTTGATCTGTCAAGCCTGTAACTATTACATTCCAATTATGCTATTAAATTGCAACAAAGCCACTGGTGTTTAAGCCCGTAACTCGCAAATGGAGCCTAAAAGCCAACGGGTACTAGGGGGTTAAAGTCCGATCCGTAGCACTGTAAATTCAAATTTACACACATCACTGTACTTATAATTAAAGGGAAAGTGATGTTAGGTATTACAATTAATAGCACAACATTCTCAAGCTCGCAAATCTGCAATATAAAATACTTTTTTTATGTTTAATGTCTGTGTCCCAGCAATCAATGTGTTAATACATATAATGGAACTCAAATGGACTTGAGTATCATATTTACGTAATGATGACGATCTCATTTGCCATTGGCTCTGTTTAAACCCGTAACTACGGGTTTGACTAATTGATGTTCACGGCTTCACATCCAACGTGCGAAAAATGGTTTATGGGCTTGCATCTTTGTCCCGTAACTTGCGGCATGGTGGAATTTAATAGCTCTGTTACGCAGCCAAATTTCAAGCCCGCAGCCTTTGGAACCCTTGTTCACTGTGCCTTAGGGAGTGCAGCTGCACCTAAGAGAGGTCAAGACATACTTTTGGGGTTTGCTGTTTCTCCTATTAAGGGTAGAATTGCCTGGAATTCCGGGACTTGTGGTAATAGTGGGAAGTATAACTTCTTTCTCTTGGTGCATGACACTTATTTCACATATATTCAATAAAGAATTAGAGAAAACAAAAATAATAAAGTTTTATTTACATTTTTAGGAGACAAGGTCGATTAAAAACTCTTTAAAAACCAAGGGAATAGGAAATGATTCCTTAAAAACATTTAATATTGAATCCCTTATTTTTTCCACTTATGATAAGTAAATTTTTAATATTTGAGGGATCAATAGATGATCTTATTTCCTCTTATCTTTCCTTGCTAAGTGTTTGTTTTGTGTTAGCTTTTGGCTTCCAGACTTTTAAAGCATATTTCTCTTTTTATCAGTATTAGAGATATTGTATTTATATCTTGGTGTCCTGTCACCTTAAAATTCTTTTAGACTTGTATTCCACCTTATACAGTTTAGTTGTTTTGCATATCTAGCACTCTAGATGTTGTTGTATGGTCCAGATGCCCTTAGAATCTCTATATCAGTTTTTTAAACTGTATTTGTTTATCTGGTATATTTCTTTTATAATAATCCCAGCTCTTATAGTGATTCACTATTGGAGGTTGTTTTTAGTATAGAGGTTTTGTAGGGAAAAAGATCGTTAGCTAGATTCCCCACACTTCCATCCCTCTGTTGAATCTATGGCGTTTCTTATAACCCCCATTTCCGGGTATCGCATTAATGTCACGTATTTAAAATCTAATGGTTCTAAATTCAGTAAATGCGTTCGCCATTTCACAGATTCACAGATTCCTCCTATGCAGTACCAGGCTCTCCCGTGTACTGAAAGTTAGGGCACAAGAAGGTGACTATGAACTCCTAAATCTCGGAGCTAAGCTGGAAGCACTACCTATTCACACTGTAAGCGTCTGACGTCAGACGCAACCCTGGCGCACGTTTCGTCAAGTGGGCGTGACTTTTATAGCGTAATGGTTGTTATGGTTACCCTTTAACTCTCACCAAGTGAGAAGGGCGTATATAGATATGGAATGACAAACTTAATTTATTTCCTGCCTTATTTTATTACATTATAGAAGTATTTATTATCGATTAGCAATTCCAAGGACCATCTAGGACATATATTTATATCCTTTGCGTTTCCCACCTCTATTATAAGATGTAAACAAAAAGGGGTGGAATGATTACTCTCACTGTGAACATCTTAAATTTTAAATCATTGCATATTATATCGTGAATACATATCTAGACATACGTATATATACATATATATGAATATATATGTATATATATATTATATATTAAGTGTAGTCTGAGATAACAAACTGCATAATAATACCATTGCTATGGACATCTTAAATGTTCAGTTCATGCATATTAATAGTGGATACACCTTAAAACTTATATATACATATATTTGTAATAAAATATGTTTTAAAATAACAACATAATAGTGCTCATATTTATATACATCAGTAGTGCTTTACTTTCCCAAAGAAATGTTTAATTTTTTAAAATTATTGTGCTGTATGAGAATACTGACAGTGCTTTAGTGTTCAACACATTAATCTTTATTCTTATTATCAATCGTAATTATTTTTAGTGTATTTGTGTAGTGGTTTTCTAGGTATATCCTTTCTATGTCTTAGTTCTTTTTCTATATTGTAGAAAAAAAGAACTATATGGTTCTTATATCCATTTCAAAATAGTCCCCACAGTTATTATGTAATTATCTCTTAGTTTTCCAAATGAATACTTTATGGGGTAACTATAGATGTATCGCAGATGATATTGAGCATACTTTTAATACTGAATGTAACTATTAGACCTAGTTTAAATATTTTATGACGTCATTATAGAGATTTATAAGAATGTACTAGATGAGAATCCCTCGTTGAGTCCTTTTGGTGTTTGTGCCTGTAACTCATAGATCCATTTTGATTCCATAACAAACTGCATAATAATACCATTGCTATGGACATCTTAAATGTTCAGTTCATGCATATTAATAGTGGATACACCTTAAAACTTATATATACATATATTTGTAATAAAATATGTTTTAAAATAACAACATAATAGTGCTCATATTTATATACATCAGTAGTGCTTTACTTTCCCAAATAAATTTTTAATTTTTTAAAATTATTGTGCTGTATGAGAATACTGACAGTGCTTTAGTGTTCAACACATTAATCTTTATTTTTATTATCAATCGTAATTATTTTTAGTGTATTTGTGTAGTGGTTTTCTAGGTATATCCTTTCTATGTCTTAGTTCTTTTTCTATATTGTAGAAAAAAAGAACTATATGGTTCTTATATCCATTTCAAAATAGTCCCCACAGTTATTATGTAATCATCTCTCAGTTTTCCAACTTAGTACTTTATGGGGTAACTATGGATGTATCTTAGATGATATTGAGTATACTTTTAATACTTAATGTAACTATTAGACCTATTTTAAACATTTTATGACGTCATTATAGAGATTTATAAGAATGCACTAAATGAGAATCCCTCGTTGAGTCCTTTTGGTGTTTGTGCCTGTAACTCATAGATCCATTTTGATTCCTTCTTGAGTAGTATAGTATCTAGATCCCCTTTTCTTGGGCCCAATCTGGCTCCCTCTATTACACAGAATTTTAGGACAGATGTGTCTTTTTTATGTTTGATTTTACATGTCGTGCAATTGGTGTATCATATTCGTTTATGATTGAGCAAATATGCTCTCCCATTCTATGTCTGAGCTCTCTTCTTGTTTTTCCGACGTAGATCCTCGTACAGATGCATTGTACTACATATATGACTCCCTTTGTTTTACTATTATAGAAATCTTTTATGGGGTATTTTTTGCCCGTTATTGGATGAATAAATTCTTTACTTGGTTTTATGAAATTGCAGTATTTACATCGTCCACATCTATAACACCCTGTTAGGGGTTTCAGCCACGTTTTTTCCTTTTGTTTATCTTGTTGGAAATGGCTATGTACTAATAAATCTTTTAAATTAGGGCTCCGTCTGTAGGTTATTGAACTATATTGGGTAACCTTAGTCTTAAGGTCTTCATCTGCAGTCAACAAATACCAGAACTTATATCTTTAATTTCCTCTGAGTTATGTCCATATGTCAGTATACACCTTATTATCTCACTTTCCTCATTCTGTGTGTCAGGTTGTCCCTGACTTGGTGCATATCTTGTTTTTATAGTTAGTAACTCTGTTCTTTTGGTATTTTGTGCATATTGATATGCTCTTTTAAGACATTTGTTCGGATATCCTCTATTTTTAAATATTTTCCGGAGTTTGTCAGCCTCAAATTTAAAGGAGATGTCATCACTACAATTCCTACGGATGCGTAGATATTGGCCTTTAGGTATACCTCTTTTTTGTGGTCCATAGTGTTGGCTTGACCACTCTAGTAAGCTGTTAGACGCTGTTTCTTTTCTATATGTTGTGGTACTAATATTTCCCATTTCATCCTTTATTATTTTCAAATCCAAAAAGGCCAATTCGTTTGGTTCATTTCATATGTAAATTTTAATCCTAGGGTGTTCTTGTTTAGGGTGTCTATGAAGAGAGACAGTTCTCCTTTTGTGCCAGTACAAAAAATGATAATATCATCTATGAACTGTCTCCACATTAATATGTTGTCTGTAATGTTATTCATAGATTCTTCAAAAACAAATCTCTCTTCCCACCACCCTAAGAAAAGATTTGCATAATTGGGGGCACATGATGTCCCCATTGCTGTGCCCTTAATCTGGTGTATCCATTTGTCAGCAAAGATAAAATAATTTTTGGTTAGTATGAATTTCAATAGGGTTAACAGGAACTCATTAAATTGTTCAGCTTTTGTTCCTTTTGTTCTTAGAAAGAAACCCACGGCCTCAATACCCTGTATATGGTGTATGGAACTGTATAGGGCTTCCACATCTATATTTACAAGCCATGTTCCAGCAGGTACTACTATATCTTCTAGTTGTCTCAGTATATCTGTAGTATCTTTAATGTATGAAGGAAGGCCTGTAACTAAATTTCTAAGATGATGGTCCAGGAACTTACTAATGTTTTCAGATAGATTATTGTTCCCGGATACAATTGGTCTACCCGGCATAGGGGATACCCTTTTATGCACTTTTGGGAGGGCATAGAATGTCGGGATGGTTGGATTCTTTGGTAATAAAAAGTCATGTGTATTGGTGTTTATTATTCCTTCCATCAGAGCTTTATCCAGGATTAGTTTAAGTTCCTGTTTATAAGTGCAGGTAGGATCTCCTCTCAATATTTCATAAGTTGATTTATCTTTTAGGATCCTTTCACACATTTTTTGATAATCCTCATTAGTCATTATCACTATGTTCCCCCCCTTGTCTGCTGGTTTTATTTGTATAGTCTTGCAGTCTTGGAGTTCCTTTAAGGCCCTATTTTCCTTCATACTTAGATTATAAGTTGATCTTTGTTTCTGTGTGTATAATTTCTCAAGTTCTTTGGTTACCTGTTGTACAAACACACTTATATTTGGGTACTCATTAATTTGGGGAGTAAATTTGCTCTTTTTTTTCCATATTTTTGGTGCCCCCTTGCCCCTTGTTCTGTTAAAGTTTCATCCCCATTTTCATTCTCTTCTATTAATGCCATCATATCCATGAATATGTCTTGATCTTCCCTATCAATGTTTAGATATGCATATTCCTTCATATTTTTCATCTTGTAGAATTTATAAAGGGCCAATTTCCTACCAAAGAGGTTCAGATCTTTTATATTGGTAAAAAGGTCTACTTTAGATGAGGGGACAAATGAAAGACCCTTCTCTAAAACAGACTTATGTGCGTCATTTAGTGCAAAAGTTGACAGGTTCATTATTTGTAATTGGTTTTCTGGTTTAGGTTTGTCAGGGATTATCCCTAGTGTGTAGGGCCTTGATATCGGTTTGGTCTTATTTGTGCATTTGTTGCTTTTCTCTTTCCTCTCTTTATATATTGGGCCTTGTATAAAAAACCTTTTCCTGTCTGTGTTCATGTTCATGTTCATGAGCTAACCTAGTTCTTAGTCCCCTTGTATCAGATTAATGTTTCCCTCTGCTCCTGATCTTGCAGTGGGATCCTCTATATGTGAGGTCTCATATTCTGATGAGCTTATAACCGATGATATTTTTGTTGTTCTGTTCTTTTTGGGGGGGAATTTATATACCCTATTGTTTTTATAGTCATCTTGATCTCTCATGAATTTTTTTTGTTTCCTAGTTTTAATTTCGTTCTTGTATCTTTCCAAATTTTCAGTGAGCTTTTGACAATTTCATCAGCACAATACTTTAATACTTAATGTAACTATTAGACCTATTTTAAATATTTTATGACGTCATTATAGAGATTTATAAGAATGTACTAGATGAGAATCCCTCGTTGAGTCCTTTTGGTGTTTGTGCCTGTAACTCATAGATCCATTTTGATTCCATAACAGACTGCATAATAATACCATTGCTATGGACATCTTAAATGTTTAGTTCATGCATATTAATAGTGGATACACCTTAAAACTTATATATACATATATTTGTAATAAAATATGTTTTAAAATAACAACAACATAATAGTGCTCATATTTATATAGGGTTGCGTCAGGGTTGCGTCTGACGTCAGACGCTTACACTGTGAATAGGTAGTGCTTCCAGCTTAGCTCCGAGATTTAGTAGTTCATAGTCACCTTCTTGTGCCCTAACTTTCAGTACACGGGAGAGCCTGGTACTGCATAGGAGGAATCTGTGAATCTGTGAAATGGCGAACGCATTTAATGAATTTAGAACCATTAGATTTTAAATACGTGACATTAATGCGATACCCGGAAATGGGGGTTATAAGAAACACCATAGATTTAACAGAGGGATGGAAGTGTGGGGAATCTAGCTAAAGATCTTTTTCCCTACAAAACCTCTATACTAAAAACAACCTCCAATAGTGAATCACTATAAGAGCTGGGATTATTATAAAAGAAATATACCAGATAAACAAATACAGTTTAAAAAACTGATATAGAGATTCTAAGGGCATCTGGACCATACAACAACATCTAGAGTGCTAGATATGCAAAACAACTAAACTGTATAAGGTGGAATACAAGTCTAAAAGAATTTTAAGGTGACAGGACACCAAGATATAAATACAATATCTCTAATACTGATAAAAAGAGAAATATGCTTTAAAAGTCTGGAAGCCAAAAGCTAACACAAAACAAACACTTAGCAAGGAAAGATAAGAGGAAATAAGATCATCTATTGATCCCTCAAATATTAAAAATTTACTTATCATAAGTGGAAAAAATAAGGGATTCAATATTAAATGTTTTTAAGGAATCATTTCCTATTCCCTTGGTTTTTAAAGAGTTTTTAATCGACCTTGTCTCCTAAAAATGTAAATAAAACTTTATTATTTTTGTTTTCTCTAATTCTTTATTGAATATATTCCGGGACTTGGTCACTCTTTTGAGTCAGACCAGACTGATATACTACAGGATATTTCTCCCTGTGAAAGCAACATGTGAGCTAAAATACCCTGCTCTATGAGTAGCGTATATATAAACAATAGACAGTATACAGTGGGGAGGAGGTACTAAATAAATCAAACGTAGGGATACTGGTAAATACCTAATTATACATATTATATGTACCTGCTAGTATGGAAAAGTGTAATAATATTGACAAAAAAACTAAGAAGAAAGAACACCTATATATCCATACCAGTATAACCTCCTTAATGCATGTAGACAATCTGAAAATAAGATTCAATGATAATCAAACAAAGGTAATATAATAAAACCTAATAGTTTATTATACACAATTCAATCAACAATACAATATAAAAACATTTAAAAATGAATATGTAGCAATGATAGTCACCAGCTTTATTCAATATTGTAGTACCAACAGAATGTATATAATTCTATTCTAAAAATTATTAACTGAAAGCTAGCTTCATAGTATAAATCCCTAAAATTAGTTTGGTGGTAGTGGAGCCCACCATTTACTCTTTTATACTGTGGTGAAGTGCCACCAGTGGACTCTCCATGACCCTATGGACCGTAGGCACATCTATCAGCCACTGCCCCTCTGAGCTCCATCAAGCTCATGTTCATTGTTTCCATCTCTGCCGTGCATTTCTTTGTGTGCTTTCTTGTGAGAAAATGCCCACTTTTCAGTGCCTCTTCCAATCAAATGTCTTTATTCAAGCTTGGAGTACAGTGCATATATCAATGGAAAAATGCAGTACATTGATCTCATTATTAATTGCGCAACATTATAGGCTCCTTAGCAGGCAGGGTTACATAAACATATGTATAGGGTTGACACTCAGGACTCATAACAAGAAATGGTGAAGACATATTAAAAGAATTTCCCTTTATGTTAGGCTCTGACTGTTACAGAAAAACATCTTAGAAAAGGTGCTAATACTTGAAAACTGAGATCAAAAACAGATAATATGCTTACTTGCTATGCATGCATATAGGATATAAATGATCGAATACAAATGAGTGAATGGTGCAATAATAAGACATAGTGTATAGTGGAGATACAAAAAAATGTTTTATCTACAGCCTTCCAATCTTTTCCAGTATCAGAGCCTTCTCTAGGGAATCATATCTTCTCATGGTATTGCCAAAATATTTGAGTGTTTGCTTCCTTTTCCTACCAGATAGCAACTAAGAGTCCTATGCTAATCGGACGGTAGGAACTGCTGTATAGCCGTATATGGCTTTTTCTTCTCAAGTTACAACAGTATTTTAAACTTTCACTGCCCCACATTAGGGCACTCAGCCAACTGCCGTAAAACCGACCTTAGATGCACATTAATTGAAGGGAGCAGCCAAACCAAGCTTTACTGATGAGAGAGGGGTATAAATCTTATAATGAGTGGGAAGTGCACTTACAGCCGTAACTGGCTACAACAATGAAACAGATATATATATATCTAAACCAATTGTTTTTTATTAATATATTTTGATATTAAAAAGATTGACAATTGTATTTATAGGTTCAATAAATAAAGATGTGTTTATTTTGTGTTAAACTATGATATATTTATAGACAATGCATTAGAGTGTTTGTGTAGTGTATTAACTCAATTAATACAAATGTATCCTATTTTTTAATTACACATATGTTGATATTGCTCAAAAACAGGGCCCTCCATTCTTTATAAAGTGTTAAGTTTGTTTTTTGCCATGTACTAAACCCCTGTACAGCGCTACGGAATATGTTGGCGCGATATAAATAAAGATAATAATAATAATAATATTATTGGATTGCTAAGTGTCAAATAATGTTTAAATGTCATAATTTTGTAGTATTTTTTGTGATTTACTGTCATTTTAAATCCTTCTCTGGGACTCTGCAATGGTTTTAAAACCACTTGGGTGTGGTGATTTTCAATTGATCCCGAAAATCTTATTAGCATAGGGTTTGGGTGTCAATACTCTAACGGAGTAACTAGTAATTTATTGTCAGTGCCAAAAGCAATCTAGATGTGTGCCTTGCTTTTCGTAGGTGTCATGAATTCACTTGGCCAACATAAATATACTTTAAATAGAATTACAGTAAATTTTAATATATCACTCATATGGTCCATAAATCTTTGTAAATAAGAGCCAACCAATGAAGAAAAGTGTAAACAAATTTATATAATTTCAAGAGAAAAAGACACTTTTCAGGGTATATAACATTAGTAAAACATATAAATGAATATAATAATATTTATTTTACAAACAAACTTTGCCAAACATAAAATTATAAAATCTTGCAAACAGGCTGATTACATTGAATGTTACCTGCAGGAGTGTGCGGCGGTTCGGATATGGTGAGAACAGAGGTATCGGAGTAGTCTGAACTGAGAAGAGACCCTCGTAGATCCCAGCACCTACTTTGATTGACGGTCCTGGAAGAAGCATTATGCAAAACGAGCATGTCGGCCAATCGGGTCCCACATTGTTAACGTCAGCATGCTGAGAGTGAATTTTCCTCTCTAAATTTTATGAACCCACTTGGAGCAGTGACCAGTAACAGTTTGCTCCCAATGTTTTATGGATGGGTGATTAACATAGCTAGGTGCGGTGCCGCTACGGCACTCACAATTGTTTTTTTTAGGGATTAGAAAGGGGCCCTGTAGGAATTATAATATTTTGACAGATCTTACAATATGTTTAAAGGATGTACATTGTAAATTACCTTAACTTACAGAAGTACAGAATGCAACAACTAGACAGAGGCAACTAATTTAATAAAGGAAACATCATCGATTCGAGCCCACTACCACATAAACCCCAATGGTAGACTTTTCATTGTTTTTGTCCCAAAAGATAAAATATACCAAGAACAAGACATACTAAAATAATTTCCTGTAAGAGCTGTCTATGGATCTGAAGAGATTTTGCATCTATTGGAATAATAGTATGCCCTTCTGGCTTTGCTTATTGTTACAACACATGCATGGACAGGGAAAGATTATGCATCTGAATTTCCCAGTGGCCTGTTTGTAGACCTATGGGATTAGTGTTATTTGCATCCTTTTAAAATCTTATTGAAATTCTAAAAACAGACTGAAAACTTAATGGCAAGAATTACATTGCTCAGAGAACTTATACTTTTTTGGCAGACGTTTCAACCAGATTGCTGTGGGCTATGACGTGGATTGTAATTAAGTGTTTGTAATGAGACATTTACAGCAATTCTGTGTCTCAAGGGTAATATAAAACCAATTGGTACTTCAGAGTCTTTCTGCTAATAAATCATTTGTATTTGACATGAATATAAAAGAAAATTCAAACACTTCTTGGAAAATTATGGAAAAAGGGACAGATAGTTTTGCAAACATATTGATAACAATAACTAAGTGGATAAACACCACCAAAAGCCAAAGGAAGAACAAACTGAATGTGTATTTTCAAAGTTTAAAGTTATCTAAAATCTACTAAAGCTAATTTTATGTATTGGGTATAGGCAACTATGGAAAATCCCAACATTAACTATCTGACAAGACATGTACAAAATAAAAAAAATTAGATATAAAGTATTTTTAACAGTGTAGATATAAGAGGGAGAATCTGGCAGTAGCTATAAGCCCCCATAAGGCACATTTTATGATTTTGCTTGTTCAAAGGATATTACTTTTCAATGTTTTACTGTAAATAGTGGTTTGTATAAATATAGTAAAAACTTCACATATATAAATATTTTTGGAATGTGCTATTCTTTTCCAAAAACTTGGAAACAGAATATAAATATGTTATGGTTTTGTTAAAACTGTTTTAACTGTATTTCGAGTCTGGCTGTCTGGCTTATGAAAAGTAATTAAAAAGACAGGAAAAATATAAATTATGAGAAAATTCCCAGTCATGTTGGAAGGTATATGCAAAGAATTAGATGGCTAGATCTATTTAATTACGATATCATTCATCAGGAGACACTCAATAAAGAGGATGTGTGGTGTCTAAGTAGAACAGCAGATGGAGAGACCCTGGAGGAAACAGTGAATTAATTTCTGTATCAGTTGTAAGTTAGTAACTATTATGATGAGCAGTAGTACATTCTGTTATGTTGTTACTAAATCACCTACACAAAAAAGTGCGTATATTGTATATTCTATCTGCTATAAGCAACCACATTTATTGTCAGGATTCAGTTAAAGACTAACAAAATATTTTATGTAGTTTTTTTGTTCTTTGCAGACTCCCAAGGTTTAAACACGACCATTTTACTTTTTTTGCACAATGTATGCAGAAGGAAATGAAGAAACAAGGGATATACAAAGAAGAAAATGTGTATAAAACAGATGAAGTAGAATTATAGGCAGAAAGAAACAAAAGCCTCATATGTACTGCTCTTTATCAAACAGCTACAATCTTCTCCCAGATTAATGTCCTACAACCCCCTCCCAGACTCTCTAAAAATGTTCTTCCTATTGAAATCTTTACATTTCTCCCTATTGACATTTAAAAGTCACATCAGGATTTCATGGATTTCGCTGCAGCTGTAAGTAGTATTGACTACCCATTTCTCCAATACATGTTCACCTCTACTGGCATCCATAGCGTCTTCTGCTGGCATTCACATCATAGGTCTCTCCATGCTTATACCACCTGTCCAACTGTTTCCACTTTATCTCCTCTGGTGAAACATCAGGGTGGCTTCCACTTTTTTTTTGATGGAGGAGTTTTTGTTGGAACATTACAATTTATGAATATCTGTTTATACATGCTGGATTAGTGTAAGAGTTACACTATTATCAAACAAGTGATAAGCATCTAACTCATATTAGTTGCAAAATGGCTAGTTCTTTATATACAAGTAAAGCTGTTAAAGTAACTTAATTCCAATGTCTGCCAGTGCTTAGTAACTTATGTGCAAGGAAACGTTGCTCCTGAAATTGCATATACCTAATGACATTACATAATGACATATACCTTATATGGTTCAGGTAGTGTAACTACCGTATGTATATTTTACAGAGCTTTGCTAAAATTCAGGAAAATGGTACTGATGTAATGCCAAGTGCAGAATATTGTCAAAATTATTGCTAGGCAGGAAAATCAGAGCTGTTGCTAAAGTATTTTGTAGTGGGTTGTCAGTCCAGAAAAGACAGATAAATTAAAATTATATTAAGTCTGTAGATACCTGATGGGAATACATGTATTATGCTGGAATCATACAAGACTGTAACGACAAGGTCATCATCATTGGTTTGCACTTTCATAATATATAGAGAGGCCTGATCAGAAGTGGGGTTGTAGACTTGTCTGTAATGTTCCATGTGTGTAGGATTATTGGCTTCTCCATCTTGTTTCCCAAAATAGGCACTAAGTTCTGCCACAACATCTGCTAATAAAGCGACAGTGAACTATAGGCTGGTTCACATTTTACATGTCTGGCAGTTCACGATTTATCAAATAACACTGCCCCCATAATTCTCCATAAGACATTGTAAAATGGTTGGAGTATGGTAAGCAAGATGAGGCAAGGGGTTGGTTATTTTGTAAGAACAGATACTGAGATTGTTAGGTCTCACTTTGGTGCCCTTGTCTTAATGCTGTGGCTCCAGGGTGTGGAGAAGTAGGAGATGCAAAGTATCTCCTCCTTTTGACGTTCATTGCCCTGCTTGAGTACAGTATATATTTGTATCTACTGCTCCTATTCAGATCATCCAAAGGCCTTACTGATTACATTCAGAACAGTGGCTGAGAAAATTATCTGAAACTTAGGAGCCATCCAGGTAAACTAGGAAAACATTTTAGGAGCCAGAGTATAGAATATATTTGAAAGATAACTAAAAAATAAGAAGCCAACAGTAACATTTTAGGAGCTGTGGCTCCTTGACTCCTGGAGCCATGTCTCCCAGGATTTGTTAAGCCCTGATCTAGAACATTGCTGTGTCATCATTTCTAATGTCTAAATAAACTTGTATTGTATCTCATTCCCCAATAAACCAACATCTTAATATTTATTTGAGTGCATCACAAAATAATTCCTTCTTTTGTTTTAATAATATTATAATAAGTCATGTGTTCTGTACTGCAAAGAGAAACAATGAGAAGTGATGGGCAAATGTACAGCTAATCAATATACTGCATGTGAGCAATAATGCATTTCAAATTTAAGAAGACGCCACATTGCTTCTGGCACACTTACATAGCGAGCATCTACATGAGATGCAATTTCATCATGTAATGTTCTGGATTTTCTGCACTTTTGACAACTACAGTATCTGCATCATAGCCTTTGTAAATATATTTGTAGACATATTTAATGGATTTTAAAGAAGTGCAAGCTTCAACATTAATGTGTGCACTATACTTCATGAGCAAATGTGGATTGTATGGCACCACATATCTGTTATCAACCTTTTTTCCACAAATAATGGAATTTTGGCCTTCTCTTCTACTATATAATGGATAGCAATCACAATTAGCATAAGTTTTGTCTCTATAATCTTTTGGAAATACTTTAGTGCATTTTTTATTTTCCATACATGGTGTCATTGGATCTAAATTAGTACTTAAGATACTTACGTTGATGTAAGGTTGCTCCTCATTTCTGGGATATATTATAATATCCCTTTGAAATGGTGGTTCTCCCTCATCATTTTGAAAGACCATTGCAACCTTGTTTGATTTTGGTAAGTTGTAACGGCATTTATCAGTATGACAATCTCTTTTAAGAACCAAATTGACTTTTGGGATTGGCAAATTATGTAGTTCTGCATAAATGATTTGTTCTTGTTCTATTTCTGACAATTTTGTATAAGCTTGAGTGTATGAGTTTTGGGCCATAATTTTATCAAGCTCTATAAAAACAATGGGTAAGCATTTTTTATTTTATTTTTTATTTTTTTCTAGTACATATAGTTGAGCAAAAAAAAATTTGTTTTTTAGTTGCCTTCTTGGGCTTGGATGTTAGTTTGTCAGCCGCTAGTCTTTTGCTTGCGAGTCTCTCCCATTCTTTTTGTCTTCAAATTTCCTTTTGCTCGGGAGTCTGTTGATCTGCCCATGTTTTTTAACGTTGTCTAGTTTGGCGTCTTTTCTTTTCCTCTTTGTTTTCAGTAGCTGCCATATTAATCTGTAAATAAAAGTAGTACATTAGTACTTTTGCTCCTTTGTTTATTTTTTGTTTAAATAAACTTGTTGTTATTTTGTTTTGGTTATTTTTTGTCCTATCCTGTTTGGGGGGACCACTGTTTGCATTATGTTGTTAGCTTTATGAGGATGAACTTAGCAGATGTTAGGTTGCAGTCTATTTTGTGAAAGGGCACAGCAAACATTATAGGTCCTTCTATTTTGTAAATGTTAACAGCATTTCTTGTGTTATCCTGTTTTGTGTGTGGCAGTGTTGTCCTTATGGGTTTAGATGTGTTTTTTGTGCACTACTGTTGTCATTAGGTGTTTCGGGTATGGAGTTGGGCTTAGAGAGTTGCACACCTAAAATAGTATATATCCTTCCATTTTGTATATGTTAACAGCATTGTCCTTTTCTTTTTTGCATGCAGCAATGTTGTCATTAGGAGTTTACGGTTACAGGATTAGGCTTGGAGTGTTAGTTAGGTCTACAAAGGCAGACCCAAAACAGGAGAGGCCTTTCCATTTTATGTGTATAAACAGCAGTGCTTGATGTATTTTTTTTTAAACTTGTAATACTGTACCTCTTGTCTTCATTGTGTTGTGTATAAATACCTGTAGAAATGATGAGAATCATTAGGCAATGTCTGTAGAGAATTACACAGAGAGATGCAAATGTTAAAATAATATTTTAATCAATTTGTTTTTGTACTTAGACCATACAAAACAGGATATATACTTTTTTTTATTTATTCAGAGAGGTTTAGCTTATGGGGTCAGGCTTAGACAGTGGTACATAGAAAACAGGACAGATCCTTCCATTTATTATGTTTTAAGAACATTTGTTGTAGTATCCTGTTTTGTGTGCGCCAATGTTGGCATTATAGGTTTACGTTATGAGGTTAGGCTTAGAGGATGGTGCAGACAAAATAGGATATATTCTTCCATTTTACATGTGTTAACAACATTTGTTGTAGTATCCTGTTTGAGTGCGCAACTGTTGGTATTAGAGGTTTAGGTTATGGGGTTAGGCTTATAAGTTGCGGCACACAGAAGAGGCTAGATGCTTCCATTTTTTATCTGTTAACAACATTTGTTGTAGTATCCTGTTTTGTGTGCCCCACTGTTGGCATTAGGGGCTTAGGGTATGTTTATTTTATTTTTTGTGCTATCATATTTTGTGTGTGGCACTGTTGGCATTAGGGTTGTAGGTTATGGGGTTAGGCATAAAGGGTTAGTTAATTTGCAGTGCGTTTTCACATTGGCGCACACCAAAAAGGATAGATCATTTTTTTTACTTGTTATACTGTACCTCTTGTCTTGAATTTGTTGTCTATAAATGACAGAGGTCCACTGCTGCCAATCTTCCTGCGACACTCCTCAGTCAGTGTCTGTTGAAAATGAGAGACAGAGATGCAAATGTTGAAATAAGTTGTCAATATTTTTTTGACTAAGACCATAGTATTGATGTAAGCAAAAGTATTTTGTACATTACCTTTTGGGTTTAATTTGTCTGTAAATTTCTGCAGATTTTACAGTCTGTGTGAAACCGTGCAGTGCTGCAAATTAGTCAGTGACACTCTTCAGGCAGAGTCTGTTGAAAATGACAAAAAATGGAAATGTTGAAATCCACTGTAAATATGAATAATTTATTTTTTTGGTAAAAGAATAAATTATGTTTTCAAATATGTCTTAATAAAAGCTATTTTCTTGTTTAAATTTCTTCTTTTTTCTTATTTTTAAATTCACACCATTTTACCCCACCGAAACATTTATCTGTCTTTTAAATCTTACTATACATGAGTAATGTCTTCTAATTGCTTATGTACATTAATATTGTTGCTTATGACAATATTTAAAACCCAATTTTTTATTTTATTATTAATTTATTAATTACTGTATATACTTGAGTGTAAGCCGAGTTTTTCAGCCCTTTTTTAAGGCTGAAAAGGGCCCCCTCGACTTATACTCGAGTCACTCTCCCCCCGTGTCTCTCTAACTCCCCCGTGTCTCTCTACCCCCCTGTGTCTCTCTACCCCCCGTGTCTCTTTCCCTCCCCCCTCCTCATCCTTAACCCCCTCCTCATTCTAAACCCCCCTCCTCATTCTAAACCCCCTAAATACCTCCCCCTCTCCCTTTACCCTCACTTACCTGCTTCTGCTCCGGCCTCCCCTCCTTCTTGACCCGGCACGCATGTGACGTCACATGCGCGCCACGTCATTAGCATATACTGGGTACCGGCACCCGGTATATGCTAATGACGTGACGTCACATGCGCGCCATGTCATTAGCATATCCCGGGGTTGAGGAGGGAGGTTGAGGGGGGGGGGGGTTGAGGGGGGGGGGTTGAGATTGAGGAGGGAGGTTGAGGAGGGGGTTGAGGATGGGGGGTTAAGGAGGGAGGATGAGGAGGGAGGTTGAGGATGAGGAGGGAGGTTCCGGAGAGGGTTGAGGATGAGGAGGGAGGTTGAGGATGAGGAGGGGGGTTGAGGAGGGGGTTGAGGATGAGGAGGGGGGTTGAGGTTGAGGAGGGGGTTGAGGAGTGGGGTTGAGGAGGGAGGTTGAGGATGAGGAGGGAGGATGAGGAGTGGGGTTGAGGAGGGAGGTTGAGAATGAGGAGGGGGGTTAAGGAGGGTGATAAGGGAGGAGGGAAGAGACACAGGGAAGGGAGAGGGGGGAAGAGACACAGGGAAGGGAGAGGGGAGAAGAGACACGGGAGAGAGAGGGGGGACACAGAGGGCACAAGAGGGACACAGGGGGCAGCACATTTCCCACCATCGGCTTATACTCAAGTCACTCATTTTACCCAGTTTTATTGTGGTAAAATAGGTGCCTCGGCTTATACTCGAGTCGGCTTATACTCGAGTATATACGGTAAATAAAAAAGTGTATATATCTTTTCAAAGTTACTGTACATGAATAATGTTATTATTGGCAAGATTTCAAACCATTTTTTTTTGTAATTATTAATTTATGAATTAATTCATTAATTATACCTTACCTAGTGATAATGGAGTTGCTTCAGAAGTAACGCCACCAGTGAAATGTACAGTCACACTGTCCATTACCTGAGGAGAAATGGAGAAAATTCTAGAAAGTTTGCAGTATTGATAGAGTGTTAGCTGAAGTAGAAACCATTAAAACGCAATGCCCATGAGCTATTTGCGTTCCAGCCGGCAATTTGCGTTCCAGCCGCCATTTCGCGCAAGGTACTTGCTTCTTCCTTGGAAAATGGCTGTGATATTGTATGTGCTATGTGCCGCAAGATGTGTGGTACGTGCTGCATGACGTGTTACTGAGTTTGGGTAAGTGTTCCGAGTAGGTTTTTTTAATTTGACGTGCTTTCATTTTTTCGGCCACCATATTTTTCTTGCGTAGCCAATTTGTAAGTGCCGAAATTAGTGAAATTCAACTTAAATTTGCATGCAACATCACTCACAGACGTCCTAGCTGTACCCCCGTGCTGTGTGTGATTTTTTTTATGTTTGTTTTTTTAGTGTTTTTTGATGTGTGCGGTACGGCCATTACCTTCGTATTTTTTCAATCTCGTATTTTTTTAATCTCGTATTTTTTTTTTTAAGTCCAACTGGTCGTATATTTTTTTTTTGTTGAAACTCGTATTTTTTTTCAAAGTCCCGCGGGTCATATTGTTTTTATGGTGAAAGACATATTTTTTTTCTAAGTCGTATTTTATTTCCTTTGCATAGTGTTATGGGCCATTATTTTTAAACGCAATTTTTTTCAAAGTGCTATGGGGCTCGCACTGTGAATTGGATAACTGAGATTTCTGTTGAAATCTCAGTTATCCTACAGCGCTCATCTCCACCAGCGCAATGACCACCTTTGACTGTCACTGCATAAGTCATGCAGAGTTGTAGGGACTCCACCAGTGCAATGAACGCCTTCAGTGCTCACTGATTAAGTCATACAGGGTTGTAGGGATGAGCGCCTATGGCGCTCATCTCCACCAGTGCAAGAAGCGACTTTGGCACTCCTTGCCAGCAACTGCGGCCCTCGCTTTGTAAGCCTGCCGGCGTTAGCAACAACCCGCCATGCTCACAACTATATATGTGATAATCATTCAAGAGAGAAGATTTTTGTGAATTTATTAAATGAAATCGTAAACATTTTGCTTAGTATAGGGGTGTCCCTAAGATAACATTTATTTGAAATGAGGATGGTTGGACCATTGTAATAATCTCCAAAAACACTTTAGTTCAAGTCCCAACAGCACTCCTAGCATTTTTAAAGAATTCTTCATGTCTACATTACCATCTCTTCAGAATGTATCATTACATGATTACAAGTATTATATACCTTTTCTTTTAATTAAATAAATGCAGTATGTTTTCTGAGACATAGAGCCTCATTCAATTGCAAGGCCGCATCGCTGTATTACAAGTATTATATACCTTTTCTTTTAATTAAATACATTTAGTATGTTTTCTGAGACATTGAACCTCATTCAATTGAACAACGCCGCAAGTCACGGGCCGAAGCTTCAAGACCGTAAACCCCTCCCGTGGCCGCATACTGTCTGTAGACTGGACTAGATGCGGTCCGCAGTTATAATCAGATCCCGTTTTTACAGAGTGCGACGAGACCCCTCATCCAATATAAAGCAAACTAGCCGAAGATGAGATTATAAAGTTGCGTTCCACAAGCCCATGCGCTGACTGTGTTGTAGATTCTTCCGGAGTAGCACGCAGGTCCCGGAGTTGGTGGTTTGAGGCGTTATAGAGAGAGAGTAAGCGATTTTTGAGATGAGTATCTTTCGGTTTTATTACTTTAGATTATTCCCAGTACGATTTTACACAAAATTTTTGATTACACATATTTACAGATTACATAATACAAATACACATAAATGAAATAACACACATAGATACACATAGAGCTAGATTACTCCATACACCCCCTCCCCCCAATCCCATACTCCACACCCCATCCAATAGAAGTTAATAAATACATATAAAACGCAATTTTTTTTCTCGATCATATATACAGTATACAGTAACACTTATTTTTATTTATCGTTATATTCTTTATGGGATCTAAATGGAGGGAGGAGAGAGAAGGGGAGAGAGGTGGCCCTGGGGAGTGGTGGAGGAGCGGATCAGGAGGAGGTGAGGAGTGGTGGAGGAGAGGAAGAGGAGATAGGTGGAGAGGGGAGTGGAGGAGTTAAGGAGGTGGTGAGTGGAGGAGAGGAGGATAGTGGAGTAGAGGAGGTGGGTGATGGTAGGGTGTGCATAGAGATAGGCACATCAAGTACAGGATAGTATCAAACAGTGATAAAGTTATGTATTTGTCTTACCGACTGATGTATTTTGACTATTGCCCCTTGAAGTGTTTTTTTTTAATGTACATTTATTGATATGCTCTGTACATTTATTGATGTGCCCTATATTAGTAAATAGGAGGTGAGTGCAGTTTGAGCCTATCAAGATTAAGGGATAAGTGGCGGATCCCCACAGCCACTGTATTAATTAGGGCTTAATGAATTGTATTCTAGGACAGCAGTGAAGATAGTGTGTTATGAGTTAGGGAGCAAACAGTGAGCTCCATAAGCTGCTGCAGCAGTACTTGTAGGGTTCTTCTAGATTACTTTATAGAATTTATGGATATTACTACATTTATATAATCTTTTATTAATTTTTGCGCATAGCTCTTTAGCTATATGATATTTTTTTGTTTATTCATTGCTATATACTATTTTGCACATATATTATTCTTTATTAATTGTTACTTTTTGCACATAGAACTTTAGCTATATGATATGTTTTGCACATTTATTGGTGCTTATAACCAGTTTTATATTTTTGTATTCTATTATAGGAGAATTTTACACTATCATGGGTGTATAGTTTTGCACATAACATATATTGCTATCATTGGTATATTTGATCGATACTGTTATTTTTATAGCTATACTTAACACCGTTAGCTATATTGATTCTTATATATTTATTTATTGGTATTTATATTTGTTACAATTATTTTGGTGTACTTATCACATATAATAGTTGTCAAACTACGAATGGTCGTCTGGCGAAGCGAGGGGCCGCATTTGCGGAAGGTGGAGGCTCCAACGTCGGCTGTGTTTGTCCACAAATGCGGACCCTCAAAGGCGCCTCACACGCAGTTAAAAACACACACACGCACGACCTCGGAAACAACCTTAACGGCACAAACACCCACACGCACAAAAAATGCAACCATAACGGCCGAACCGCAAGCGCCTAAAAACAGTCAAAACACACCAAATACTCACCAAAAATACATAAAAAGCTTACCCATAGCAAGGGAGGCATCCAGGACATCTGAAAGTGAAGTTACCCCTCCATTTAAATCCAAATTCCAGAGTTCAGACACACGAAAATCCCTTCAGCCAATCACAATGGAATACACCCCCACAGGGTGATTGGCTGGAGGCATCCGCGCATTTTGATTGGTTGCACTGACAATAGCTAATCACAATGGAATACACCCCCATGTACTGATTGGTGAAGGCATTTGCGCCTTCTCATTGGCTGTTGTCATTGTCAATCAGTATTACAGCCAATGGGAAGGCGCAGATGTCTTCAGCTAATCACAGCGTGGGGGTGTATCCCATTATGATTCGCTGATGGCAGTAAAGCATTCGGATTGGTTCAAATAAAGATTGACAGGTGCGTTATCCATTCAGCGTGGGAATTTGGGGTGTATCCCTTTCTCATTGGTTCACAATTGGCGTCTTCTCATTGGCTGAATTTGATAGACAGCGTTTTCAGCCAATCAGAAGCCGCCATTGCCAATTTTATTCTGGAACACTCCGTAGGAAGCTCATAAGCGTCAGGGACATCCGAGAGTGCGGATGTGTGTTGTTGTTTTTTTTTTTTTTAAAGAGCGCGGATGCTTCCGGGGCAGAAGACGAGGAGGCCTGAGACATCGCAGGGAGGTAAGTACAATGTAGATTGTGTTGATTTTACTTGGTTTTATGTTTATGTATGTGTACTAATGTTATGTTTTTTTAACAGTGGCCGCACCGGAGAAGCAAAGATGAAAGACGGGACATGCTGGAAAGGTGAGTAGAATATTTAGAATGTTCAGAATGTTTAGAATGTTTATTTACTTTATGTAAATGTGTTGTAGTAATTTTTTTAATCTTTTTTACCCTAGGTTGGTGATCTGAAGAAACATCTCAAAGGTAAGTGGTCTTAATTATTTTAGCTTAGAATTAGGGTTGCTATATGGAGATAGCAAGTATTGTATATTAGATAGATAGGGGATGTATATTAGATAGATAGTATTGTATATTCGATAGGGGAATGTATATTAGATAATGGTGTATTGTATTGTATTTAATTGTATTGTATTTAATTGTATTGTATTGTATCGTACTGTATTGTATTTAATTGTATTGTATTGTATTTAATTGTATTGTATTGTATGTATTGTATTGTATGTATTATATGTATTTCCATTTCAGGTGTGTAATTTTTTTTTCTGTAGTGGGGGGGGTGGGGGTGGGGGGGTTGTAATGTATTTTTTTATTTTCTGTAATGTTCCTTTTTTTATTTTTGTGACTTAGTTTTTTTTTCCTGTAATGTACATTTTTTATTTTTGGTGATTTAGGTTTTTTTATTTTATGTAATGTAGATTTTAGATTTTTGATGACTTTAGTTTTTTTGATTTCTGTAATTACAGTGGTGTGGAGGGGGTTATTAGGGGGTAGATAGGTAGGTAGTGTAGGTGTTAATAGGTTAGTGTAGAGGGTGTTTAGTTGATATTTAATGTTTTATTGGGGGGTATAGTGCAGTGTAGTGTTTATACTTAGTGTCATGATGGTCCTTAAGGACCGTCATGGCACTTATGTGGTTTAATGTTGGGTTGTAACAGGCCCTTAATGGTCATAATATACCCTTATGGGACTGATGGGGTTAAATAAAGGCTTATCAGGGTCTGGATAGACCCCCATAAGTGACCGGGTTAAAATGGTGTAGTGAGGGTCCTAGATGACCCTCATAGCACTTATAGTGTTGTACATGCGTTCATTAGTGTGTTAGAGGGGTCTATATAGTTGAGGCACACAGTACACTCACATTGTGTGACAAACAGCATTTCAACACTTTCTTTTATTGACCGTCATTTTTTGACGGGCAAGTCGCTAGTACAAATATATCCATATTAATCTGTATTAAGCTCCCATTGTTTGAGATGGTATCTAATTGTATTTATTATTGATGACGTCATACATGTTGAGTGGGGTGACCAGCAGGACCATCAGTCACATCGGCGGTATTTGATCCCACTGTCCCCCTCCTCCAGAGGCTCAGCCTATCACCAGGGCCCTCCTACTGGAGGGACAAGCGGGGCTTGACCCCATCTCCTTCTGGCCTCACAGGTGTGGCAGCCTGGCCACCACCACCAGGCCCAGCAACACCACCACCCTCATGGAGCGAGGCTCCAGCTGGGCCCCATGATCCTCCCCACTGGGCAACCACAAACACCACCTCCTCACCCAGCAACACTCCACGGACCTCCTTTCCCACCACCAGGCCAGGCTGCTCAGGCAGAGATGCTGGCCATCATGCTCCACCAACTGTCTTCAGGGGATCCAGGCCAGCATCTCTGCCAATCATGCAGAGGTCATGCACAGACTGGCCAGGCCTGATAGGGAGCAGAGGAGACACCATCTGATGACTGAATCATACCTTGCCGAGCTGCTCAGGGTGAGGGTGGATCCGAGCGTAATCCAGCAAGTGACTGCAGATGCCATGCGCTTCGCTCTGGTCTCCATCCCTGCCTCCTTCATCCAGAAGGCCTCCCCTGCACATCCGCAGCCTGGCCGCTCCTCTCCTCCCCCCACGCCTCCTCCACAACCACTGCCACCAGCACCACCACTGCTGATTTCGCTGCCTCCTGTATAGATGCCTCCCCCTGCCCCACCACCAAGTAGACGGCCACAGGGGATTGGGGCCCTAATGCTAGGGGGAGGAGGATGTAGTGGCTGCACATATGCTTTGTTCCTTCTCAACAGCACTCCCCAGTGACAATCTATTGGTTCATAAATTAACGTAATCTAGACTGGCTACAGAGTATAGGATCATGGCCTATGTAATGGTGGTATTTTGTACTCAGATGGCTACCTCCCATCACATGATCCATGATCCTCTTCTCTGTGGACATGTAGGGTTCTGAGTAACATTTCACCAATTGATGGTCACTGAGGAATGCTGTTGAGAAGAGATGCTGTAATCCCTATGTTTTTTCAGATCTTAGTTTGTATGTTTAGTTTTTTTTTTTCTCTTCTTTTGTTTTAGGTACAGTTCAGGTCCATGAAGGCATCTTCTGCATCTGCAAGCATCTGTGAAGGAAACATATTAAGTGTACGATTTTCCTAGTGCCTCACAGGAAGACATACTTCAATGACACCCCCACATGTAGCTCCCACAAAAAGCTATCATACATCGACATAAAGCTATCATACATCCAGATATCTAAGACATGATTGGTGTCATCTTAAATGTAGACTAATACCGCTATGACGGTGGACTTGGAGAGTCTCACAATGGCATGTTAATGACAGCCAACATTAATATATGCACTAGTGAAGCATGTGATCCTGACCTCAATATCAGTCTGAGAACAGATCCTTGGGTCTGATGTAAGTGACATTGAATCTATTAACCTCTCCCTATTAATGGGTATTTCCCCTATTGCTGATATCATGAGTATCCTTTAACATGTGCTAACACCTGTATAGCTGATGGATGTAATATCAATGTTGATGAACAATATCATATGGAGAAGGTGATAGTACAACCTTGACCACTGATACTGATAACAGCTAAGCATTTATTGTGAAATGACACATAATTTTTATTATTATGATTTACTCAGTCAAGTAAAGTGTGTTTATTTCAGTGTGCAGTGATTTGGTACAGGTGAGAGGGGAGTGTTTTTGCCTGGGTTAAACTTGCATATACAGTAAGTTTTGGCCTAGTGTGTGACTGCATCTGATTTGCTCAGACACGTAAAGTGTGTTTATTTCCTGTGTGCAGTGATTTGGTACAGGTGAGAGGGGAGTGTTTTTACCTGGGATAAAATTGCATATATGATTGGGCCTTGTGTGTGACTGTTTACAGGAGGGATTACAAAGAAAAGGGTCAACTTGTAGTATTTATTTGTAATTTTTATTATGAGTCAGTCCAGTGGTGACCCCACTGAGTGTTCATCCTGTTATATTTTTGCACTACTGGAACAGATGATCCAGTGTCCATACCTCTGTGAGTGCATGTTGCCTCTCTGGAAGCTCAGATTGGAGAACTGGAGAGGAGAGTTGCAGCACTTACTGATATTTCACTGGAAAGGAGGTCAGTGCTCACAGGGCACAGTTTAGCTGGGCCTAGCATGGAGGGTGGAGCTGGGGCTAGTGAGGATGTCCAGGGAGATAGCTGGGTTACAGTTAGAAGGGGAAGCAGGGGGAACAGGAGCAGGAGGCAGGCCAGTTCTGAGTTGACAAGCACCAACAGATTTAGAATATTAGTTGGAGTATGCTATAAACCCCCAAATATAATTGAAAGTGAGGAAATACAATCATTGTTACAGATTGGAAATGCAGCTAAGCATGGGCAAGTTCTAATAATGGGAGATTGTAACTACCCTGAAATAAACTGGATGAATGAGACCAGCAGTTCAGCTAAGGGGAGCAGGTTCTTGAGTACACTCAGGGATCATTATCTGGCCCAGGTTATACAAGAGCCTACTAGAAATTAGGCCATCTTGGAATTAGCCATCACAAATAATATTAATATGGTATAAAATGTTGAAATAGGGCAACCTTTGGGAAACAGTGATCACAACACAGTCTCATTTGAGATGAAATAAAAAAAAAAAACTGTAAGGGGCCAACAAAAACTCTTACTTTTAAAAGGGCAGATTTTAACGGTCTAAGGGCAGCGATACAAAGTATAGAGTGGGACAGAGAACTGGCAGGTAAAAATACTGAACATAAATGGACAACATTTAAAGCCGTACTAAATATACATACACATCGGCATATACCATGTGGGAATAAAAGTAAAAGGAGTAAATTACATCCAACGTGGCTTAACAATGATTTAAAGATCAACATGCAGAGTAAAAAACTGGCATTTCAATTATTCAAAAAAGAGGGGACAGAGACTGCTTTATGGGAGTACAAGGACATCAAAAAGGCTTGCAAAAGGACTTTTAGACTGGCTGAAAAAGAAAATGAAAAATGAGTTGCAACAGACAGTAAGACTAACACTAAAATATTTGTTGAGTATATAAATGGGAAGAGGGCCAAGATGGAATCTAGAGGATAATTGGTTGGTTCATTGCATCATAATGGGGCTACACTACCCTTACCAAATAATTGGTTAACGCAGGAATAAGTCCAAAAGAGGTTGGAAAAAATAAATGTGAATACATCCTGATGGAATACATCCAAGGGTACTGAGGGAACTGGGTTCTGTAATAGCCAAACCATTATATCTAATTTTTTCAAGATTCACTCAACACTGGGTCACTACCAGATGACCGGAGAAAAGCGGAGGAGATACCTATATGTAAGAAGGGGGCAAGAGCAAATCCCTGGAAGTATAGACCAGTGAGCCTCACTTCTGTAGTGGGAAAGTTTTTAGAAGGGTTAATAAGGGATAATATACAAGAGTATGTCTATTCAAATAGCATTATAAGTAGGAGCCAATGTGGATTTATGAGGGATAGGTCATGTCAAACAAATTTAATTAGTTTCTATGAGGAGTTTAGTAGGAACCTGGATCAAGGCAACTCAATGGATTTTGCAAAGGCTTTTGATACAGTGCCACATGTAAGACTATTGTGCAAACTAAGGGATACAGAAATTATAGTAAATATATGCACATGGATTGAGAGCTGGCTAAAAGACAGGAAACAAAGGGTTGTTGTAAATGGAACATACTCGGATTGGACATATGTGGTAAGTGGGGTTCCTCAGGGCTCAGTATTAGGTCCTCTCCTTTTTAACATATTTATTAATGACTTAGAAGTAGGATTAGAAAGTAGTGTCTCCATTTTTGCTGATGATACAAAGTTGTGAAAGGTAATTAAATCAGAAAATGATGTACTTTCCCTCCAAAGGGATTTGCATAAATTAGAGAAATGGGCAATTAAATGGCAGATGAGATTTATTTTGAATAAATGTAAGGTTATGCATCTGGGAAGGAACAATAACCATGCAATCTATAAACTTAATAAAGAAAATCTAGGGGTATCTGATATTGAAAGGGATTTGGGAGTGCTTGTGGACAACCATCTACGTAATAGTTCTCAATGCCAAGCAGCAGCTGCAAAGGCAAATAAACCATTAGCATATATTAAGAAGGGTATAGAAGCAAGGGAGGCAGATATAATTCTGCCACTATGCAAATCTCTAGTACGCCCTCATTTGGAATTTGGAGTACAGTTTTGGGCACCAAATAATAAAAAGAACTAGAAAAAGTACAGAGAAGGGCTACAAAACTAATAAGGGGAATGGAGGGGCTAAGTTAAGAAGAAAGACTAACCAAATGAACCTTATTTTCTTTAGAAAAAAAGGTGTCTAAGAGGGGATATGATTACCCTATATAAATACATCCAGGGTCAGTATAAAGATTTGTCAAGGGAGCTTTTTTTGCCAAGAGGTTTTCAAATGACAAAAGGACATCCTTTGAGGTTAGATGTAAAAAGATTCCACCTTAAAGAAAGAAAAAGGTTATTCACAGTAAGGGTGGTTAATCTGTGGAATTCTCTACCAATGGAGGTGGTGACAGATAACTTTTAAAATGGATTAGATATATTCTTAATTAAAAAGGGCATTCAGGGTTATCCTGGTTAATTAGAGAGAGTATTGATGCAGGGAAGAATCCAATCACCAGTATCTGGGGCCAGGAAGGAATTCCTTTTTTTCCCCTTTAAGACAATTTGCAAACTTTTCTCTGGGTTTTTTTTGTTTGCCTTCCTCTGGATCAATTAACAACTATTCTGCATATTGCAGATCAGAGGAGATCTTAAAAGGTTGAACTTGATGGGCTAAAAGTATTTTTTCAACCTCAATTACTATGTAACTATTTAATTATTAATGGTCATGGCCAGTGAGTTATCCTGAGAACTAGCTAATGGTTAGTAATGCTTGCAGATGGAAATCAGGTGAGTTGGTATATTGTTACAGTTACAGTATTTAGCACTGTACTGTACATGTATGTTTTTCTTTTTTGTTTTCCTCCTCCGCCTTTTATTTTTGCCCACTTCTTTTCAGATCTTTGTTTTGGGAACACACTGTATGTGTGAAACTGGATTGGAGGATCCAGAGGTTTTTGCATCTGTTTCATTGAGCAAATATAGACAAGTTGTAAGTGCTATGCACATTAATGGTTTCTTCAATTAAATGGAGTGATTTTTTCAGCAGATTCCGGTTGCAGTGGTATAGTGACAACATGTGACCCTGGTAGGTGCTATGCATCATGCTCATTCTAGACTATGACATTACCCCCTTTAGGTATCACCTTTTTCTCAAAGAAAGCCTCTTCCCCTCCGGGATCCACCCACACCACATCCATGATATTAATGCCCAGTATATATATATATATATATTTTTATATATATATATATATATATATATATATAAAGGGTTAATACACATGACAGGTCTAATTTGTGATACCGTGGAGTATCAACATTACCCTGAGGGGCTGATAAGAATATGGCAGGTGATGATGTAAATTGATTGATAGAAAACACTTGATGGGATTTCACTGAATGATAATGGGTATACATCTTGGAACATGGCCATCAGCAGTGGCGTGGGACTTTCCAGGATGGGCGTAGTGGATATGGAGGTGATTTGGCTGTTTCTCCATGTGCCACTGCACAGCCTCTATGTGTGTTTGCGGCCCTTCCGGATGGGTTAGAGTAGATTAGTGTGGTGTATATTCCCCTGGTCCCCTTCTGGATTGCTACCGTGTGGTGGTGAAAGGGGCTTGTGTACTTCAATGAAGCTGTGAGCTATACCATGTAGGGTCACTCTAGGTGGCCAGGTCATAGCAGAGAGTTCAGACAAATCACATTTCACTGGAGAAAAAACTGGCAACCGACTCCGGTATGTTTGCCATGTAAACCTTGTGGAAAAGCACAGACAGAGACATAAGTAACTGTGCTGCAGTCCATAGGGTCACAAAGAGTCGGACACAACTGAGGGACTTAACAACCAAATATAAAATGTTCCCCTGGTACTTGATATATGTCATGTAGCGGTGTAATTTGGCCACTATTTGTTTTTCTAATATAGATGTGATGAGTGATATGTATATGAGATGATCTTTGTATTTTAGGCTCCACATTAGAGCCTCTGTGAGTGAGAAAGGTATAATATGGCAGCTATTTTTATGTATTTGTGTTGCAATTTAATCAGGTAGTGTCTCTTCAATTGCCTATAGCATCTTGCAGCATAACTTCTCATATTGGTATATGCATGGCCAATACAACATAAAAATTTTTTTTAAGGCATATTTGTTAATTAGGAATTGTTCTGCAAGGAAATATAATGCCTTCCATTGCTTTCCC
The DNA here is from genome assembly GCA_027410445.1 of Discoglossus pictus. Lineage (NCBI taxonomy): Eukaryota > Metazoa > Chordata > Amphibia > Anura > Alytidae > Discoglossus > Discoglossus pictus. Next base: position 88,385,409 of record CM050166.1, read on the forward strand.
CATATTTTAAAGTCCAATGGTGTGTTTTTATTGTCTTGTGCAGCGTTACAAATTAGTCTGTAAACCCTTTGCGGGTACTATTTGGAACCCGTAAGATTCTGGACGACATTTGCCGTTTGCGGGCTTGAATGCGTTTGCAGTCTTGAGGAATTGTAGCAATTGAATAGCGATTTGTGATTTTAGCGATTGGAACTCTTGTGGACGTGAAAAATGAAAGGCTTAGATGGGCTGTAAGTCCTGGTTTTAACAACCACAAGGAGTAACTTACTATTGCTCAAGTTTATGAGGCCCATAGTCGTTGACAGTCTAGGACACTACACTGCACATCCAGGACTACAGAGTTTTCTGTCTGAAGACCCATGCAGGTACTATTTGCATGATTTTAGGCAGTGAATACAGAGCTTTTAAATTGCTTTTTAATAAAACAAAGTGCATACAAGTAAATAAATACACAGGTATATTACATAACTAGAAAAATCGGTCCTTTCCCTCTTCGCCATCGTAAATCTTACAGCTGCAGTTCCGCCTCCATCCGAAAGATGGAGCTGACGATTTTAGCATATAAGGAATGCCGACAGAAAAGTCCTTGAGCAATGAGAGGCGCGCCCGAGGCCCTGGGGGGCAGAGTGCCCGCACGGAACATAGCGCCACGTCGGAGGGGACAATAGTTCTTTGCCTACCCTGGAACTTGATGATGCCCGAAAACTCACAGTACCCTCTGGTGGATGGCACCTGTAACTGCAGCTGCAGAAGAAATGCACAGGCAAAGAGGGATAGATCCTAAAAATCCAGAAACCTTCCATATCCATTTAAGGTTTACATACTATTTGATTTCTGATACAATACATGTATTATGGGGTCTTCATAGGACATGTTCTATAAGCAAAGTAAAAAAATCTATAATAGCAAATCCAAAAGAGAATGTAGTTAACAAATGTCAAATCAATTTCAAATAAAAAAGTTATAATTTACAATGAAAACCAGCGGGTAAAACGGTAGGCCCTACGCACGTCTTGAATTTCCTCAGAATTCAAATTGATTTATAGAACATGATCTGCAGCATGCCGATGGATAAAGTCTTAGACCTGTCGGAGTCCGTGAGAAGCGTTATGGCCGGAAAGAAGGTGACTTCAAAGGAGATGCAATCATGGGGGAGGATATCTTCAAGACGCCTTTCTCTCTCAACAGGAGGAGTGAAACAGGTGCACTATCATATTAGGATGAATGCAGAACACAAAGCTGATCGAGTCTGGTTTACGGTTTCTTGCTCGCTTCAATAGACAGTTGGTTATCATGCATGATCCACTAATGAATGGAATTGGATTTATTTACGGATGCTGCCAGTTCGGGTGGTTTTGGGGCTTACTTCCAGGGTCACTGGTGTGTGGAGACATGGCCAGTTCACTGGGATGCCAGCATCTTGAGGAACCTGACATTGCTTGAAATATTTCCCATTGTAGTGTCTTTGTATCTGTGGGGTGAGAGCCTGCGTAATCATCACATAATATTTTATTGCGAAACCTAGGAGTAGTCCAGACTATTAACTCCACCTCGGCATCATCACTGTCGGTGGTCAGGCTGCTGAGAAAGCTGGTTTTGAGATGCTTAGAGTTTAACATCTATTGTAGAGCGGTTCACATCCCGGGTGAGCATAATGTTATAGCGGATTGCCTTTCTCGGTTTCAGTGGCAGAGATTCCGAGAAGTGGAAACTCCTCTTCCTATGGAACTATGGGCACTGCCATTCCAAGCATAGACTTGCTAGTTTGTAACTCATTGGCCCTGGGTACTTGGGATCAGTATAACAAAATATGGAATGGGCACTATTCTTTACCAAAGCAAAATGAGAGGAGCCACAAGGTAATACTGTCCAAGTGTTTTTGTCGTTTATTTTATGCAAACATGCACAGGGTATTTCTTTTACTGCCGGCTTGACAAGGAGTATGACGGCTTTGGCCTTCTATTTCAAGTTAAATGGTCAAGAGGATGTGACCGATTTCTTATAGTGAGACAAATTTTGAAGGGTTTACGCAGAGGGTTGGACAGGCAGATTGGGGAAATGAGGAGGCCAGTTTCTAATACACTGTTGTTTGGATTAGTTGGTGCATTACATTCTGTTTGCTTCACTGATTTTGAAGTAACTTTGTTTAAAACTGCCATGGCAACTCTGATTGCCACACAATGCAAAGCTTTTTCTACTCTGAGGACCTTCCGCACTCATTGTGAGCCTTTCCTCTTGTGTACTTTTGCTCCTCTGAGCACCTTCAACGCTCATTGCGAGTGCCTCTCGTTGTGTACTGTTGCTCCAATGGCGTTCATTGTGAGTCTTTTCCCTTTGTGTCCTTCCACTTTTGTGCTTTGCAACGATCATCTTCGGTGCTCATCGCAAAAACAGATATATATATATATATATATATTTTTAAATAATAATTAATTAATTAATTACTTAATACATTAGTATACTTGACCTATTTCTAATTAATATATCCAGGGCAAACCGTTGGTGTAGTTGGGTAAAGCGCCATTTTATGTTCGTAATGTTATTATTTGCAAGTTAGTATTGTAAAATGCCGTTGATTGTCTATGTGTTATGCGGCTTGCAAGCCTTTGGCGCTCATCAGCTAAGTGCTCCGAGCTCGGAAGACTTCTGTGCTTCAACGGCTCGCCATTTGACATAATTAATGTAGAAGGTTTATGGCCTATCTGCCTTTGCCCTGCTGCCCCATGTGAACCTGTGTACCTTCCGGGGGCCCCCTCAACACCCTGGGGGCTATTCAGTCTCATATATAATATACTCCATGAATGGTCCTTAAGACCACCAATAGGGCATCTACTTATCTTCATATGTGTTCCTATGGCCCCCAATTGGGCATAAAATCCATTGGGAGCCATAAGGACAGCTATGATATGGATTATGGACCCCCATGATTATATGTTAGAATACCATGGGAGAACATAGGATCCAGAATGATATGGGGTTAATATAAGGTGCCATGGTGGGTTCATTATAACCACCATGGACAGAGGTAGTGGCGCCATAGTGGTCCATAGGAACCTCTATTGAGTGTATTATGTGTGTGTGTGTGTGTGGGGGGGGGGGTAATAATAATGGAATAGTGGGCCCACATCCCCATCTTGTTGAATTAGACCATTTAGACATGTTTTTAGAGTAAGTCCTTTCCCTGTACTTCCTTGGCCACCATGAAATAATGGCTTTTTGGAGCAATTCCAGATCTCTAAAATGAAAATACCTAGAAATTCTGAGTTTGTTGATTGAAACCATCTGATGGGCCTTTTTACAGTTCAGATAAAATTGAATACTTAGCCTTTTTTTATATTCATGATACATTTATGTTTATTCCAAGCATTTGTACATTACCCTTAATAAATACTATTTTATAGAAAGGTTGTCTGACGTTTCCCCAGAATTAGTAGTACATAATGCAGTCTAATACTGCCTATTTTGTAAAGTGTTTTGTATATTATATTTTCTTTGGATGCTCATAAAATGGATGTCAATATATTTGAAACTCATCACTGACTCCCCTGTGTAAAGGATAAAACCTGCCTAACTAATAGAGGATTAAGTACGTACAAAATCAATAGTAAGTGTCAACAACAGATAATTGCCTAAGGACATGTAGTATGTTATTAGGTGCCATTAAGCAGTTAAAAGAGTTAGTGGCTCACCATATAATAAAAACTAATCCACTCAAATGCTAGCTAGATTTAAAGAACTAATATGCCACTGAGAGAAAAATAAAAACGCTCACAAAAATACCTGGAGCTTGGTGGGGAGGGGGCTTTTTATTCTATAGTGTCTTGTCCATAGCACTTTATCCTATATATAAAATTATATATTTTTCACTATACCTAGCTTTTCACAGTGTTGTAAACACATTTTTAAATAATTTTATAGTATACTGGTATATTTTCCTCTCAACACCTATATACCTGTGTTTTGTACAAATGAAAATAATTACAAAGAAGTATTAGGCCACTGGCAGATAGTGGCTCTCATAAAAAAACAATACTTTTGAGTTAATGAGTAATGCACGTCTATATATAATAAAAGCAAACCTGGCATAGCTTTAAAAAATAGGATTATTTGTGGGAGTCATTCTTAAACCCACACATTGTGTTCAATACTTGAAAAAAGACACGGATGGGTTCCATATCTGCTGACCTATTTCTTTAGCCCGTATTCTTAATTCTTCCCTTCAATGAGGAGTGCTCTGCTACCACCCTGTGAAACTACTGCAGGTTACCTACTTCCTATAAGTACCTATTACACCTAACAATATGTTTCCCTACAAATTGAAAGAAGAACAAATATTACAATGAACAAGTTCTTCTTTCAGTTTGTAGGGAAACATATTATTTGGAAGCATATTCTTATCCCTATTTACTAATATATACTCATCTAAGACAGGAGAATTAACATATGCATATTAATTATTATAATTAACCAAATAAACATATGTTAACTCTAATGTCTTACATGAGTACATAGTATTAGTAAAATGGGAGAACAGTTTAAAGAGACAACTTACCTAGAAACAAATAGCTTTGTCCCTGAAAATGAAAATCAGATCATATAAATCTTATTTATTAAAATAGCAAAGTTTAAATATTTTACATGAAATGTAATATTATAACTCAAGTATATTGTCTAATAGTACAATTTTAACATATTAGTTTTAACAACTCAACAGCACTCCTGGGTCTAGCTCCCATAAATAATCCTGACATTCTTTAAAGTAGTAGTAGGTAATATGCAATACATTTCGATCTAGTCAACTAGCTATAGAAGAAAAAGAAAATACTATTTAATAGTGATGTCGCGAACATCAAATTTTCGGTTCGCGAACCGTGGACGCGAATTCCATCAAATGTTCGCGAACTGACGAACATCTGCAAACCGCCATAGACTTCAATGGGCAGGCGAATTTCAAAACCCACAGGGACTCTTTCTGGCCACAATAGTGATGGGAAAGTTGTTTCAAGAAGACTAACACCTGGACTGTGGCATGCCGGAGGGGGATCCATGGCAAAACTCCCAAGGAAAATTACATAGTTGATGCAGAGTCTGGTTTTAAGCCTTAATGGGCATAAATCACCTAACATTCCTAAATTGTTTGGAATAACATGCTTTAAAACATCAGGTATGATGTTGTATCGATCAGGTAGTGTAAGGGTTACACCCGCTTCACAGTGACAGACCAAACTCCCCGTTTAACGCACCGCAAACAACCGCAAACAGTCCATTTGCACAACCGCAAATTCCCCATTTGCACAAGGTTGGATACCAAGCTAGCCATGTCCCGTTCCTTGTCCTCACTGATGTCATTGAAGGTCTCTTCCTCCACCCAGCCACCAAGGGTCCCCGAAAGGTGACAACAAGCCCCCTGGGACGCCTGCTGTGTTTGGTCTTCCACCTCCTCAAAGCCACCTTCCTCCTCTGACTCCTCTTCTTCAGACTCCTCTCTCTGCGTTGCCTCTGTCTGCGTTATTATAAGGTGTGTACTGTTAAGAAGTACTATTCCTATCGGTTTAATCCCTGTTACGTCCACTATTAGGAGACGTGTATATGGCATGGATTTTTGGAACAGGGAGATGGAAAAAGATTCTTGGTCGGACCTCCTACTTCAAATACATGGCACTGCGCGTGCAATGTAATGTGCCACCAGATAGGAGTGGTGTATTAAGTTGTACTATTCATTCCTATCAGTTTAATACCTGTTACGTCACCTATCAGGGGACGTGTATATGGCATGGATTTTTGGAACAAGGAGATGGAAAAAGATGCTTGGTCGGTCCTCCCACTTTGAATTTGGGGCACTGCGTGTGCAATCTAAGGTGACACCAGATAGGAGTGTTGTATTAAGTTGTACTACTCATTCCTATCAGTTTAATACCTGTTACATCACCTATCAGGGAACGTGTATATGGCATGGATTTTTGGAACAGGGAGATGGAAAAAGATGCTTGGTCGGTCCTCCCACTTCGAATTTGGGGCACTGTGTGTGCAATCTAAGGTGCCACCAGATAGGAGTGTTGTATTAAGTTGTATTATTCATTCCTATCAGTTTAATACCTATTACGTCACCTATCAGGGGACGTGTATATGGCATGGATTTTTGGAACAGGGAGATGGAAAAAGATGCTTGGTCTGTCCTCCCACTTCCAATTTGGGGCACTGCGCGTGCAATCTAAGGTGCCACCAGATAGGAGTGGTGTATTAAGTTGTACTACTCATTCCTATCAGTTTAATACCTGTTACGTCACCAATCAGGGGACGTGTATATGGCATGGATTTTTGGAACAGGGTGATGGAAAAAGATGCTTGGTCGGTCCTCCCACTTCGAATTTGGGGCACTGCATGTGCAATCTAAGGTGCCACCAGATAGGATTTGTTTATTAAGTTGTACTATTCATTCCTATCAGTTTAATACCTGTTACGTCACCTATCAGGGGACGTGTATATGGCATGGATTTTTTGAACAGGGAGATGGAAAAAGATGCTTGGTCGGTCCTCCCACTTCAAATCTGGGGCACTGCGCGTGCAATCTAAGGTGCCACCAGATAGGAGTGTTGTATTAAGTTGTACTATTCATTCCTATCAGTTTAATACCTTTTACGTCACCTATCTTTCCTCCCAATAGCACATTCTAAATGTCATCAACCGGCCTGTGTGTATTTAGAGAACCACACTTTAAGGCCCTTAACCTGGGACAAGGTGGCTTGGCTATCAGAATTGCCTCAGAGCCTTAAAAACTCGCCAAACCCCCTAATCAGACACTCACTATCATACTGGAAATGGGCTAAGAAACACACGGGTTTGTTCCCTGGATCCACCCAAATGACCCCAATTCTTGACCACCCTCAGGCCCCCGAAACACATGAGCACAACATCACAACACTGGGGGAGGTCAAGGAAACTAGATAGACAGATAGACTGGGAGACTGGTTAGTAAAGAGCCAGATGCTCACCTATGAGGAACTGAGGGACAAGCATGAGCTACCGCTGTCAGAACATTACAATTACTGTAGGCTGAGGCATTTCACTGAGGCATTGGTTCTCCAAAATTTGTAAAGATAAACCTCTATCAAGGGGCATCATTGGGTCGCTTTACAAATATAAAACATTTGTTACTGGTTGAAGCGACACTGGGGCAAGGACCGGAGTGGGGGAGCCCTGGAGACCCTTCAGAAGCAACCGGCGGCAAAATCATCCCAGGAAAGGAGAGGTTGTTTACTGAAGCCTGCCCTAGGGTAACCCAAGGGTGATTGCCCAGGTTAGATATTGTAAATAATAAGCTAATACTGCTGGAGGGATGATAGCTAATAGGACTGGTGTTTCCTGCAGATATACTCTTTACTATTGTACTGTTTTACCATGTTTTAGGTATCTCTTAAATTGCAATCACAGTAAAAAATAAGAAAAATTATTAACCTAAAAAGTAAAAATAAGAAGGAATAGCCAGCTAACTTTCACAAAATGTCTTTATTGTAAATATGTATTTTTGCACAACTGTTATGCAAGACTGTTCAAAAAATGCTTTATTTTTCATTACATGCTGTACGCCTTCTAAAATAAAACAATTTGAATGCAAAAATTAGGTATTGTTGCAGAAAAATTGATGTTAGTTTGCCAGGCAGAAAGTGCCCTAAAACATTGCGTCTTGAACCCTAGTTGGTGGCGGATAAGTCACGCAAATCATCCGGCATTCAGAGATAAAATACAGCAGCGTGTGGACCATTATTAGCTCAAGTCAGCTCATCTATCAGGCCTTTTTTAATCGAATGTATCACCAACTGTCAGTCCCTTCGGGATCCATCCCTCATTCATCTTAATAAAGGTGAGGTAATCTAGACTTTTTTGACCTAGGCGACTTCTCTTATCAGTGACAAAACCTCCTGCTGCACTGAAGGTCCTTTCTGACAGGACACTTGAAGCGGGGCAGGACAGAAGTTCTATGGCAAATTGGGATAGCTCAGGCCACAGGGCAAGCGTGCACACCCAGTAGTCAAGGGGTTCATCGCTCCTTATAGTATCGATATCTGTAGTTATGGCGAGGTAGTCTGTTACCTGACGGTCGAGTCGTTCTCTGAGGGTGGACCCCGAAGGGCTGTGGCGATGCATAGGACTTAAAAAGCTCTGCATGTCCTCCATCAACAACATGTCCTCTGCTTGCCGGCGTGGTCGTGGGAGGAGGAGGATTATGTTCACCTCTTCCGCTGTTAGATTGCCGTTGTGCTGTGACATATTATTATTTTATTATTATTATCCTTTATTTATAACGCACCAACATATTCCGCAGCGCAATACAGGGGTTAGGTACAAGTATAAACAATGCCCCACAATGAAAATAATGGAAGACCCTGTTATTGAGCTTTCAATCTGATATACACTGTGCTTTCCCTAAAGCACCTCACAAGATTAGAACTCGCAAACTTACATTTTAAAGGGTATGGGTAAGGTACAGGAGAGTGAGAGATGGATAGTGAATGAAGAGGCTAAAGATGATAGGCTTTTTTGAATAGATGTGTTTTTAAAGAGATTTTGAAGGATCTGAGGCAGGAAGAAAGTCTGGTGGTGCGAGGTAAAGAGTTCCAAAGAATAGGGGCAGCACGTGAAAAATCTTGAAGCCGGGAATGAGAGGAGGTGATGAGAGAGGAGAAGAGAAGAAGGTCATTAGCAGAGCGAAGAGGGTGGGTGGGAGTGTATTTTGGGATGAGAGCAGAGATGTAGGAGGGTGCACTATTGTGGAGGGCTTTATATGTTAGGGTCATGATTTTGAATTGTAATCTAGACGCTATGGGAAGCCAGTGGAGTGCCTGACAGAGAGGTGCTGCAGACACTGATCGTTTAGTATGGTAGATGAGTCTAGCGGATGCATTCAAAATGGATTGGAGTGGAGACAGACGGGTGATAGGAAGGCCAGCAAGAAGAGTGTTGCAGTAATCGAGGCGAGATATGATGAGAGCGTGAATAAGAATTTTAGTTGTGTCTTGTGTGAGGTAGTGGCGTATTTTGGCTATGTTTTTTAGGTGAAAGTGACAAGATTTTGTGAGTGATTGGATGTGGGGAATGAAAGAGAGGGAAGGGTCCAGTAGGACCCCAAGACAGCGGGCCTGAGAGGTGGGAGTGATGATGGTATTGTCAACAGTGAGAGATATTTGCGGAGTGAAAGCTGTAGTAGAGGGTGGAAAGATAAGGAGCTCTGTCTTAGACATGTTGAGTTTGAGTTGACGGGCAGACATCCAAGAGGATATGCTCGAGAGGCAATTGGCAACATGAGCTAGCGGAGAGGGGGATAGTTCAGGTGCAGAGATGTAGATTTGGGTGTCATCAGCATATAGATGATACTGAAATCCAAAAGATTGTATAAGGGCACCAAGGGAGGATGTATAGATAGAGAAAAGGAGGGGGCCTAGGACTGAGCCTTGGGGTACACCGACAGTTAGAGGGCGAGGAGATGAAGAGGTGCCAGAGAAGGAGACACTAAATGTTCGATTTTCTAGATAAGATGTGAACCAAGAGAGAGCAGTGTCACGGATGCCAAGAGAGTGGAGAATTTGGATAAGAAGAGGATGATCAACTGTGTCAAAGGCAGCAGAGAGATCCAGGAGAATTAGGATAGAGAAATTACCCTTTGATTTGGCGTTGAGCAGGTCATTAGTAACTTTTGTGAGAGCTGTCTCTGTAGAGTGTTGGGGCCGGAAGCCAGACTGGAAGGGATCAAGGAGGGAGTTGGAGGAAATGAATTGTGTAAGGCGAGTGTAGACGACACGCTTAAGTAGTTTAGAAGCCAAGGGAAGTAGAGAGATATGGCGGTAATTAGATGGAGAAGCTGGATCCGATGTGGGTTTCTTAAGAATGGGTGTAATTGTGGCTTGTTTCAAAGGTGATGGAAACTTGCCAGTGTCTAAGGAAAGGTTGAATAGATGTGTGAGAGCTGGGATAAGTGTGGTAGAGAGGGGGGGGGGGGTCAGCTGTGATGGAATAGGATCATGTGGACAAGTTGTGAGACGAGAGGTTGATAGAAGGTTAGCAACTTCATCCTCAGTTACAGGGTTAAAGGAGTTTATAGTGGCTATAGGTTTGGGAAAGGGTGAAGGCAGGCTGCTGTTTGTTTGTTGAAGAGAAGTTGTGATATGGCCACGTTGAGAGGAGAGTTCATTACGAATATTTTCAATTTTACTATTAAAGTATCTAGCAAAATCTTCAGCTGTAAGAGAGGAAGGGGCGGGAGGTGGGGGAGGGCAGAGGAGAGTGTTAAGAGTGGAGAACAAATGTTTGGGTTTAGAGGCCAAATTTGATATTAATGATGAGAAGTAGCTCTGTTTGGCAAGATTGAGGGCATAGTGATAGGAGCGTAGGATAAACTTGTAATGAAGGAAGTCTGATGAGGAGCGAGATTTCCTCCATAGTCGTTCAGCGCTACGGGAGCACTTCTGGATGTAGCGTGTTTGTGTAGTGTGCCATGGTTGTTGATGAGAGAGGGGGCGTCTGACTGCGGTTATGGGGGCTAGAGATTCCAGGGTGGAATTTAGAGTCAAATTGTATTGTGTGGTAGCAATATCAGGGCAAGTGAGGGTAGTGAGAGGACTGAGAAGGGGTTGCAGTAAATTGGAAAGGTGTTGTGAGTTAAGTGTCTGCAGGTTTCTATGGGTTCTGGTAGTTGGGCGTGATAAAGGGTAGAGATTGGAAGTGGTAATGAGGCTGTAGGTTAGGAGATGGTGGTCAGAAAGAGGGAGTGGGGAGATTGTAAGATTGTAGATAGAGCAGTGATTAGAGAAAATTAGGTCCAGGGAGTGTCCATCCTGGTGGGTAGGGGATTCTATCCATTGTGAGAGGCCAAGGGAAGAGGTAAGTGCAAGTAGTTTTGTGGCTGTGGGAGAAGTGGGAGTATCAGTGGCAATGTTAAAGTCACCAAGAATGAGTGAGGGTATGTTAGAGGAGAGAAAGTGAGGGAGCCAGGCGGAAAAATGATCCAATGACATCACCCTTAAACGCTGTGTAAAGCATACTTTTTAATTTATTTTGGAAGTGCTGTATCCTTTCCGACTTGTGGTAATTCTGTAACATTTCAGGCACTTTCTGCTTATACCGGGGGTCTAGTAGCGTGGACACCCAGTACAGGTCCTTCTCCTTCATCCTTTTTATACGAGGGTCCCTCAACAGGCACGACAGCATGAAAGACCCCATTTGCACAAGGTTGGATGCCAAGCTAGTCATGTTCCTCGTCCCCAGTGATCTCACTGAAGGTATGTTCTTCCCCCCAGCCACGTACAACACCACTGGTACCAGATAGGTGACAACGAGCACCCTGGGATGCCTGTTGTGGTTGGTCTTCCTCCTCCTCCTCAAAGCCACATTCCTCCTCTGACTCCTCTTCCTCACAATCCTCTTCCAGCGTTGCCGCAGGTCCAGCAAGCGATGCTGATAAGGCTGTTTCTGGTGGTGATGGTGACCACAACTCTTCCTCTTCCTCTTCATGCTCTTCATCTACGGCCTGATCCAGCACTCTTCGCAGGGCACGCTCCATGAAGAAAACAAATGGTATGATGTCGCTGATGGTGCCCTGGGTGCGACTGACCAGGTTTGTCACCTCCTCAAATGGACGCATAAGCCTACAGGCATTGCGCATGAGCGTCCAGTAACGTGGCAAAAAAATCCCCAGCTCCGCAGAGGCTGTCCTAGCACCCCGGTCATACAAATACTCGTTAACGGCCTTTTCTTGTTGGAGCAGGTGGTCGAACATTAGGAGTGTTGAATTCCAACGTGTCGGGCTGTCTAAAATCAAGCGCCTCGCTGGCATGTTGTTTCGCCGCTGGATATCTGTAAAGTGCGCCATGGCCGTGTAGGAACGCCTCAAATGGGCACACACCTTCCTGGCCTGCTTCAGGACGCCCCGTAAGCCCGGGTGCTTATGCACAAAGCATTGTACAATCAGATTACACACATGTGCCATGCACGGCACATGTGTCAACTTGCCCAAATTCAATGCCGCCAACAAATTTCTTCCGTTGTCACAGCCGTATCCGAGATGTGGAATAGTACCTGTGGAGCTGGGGGGGTGCCGTTGATGTGGAGCAAGACATAGCAGCAGCAGAAGAGGACTCAGCCAAGGAAGTTATGGAAGAGGATGGAGGAGGAGGCGGTGTCACCAACACCTCTGAGAGCCACGTATTCCATGCTTGGCAGCCGTCACCAGGTTTACCCAATGTGCAGTGTAGGTGATATACCTGCCCTGACCATGCTTTGCAGACCAGGTATCCGTGGTCAGATGGACCCTTGCCCCAACACTGTGTGCCAGAGATGCCATTACTTCCTTTTGCACAATCGAGTACAGGTTGGGGATTGCCCTTTGTGCAAAGAAATTTCGTCCGGGTACCTTCCACTGCGGTGTCCCAATAGCTACAAATTTTTTGAACGCCTCAGACTCCACCTGCTTGTATGGTAAAAGCTGGCGGGCTAAGAATTCAGACAAGCCAGCTGTCAGTTGCCGGGCAAGTGGGTGACTTTGTGACATTGGCTTCTTTCGCTCAAACATGTCCTTGACAGACACCTTACTGTGGGCGGATGAGCAGGGACTGCTTAGGGCGAGACACGGAGTGGCAGATGGTTGAGAGGGAGCAAGCAGGGCAGCAGTGGTTGACGTGGCTGAAGATGCTGGACCAGGAGGAGGATGGTGGCTTTGACTTTGTGTGCTGCTTGTACTCATGTGTTGATCCCATAGGCGTTTGTGATGTGACATTATGTGCCTTCGCAAAGAAGTTGTACCTAGGTGGGTGTTGGACTTCTCACGACTCAGTTTCTTTTCGCACAGGTTGCAAATGGCATCGCTGTTGTCACAGGCAGACACACGAAAAAATTGCCACACTGCTAAGCTCTGCAATGACGGCATTCTGGTGGTGGCAACAGCATGCGTTGACTGGCGTGCTGTCTGGCTGACCCCGGGTGCCGATGCATGCTGTCTGACTGTGCCACTAGCTACTTTCGACGACCTCCCACTGCTTCCAACTCGTCTCCTCCTCCTCTCTGTCTCCCCATCTGAACTTTCCTGTTCTTCTTCTCTTATAGCGGGCACCCACGTGACATCCACGGACGCATCGTCATCATCACCCGCTTCACTTGTATCTGACAACTCAACAAAGGAAGCAGCACCGGGGATAACATCATCATCATCATCACCAGACCGTACGTCCATGTGTGTAATGCTGCCTGACTGGGACATATCCCTGTTATCTACATCCTCTGGCACTAATGTTTGTGCATCACTCATTTCTTCCAACGGATGTGTAAATAACTCTGCTGACGGATCAAGTGAAGCGGCTGTGGTGCTAGTGTTGGTGGTGGCGGCAGGCGGGCGAGTGGTAACTGGAGAGGTGCCCGAAGTTAAGCTGGAGGATGGTGCATCTAGGTTCCGAGCAGAAGCTGTAGAAGATTGGGTGTCCTGTGTTAGCCAGTTAAACAATGTCCTCAGAACTTTTCAAGTTCAGGGTACGTTGCCTCTGAAAACTGGGCATTATTCTAGGGCCAAAGGGAATCACAGCACCACGACCACGACGGCCCCTGCGGGGTGTCCTGCCACTGCCTGTCATTTTTTTTCCGATTAGTGGTACTATGCGTGCAAGCTACTGTGACACCAGATATGAGTGTCACTGTGCACTGGCAGAAGTTGGCAGAGTAGATGCAATAGGCCTCACACACACGCCTGTAGGCAGGCAACTGATATTCAATCGATTACAGAAAAAAAGGGTTGTTTTATGTCACTGTACACTGCGGTTACACCAGATATGAGTGTCACTGTGCACTGGCAAATGTTGGCAGAGTAGATGCAATAGGCCTCACACATACGCCTGTAGGCAGGCAACTGATATTCATTCGATTATAGAAAAAAAAGGGTTCTTTTATTTCACTGTACACTACGGTTGCACCAGATATGAGTGTCACTGTGCACTGGCAAAAGTTGGCAGAGTAGATGCAATAGGCTTCACACACACGCCTGTAGGCAGGCAACTGATATTCAATCGATTACATTCAAAAAAGTGTTGTTTTATGTCACTGTACACTACGGTTGCACTAGATATGAGTGTCACTGTGCACTGGCAAAAGTTGGCAGAGTAGATGCAATAGGCCTCACACACACGCCTGTAGGCAGGCAACTGATATTCAATCGATTACAGAAAAAAAGGGTTCTTTTATTTCACTGGACACTACGGTTGCACCAGATATGAGTGTCACTGTGCACTGGCAAAAGTTGGCAGAGTAGATGCAATAGGCTTCACACACGCCTGTAGGCAGGCAACTGATATTCAATCGATTACAGTAAAAAAAAGTGTTGTTTTATGTCACTGTACACTACGGTTGCACTAGATATGAGTGTCACTGTGCACTGGCAAATGTTGGCAGAGTAGATGCAATAGGCCTCACACACACGCCTGTAGGCAGGCAACTGATATTCAATCGATTACAGAAAAAAAAGGGTTCTTTTATTTCACTGTACACTATGGTTGCACCAGATATGAGTGTCACTGTGCACTGGCAAAAGTTGGCAGAGTAGATGCCATAGGCTTTACACACTCACCTGTAGGCAGGCAACTGATATTCAATCGATTACAGTCAAAAAAGGGTTTTTTTATGTCACTGTACACTACGGTTGCACTAGATATGAGTGTCACTGTGCACTGGCAAAAGTTGGCAGAGTAGATGCAATAGACCTCACACACACGCCTGTAGGCAGGCAACTGATATTCAATCGATTACAGAAAAAAAAGGGTTATTTTATTTCACCGTACACTACGGTTGCACCAGATATGAGAGTCACTGAGCACTGGCAAAAGTTGGCAGAGTAGATGCAATAGGCTTCACACACACGCCTGTAGGCAGGCAATTGATATTCAATCAATTACAGTCAAAAAAGGGTTGTTTTATGTCACTGTACACTACGGTTGCACTAGATATGAATGTCACTGTGCACTGGCAAAAGTTGGCAGAGTAGATGCAATAGGCTTCACACACACGCCTGTAGGCAGGCAACTGATATTCAATCGATTACAGTCAAAAAAGGGTTGTTTTATGTCACTGTACACTACGGTTGCAATGCAATAGGCCTCACACACACGCTAGCAGGCAGGCATATGCAATTAGATTACACAGAAAAAAATAATAAAATAAAATAAATGATGTTCTAGCCCTAAAAAGGGCTTTTTGGGTTGCTGTCCTTGCAGCAGATATCAAATGAGTCCTTCAGGTGTGTAGTGAAAGCTAAATACACAGCCTGGCTATCTATTTCCCTATTAAATCAGCAGCAGGTAGAATATATGTCCTCTCTCAACGAATGTAGCTTCAGAATGATTCTAAAATGGAGGCTGTCCTTCAGATGGAAGGCCCTGGAAGGGAGTGTATGCTGCTGATTGGCTGGAATGTGTCTGCTGACTGTAAGGTGCAGGGTCAAAGTTTCCTCAATGATAAAGAATAGGGGGCGGACCGAAAAGCGCATGTGTTCGCCGTTCGATGCGAACGCGAACATGCGAAAATCGCTGCGAATAGTTCTCCGGCGAACTGTTCGGGACATCACTACTATTTAAGCATTTATAACAGACTAGCCAAATATTAAGTGGTTCTGCTATTTCTTTTAAGAATATGTCTCAGCATGTTAGTAGCAAGGACCTGTACGTAATGTCTTCCAACATGCCTTCTGGTAGTCAGTAACTTTATATATACATAGATGCCCACTCCCATTTTATTCACCCCAATTCTTTTTAAGTTCATCCCATATAGAAATTTATTATTTGCTCTAAAAATACTACTATACCCTATTATTCCCAGCCTTATTTCTCCATTTCATTAATCTCTCCCCATGACAGGCCTGCTGAGTGCAGACCCATGGCTCTGTTTTGTGGACAGTACTATGTCTGTATGACAACTCTACATTTAGTCTTCTATTGTGCCTCTGCTCTACTATATACTGTCTGTATTTACTGCATACTGACAGTGGCTCATTTTGGCTTTTTTTATAGTTAATGTATTTGAATATATGGAATTAGGGGTCAATGACTAAAGATCCTCTCTTTTCCAATTATTGGATACCTCCTTGTACCAACACAGTGACTTTCCTGCTGGAGAGATTTGTTGCCTTCTATATATTTTGTTGTCTGTCAATATCCCACAAAGTGTGAGCCAATGAACCCCTGCAGCTCGACTGACTAAACTTAACATCAGTTTTCGTGCGGCTTAATATTCAGAGGTTTTGGCAGGTGCGGAGGCAGCCCAGGCACGCCGGGTCTGACGCAGCGCTGCATGACCCCGGCAGAGGGGTGGATGAGGATTGGCTGGGAGAAGGAGGAGGGACTTAAGCCCGTTTTGCGGGCTTCCTCCTCACACGCCGGCCATTGAGCTGATTCCCTCCCTCCCCTAAAATGGTGGTCAGATAGGAAAGTAGCAGATAAGGAAGTAGGGTACGTCTAGAGGGCGAGGTTGGTTGAGCAAAGTTCAGGAAGCTTAAGCTATGTTTAAAAAAAAAAAAAGGGGTGGAAAAGAGTTGAAGGGTTAGGATTCTGTGAATTCTAAGTTAGGATGCAAATAGGAATGTCGTTGGTTGGCGGGAGGTGAGACACCCGGCCCACGGGCTTAATGGGCGTGCTTAGGAAAGCACTGGGAGGCTCTGGGAGCGGGCCCAGGGCGTGAGGTTACTGACCGGGCCGCTGTTTCAGTGTGTTTATTTATTCTAAAGACCATTGGATCTTGCCAGGGTCATGTGTTTACATTATTAATACTTTTTAATAGTTTCTTAACTATCTCAAACCTTGACTTCTGTTCTTTATTTTTCATGTAAGCAAACAGATATCCATCAGATGTCAGAAGAAGGCATAAACGTAAAGCCAAGCTTGAAAGCAATGATTTGCTTGTATATGACATTTTATTTCACTAAAATTGAGTTTAGCATGTTTACTTTTACATTTTTATAGTAAAAAAGTTGGATATAAGTTTAGTGCAATCGATTTCTAAGTGTAATAAACAGTTCATATTCAAAAGTAAGACAGGATAGCATACACCCCTTATTTAACAAACAACATCTTACAACATAATTGGTATTTTAACTAGAGTATGCTGTAGTCTACAGTAAAATAAATAAATAAATAACATACTTAGTGCAATCTTACTCATTAACATGTTTTTTTTGCTGCTCTGTAGTATACTAGAAGTGTACCAGAGTGACAAAATTGCAAGTTTATCAACAGCTTTATGATTCTCCTGTTTCTGTTCTCAAATTCTATTGTTCATGTCAAATGATACAGTCCACCTTGAGATATAATGTTATCACAATCTGCTGACATTAATAAAGACTTTTAAAAAGACTATTGGTAACTCATATTTCACATTGCTGGAAAGTTGCAGTGAGCCTTTAAGAAATGGTCTGCCATTGACATTTTACCTTCACAATGAAGCAATGTGTTGTGGTATCAGATTCTCTTACACTCTTGTATAAGCTGTTTTTATCATTCTGTCTCTTTGGAAAACCACGTGTTTCTTTTTGTTCCTACAAACTATTTTAAGAACAGGTGTCATATACTGTATAACACATAAAACAAGGCACCAATATTTAGACATAATATCAATAGTAGGTCTCAGCTACTATGACAACCTGTTGATCTTTGGCCCAGAGGTTAAAAGAAAACATTTTGTACACACTTATTATATCTTCTTCTAGCCATTGTAAATCCAGAAGACCAATTACTGAAGTTGTGGGGGTGCTGAGACATTGTTTGTGTTTTTTATTGAATCTCTGTGTACCTCTCTTATAATGATCACAGTGTTGTTGCTTTTTTGAGAGACTGAATGACCTGAGACTCGTATCATTTGCTTTTCTTTTTGTGGTCTGTATCCAGAGGATATATATGAAACTTATCATGTAAACCAAGTGGAAAAGTCATATTGTTTGTTATTGTCTTCTTTGGATCTGAACGTCAGAGTGTGCCTGAAATTGTAGAGAAACAGAATTGAAACCTCTGAAAGTTGAACATGATGAGTCATATTTTATTGGTTACAAAATACATTACGCACATGTTTTCAGAGCAACAAACAAAAAAGAAAAGAAAACATTCATATTTAATTCAATTGCACTATTATTCTATATATTGAGACTTAATATTAGAATCTTGTGATGCTAAAGGGATATGGATCACAAGTTTTTTTCTGGTATTCAATTAAAAGAGCATGTTTTAAACATTACAAAAATAGTTTTTTTGAATAACAAATATTAAACAAAACTTCATTCAAGTAACAGGAACAGGTAATACAGAGAGCATACTTTAGAATATATATCTGATTGGCTGAGATAGGACAAGTTCCCAAGAGTATTTGAAAATATGAATAAGTTGTTGGGCTCTGATTCCTTTTCTTGATACAATAAATATTAACAAATATATTAACAAATACTCTCTGATGCAAGAATAAAGAAACATCTTTACATGTCCCTTTTGTTATAAGACAATAATTCTATCTAGTGTTTATGAATCCTTTTTAAACTTAAAGGACCACAATACAAAGAAAGGTAACTCAGGGGTTGCACTGCCGCAGAGCAACCAATCAGTGGCCACAGTCTGCAATATGCAGCTTGAGAGGGGCACTGACAAGTTAATTTGAAATCCTGCATTTCAAGCTCTGTGTATTCAAGAGCTGCATAAGTTACAAAGGGCAGACTAAAACAGATATAAATTGTATGCTTTAAGGCAGAAAAAAATCACATACAGTCAAGTCCATAAATATTGGGACATGGACACAATTCTAACCTTTTTGGCTCTATACACCACCACAATGGATTTGAAATGAAACGAACAAGATGTGCTTTAACTGCAGACTTTCAGCTTTAATTTGAGGGTATTTACATCCAAATTAGGTGAACGGGGTAGGAATTACAACAGTTTGTATATGTGCCTCCCACTTTTTAAGGGACCAAAAGTAATGGGACAATTGGCTGCTCAGCTGTTCCATGGCCAGGTGTGTGTTATTCCCTCATTATCCCGTTTACAAGGAGCAGATAAAAGGTCCAGAGTTAATTTCAAGTGTGTTATTTGCATTTAGAATCTGTTGCTGTCAACCCTCAATATGAGATCCAAAGAGCTGTCACTATCAGTGAAGCAAGCCATCATTAGACTGAAAAAAACAAAACAAACCCATCAGAGAGATAGCAAAAACATTAGGTAACACCAAATCAACTGTTTGGAACATCCTTAAAAAGAAAGAATGTACCAAGGAGCTCAGCAACACCAAAAGACCCGGAAGACCACGGAAAACAACTGTGGTGGATGACCGAATAATTCTTTCCCTGGTGAAGAAAACACCCTTCACAACAGTTGGCCAGATCAAGAACACTCTCCAGGAGGTAGGTGTATGTGTGTCAAAGTCAACAATCAAGAGAAGACTTCACCAGAGTGAATACAGAGGGTTCACCACAAGAGGTAAACCATTGGTGAGCCTCAAAAACAGGAAGGCCAGATTAGAGTTTGCCAAACAACATCTAAAAAAGCCTTCACAGTTCTGGAACAACATCCTATGGACAGATGAGACCAAGATCAACTTATACCAGAGTGATGGGAAGAGAAGAGTATGGAGAAGGAAAGGAACTACTCATGATCAACGCATACCACCTCATCAGTGAAGCATGGTGGTGGTAGTGTTATGGCGTGGGCATGTATGGCTGCCAATGGAACTGGTTCTCTATAATTTATTGATGATGTGACTGCTGACAAAAGCAGCAGGATGAATTCTGAAGTGTTTCGGGCAATATTATCTGCTCATATTCAGCCAAATGCTTCAGAACTCATTGGACAGTGCTTCACAGTGCAGATGGACAATGACCCGAAGCATACTGCAAAAGCAACCAAAGAGTTTTTTAGGGAAATAAGTGGAATATTGTGCAATGGCCAAGTCAATCACCTGACCTGAATCCGATTGAGCATGCATTTCACTTGCTGAAGACAAAACTGAAGGGAAAATGCCCCAAGAACAAGCAGGAACTGAGGACAGTTGCAGTAGAGGCCTGGCAGAGCATTACCAGGGATGAAACCCAGCGTCTAGTGATGTCTATGCGTTCCAGACTTCAGGCTGTAATTGACTGCAAAGGATTTGCAACCAAGTATTAAAAAGTGAAAGTTTGATTTATGACTGTTAATCTGTCCCATTACTTTTGGTCCCTTAAAAAGTGGGAGGCACATATACAAACTGTTGTAATTCCTACACCGTTCACCTGATTTGGATGTAAATATCCTCAAGTTAAAGCTGAAAGTCTGCAGTTAAAGCACATCTTGTTCGTTTAATTTTAAATCCATTGTGGTGGTGTATAGAGCCAAAAAGATTAGAATTGTGTCGATGTCCCAATATTTATGGTCCTGACTGTATTTTAAGCACTTCTTAATAAAATAAAGTACATAGAAGTATATAGATACACTAGTCGTTTGCCCAACATAAATTATTGTATAATATTTCATGCCTCTCCCTCCTCCTTCCCCTGTGTCTCTTTCTCCATCCCCTGTGTCTCTTTTCCCCTCCCCTGGATCTCTTTCTCCCTCCCTCCCCTGTGTCTCCCCCCTCCTCTGTGTCTCTTTCCCCCCTCACCTGTGTCTCTTCCCCCTCCCTCGCCATGTCTCTTTCCCCCCTCCCCTGTGTCTCTTTCCCCCTCCCTCCCCATGTCTCTTTTCCCTCTCCTCCCTCCCCTGTGTCTCTTTCCCCCCTCCTCCCTCCCTTCCCTGTGTCTCTTTCTCCTCCTCCCTCCCTCCGCTGTGTCTCTTTCCCCTCCTACCTCCATCCCTTGTGTCTCTTTCCCCTCCTCCCTTTCTCCCTTTGTCTCTTTCCCCACCTCCCTCCATCCCCTGTGTCTCTTTCCCCTCCCCTGTCCCTCCCCTGTGTCTCTTACCCCCCTCTTCCCTTTCTCCCCTGTTTCTCTTTCCCCTCCTCCGTCCCTCCCCTGTGTCTCTTTCCCTCCTCTTCCCTTTCTCCCCTGTGTCTCTTCCCCTCCTTCCTCCACTGTGTGTCCCTTTTCCCTCCTCCCTCGATCCCCTGTGACTCCCCCACCCCAATCCAACGCACAATGCTGAATATAGTTTCCATAGGGAGCATGCGCTAGCCAGCATTACAGACTACGGAAACTATATTAGATATAAGTATATTTATATTCCAAGTGAAATCCAGAAACCTTCCATTTAACCTTCCACCTTACATGTCCATTTAACTTCTTTTTTTCTTTTCTTTTTTTAAAAACAGAATAGAATGCCAGTACAACAATATAGTCAACCTATTATATCCAAAAGTGTGAAGCTCACTGCTGAATAACAATTTATATAAAAAGATTCACCTGAGCTCACTGGTAGATGAATGAAATTCTGGCTGTGTCCAGTATATGGTACACCAAGTAAAAAAACAAGAGAAAGTGACCAGGAGGATTTCCTGATGCTTAACTTTTTTCTCTTTGACCACTACATCAAAGAGTACCTGGACTATGCGCAATCTTACAGCACTTTTCTGTGACCTGTTTGTCTGTTTTCTGTGGCCTATACTTCGATGCAAGAGAGCACTAGTTTCCAAGAAAGGTGGTCATACTTATTTTAAAGACTATACTGCTACCAATGATCTCCTTGACAGACTACCTGGCTACCCTTGACTTGTCTTTGTCTCCCTATTCAGGCTTTACTTTTTAATGGGCACACTTGTAATACATTTCACTGGTACTCAAATCAAGAGGCAGGATTATCCAGTAGACCAGACAAGTAAAAGATAATGATGGCAGACATACAATATCGAGATTAACATTTAGGATTTGGGGGATGACCTAAACCATCTGAAATCCAGCGTATAGTACACTCACCTATTCCCTAAAGGAAAAGCAACTGTTAACCTTTCTCAGATCTAATTTTGGAATGCAGCCACCTTTAACATTAATTTATTATAGGATATTTTCCCGAAGTGCATGACATTCAGTAATATACTGAACAAGACAAAAAATAAGGGAATAAAACTCATATATTTTATTATTCTCATTAAAAATAACGCCATGATAAAAGTAAATTCACCTGGGAGTGGATTGAAATAATATGTGGTAGTCCCAGTAAATGTACCATCTAGTAAGAATAATAAATAAATAATAGTTACATAGTAATTGAGGTTGAAACTGTCATTAAATCAAGCTCAACCTTTTAAGATCTCCTCTGATATGCAATACGGGGATTAGTTGTTAATTGATCCAAAGGAAGGCAAACAGAAACAAGACCCAAGTGAAACTTAACCAATCATTTCAAGAGGGGAAAAAATAATTCCTTCCTGACCCCACATACTAGTGATCAGACTCCTCCCTGGATCAATACTATCTGTCTAATTAACCAAGAAAACCCTAAATGCCCTTTTTAATAAAAAAATATATCCAGACTTTTTTTAAGTTATTGATCAAATCCGCTGTCATCACCTCCTTTGGTAGAGAACTACACAGATTAACCACCCACCCGTACTGTGCAGAACCCTTTTCTTCTTTAAGGTGTAATCATTGTACTTCTAAGGTCAAAGGATTTACTCTTGTCAGTTGAAAATCTTCTGGCACAAAAAGCTCACTTGCAATCATGTCTCCTCTTAGATTCCTTTTTTCTAGAGAAAATAAGTTTAATTTGGTTAGTCTTTCTTCATAACTTAGCCCGTCCATTCGCCTTATTAGTTTTGTAGCCCTTCTCTGTTCCTTCTCCAGCTCTAAAATGTCATTTTTACGAAGTGGTACCCAAAAATATGCCCCATATACCAAATGAGGGTGTACTAGGGATTTGTATAGTGGTAGAATTATATTTGCTTCCCTCGCTTCTATACCCTTCTTAATACATGCTAATATTTTATCTGACTTTGCAGCTGCTGCTTGGCATTGAGCACTGTTATCTAGGTGGTTGTCCATAAGTACTGCCAAATCTCTTTCAATATCAGTTACCCCTAGATTTGTTCCATTAAGATTAGAAATTGCATGGCTATTTTTCCTTCCCAGATGCATAACTTTACATTGATTCATTCATATTAGATTTCATCTGCCATTTAGATGCACATTCCTCTAATTTATGTAAATCCATTTGGAGGGAAAGTACATCCTTACTGATTTAATTACATTGCACAACTTTGTGTCATCAGCAAAAATGGAGACAATACTTTACAGTCCCACTTCTAAGTCATTAATAACAATGTTTAAAAGGAGAGGAACTAATAATGAACCCTGAGGAACCCAACTTATCACATTAGTCCAATCAGAGTAGACTCCTACTTATAATCCTGTTCAAATAAATATATAATTTTATATTATCCCTTATTAATCCTTCTAAAAGCTTTCCCACAACAGACTACAATCTTAAATATAGGTATCACCTCCGCTTTTCTCCAGTCATCTGGGAGCGACTCTGTGTTGAGTGAATCTTGAAAAATTAAATACAATGGTTTTACTATTACAGAACCCAGTTCCCTCAGTACCCTTGGATCTATTCCATCAGGACCTGGGGCTTTAATAACATTTATTTTTTTCAACCACTTTTGGATTTCACCCTGCGTTGACCAATTACCGTATATACTTGAGTAAAAGCCAACCCGAGTATAAGCCGAGGCACCTATTTTACTACAAAATACTGGGAAGACGTAGTGACTCGAGTATAAGCCGAGGGTGGGAAATGTGCTGCCCCCTGTTTCCCTCTTGTGCCCTCTGTGTCCCTCTCTTGTGTGCCCTCTGTGCCCCTTTCTTGTGTCCCCCACCTCTCTCTCTCCCCTGTGTCTCTTCCCCCTCTCCCTCCCCTGTGTCTCTCCCCGCTCTCCCTCCCCTGTGTCTCATCCCCTCCTCTCCCTCCCCTGTGTATCTTCCCCTCCACTCCCTCCCCTGTGTCTCTCCCCTTCTCCCTTCCCTCTGTCTCTTTCTCCTCCTCCCTCCCTCCGCGGTGTCCTCAACCTCAACCCACCTCCTCAACCTCAACCCCCCCATCCTCATCCTCAACACCCCATCCTCAACCCCCCTCCTCATCCTAAATCCCCCTCCTCAACCCCCCTCCTCAGCCTCCCTCCTCAACCCCCTCCTCAACCTCAACTCCCCTCCTCAACCTCGACCCCCCATCCACATCCTCAACCCCCTTCCTCAACCCCCCATCCTAAATCCTCCTCCTCATCTTAAACCCCCCTCCTCAACCTCTCTCCTCAGCCCCCCTCCTCAACCTCAACCCCCCTCCTCAACCTCAACCCCCCATTCTTATCCTCAAACCCCCCATCCTCATCCTCAACCCCCTCATCCTCAACCCCCTCATCCTCAACCCCCCTCCTCATCCTCAACCCCCCCCATCCTCAACTCCCCTCCTCATCCTAAACCCCCTCCTCATCCTAACCCCTCTCCTCAACCTCCCTCCTCAATCCCCCTCCTCAACCTCCCTCCTCAACCCCCCTCCTCAACCTCAACCCCCCATCCTCAACCCCCATCCTCAACCCCCCATCCTCAACCCCCCTCCTCATCCCAAACCCCCTCCTCATCCTAAAACCCCCTCATCAACCTCTCTCCTCAGCCCCCCTCCTCAACCTCAACCCCCCTCCTCAACCTCAACCCCCCATCCTCAACCCCCCTCCTCATCCTCAACCCCCCATCCTCAACCCCCCTAACCTCATTTTAGGGTTAGTCTTACTCTCTTTTGCAACTAATTTTCCATTTTCTATTTTAGCCAGTCTAATAGCGCTTTTGCAAGCCTTGTGGATTCCCTTGACAGTCTCTGTCCCGTCTTGTTTGTATAATTTAAATGTCTGTTTTTTACTCTGTATCTTGATCTTTAAATCATTGTTAAGCCACATTGGATGTGATTTACTCCTTTTACCCATTGACACAGTTACACAGTTATTCGTGAATGTATTTATTTTCAGTCTCTTAATGATGTTATTCAGGCTGTTTACTTTTATTGTACTGTAGCTTTTTTGAGCAACATCTAGTAAGATTTTAGGGTCAAGGCTTTTTGACTAGAAAGGAGGTATCCCTTATTTTGGATATTCTTACTATATCGTACATTTACTGGCACCACTATATATTATTTAAATTTACTCCCACATTAATTTACTTTTATTATGGTCTTATTTTCAATGAGACTAATAAAGTTTATGAGTTTTATTTCCTTATTTTTCATCTTGTTTTTCTTGTTTTTGTATATGCAAATTACCTTTAGGGTTTAGTCTCCCTAAGGGTAATAGGGGACTCCAGACGTGTAACCCTTGCTCACTGTGCCTTAGGGAGTTCAGCTGCACCTCACTGACGAGCCCCATAAAGGCCGAAACGCTTCTGGGGTTTGCTGTTTCTCCTGTTTAGGGTAGAATTGCCTGGTATTTCGTGGCTGGGTCACTCTTTTGAGTGGGACCAGACTGATATACCACGGGATATTTCTCCCTGTGAAGGGCACAAGTGAGCTAAAAGAGGTTGCTCTCAGAGTAGCTTATCATGGCTATAGAACTAACCTATTAAGGTTGGTTTGTTCTCTGATGAGCACCTCTGACTTTGTTGTTTTTTATATGCAAATTACCTTTAGGGTATAGTCTCCCTAAGGGTAATAGGGGACTCCAGACGTGGACCCCTTGCTCACTGTGCCTTAGGGAGTTCAGCTACACCTCACTGACGAGGCCCATAAAGGCCGAAACGCGTCTGGGGTTTGCTGTTTCTCCTGTTTAGGGTAGAATTGCCTGGTATTTCGGGGCTGGGTCACTCTTTTGAGTGGGACCAGACTGATATACTACGGGATATTTCTCCCTGTGAAGGGCACAAGTGAGCTAAAAGAGGTTGCTCTCAGAGTAGCTTATCATAGCTATAGAACTAACCTATTAAGGTTGGTTTGTTCTCTGATGAGCACCTCTGACTTACCTGTTTTTGTTTATGCAAATTACCCTTGGGGTTTAGTCTCCCTAAGGGTAATAAGGGACTCCAGACGTGGACTCCTTGCTCACTGTGCCTTAGGGAGTTCAGCTGCACCTCACTGACGAGGCCCATAAAGGCCGAAACGCGTCTGGGGTTTGCTGTTTCTCCTGTTCAGGGTAGAATTGCCTGGTATTTCGGGGCTGGGTCACTCTTCTGAGTGGGACCAGACTGATATACTACAGGATATTTCTCCCTGTGAAGGGCACAAGTGAGCTAAAAGAGGTTGCTCTCAGAGTGGCTTATCATTTTCATAGAACTAATCTATTAAGGTTGTTTTGTTCTCTGATGAGCGCCTCTGACTTACCTGTTTTTGATTATAATTACATGCACAACAATTCCCAAATATCAAATATAGCAAAAAATTATATTTATTTTTCCACATAGGTTGTAATGGTCATGAGTATGCCAATATGAAAATCCATGCTGCAAGTTACTGAAAGCTATTAAAGACACACTAACACATTAAATTGAAATACAAATACATGCAAATGTCTGACATATTAACCCTTTCACACTCTCAGAGACTCTAATGTGGAGCCTAAAAATACAAAGATCATCTTATATTCATATAACTCATCACATCTACATTGGGACAACAAATAGTGGACAAATTACACCACCACATGGCATGTATCAAGTACCAGGGGAACATTTCACATATGGTTGTTCAGTCCCTCAGTTGTGTCCCAATCTCTGTGGCCCTATGGACTGCAGCACACCTACTAATGTCTCTGTCTGTGCGTATCCACAAGCTTTGTATACCAAAGATAATGGAGTGGGTTGCCAGTTCCTTCTCTAGTGGACTGGGATTTGTCTGACCACTCTGCTATGACATGCCCACCTACAGTTGCCCTGCATGGTGTAGTTCACAGCTTCATTCAGGTACACAAGCCCCTTAACCACCACCACTTAGTAATCCAGAAGTGGACCAGGGGAACATACACCACACTAATCTACTCTAACCCATCAGGAAGGGCCGCAAATACACATGGAGGCTGTGCAGAGGCACAGGGATCAACAGCCATCTCACTTCCATCAGGAATAATCTATGCTAGGTCCATCCTAGAAAGTCCCACGCCATTGCTGGTGGCCATGTGCCAAGATGTGTGCCCATTCCCATTTGGTAACCTCCCATTATGTTTTGCTGTTCAGAAATTTGCATTAGTATGGTGTATGTTCCGGTGGTCCCCTTCTGCATTGATAAGTGGTGGTGGTTTATGTACCTGAATGAAGGTGTGAGCTATACCATGTATGGCCACTGTAGGTGGGCACATCATAGCAGAGAGGTCAGACAAATCACAGTCCAGTGTCTTTGGCATTTATTGCGATCCTGTCGCCTGGTCCTTTTTTTTTTTCTCTATATGTATTTTTTAATGATAATTAATGAATTAATAAAATCATAAATGAATATACTTTACCTATTTGTAATTAATATATGCATCAAGCAATATCCTGAAGAGCTAACAATCTTTTTTGATGTTCCTGCAGCATACAATGTACATTTGCAATGTACTCTTGATGAGCTGAGGTGTATGTGTCAGCAATGTGTGAAATGTGTAGTATAATTAGGCTGCGTGCGCAAGAGCAAATCGCTTGTTTAGGTGTGTAATTCTGCAGTTTGTAATGGTAATGTTATTAGTTGCAAGTTAGTGTTGTAAAATGGCGGCGATTGTGTATGTGTTACGCGGGTGTGGAACATTTTGCGCCCTCCCTAATAGTGTATTTTATACCTCGTACGGGCTTGTGTAAAAGTCTTATGTGTCTGGCATTTTTTTGCGTGTTTATTGGTCGTGTAGCCTGTGTGGTATAAGTAGGCTGCGTGCGCGAGCACAAACGTTTGTTTAGGTGTGTAATTCTGCATTTTTGAGTGGTAATATTATTAGTTGCAAGTTAGTGTTGTAAAATGGCGGCGATTGTGTATGTGTAATTCGGGTGTGGAGCATTTTGCGTCCTCCCTAATAGTGTATTTTATACCACGTATTGTCTTGTGTAGAAGTCTTATGTGTCTGGCGTGTAGCCCCCTTTTTGTTTTTTTTCGTCCACCATTTTTTTTGTCGTTTAGCCGATTTTTGTGTGTGGAAACTCAGCAAATTGTGGTTCAATTGTCGTGCAACCTGACTCCCAGACGTTGTGGCTGTCCCCCTATGCTGTGAGTGATGTGTTTTTGTATTTTCATTAATTTTGGTGGTGTTATTGTTGTTTTTGTACGTGCGTGGTTCGGCTGTTAACTTCTTTTTTTTTTTGCCTCGCGGGTCGATATTTTTTTTTGTAAGTCTCGCTCTCCTTGTTGCAAGTATTACAGGCCGTAATTTTTTAAGCCGATTTTTTCAAACTGCTACGGGTCTTGCATTCTGAATTGTGTAATTGAGTTTTGTGTTGATGTGTAGTTCCGCGGGTCGTAGGGATGAGCGCCTACAGCGCTCATCTCCACCAGCGCAGTGAGCGCCTTTGGTGCTCCCTGCCTATGTCGTACGGGGTCTTTGGGATGAGCACCTATGGAGCTCATCTCCACCTGTGCAAGAAGCACCTTTGGTGCTCCTTGCCCGCAACTGCGGCCCTCGCTTCGCGAGACCCGCAGTTGCAGCAGACTCGCTATGTGAGCCTGCAAGCGTTAGCAACAACTCGTATTGCTGAGAACTATAAAAAAAGGCTGAGGAGGATTAAAAAAAAACTAGTCAACATGCACATACAGTTCAGTGCTAAATACTGTAACTGTAACAATATACCAACTGACATAATTCCCATCTGGAGGCATTACTATTAGCTAGGTCTCTGGATAAGCAGAAATATCGGAAAATACCCATTAAGACAGAGAGGACACAAAGGTCAGTAGCCACATTCAATGTTACTTACATCAGACCCAAGGATCTGTTCTCAGACCCATATTTAGGTCAGGATCACATGCTTCACTAGTGCATATAATTATGCTGGCTGTCATTAATATGCCATTGTGAGACTTTGCAAGTCCACCGCCACTGCCTTCATGGACCTGAATTGTACAAAACAAAAAAAGAAAAAAAAAACTAAACATACAAACTAAGGCCTGAAAAAACTTAGGGACTGCAGCATCTCTTGTCAACAGCCTTCCTTAGTGACCATCAATTGGTGACATGTTAAACAGAACTCTACATGTCCGCAGAGAAGAGGATCATGGACCATGTGATGGGAGGTAGCCATCTGCATACAAAATATCCCCATCATGGAGGCCAAGATCCAAGACTCTGTAGCCTGGCTAGATTAGGTTAACATTGTGACCAATAGATTGTCACTGAGGAGTGCTGTTGCGAAGGCACAAACATGTCCGCAGACCCTATGTACTCCTCCGCCTAGCCACAGGGCCTACATCCTCCGTGGCCGGCCGCTGTCTCTCTGCTAATGGTGGTGGGGGGCAGGTGGAGGCAACCCCTCGGGAGACAGCGGCACTACAAGTGGCAGTGGTGGAGGCATGGTGGGAGGAGCCGGTCTGCGGGTGGCTGAGGGATGCATCCGGGGTAGAGGAGGCGGGGCTGGGGACTAGTCCGATCCTTAGCAGCCCGGCCCGGTATGTCTCATCAGGTGGTGCCCCTCGCTATTGCGCCTTGCCAGACTGCGCATGAGCTCCGCAAGATTGGCAGAGATGCTGGCCTGGATCCTGTGATGCCCGCCGCCTGGCTTGTGGTGGTGGGAATGGAGTGGTGAGGGTATGGGGCCCAGCTGGAGCCTGGGACGAACCTTGTAGTGGTGTGGGTGTGCCCAGTGGTGGTGGTGGCGACCAGGCCTCCGTACTGCTGTGGGGGGAAGGAGGTGGTGGCTGGCTGCTGTCCTGGGCTCCATATGACCAACTAGAGGGCCCTGGTGAAATTCTTAGGCTTTGGAGGTGGGGGATGGTGGGGTCTAAACCTGGTGTGGATTTCCGGAGGTCTGGACGGTGACGCCACCACCCAAATTACCTTCTCCTCCTCCGAACCAGGGCCCTCAGATCCTCCTCCTTCCTTCTCCCCCTGTGACGGTTCCTGCTGGGCAGGACTACTCGCCACTGGACCAAGACCTCCTCCTGGATGCTGAAAGATAGAAATGGAAGGTATATGTCATTAGTATGATGAATAATACATTGTTATGTATTCTTTCCTAACTATGTGACATCTAGGCTTGAACCTGAGTGATTCTTCTAATTGCAACTCAGATTAACTATCAAATGCTAGATTTGATCTATTCTTTGTTTTATGGTCTTGATTGTTCTTGGCTCCCAACACTATCTTGATTCCGGCTGCGTTCTCTAACTGAATAGGCTGCAGTGGGCACACGAATAAATGGACTCTCTATTGCTTGATTAATGTCGTTGTGCCCGGGAATGATTTGTCAGCTTCATGGATTTAATGATGCCTCCATCTATCCCTTGTTAATTCCATGGAGCTGACATGTCAGTATCCTTTTTGGTCATCATGTACATGTGTAGTGTGTGTGATGCACATGTGGTGGCATGGTGGTGTATGTGATATTATTAATAGGGGACTCCAGATGTGGACCCCTTGCTCACTGTGCCTTAGGGAGTTCAGCTGCACCTCACTGACGAGGCCCATAAAGGCTGAAACGCGTCTGGGTTTGCTGTTTCTCCTGTTCAGGTTAGAATTGCCTGGTATTTCGGGGCTGGGTCACTATTTTGAGACCAGACTGATATACTACATGATATTTCTCCCTGTGAAGTGCACAAGTGAGCTAAAAGAGGTTTCTCTCAGAGTGGTTTATCATGGCCATAGAACTAACCTATTAAGGTTGGTTTGTTCTCTGATGAGCACCTCTGACTTAGTTTTTTTGTGCATGTGATATTAGCCTGACATGGAGTCTGGGTCCTGCTGGGCCACCGGGCCTGAAGCTCCAGCGGTAGGCAATAGTCTCAGAAGGTCCCTTGCGACCCTCTCCCAATCATTATAGGTCACGCTGCGGTCCTTCTCCTCCTTGGCCATCATCCTCCTCACCTTGGACCTGATGTCATCGAATCTGTGCTTGACAGACCTCACATCCCTTGGCTCTGTGCCTACTGCAGTAACCTCTACCGCTACATCCTTCCAAGCCTGAGCCCTAGGCCATGGCTTCACTTCCTTCCCACCTGCAAGAATGACGGAGCGGCCACAGATAGCACAGAGGACAACAACATTCTCTTGGTGCATATAATTGTGGGCCCTGTGCTTGCCCTTAGCCTCTTGCCCTCTCAACTGTGGATGAGCACCCTTGCCTCCCTGACCTGTCCCTGGGGCCTGTCACTTCCACGAACTACCAACCCCCTTGGGTTCAGTCCCATTCCACTCCTTCCCTCTGCTATGTGTGCATGATTCCCGGGCCCCCCTTCCACCACCCACCTCCTCCTCTGAACTCTCCTCCTCTCCTTCCTCCTCCTCTCCCTCCTCCTCCTCTCCCTCCTCCTCCTCCTCTCCCTTCTCTCCCTCTTCTCCCTCCACCTTCTTGCCCTCCTCTCCCTCCTCGCCCTCCACCACCTCCTCTCCCTTCTCCACCTCCTCGTCCTCCTCTCCCTCCTCGCCCTCCTCTCCCTCCTCCACATCTAACCCTCCTCTCCCTCCTCCACCTCCTTGACCTCCTCTTGCTCCTCCTCTCCCTTCTCTATCTACTCGCCCTCCTTGACCTCCTCTCCCTCCTTGCCCTCCTCTCTCTCCTCTACCTCCTCGCCCTCTTCTCCCTGCTCACCCTCCTCTCCCTCCTCTATTTAATACATTTGGGGTCTCAAAGGCACCTTTCTTGCCACAGAGGGGGTAATAAAAGAAAAAAAATTATAGGGACTTAACAGAAGTTCCGATAAAGAAGACGGGGCAGAAATACACTGAAGATATTTACATTTCGGGTGGAATCTTAACAGCATTGATGACTTCAATACTTTTGTTTAATATTAGATTTTATTATCCTGGTATCCAAGGTCTCTTCAAATGGTGACTGTAGCCATGAAATTAAAAGGTGTTTGCTTCAAGGGAGGAAAGCTTTGGCAAGCTTGGGCAAGCTAAAAAAATCGTAAATCTATTATATTATCAACAGGTCTGCATAGTTAAAAAGTATGATATTCCCGGTAGTAACATACAGATGTGAGAGCTGAACCATAAAGAAGACTGAGTGCCATAGAATTGCTGCATTGAATTGTGCTGTTGGAGAAGACTTCTTAGAATCACTTGGGCTGCAAAAAGATCCAATAAATCAGGACTACAGGAAATCAAGACAAACTGTTCTTTGGAAGGTATGATCATGAAGCTGAAGCTCAAATATTTTGTTAATATCCTGAGAAGCCAGAATTCCTTAGAGAAGACTCTAATGTTTGGAAAGATTGAAGGAACTCAAAGAAGGGCGAGGCAGAGGTGGAGATGGATAGATGAGATCACTGGAGCAATGCACATGAGCTTGATGGAACTCAGAGGGGCAGTGGCTGACAGATGTGCCTGGCGTGCTTCGGTCCAGAAAGTCATGGAGAGACGGCCAAGACTGAACAACTAAACAACAGCAACAAAATTTGCTTCCATAAAACTAAATTCATTATGAGATATCTGCTACATTGTATGCAGAATGATATTATATTTAATGGTGAAATATACTGATTATCATCTGAAGCCAAAAATAGTTGTGGCTCCTCTCCACCACTAAACAAACACACTCTGTCACAAAGAAAAACTGTTGTACGTATGAACATTGAGTTAGTTGCACAAAATGTTAAAGAATGGGTCTATGCCCTTTGAGCATTTCAAATATTTGTAATACTCAGAAATGAATATATTCTCTAGCCTTGTAAATGCAAGTTCCTTAATGAAGACAGTGGCTAAAATGAATGTCTTTCCCATCAATTCTAAAAATGCGTCATCTCCAAACTGCTTCACACATTCTATATTTACATCATTTCTGAAGTGTCTTCCTCACACGTTGCTAATTTATGCTAAAGCTGGTCATATTCTAAATCTGACTGAAGGGTCCCCACAGTTTTAGATTTACAAAACATATACATATATTAAGCAGAGATTATATGTCATAACTGTACAGTTACAGTTATCAAAGTAAATCATGAACATTTCTCCAGACTGTAGGAAATAGAATGAAACAAATGATCTCTTTTTGAAATGTTTAATTATAGGTAAAAAGATGGGAGGATATAAAGATTTCTGAGCCAATTGGGAAAGTGATTAGAAAAATTAGAATAGTAAAAACCACATATATATATATATATATATATATATATATATATATATCACATATATAGTTGTGAGCATGCGGGTCGTTGCTAACGATGCGGGTTCGTGTAGCGAGCCAGCGTCCCTCGCAAAGCAAGGGCCTCAGTTGCTGGCATGGAATGCCGAAGGCACTTCTTGCCAGCAACTGCGGACCTCGCAAAATTTACGGACTTGCGAGAAACAAATACGAGACTCGGAAGTCGGAAAAAAACATTACAACATCGTAAAAATATGACCTTACCGCCTGAAACCCGCGCACATGAAAACATTAAAAACACAATAAATACACACAACAAATACATAAAAAGCTTACCTACAGCAAGGGGGGGGGGGGCACCCAGGACCTCGAAAACTGAAGTTACACCTCAATTTCACTCAAAATACAAGAGTTTAGACACCCCAAGTCCCCTAAGCAAGAGAAAAAATGGCCACCGAAAAAAACGAAAACGAGGCTACAGGACAATAAAGACGCAAAACACCACCAAACACCTACAGATTCTCTGAAAAATACGGACCCGATCCAAGAACAAGGACGCCAAATCAGCCACAGACGCGTACCACACATTAGGTGCCATTTTACAACACTAACTTACACAATGCGGAAGTACACAGCTACCCTAACGGACTTGGCTTGCGCACGCACACTATTTACACTACACACTGCACACATTACTCACACTTACAAAGCAGCTCCACAACAGTGAAAACACACATTGTATGCTGCAGCAACATCAAAACAGATTGCCAGCTCTTTTGCATAATGCTTCCTGCATAGATTACTTCAAAATAGGAAAAATATATTGACGTATTATTTTATTCATTATTTCATTAGCATTTGAACGTCTACAACAACTTAAAAAAAATTGCTTTCTGCTCAGAATTCCGAGAAATACAGTTATTACGCTGCATTCTGGGAAGCTGAGCAGGGACATGCAAATGTGCCCACAAATGCCTCACTCTTCAATCCATGACCATTTTAACCATGGCCAGCTTTTATGCAAAGCCAAGGTTGGATTATACACAAGCTGAGAATCCTACCCACAGACAGCCGTTTCAAGGTTACTGCCTATCATCAGCATGGGGCTAGATCCCAGCTTGTGTTGTGGACCTTATGAGTAGGTAGTTCACCACAACAATCATTTAATATATGGTGGGACAAAGAGCGATAGGAGCCCTCGACCGTTCAGTAATACAGTAAATAAATTATACATCTGGGTTCACATTTGAATGTCTAAAGCAAGTTAAAAAACCTGCTTCCAGCTCAGAATTCCCCAACAATACAGTTATTACACTGCATTCTGGGAAGCTGAGCAGGGACATGCAAATGTGCCCACAATTATATATACAGTATGACCTGCCCATCTTGGGTGACCCTACATGGTATAGCTCACAGCTTCACTGAGGTACACAAGCCCCTTCACC
Organism: Discoglossus pictus; assembly: GCA_027410445.1. Lineage (NCBI taxonomy): Eukaryota > Metazoa > Chordata > Amphibia > Anura > Alytidae > Discoglossus > Discoglossus pictus. The sequence goes on from CM050166.1 coordinate 88,419,981, forward strand.
ACTACAAGGAAATGCTCTTGTTGTTTAGGTCATCAGTAAAGATAATTACTTCATGCTGCCTTAACATCAGCTTACAAGCTTGTCCCCACTGAGATTATTCATCATCATCCATTATGTAGGACCAAGAATAGAAGAGTTGGTGTCTTTGTGAGATAAATAAAAGTTCAGCTATTTCTCGCCAGCTGCAGGCTGTCTGATGTGTAAAAGCATGTGCCCTGTCAGTATTCTTAGTCATACATCAGACTATTTGCTGCTACATTCTGCAAATTGAGTTGTGCGCTGAAGGAATCAGATTTTGGCCAGAGGTTTTGCTCTTTTCAAGTAAACTCTGAAAGTGATGCAGTCTGCAAAGTGATTTGCTATAACAATATAAAATGTTCCCAATAGCAAAATGTTGTAAGATGATACATTCACATTTAATAAAAATAACCATTATTTTGCAGGAACCATTTTTTGTTTTAGACTCCTTACTTGTTTCTTTTTTAACACAGAGATATGTGCAGTGTTTTCTTTTGCGTAAATATTATTTTGAAACATCAATATCTTTTGAACAATTTCCAGCTGTAAATCTTATCTTTGAAAATACATTATAACTAATAATATAAATACCAAGGGATTTCCTAAGGCCCAAAGGCAATGGCCCTCATTCAATTGCAATTTGGCCAATTGAATAGGGCTCTAAATAAGCACATAACATATATTTTTTAAATAAGTTTTTAGTTAGTAAGCATCGATCCAAAAGCAAGGTTTTCACTAACTAAAAACTTCTTTAAAAAAAGTATTCTATGTGCTTATTTAGAGCCCTATACAATTGGCCAAATCGCAATTGAATGAGGCCCTTAGAGTTCCTTCTTAGCATCATCACTATTCACTAAGCCCTGATTCTTGGTAATATCTTGTTCCCATCATGAGCTTTTCCAAATGGGATGTCGTAGTGATGTGTGAAGGGTTTATTTTATGTAAAAAGACTTGTCTTGATCACCATAAGGGAATTCAGAATTTCTTCTAATATGCAGATATACTTATTTTACTTGCAGCTTCTTTTATAATAAAAATGTATATATTTATATTATAAGTTGTGCTTGCTGTTGTTGTTCAGTTGCCACATCTATCATTGTGTCTTTGGTCGTGCTCAACCATACTGTTTTCTTGCCAAATATACTGGAGTGAGTTGCCAGTTCCTTCTCCAATGAACCACAATTTGTCTGACCTCTCTGCTTTGACCTTCCCATCTTGAGTGACCCTACATGATGCAGCTCATGGCTTCATTGAGGTATGCAAGCCCCTTCACCACGTCAAGGTAGAGATCCAGAAAGGGAAGGTTTGCTTATACTGTACATCAGCACTATTCAACATCACAGCTCACTGTACAATTCCATTTTTTATTAGAATATAGGCAGACAGTTATTGAGAGAGCCTTGGGACTTCTTTATAATATAAAAGTCTTAATGAATACTGTGAAGGGGGCTATTGTAAAAAACAGAGATAAGTAGTTATCTATTATGGACCTTCAATGCTAGCTTATGCATATTTTCCAGACCTGCTCTTTTTTGCTTTTTCCTATCCCTTATAATCCCCAAATAACCGTATTGGTCCAGCAATGCGCTAAGCTGATTAGCAAGCAACAGTGCTCTTAGGTGCTCTTTTCATTAGGTCTAATATCAAAAAAATTCAGTAAGAGATTGGATAAATAATTAAACAAGGTAAACATGCAAGTCATGTGTAGTTGGCTAAATATTTTAGGTTTACCACCAGTCAACAAATTCCTCTTCACTTGAATAGATAATAATACTTTGAAGAACATCCCAAATCAGTCTCCATGAAAAGACACAAACTTGGCATCCTTCAGGCACAAGCAACATCTACAAAACTAAGATTTCACCTTAAATAATTTTTGCCTATAATTCGCAGAGTGGCTAATTTCCTGAACATACTAAACACAACTATTCTATCCTGTATTAACTGTTCAAATACATATATATATTTGTATTTGGATCCCTCTCCTCTGGGTAGCTGAGGTGTCGCCCTAATTGGACTGTGGAAAACTGAGATGAAGGAAAGAGGGGAGGGGGTCAGGAAAGCTGGGCAGGGGAGAATTGAACTGGGGCTATTTAAAGGGGGAAGGGAGGTGGTGGGAAGGAGAGGGGGAGAGGGAGAGAGGGAGAGAGGAGGAGAGAGAGGGAGAGGGAGAGGGAGAGAGAGAGAGAGAGAGAGAGAGAGAGAAGACTCTCAGTTAACTGGCACCCATGGGGATTGGTAGAGATGCTAAGTATATTTGTCAGTGAGGGCTGTTCTAGCAGCAGCAGCTTTCACTCCTCACTTACACACAGGTACGTACAGCTGGAGGGTACGGCTGAACCCGGGGAATGTAACGCCAACACTGCACTGGCTCAGTCACTCATGCCCGGGGAATAAAACGCCAACACTGCACTGGCTCAGTCACTCATGCCTGTCTGCTTCCAAGTAAAACTGAATTGCAGAGACGTACAGGAAGCATTTTGTGGCATGACATTTGTTGTATTTTTTATTTAAAGTACAGTATTCAATTTTTTTCTGGTTTCTTGAGTTCTGGTATATGAGTGTTTGTAGAATATTATATATATATATATATATATATATATATATATATGCCAGTATTCACTGGGAATCTGACGTCAGCTTGTTCCAGGGGAGATCAGAGAGCTTTATCAATTACGTTTGAGGAGCAGCATTGATTGTGCATGACAAGGGCTGGTATTACGCAAAGGAAAAATGGAAAGTATTTATAAGCTATTTATATGATTAGGATTTAGTGGTAGAAAAATTGTAGTATCCAGGTGAGCCGTCTTTTGTTTTTTCTTACAGACCATAGATTCAAAACAAAAGGGGCAGTTATTGATTATGCATAATGATCTCCAATTAATAAGAAATATGATTCTGTGGATGGATCAGAAAGATTGCAAACTTCAGTGATAAAGTACTTTTTTTTACCTTTAGTTTTAAAAAATATCATATTTGGAACATGTGTTGTATCACTTTAAAGCCTAAAATATTATCTGTGTCTAGATACAATTAGTTTGTTTAAGTTGTTAGTACTTTTCTCATTTCTAAAATTAATGGAGCTTATTGGGGATTATTTAATATTATTTAATATGTATTGATGTTGTCTTTTTTATCAGCCGCTGAAGTATTGTGTTTGTGACCTAAAACAAGTTTTGTTTAAAGGTTTGCTTAATGCAAACTATAGTATATGTACAGCCACATTAAATTCGGGCTACGTGTTAAAACGTAGCCCGTAACGTAGGTCTTAGGGATTTTTGCTATTAAATTAGCCCTGTAACGCAGCCCGCAGACTACTTGCGTGTTAACAGTCAGCAAGGCAGAGAAAAGCCTACACGTTGAGCAATGTTGAACTTCGTGCCTGTAACTCCTTTGGTCTGTCAGTCACTCGCAAGCAAGCCCGTAACACGCAAATGAAGCCCAAAGCCCAACAGAGGACCCGCAAGGGGGGTAAAGTCCAATACGTAGCAATTGTAATGTAAGTAAAAACACACTATTGTACTTTTATTAAAAGGGAAAGTGATGTTAGGTCTTAGAATTAATAGCACAACATTCTCAGGCCTGCAAATCGGCTCTGAAAAATATCTAATTTCATGTATATTTTTTGTGTTATATCGATCCCGGCAATCAATGTGTTAATACATATACTGCAACTCGCATGTGATAGAATATCATATTTGCGGCTTTATTAATATTGCATTTTGACTGGAATGTGGGTTCACTCATAGATCGTAATCAAATCCCGTAAGACTTTGAAATCAATCCTCCATTTTCTTGTGACGCAATGCTGACGATCTCTGTTTGGCTTCATCTAAACCCGTAACTACGGGCTTGCTGAATTGATTATGTTCTAGCCCACAAGTTCAACGGCCGACAACTGGTTTATGGTTTTGCGTCTCCAACTCGTAGCTCGCAGTCTTTCTAATTTAATAGCAGTGTAACTCTGCCAAATTTCAAGCCCGCAGCCGTTACGAACTTCACGTTGGAGTTACTGGCTGGGAATTTAAAATGGCCAATAGTATGCAGCATCTCTACTTAGTGCTTTAATTAGATATAGAGTAAAATAAATGATATTGGAAGTGAGTGGAAGTAGACAAAGGTGATGTTAGTGTGCTCATAGATAGGGAAAGTGTTAGTGGCGTACAGTTAGCAATTTGTTTCAGGTTAGGTTAAAAAATAATAGTATTAAATTACTTGTGTGGGTGCAGTGACTCATGCATGGGTAAGAATGAGTATTCTAGTTGTCCTTTCGGATAAAGTCATTACAAAATAAGGCTGGTATAGCCTATATCGCACTTGTTCGCTGTAGTAGATCAGTGAAGCAGCTCTCTTGGGACAGGAACAGAAGAAAATATAATCATAGCTCATTTATGCTAAAAGACCAATAAGTGCCATCAACTTCTATTCAAGTCAGGACTGGTGGTTTGAGCCATCATAGCACTAATAGACTTTCAGAATAACCCTTCCTTGCTGTGATCAGAAACACATGCCAAAGCATAGAAATGACTATTAATGTACCACAGACATTTTCTTAAACATGGTACAATTCCTGCTGTCTCAATATGTTGGATTACATTGCCTCGATGTGAGGGTTCTGTTTGGAGAAGGGATAAAGTAAATCAGGCTTAAAGGGCCATTGAAGGCATGTTTTCCTTTGTTGTTTCTGATAATGAAAAGCATGTTTGTTTTTTGTAAATGAAGCTCCTTGAGCAGAATATACAGCCTTGAATGTATAACTGTCTTTGGGGTTTGGCTCTATCAGCCAATGTGCAGCAATATAGGTGTATGAGTCATAAGTGTCTGCCAATGAAATCTAGATTCATGCATACTCTCTGCACACACAATTACATTTTCTGTGGCCTTTTTTGTTAGTTTCCAACAGTACAAATATACAGAGAGAGATATGGGGCTTAATTTCAAGTCCCTCTGTGTGCAATCATAAAGTACCAGTTTTTCTCTGACTTGGGTTATACATTTGTGTAGTTGCTCCTTGTGCCGTAACAAATTGTGCATGATTGCACACAGAGGGACTTGGAATTAGGCACCTATATCTCTCTCTGTATATTGGTATTGTGTTGATTAGGAATTTAATTTCCAATTTATTGCTATATATTGTATTTGTTTTAGTTTTCAATAAGTTCAAACAATTTAACAAAATGTGTTTTCATGAAAACAACAACACTTTTATAATGTTTAAAACATGCTATTTTATATGCATGATAGAAAAAAAAGAGAGAAACAGATTGGTTTAATCCTTCTCAAAAAACACCTGTGCAGAGAAATGACTGCTCCAACTGCTAAATATGGGCCTCATTCAGTTGCGATTTGACCAATTGAATAGGGCTCTAATTAAGCACATAGCATTTGTTTTTTTAAATACGTTTTTAGTTAGTGAAAACCTTGCTTTTGGATAGATGCTTACTAACTAAAAACTTCTTTAAAAAGTATATGTTATGTGCTTTTTTAGCGCCCTATTCAATTGGCCAAATTGCAATTGAATGAGGGCCTATGTGTTTTGTGGGTTAACCAGTAGCTGAATGCATTCCTGAACCCAAGGAAAAGCTATAAATCTATGTGTGCAGCATTTTCTACCACTAGCTATCTGTAGATGCTGTTATTCATGGGGCAGTCACAAGTCTGTTTGTAAACAGACCCAAGACCTTACATGTGCAGGCTGCTATTAGTGTAATTTAAAAAAGCAATGGATCATTTTAACATAGAATTTTGTGTTCTTTCACACCAGGAAGAGCACTTATGGTGTAATAACTGTCCCATTAAAGAGGTTATTTCACTATACCCCCCTACGGTTCTTTCACTATTTCCCACTAATGTCTTTATGCCCCCGTGCCAGAAAATATACACTCTAAGACAAGGTTAATACTCTAATGTGGTGGTTCAAATCAGACAAAAAACTTTTTTTTACAAGTAATACAGATTATAGCAGTGACAAAATCAAGTCAATAAGTATATACTACATACAGCATAATTAACGCTCTTAGAGGATGTTACTGTGTGCAGAGGCATTTGGCAAACTGAGAAACCTCCATATTGCAATTTCTATTGGGCCACTAGAACACATAGTGCTGGTTCATACACTATAGGATGCTATAGATTAAATATGAAGTTTTATCCTTAATGGTGATGCAATGTGATGGTTGAAAAACGACAGAGAAGCCAACATGGCACCCCAAAGAAGAGAAGAGGGCAACATTTTAAAAATATATAATATTTTAGAAATCTACATAATTAATTAATTAATTAGGCTAATATGGCTATAAGTATACTGCATGCAATTTATATTTTTTAAGGGATCATGGCTTGTTTTACTACTACAGATTTCCTTTGCTTGGCATAATTGAAAATGGATAATTTACCTTCACCTTTCATGCATCACCCTGCTTACCCTCCCTAATAAAAGATATCCTTTTAAAGTGAAAATCATGATGTAGGCTAACAAAGTTAAGGACCTCCAAGACCAAGTTTACATTTTTGGTACCACTAGGCAGTGAACTTAACTTGCCAGTATACATACTTTTCCAGTTAAACCTATTTTTAAGATAACCATTAAATACTATTAAAAATACAGCAGCAATGCAAATCTTTAGCCAGAAAATATAATTTAAAAATTCAGTAAACTTTTACATACCACTACCATTAGTCATAGCTGTAGATAGATTATTATTCAAAATATGTGAAATTGATGCAAAGAGGGTCTGGCATCCATCTATTTTCATTTATCACCCATCAATGAATGTGGCCCTAATTCTATTACCTTTCACGTAAAACACCCCTTTCACCAGGTTCCTACACAGATATGAGAGTGCCTCTTGTGAGCCATGCTCAGCGTGCACACAGACCATCAAGGAGCCACATTGTAGAACAAACGACATAAAACGTTAAAGAGCAAATGTAATGGCCCACCTTTCATAGGGCCTCATTCAATTGCGATTTCTCCAATTGAATAGGGCTCTATATAAGCACAGAGCATATTTTTTACACAAAAGTTTTTAGTTAGTGAACTTGTATCCAAAAATTAGATCTTCACTAACAAAAACTTATGTAAAAAAATATGCTATGTGCTTATAGAGCTCTTTTCAATTGGCTAAATCACAACTGAATGAGGCCCATAGTATTTAAAGGTCAGTATAAACATTTTTTTTTCAGTTATTAAAAAAGGTGCAGTTCCATGGTAGAAAACTTGCAATTTTTAGTCTTAATTATGAGTCTATTTACTTGCATCTGTTAATCACAGTCTGTTGTAGCTTTTAAAACTTACATTTGCGCTTATGTTCTGAAAGTGTATATGGGTCATAAAAGGCTCCTAAGGATCCACCTTGTTTTTAAACATATGCAGCCTTATTAAATTGCGATTTGGCCAATTGAAAAGGGCTCTATATAGACACATAGCATATTTTTTTTTACAGAAGTTCCAAAAACCAGTCAATATTGGCACAAAACCTTGAGGCTTCTGCTAGAAAGCTGAACATGAAGAGGAACTTCATCTTTCAGCATGACAACAACCCAAAGCATACATCCAAATTAACAAAGGAATGGCTTCACCAGAAGAAGATTAAAGTTTTGGAATGGCCCAGCCAGAGCCCAGACCTGAATCCGATTGAAAATCTGTGGGGTGATCTGAAGAGGGCTGTGCACAGGAGATGCCCTCGCAATCTGACAGATTTGGAGTGTTTTTGCAAAGAAGAGTGGGCAAATCTTGCCAAGTCAAAATGTGCCATGCTGATAGACTCATACCCAAAAAGACTGAGTGCTGTAATAAAATCAAAATGTGCTTCAACAAAGTATTAGTTTAAGGGTGTGCATACTTATGCAACCATATTATTTTATTTTTATATTTTTTCTTCCCTCTACCTAAAAGATTTCAGTTTGTTTTTCAATTGAGTTGTACAGTTTATAGGTCACATTAAAGGTGGAAAAAGTTCTGAAATGATTTATCTTTGTCTCATTTTTTTACAGCACAGAAACCTGACATTTTAACAGGGGTGTGTAGACTTTTTATATCCACTGTACATAATTTCATTTAATCATTATGGCATTTTGTCATTGAAGGTCTATAGAAGTTTCCTGGGTTTCAAATGTTTTCTTAAAAAACAACCACTGATTAGTAGAGTAATATGTATTATATTGAAAAGTTGAATGTACTTACATATTTAAATGCTGGGTACTGCTATTTAGATTTGCTCACCTCCTAGGATGCTTACATAACAGTGTACCCGGTTGCACAGCACCTGGGTACAGGTTGTGACCTCCAAAGGAAATGCTGCCAGTCACATGGTTGGTGGTGTCACAACTGAAAAAAAACACCAGCAGCAGTTGATGCAGGGGACAGACAACCTGCAGGGTTGTAATCTAGTGTGAATGTGTTGCATATGAAAATACACAGCACTTTCTAACATGCACCAGACTTCATATCCCAGGCTGCTTTGCAGCACAGACAGCAAGCCCAGATTGTGATACAAATGTTTCAGCCTCTGCTTCCTCCTGATTGGCCAACAAATGTTTTAATTTTATGCTCATTTAGCCTGGGTTTGGAGAGTCTGTTGACCCTAATTTTCAACTGTCAGAAATTACAAGACATTTTGCTAACTACAAGGTAAGTGTTTAAAATGTTTATTTTGGTATCTTGTCATGCAAAAAAGTGTTGATTTTCCTCTATCAGATGCACTCATAATACAGGAAACTTAAATATGCCTTTAAGGAAAGAGATTTACAGAGCTGTAATGTAGTCATTGTCATATTGTTACAATGTTTACGACTATATTAATAACAACACCTATACATTGTTATTACATAGTTAATATACTAATAATGTGATATTGCATGACAGTTATTATAGTTTTCATTTACTAATACATATTTACATTGCAGCAGGATTAATAAACTGATATGCTGTTATGTGATAGAATGATAGATAGATGCAGTCTCAGTTGTATTCAGTGTTAAACCAAAAACTTTAAGTATGACTTAGGGCATAAATAATCAAGAAGAAAATCCTACAGCTATTTTTTAACAATATTTATTGTATGGAGGGTGTTTATATTTCTGGAGAGCTGTGGTTGCATTGAAGCATGCAAAGTATCTGCTTTGGACTAGTGAGTATGAAGGGGTGTGGTGTCAATTTTAAATTATCCTATTATCAAATAAAGGCTCTGGACTCTGCATGTTCCCTCCTGATAACTGCAAACACACAGTTCCATCAGACAGGTTTCAGGATGTGGTGTAACAAAAACAAAATTGATTCATGTACTCTTAAACAGAATCTTCCAAAATGCACTTATTACCCATTATTATGTCCATGGCTTACACCTGCTAATATTTTTAGTCTAGTACATACTAAGTGCATGGCCGGATTATCCATTAGGCAAACTAGGCAGCTGTCTAAGGGCGACTCCTTGTGAGGAACACCTGCTTTTTTTTTTAGCTTAAAACTCCCTAAATCCTTTTTGGCAAAACAAAATGCTGCAGTTCAAAGACTGCAGCCCACCTGGAACTATAATACAGTATAGAGATCTCACTGATCACTTTATCTTCCCATGCATTTCCTGCAGAGTGTAGAGAAAGTGCAGGAACTGCACCCGTTGAACAGAAGTAGTAAGTTTCTACAGTATATTTTTTTTCCCACAAAAATGTTTTTTTTGTAAGGAAATATTGGTAGAAAGTAGCTCCTAAATAGTATTTATTCTTGGGGAAAAGTTGCTTACTTGATTTTGTCTGAATGGCTATTAATATTGTATGATTATGGTATTCCTGGGTTAATATTTATTAACTTGCTGAATATGTGTACATTTGATTAATTATTGTTGATCCTGATTAACTATTTATGTGTTTGTATTATAATTATTGATGATCCTAGCCAAATATGCACTTAAATATGTTTGGGTTTATATTATAATTATGTTTGAGGGAGCCCTGGCTGAATATATATATTTAGAAAATAAAAATAGGGGACCCTGGATAAATTATGATTATAGATGACCCTGATTAAATATGTATGTGTTTATAATTATAGGTGAACATACATGAATATGTATACATTCATATGTTTATAGGTGAACATGACGGAATATGTATACATTAATATAATTGACAATTGAGGGTGAATATTTATATTATAATGGCCCCTAGCTTATGTTCCCTATATGTCTATAGGAGACCTTGGCTGAATATGTGTTTGTTTGTATGAGCCACTGATTATTAATCAGTTTTTATTTGCGATACAAGTGATCATGATATGTTTGTGTAACATATGCTCGCTGTGCTACCATATAAAAATATAAATAATATGGACCCCCATCAAATGCATTTAATAAACAAGTAATAGCTTGGCATGTTTATGAGTAACTATGTTGTTAAAATTTCTATTATGGGGAAATGTCTGTGAATTGCTCGCACAGGAAGAGAGCAATGTAAACGCACAGAAAAGGGAAAAATGGGTGCGCACGTACCTTGTGCACTCACTCTCAGGGCACTCGTAGGTATATCCTGCACTGACTATTTTTTCTTGGACTGTGGTTGTCCTTTAACTTTATCATAGCATAGAATATTAACCATGCAGGTACATTGTTCAAATATATTAAAACAATGACATTAAAGGTTAGAAGTAATAATCATAGTCTGACCTCATGATTGGGATCTCACAGGTGAGAAGCAGCTCAATTATTCCCTCTTGAAGAGCTGCTTTGTGAGTGACTGAATTTGCTTGTGGTTACTATAGTGTTAATAGACTGAAAGCTGAGCTGAGATCTCCCACTCAGTGCTTTGATCTCCAGGCTGCTTCACCCTCCCCACACACATCCTTATTGCTTAGTCTATGATAATGCCAGAAAGCCTACGGTTAGTACAGAAGGTCAGTCTGCGCTGTACCCGCAAACCCCTCTGCCAAGCACTCACAGTGTGCACGGTCCATAACACTTAGCACTGGAGGAGGATGGGTTAATGCAACAGTACTTGCAGACACCCACATTAGCAGGCAGACAAAGCTCCTGAAACTTCAGCACAGTGCAGTGATGCTGTTAATAAGACATGGGCCAGGGAAGCAGACTGGGCATACATAAACAAGTGAGCTCATGGTATGTGATATTATAATGTATAGATTCAGACCTAATAAATCACTGAGATGAGGCATAAAAAGCAAATTTAATTGTTCCATTACTCTTTTTTCTCCTATATTTATATGAATACAAGGTAATGCAATAATATGTATGTGTTTGTGTGTGTGGAGGAGAAGGACTTCCATCTCTTGATGCAAGCTGTGTGTTTCTAGACATGTATGGGGTAATGGGTGGGTTTCAAATTAAGAAGATGTCATTTTCTAATTGTCTTTCTCAAGTCCAAGATGCCAATAATTGTTTCACTCTATTGATAGACTTCTCATAATTAAATTAAAATTCATAACCATAATTATTACTATGTTTTACTAAATTGAAAGTAATTATAATAATACCTAATATATTTGTTCTTAGAAAATGCGATTGACCATATGGTTAAAAAATCATAATATTAGTTACCAATGCCTTATTTTCCCTTGTGCATAAATATTGCATAATCTTATGGCTAATGTATTTAATGATATAAAAAAATTGTTGAGAGTGGCAGAATTGGAAAAAAAATGCAAATGAGATTTCCAATAAAAGCCATCAAAATAAAATGAAGATTAAAATATAATAAAATACAATAATTATTTTTTTTAATGTTTTTTATGATTTCAGATGATTTTCATTCAAGCTTGAGGGCGTTACTTTATTTCCAAAAATTCGATAACAGAATAACAAGTTTGGAAAAGAGTGTGATGTTAGACCTTATTCTTTAATAAAAGTATCTTTAAGGTACAGATAGTTTGCAAAATGAGATACAGATTATGTAGTCTGTAAAAGTATAAATTCACAATGTCTATAAGTTTAGTGTAGAGTTTAGGGTACTAATACTGTCCTAATTAACTAGACAGTTGTAGGTATAACATGCCAAGACATGGTAGTCACTATACAGGCAAGATGGCAGTGACACTCCTATAGTCTGGTATTTTGCACTTGCAAAATGCATAGTTGGGTTCCAGATATCCAAATATTACAATCACTTCTCTAGTTGCCATTATTAATTCTTCTGGAATTGGGCCTCAACATTAGCAGCCTTATTAAATTGCGATTCGGCCAATTTAAAAGGGCTCTATTTAAGCACATAGCATATTTTTTTACAGAAGTTTTTAGCTAGTGAACTTCTATCCAAAACCAAGGTCTTCACTAACTAAAAACTTCTGCAAAAACATATGCTCTGTGCTTATATAGAGCCCTTTTAAATTGTCCGAATCGCAATTTAATAAGGCTCTAGGTATATATACTAGTTAACTGCACTCTCAACGTCCCTTACCAGTGTTACAAACACAATTCTAGCTTTTTAACCTTTTGAAGTAAGCTTTTAAAAAAACATATTAGTGAATATATAATGATATGTATGTATGACCTCAAAATAAGAGACTGTTGCATAGTCTGTGCCATATTAAAAACAAATCCATCAAGATGTATGTACATATATACTAGCAAATTAGATTATTTTCCCACCAGAGACACTAATATAGGTCTGACATAATTGTTTTTCATTATAAATGGATAGAGGCAAATAATAACATGCTATAAGATTCTTCCAAATATTGATTACTTAGTGTTGTATTGACTTATACACCACAAAAACAATTGGGATTATTTGCCTAATGTGCAATCTAAGAGGTAATTGCGATGTTTATTTTAGCAAATGAGACAGGTTCAATAGCTTGAGCGATTAACTTATTTTGTACCTGGTCACATATGTGATGGATGATGAATAATCTAAATTACAAATCTTACCATGACGTCTTTTTTATAATGACTTAAGAAGACACCAACCTAACCACTAGCACCCTCCCCTCCAAAAAAGCTTTCTAAAACATATACAGGATTTGTGTTTTGCATTAAAGAATAATATATGTCATAAATATGTTACTCATAGCATTGGATATACTTATTTCAATGCAAAATAAAACATATCTACAGGTGATGTACTTCTTGAGGAATAAAATATATGTTATATGCTTAGAATATGCAACTTAATTATTTCTGAAGAATATATGTAAAGAGATAGATAGATAGATAGATAGATAGATAGATAGATAGATAGATAAATAGATAGATAGATAGATAGATAGATAGATAGATAGATAGATCTTAAACATGGCTACTGGACAAATAACAGTTCAAACTATTTATAATTTCTAGATTTGTAAGCTAAATATCTTTCTCTTTGACCTTTGGTTGTAAAAGGTCATTTGCTGATGCTTAGCACACTTGGGAAATCTCATTCAAGTTTTTTTGTCAATGGAGACTTGTAAATAGAGCTTCCACTCTAGGTGTCACTTACGTCACTAAAGAGGCGATAAATATCTGGGAACATAATTGGATGTGAGACTCATTGTTGTGATAGCAAAAACTCTGCCCATTGCTCCAAAGAGCCATTATTTATTCAGTAGAGGATCAGCATGCAATAGTTGTCAAGAAAGCGTCAGCTTATTAGGCAAGAGCTGCGTGATTCTGGAAGAGGGTCTAAGCTATAAAAATCCAGCATCAAGGCTCCTTTTTGTAAGAAAATCTTTTCACAACTTGACGATATGTCAGCTTCTTAAGGAAGGAAGAGATCAAAAACTGCTAAAGGGAACATAAGAATCACTTACCTTCCAAGCTCAGTCCCCATCATCTCCCAGCTGTTTCTGCATAGAACAGGTGCTGAAATATACCTCTCACTCAACAGGTAAGTTGTTTATATTTGATGTTTCCTTATATATTTTTTTAAACACATATTATTTCAATAATGACTTTAACAGACCACAGTACAAAAAAGCTCATGTCGATTTTTAAAGCTAGAACTAGTTAAATGATAAAAACTGGTTACAGTTTCTATTGTGGCTCCAAGCAAGACATTTAATTAAATGCCTGTACTTCTTAGATAAGTAAGATTAGTGACATGAACTGTTAATGCTATTACTTTCTTATTGTAATACCAGACTCTCACTTTGTGTTACTTCAGTACCAAGGAGAGCTACTTAGAGCTTTGTTGTATTTACTGCAGAGCAATGACATGACAAGAACTAACAATATTGCTTTCTCTCTCCCCCCTTGTGCCTATAATCCTGTTTTTTTCTTTCCATGCCTTATCATCTCACCATGTTTACATTTTTCTTCCTTTTCTTTTTCTCTTGATTTTTCTTTGCCTATTCCATCCTTCTTGGCTGTCTTGTCCCTTTTTTTATTTTATTTATTTATTATTTTCTCTTTTATTTTATTCTCTGTCCCTCTTACTTTCTTTCACTCTTTCGTTTTTATATTACTTTTTTTCTTTTTACACTCTGTCTCCTCTCTTTGGATCCCCTTGCATGTCTGTTTCATTCCAGGTTAGGATACTTTGGAGGTAACATGAGGTTCCAGCTGTGGGTTTCTACAGGAATCCTTCTGGTTTCTCTCCTCCCCTGCCATGAGTGTCGAGCATTCAGCAAATCTGCATCATCTCCTGCCGGGGGTCCCCCACCTCCCCTGTCTGATTACCAGCCCTTTCTACTTCGCATGGGAGAAGAATATTTCCTACGCCTGGGTAATATCCATAAGTATTCCCCAAGCTCGCTTGGATCCAGTCGACTTCCTGAGGTTTCAGACCGTAACTTTGTAAGAGCGTTGCAGCAGCTTCAGCCTCAGCAGCAGTGGAGCAGTTCACAGGTGCTGCGAGCTTTGGATGGAGCAGAGAATGCTTACAGCACGCAGGAGGAGCCCACAGAAAGAGGCAAACGAGCAGAAGAGCCCCCGATTTCCCTGGATCTGACTTTCCACCTCCTCCGGGAAGTCTTAGAAATGGCCAGAGCCGAGCAGATAGCCCAGCAAGCCCACAGCAACAGGAAACTGATGGACATAATTGGGAAATGATACGTGCTCCTCTGCCAAAGAGCTTTCAGCATTTAGCACAAACTATACAGTATAATGTACCATAGTGCTGCCCTAATATCATTTGTTTATTTTTATATAGCTTCAAACATAGATGATGCACATTTTCTGAGCCTATATCCATTTATAAGCATGCACAATGTGTATTTGAGTACAGTTTTAAAGGCAACATGTAATTTGTAACTCATTTTATTTTACTGTACCCTTTGAGGGTTATTCTTGTAACATATTTCTTTAAGAGATACAAGTATGGAATTGTGGTTCAAAGTCTGGACAGCATAGCATAATCTATAGAATATACTGGGTTTTCCTCTGGGAGGTGAAAAAAATAAATAAACACTGTAACTTATTTTGCATCAAAACTTTATTGTAAACATTTCCATAATAAAACATCTTTTCAGCGCTCGTACAACTTTGTTGTGTAACATAATGTTTAATAAATTAATTTATTAAGTCAGTGGTATAACTGGTTATTATACTAATAGAGCTATTGCAGGGTTAATATGCTGATACAGGGTTATCACAGGGTTAATATGCTATTGCAGGTTTAATATAATGTAGTATATGGCCGAATAATAATACAAGTGCACTATCAGTATATTAACCCTTCAATAATACTATCAGTATATTAACCCTGCATTAATACTGTCTTAATATATCATAGCACTGTCTGTTTAACTATTCTGTAACAACACTCTTTCAGTATATTGATTCTGTTCCATTATATTAACACTGTTATAGTATATTACCCCTGCACTATAATTTTTTTAATAAAATCTGCAAATTTACATCTGTCCATATTAATTTATTTTTTGAAGTATTTCTTATTTTAACAGAAGTGGACATGAAAGATGGTCCTGAGATCTTGTGCAAATAACTGTATTTTTATTGTTACACCCACATGCATTAAATGAAAGAGGATAATGGAATCTAGAGTTTTACATATATAGCACCCGCAGAGGGAGCCAAATGTGTAAATCAGGTCTATAGTGTCAAAAACAACATTAAGAGAAATAACTACAAATAAATTGTGCACATGAACATCAGAATGTTGGTTATTTTGTTCCTCTTGTTTACCAAAAGGTGAAAAAGAAAAAGAAAAACAAGGAGGTAAACTGACAGAAAACACACAGAATTCAAGCTATCACATCATTTCAAGATTTTTTTTAAACTGATTCCAGAACTATTTTTTTTCTACTTCATTCCATTGTTTCTTAAATATTAGGTAGAGTTGTGTCATACACTCAAGATGAGATGATTGGACTATATTATCATACTATGAGGTATAGTTTCCAGTCTTGTAGGGTGCTTTGGGATAAAGCACTTTCTCCTAAGATTCTAAGCTCAAAAGAGGGCCCTTCAATTTGAATTTGTTAAACGTGTATTTCCCCTGTTCTTATCCCCTGTACAGCGCTACGGAATATGTTGGCGCGATACAAATAAAAGATAATAATAATAATAATACTGATTTTAGGTGTATGTCAACATGTTTATCAGTGTGTTTACATACAGTACTAAACCTACAGTACATACAGTTGGTGCTGAGATACTTGTTATAGAAGCAGTTAGTTGGGTGATATCATTCACCATAAGTTGTTTGAAGTGGGAGACCATTACTTGGCCTCGGTAAGTTCATTATGTTTCGTGGTATTTGAGGGCCCACAGGTTTCATAGCAAGACAATTATTTGGGTAAGGAATTCAGCCAAGAGAAGGAGAAGATGTGACCTGATGATTCAGGGTTATCAGTCTCAGTAGATCCTGTGCTCTCTTGTGCTGTACCCTGGATTGATACTTCAGACCCAGTCTGCAAGGAAAGGAGAGTTATATGAGTTATATGACACACAGTCTTAAAGGGACACAAAATTCAACAATGTTAATTAATACAATCAAACAGAGATTTGAAAACCAAGGGGAAATGAATTTTTATGACTGATGAATACTTCACTGTTTTATATAACACAGTAAATACTCCCAGACTGCTGTCTACAACTCCATGAATCTGCAGGTTCTGAAAGGACGAAAACCCACAAGCTCTTTTGCAGATGTCAAATCGCTCTGCTTACTGCAGTAAAATAGCTTGACCTGTGTTTTGTTTTTTAAATGTTCTAACCCCATAGGGAAAAGCATGATATTGCAACGAAGATAGTATGTAAGCATCTAGAGGGAGATTGCAAATGATTGTCCTGATAGGACTTGAGAGATTGTCACGATAATATCAGTATATTTGCAAGACACTGCAGGATTTAAAAACAATTGGAAAATAAATAAAAAATATAGCATTTTATTTTGACTGCTCTATATGATAGTGCAGTATCCATAAGCATAGACTGCCTTTAAGTACAAAGCTTAGTAATACATTTCATTGACTGCTGACCTTTATGACAAGTAAGCATCCTAGGCTCACAAGGTCTATGCCTAGGGTAAATGTTACTCAAAAGTGGTAAGTTTTAAGAGAAGGTGTAGCTGCAATCCACATTACAAGCACTGAATTTATATGTATGTGTGTGGCCTAATGCAGTGATAAACTTTCCCCATGTCCAAAATCCTGTATTTACTGTGCTGACACTTTAGGATTTGTGTTGCCCTCTCCATGATGATTTTTATTTTTAACCCATCCTACTCCGGTGCTCTGTGTTACTGGCCCTGCACACTTTCTATTGTCAGGCTCTGCAGAGGGGACTTGTAGAAGCATTTCACATTGCATTTCTGTACCATAAGTGAGGCTTCCAGATTTTATGATAGACTAAGCAATGAGGGTGAGCGCAGGGAGGGGGAGGCAGTCTGGAGATCAAAGCACAGAGTGTGAGAGATTAGCTCAGCTTTCAGTCTTGTTAACACTGCGTTTACCACTACAGACTAGCAGATTCAGTGATTGACATGGCAGGTCTCCCTGAGGGAAACAATGTGGAACTCTCTCTCTCATGAGGTTCTAATTATTTGTCTCTAACCCTAAATTGCATTGTTACACAATAGTATTATAGTAATAGCAATTACAGATCTACAGCCTTATTAAATTGCAATTTGGCCAATTGAATAGGGCTCTATATAAACACATAGCATATGTTTTTTACAGAAGTTTTTAGTTAATGAACATCTATCCAAAAGCAAGGTCTTCACTAACTAAAAACTTCTGTAAAAAATATGCTCTGTGCTTATATAGAGCCCCTATCAATTGGCGGAATTGCAATTTAATAAGGCTGCTAGTTTTTTTATCGATAATGTTATTGCAAGCAACGTAATATTGAAATAGAGGAACTGTGTTATTTTAGGGTAGCTATATTGAAAATATACACAAATAGTGCCATATCAATGTTAATATACTGATAGTACTATTGCAGGGATATTATGTAGTAATTGCACGGTTAGTGTGCTGCTAGTTCAGGGTTAATTTACTTATGCAGTAGTATTGTATGGTATTATACTGATAGTGTTATTACAGGGTTACTATACTAAAACAGTTGGGTAGATTTAATAAACTAATGCAGAGGCTAAGTGGTGTGGAGGGCAGCAATGGCAATGTCCAGACAGGAAATAGAGCACATTGAAGCACAGGGAAGCACATTGCACAAGTTAATATATTCTGTATATTAACCCTTCCATAGTACTGCTTCACTATATTAACCCTACAATAACACTGTGATAATGTGAATCCCTGTATTGGGTTATTAGCATAGTATATATGTAATAACACCATGCCATAATATTAAGCATGCATTACCACTATATCAGTTTATTAACCTCATATTAACATGGTATTACATTGCTATGTAGACTGCAAGCTTTTAAGTACTAAAATACAAATAGGTATATGCCAGCTGTGCATAAAATAAACAAAAAAACGGAATATGAGTTTATACCACAAACTCCATAAAGGGCCAGTATCCTAGTAATTAACACTATATGTGCTCCGAGGGTTTCCTAATTGTTATTGAAATCCATCTTCTTGACATAGTGTATTAAAAATGAAAAGTATGTTTGTGTGTTTTTCTGTGTGAGCATGTGTGTTTCGTGGGGGGGTTCTTGTACTCTAATGGTCTGGCTTTAATCACTTTTAGAAAACCAACAATTTTCAGTGTAAGTTTTTCATGAAGATCAACTATTTTAATGTGTATCAGGAAGTGCAGCTCTTTTAAAAGATGGGTGTAGAAGCTTAAAAAAGATGGGTGGAGCCCCAGCTGCAAGATGTTTGATCACAAAAGGTCAATTTATTGGTCAGAATAAAAGCTATTAAATAATTGCAATGGCCCTTTAAGGATTACTTAAACTTCAAATTATCCTTATTAAACAGGGCAAAAATCTACAGTGATGCTTAAACTGCATTGATGTTACCACTTTCAACAGAAACCAATGCAATATAATCCAGTGTTGGAACAATATAAGGGTTGTTACTGGATGGAAAATGTTATACAAATGATACTAGTGGCTTAGATTCTATATAATTAATGACACTAGTTAAAGGTATGTTCTTTTGATGTACTGCACTCTATAAAAGGTAAATCATATTTAGAAAGTAACACTCTTTCACTATTAGATTATTAATGTTATCCATTTTCAAGTGCAGTTCGTCAACTGTAAATATGAAACTAAAGCAAGCTATTAAGCCTTGTAGTGCATCGGCCTGGATAAATTATCACATTTACTGGGTAACCAATGCCATACAGTAACTAAACCATGGATATTAATACAAATATCAAGTAACACATCACATTTGGACATGAAACAGTAGTTCAAATAAGTACTACTGAAAGTGTTTCTTAACATCTCTGCCATAGTATACGATCAGCAACACATTGCATATAGTTCTGTTGATCATCTACTTTGAAGACGGACACTTGAATTGCTATAAGGATACTGCAAATGTAAATACGGTGCTACTATACAATTGACATAAAAATACACTGAGACATTAAACTGCAAAAACACAATGAAGATGACAAGCACAATGTTAAAAGCTGCTGATGAATGTGAGCTGTTAAAATTCTGTGATTACAGGAAATGTACACGTCTTCTCATTGACTATGTACAACTATACTAACTGTTCGGTTTGAAGTATATCTGCAATTGATTGTATCTGAGAAGAAGATGTTTAAAGCACTTGTGTATTTCTCTTTCATCAGGTTAAATACATCAGAAATGTCCTTTCTGAAATGGAGACATTTTGAATGCACCAAAACCTGAAGTTTTTTTTTCCTTAACTTTTCCCAATGTTATATGTATACTGTCCTTATTTTTATTATAATTTTCTTCTGTGTTTTCCAACTTGCAGTAGATATGTATCTACTTTAACTGTCAAGCCTTCCACACCACTTGTTTACCAAATCAACAAAATTAATTCCATTCCAGTACTGCAAATTTGAGTGAATTCAAGCTTGGCAGCAGACATGGGCCAAAATTCACAAAACTTCCACGTGGGCTGCAAAGTGTTTAGTGGCAGTGGTATTTGTTTTCAGTAGAAACAGCTATCAAGGTCTTTGGGAACCATTTAGCAACAAGAGTTACAGGCTTTCTCTCATGACATGTTCAAGCCCGCAAATAATACGTCTGACGGCAATAGTTTCAGATTTTCGGTATTGGCCCCCAGTCAATTGAATAGCATTGCAAAAGTAGTGCAGCGGTAGCACGCAAATCAATTGCAGGCATTTGGCTGTATGCAATGGAGTTGCAAGTCCCGAACTGAATAAGGCTATTGGTCAGTTTTGGCTATTGAGATTAGACACTCAATGGAATGTCAAGTGCTTTTCTGAGGATGTGTGGCAACTTTCACTATAGGAAACAGTCATTATATTATTCAATAATTACAGCTTTCTTTAAAGTGATTCACAGCCCCAGCGAAGTTTGGTGAATCTGGGGAATATACTGAATGGGAGCACGTGGATAAATCGTTCTTATATGGACAAATATTCAATCAGGTGAGAGACACCTTTATAATTCCTGTGTTCATTTATAGAGACAGTAGGGACATAGTGCGGGAGCATAGTGACTGACAGGGACAGTAGGGACATAGTGTTGGAGCATAGGGACAGTAGGGACATGGGGACATAGTGCTGGAGAATAGGGACAGTAGGGACATAGTGCTGGAGCATAGGGACAGTAGGGACATGGGGACATAGTGCTGGAGAATAGGGACAGTAGGGATATAGTGCTGGAGCATAGGGACAGTAGGGACATGGGGACATAGTGCTGGAGCATAGGGACAGTAGGGACATAGTGCTGGAGCATAGGGACAGTAGGGACATGGGGACATAGTGCTGGAGCATAGGGTCAGTAGGGACATGGGGACATAGTGCTGGAGCATAGGGACAGCAGGGACATGGGGACATAGTGCTGGAGCTTAGGGACAGTAGGGACATGGGGACATAGTGCTGGAGCATAGGGACAGTAGGGACATGGGGACATAGTGCTGGAGCATAGGGACAGTAGGGACATGGGGACATAGTGCTGGAGCATTGGGACAGTAGGGACATGGGGACATAGTGCTGGAGCATAGGGGCAGTAGGGACATGGGGACATAGTGCTGGAGCATAGGGACAGTAGGGACATAGTGCTGGAGCATAGGGACAGTAGGGACATGGGGACATAGTGCTGGAGCATAGGGAGAGTAGGGACATAGTGCTGGAGCATAGGGACAGTAGGGACATGGGGACATAGTGCTGGAGCATAGGGACAGTAGGGACATGGGGACATAGTGCTGAAGCAAATGGACAGTAGGGACATGGGGACATAGTGCTGGAGCATAGGGACATGGGGACATAGTGCAGGAGCATAGGAACAGTAGGGACATGGGGGCATAGTGCTGGAGCATAGGGACAGTAGGTACATGGGGACATAGTGCTGGAGCATAGGGACAGTAGGGACATGGGGACATAGTGCTGGAGCATAGGGACAGTAGGGACATGGGGACATAGTGCTGGAGCATAGGGACAGTAGGGACATGGGGACATAGTGCTGGAGCATAGGGACAGTAGGGACATGGGGACATAGTGCTGGAGCATAGGGACAGTAGGGACATGGGGACATAGTGCTGGAGCATAGGGACAGTAGGGACATGGGGACATAGTGCTGGAGCATAGGGACAGTAGGGACATGGGGACATAGTGCTGGAGCATAGGGACAGTAGGGACATGGGGACATAGTGCTGGAGCATTGGGACAGTAGGGACATGGGGACATAGTGCTGGAGCATAGGGACAGTAGGGACATGGGGACATAGTGCTGGAGCATAGGGACAGTAGGGACATAGTGCTGGAGCATAGGGACAGTAGGGACATGGGGATATAGTGCTGGAGCATAGGGAGAGTAGGGACATAGTGCTGGAGCATAGGGACAGTAGGGACATGGGGACATAGTGCTGGAGCATAGGGACAGTAGGGACATGGGGACATAGTGCTGGAGCATAGGGACAGTAGGGACATGGGGACATAGTGCTGGAGCATAGGGACAGTAGGGACATGGGGACATAGTGCTGGAGCATAGGGACAGTAGGGACATGGGGACATAGTGCTGGAGCATAGGGACAGTAGGGACATGGGGACATAGTGCTGGAGCATAGGGACAGTAGGGACATGGGGACATAGTGCTGGAGCATAGGGACAGTATGGACAGTAGGGACATAGTGCTGGAGCATAGGGACAGTAGGGACATGGGGACATAGTGCTGGAGTATAGGGACAAGACGGATCAGGTTGGTAGAGGTTTCCCTCACTACAGATTGAACTCTCACCTTAATGAATAGTGTAAATTGTCTCCAATTTACTTATTATCTTAAAGTACATAATGAACTTGTACACAGGTAATTAGTAGCAGGCATCCCAGAGCTAATACTTTCCATCACCCAGTTTTGAATCATATGCAACAAGTTTCCCTTTTAATAACATGTTATAGCTTATTTATGAAGTAAGATATATTAAAACAAACAAAACAGAGATATGACAGCAGATGCAACCCAAAAGATCTGTATATAAAATTATTAATTAAGCCTCAGGGAGGTCTTATGCTTATTCCAGGCATGCTTGAGTTCTCCTTTTTATAACCCTTTCTGTAAAAGTGCTTTTGAATCTTCCACTCTTCAACTTTAAATCATGATCTCTTCTTGCGTTCATCTTTTTCTGCTATATATATTAGGGTGATGGTATCTTTCCTGAAAAGTTTTTCCTTTTTGACAATTTTTTTACTATTTTACTTTCAAGCCATATGAATTGTTTCTAATTTGTTAATATACATTTCGAGATTTGGTCTAAAAAATGGGCTTAGTTTTGTAGGTGTCATCAATCGAGGGATCTATAGATTAGTACCACTCATCAATTCTCATCAAATCTATTTTATTCAGAACAGTACATGTTTAGATCCAAACATCTTCAAATTGGTAAAAGGTTTGGAGATATTTTACCCATCCAATTGAATATTTTTAATGGTATTTGATGTATTGCTTATTATTACAGTGAAAAGGCTAAACCCCATAAATATACTAATATATATTACAATTATTTTTTATGGTGTTAGTAAATGTCCATACAAAATATAGTATCAGTGTAGAAAAGTAAAAAGGAGCTTGATCTGCTTTTAAAATATTGCAATTTCCCCTTAAAACTGACCCATAAGGAAGTTTTAACCCAATGCTTCCATATGCTATGGCAGTCCCCCAATCATGTGAGAATCACGTCACCAGTTTGAAGGAGTATTAAGAAGGATTAGCAGAGGGCAGAGCAAGCATTTAGCCATTTTTTGGGTGATGGCGTGTTTTAAGTATGACACTGTTGTTTGCTGGTTCGTCAATTTTTTAGCTTTACCTTTTCCGATTCCATGGAGGAGATTATCATTAAGTAAGTTAGTCAAAAGAAAATTTGTCTGCAACCCTTTAAGACCTTTCAGACAGATCTCACTATGTGGATATTCGTATAATATCCCCCATTTCTGTATCCAGCATGAATCTACAAAGTGAAATGATTATATTACAATAAGCACTGCAACTACTCACCTGCAAGTTAGGATATCTGTCCAAAGAAGAAATAAGCAGCTTTATGAAGTGCTATGTAGCATGCTGTGTGGGAGTCATAATATAAATCTCACATGTATGCAACACTTTCCAACCATTGTTTTAAACTGTACATAAAAGAGTCTACCATTTATTGGACTCAGCGGATTAAACTAAACTAAAAAAGTGTTATACATAATATACAAAACATAAAGAATTTATTTAGTTTATATTCAATCCACTGAGTACAATAAGTGATAAACAGTATTGGGAGATTTATTAAATGCTTATTAAACACTAAAGAAAATCATGAAAACAAGTTCTTCAGTCATATTCTTCAAATTGTAATCCTAAATATGATATTAGATTATCATTGTTTTTCCAGAAGGGAAGGGTGTGCACTTTGTTTGATCTTAGTTTTTGCTTTGGGTAAGCATCATTGAAATGGTAAGGAAAGTCATAACTCCGTACAAGTATAAATTGCATTTATAGTAATGAAAAACCTATTGTTTTTGGAATATTGATCACTTTCCTGTCTGGGTATGAAGAAAGGGGTAATGAGTAGGAGGGAGTGATCTGCCAAGACCAGTCTGCTCCTGTAAAAAATACACTTGTAGGTCACCTACACTGCTACACTGTTTCACAAAGCATATTGTTTACACAGGCAGCCACACTGGTTTGATCAGTCACTTCAGCAGACACAACTCTTTTTTTTTAGGCATTAGGTAAAAAAATTCTGTCAAATGTACATCATATCTTTTTAATAGTAGATTACTATAATCATGGAATTCACTATATACACTAGTGTATTGGAGTAACATAATACTCAACATTAATTCAGCTTCTAAGAGGAAAGTAATTTATTATGCTAAATGGAGTAAAAGTAGCCAAATAGTGCAATAAGGCTATAGGGAAAAACAGTATGTAGAGGTACTAATGCCAATATACAGATCTCTAGTCAGACCTCATCTAAAATAGCCTTATTAAATTGCAATTCGGCCAATTGAATAGGACTCTATTTCAGCACAGAGCACATATTTTTTACAAAAGCGTTTAGTTAGTGAACTTCTATCCAAAAGCAAGGTCTTCACTAACTAAAACGTATGTAAAAAACATATGCTCTGTGCTTATATAGAGCCCTATTCAATTGGCCGAATTGTAATTTAATAAGGCTGATAGTGTCTTCAAAGGATTTTAGCAAATGTGAAACAATTTCCTACAGCGACTAAAATGGATCATGGATTAAAAAAACTGAATTAACAGCCTTATTAAATTGTGATTCGGCTAATTGAATAGGGCTCTATATAAGCACAGAGCATATCTTTTTACAGAAGTTTTTAGTTAGTGAAGACTTTGCTTTTGGATAGAAGTTCCCCAACTAAAGATTTCTGTAAAAAAATATGCTCTGTGCTTATATAGAGCCCTATTCAATTGGCCGAATCGCAATTTGATAAGGCTGTTAGTATGAAAGACTTCATGCACTTAATGTGAATAGCTTAGCGACAGTATAGACAGGGGCGATTTGATATAAACCTTCAAATATATGGATGGTTGTAATACCTTTCAGGGGTGAAACATCTTCCTTTACAGAAAGGATAGGTGATCCACCTTTCAGTTGAAGTGGTCAAACACATATTTTTTTCTTTGTCACATTGAAAGACAGTACTTGATAAGTACCACTGTGTGTTTTCTTTTTTCAAACAATGCACTCAAAGCATAAAAAAAAATATTCAGATGGTTAACTGATCTGGGGGCTTGCTCCATCATCCAATGAACAGTAATATAGATATATGAGTCATACTTGTCTGCCAATTACATCTACAGATCTATGTGTTCTCTGTGCACTTCCTGCTAATTTCAATTAAGTTTAAACAGTTTTTACTTAATATTTAAAAAAAATCTAAACACAGCCTTGGTCATGTTTAATGCATGGTCCTAAATCTGTGTTCCGTGTTCTTTTCGGAATTCAGCCATTCCTGGGATAAATATGCCTTGAGGTTTAATTAATCCAAGCTTTTAGGTAGATATAACGGGCAGCTTATATGGTTATTTGGTTCTTAGTTGCTACCAATTCTATGCTTCTTAAATATAATCTTTACAATTGCTGAAAAAAAAAACATAGAAGATTGCCATGTCAGTGTGTTATTGTCTTCATTAATAAAACTGCACAATAGTGTGTTCCTGTGTCAAGTCTTACAAGTGCCATGAGGATTAATCTCCCAGTAGGATATATATAGAGAGAGATTAGACAAGAATACGTATGGTTATGTCATTAGTTATGGCCTTTCCAGGCATCCCATTTGAATCACATTTTAGAGTTCCCATGAAACTACAGTGCAGCATCTGTATTCTACCAAGGGAAATAAAGGCAAGGAACCATTTGTGAATAATCTCAATTCCATACCATTTTCAAACTCATTGTCAGATTTCAGCTTTGAAGAGCTTGTATTTTAAACCCTGACTGCAAAGGAGAATGCAATTCCAGTAATAATTTGTTTAACAGAACAGTACTTAGTGTGGAATACACTCATTTTTTTTACACAAGATATGTCACGTTGATTAAATGACCACTGTAGTCCAATTTTTACAATATCTTTTTTTGAAGAACTAATCTTAATCATGGGAAAAATAATTTACCTTCTATTTCTGTTTGCTTGTTTCAGATGCTTTCTTTTATTCTGTTAGCATTTTAATTTGTTCATTTTAATTTGTTCAATGGTAGTGCCAGGGGTTGACTGGAGTCATTATTTATCGTTTATTTGTAACGGGCCAAAATATTCTGTAGCGCGTACATCAGTTAAATTCCAGGCAAAGACAAATTGCATTGAGAATGAGATGTGGAGGAAAGCATCTTAGATTCCCTTTAAAATAATGCAAAATTGCAAGGTTTGCATTTTATTTAAGCAACAACAAATTCAGAGGTGCTCAAACTGATAACAAACAAAGCTTAATAGATTAGTTCAATGGGCATAATAATACACTCTTAGAGCAGCCTCTTTCAGCTCAGTTATGCTCTTTTCAGGGAGAAAAATCTTGTAATATTTCAGTCTACTCACTCAAAAGAGTGACCCAGGCCTAAAATGCCAGGCAATTCTACCTTGAAAGGGAGAAATTGCAAAGCCCAGATGTAAGTTTCAGCATCTCTTGATCCTTGTTGGTGAGGTATAACTGCAATCCCTAGGGCATGGGATTTGGTCTCCCTAATGAGACAAAGACATGGACTCCTTGCTCACTGTGCCTATAGCTACACACTAATGAGGCCAAAGAGAGGCCAAAATGTATGTCTGGGGTTTGCTGTTTCTCCTGTTTTTCAAACCCATAACTCGGAACCCGTTCGGAGGCCGCAAAAAGACCCCAATTGAATAGCAAATTAGCTTGCAACCTACTTAAAATTAGCTTGCAACCTAATTACGGGCTACCCTGCCTTTCTCTCTGCGCCCATTGTGGCCCTAGCTTGTCCCCCTGGGAGAGGGGGGCAAAGAGAGACACAGGGGAGGGAGAGCGGGAGAAAAAGACACAGGGGAGGGAGAGGAGGGAAGAGACCTAGGGGAGGGAGAGCAGTGCAAAGAGAAACAGGGGAGGGAGAGCGGGAGAAAGAGACACAGGGGACGGAGAGTGGGCAAAAAGACACAGGGGAGGGAGAGTGGGCAAAGAGACACAGGGGAGGGAGAGGGAGAAAGAGACACAGGGGAGAGGGGGAGAAGAGACGTAGTGGAGAGTGGTGCAAAGAAACACAGGGGAAGGAGAGCGGGGGAAAGAGACACAGGGGAGGGAGAGGGGGTACAAAGAGACACAGGGGAGGGAGGGGGAAAGAGACACAGGGGAGGGAGTGGCAGTAAGAGACATGGGTGGGGGAGAGAAAAATTTAATATTTTTGAGACAGAGGGAGAGAGGGGCAAAGAGAGACAGGAGAGGGAGAGGGGGGAAGAGAAACAGGGGAGGAAGAGGGTGGAGAGACAAAGGGGAGGGAGAGGGGGAGAGAGATACACAGGGGAGGGAGAGAGGGGGCAAGAGACACAGGGGAGGGAGAGGGGGAGAGGGGCAAAAAGACACCAGAGGGAGAGGGGAGAAATAGACACAGGGGAGGGAGTGGTGGGAGAGACACCGGGGTGAGAGAGTTGGGCAAAGATACACAGGGGAGGCAGAGTAGGGCAAAGAGACACAGAGGAGGGAGAGGAGGGAAGAGAGCTAGGGGAGGGAGAGTGGTGCAAAGAGAAACAGGGGAGGTAGAGTGGGGGAAAGAGACACATTCGAGGGAGAGGGGGCAAAGAGACACAGGGTAGGGAGAGGGAGAAAGAGACACAGGGGAGGGAGCGGGGGAGAGACACCGGGGTGAGAGAGTGGGGCAAAGAGACACAGGGGAAGGCAGAGAGGGGCAAAAAGACACAGGGGAGGGAGAGGAGGGAAGAGAGCTAGGGAAGGGAGAGTGGTGCAAAGAGAAGCAAGGGAGGGAGAGCAAGAGAAAGAGACACAGTGCAGGGAGTGTGGGGCAAAGAGACACAGGGGAGGGAGAGGGGGAAAGAGACACAGGGGAGAGGGGGGAAAGAGACCTAGGGGAGGGAGAGCAGTGCAAAGAGAAACAGGGGAGGGAGAGCGGGAGAAATAGACACAGGGGAGGGAGAGTGGGCAAAGAGACACAGGGGGGAGAGGGAGAAAGAGACACAGGGGAGAGGGGGAAAGAGACCTAGGGAGAGTGGTGTAAAGAGACACAGGGGAATGAGAGGGGGGCAAAGAGACACAGGGGAGGGAGGGGGAAAGAGACACAGGGGAGGGAGTGGCAGGAAAAGACATGGTGGGGGAGAGAAAAATTAAATATTTTTGAGACAGAGGGAGAGGGGGGGCAAAGAGAGACAGGAGAGGTAGAGGGGGAAGAGAAACAGGGGAGGAAGAGGGTGGAGAGACAAAGGGTAGGGAGAGGGGGAGAGAGATACACAGGGGAGGGAGAGAGGGGGCAAGAGACAGAGGGGAGGGAGAGGGGGGATAGGGGGCAAAGAGACACCAGAGGGAGAGGGGAGAAATAGACACAGGGGAGGAAGTGGGGGGAGAGACACCGGGGTGAGAGAGTGGGGCAAGGAGACACAGGGGAGGCAGAGCAGGGCAAAGAGACACAGAGGAGGGAGAGGAGGGAAGGGGAGGGAGAGTGGTGCAAAGAGAAACAGGGGAGGGAGAGCGGGAGAAAGAGACACAGGGGAGGGAGAGGGGGCAAAGAGACACAGGGGAGGGAGAGGGAGAAAGAGACACTGGGGAGAGGGGGGAAAGAGACCTAGGGGAGAGTGGTGCGAAGAGAAACAGGGGAGGGAGAGCGGGAGAAAGAGACACAGGGGAGGGAGAGGGGGCAAAAAGACACAGGGGAGGGAGAGGGAGAAAGAGACACAGGGGAGAGGGGAAGAGACCTAGGGGAGAGTGGTGCAAAGAGACGCAGGGGAGGGAGAGTGGGGGAAAGAGACACAGGGGAGGGAGAGGAGGGCAAAGAGACGCAGGGGAGGGAGGGGGAAAGAGACACAGTGGAGGGGTGGCGGGAAGAGACATGGGTGGGGGAGAGAAAAATTTTATATTTTTGAGACAGAGGGAGAGGGGGGCAAAGAGAGACAGGAGAGGGAGAGGGGGGAAGAGAAACAGGGGAGGAAGAGGGTGGAGAGACAAAAGGGGAGGGAGAGGGGGAGATAGATACACAGGGGAGGGAGAGAGGGGGCAAGAGACAGAGGGGAGGGAGAGGGGGTAGAGGGGGCAAAGAGACACCAGAGGGAGAGGGGAGAAATAGACACAGGGGAGAGATTGGGGGGCGAGACACCGGGGTGAGAGAGTGGGGCAAAGAGACACAGGGGAAGGGAGAGCGGGGCAAAGAGATACAGGGGAGGGAGAGGAGGGAAGAGAGCTAGGGGAGGGAGAGTGGTGCAAAGAGAAGCAAGGGAGGGAGAGCGGGAGAAAGAGACACAGGAGAGGGAGAGGGGGCAAAGAGACACAGGGGAGGGAGAGGGAGAAAGAGACACAGGGAGAGGGGGGAGAGACCTAGGGGAGAGTGGTGCAAAGAGAAACATTGGAGGGAGAGTGGGAGAAAGAGACACAGGGGAGGGCGAGGGGGCAAAGAGACACAGGGGAGGGAGAGGGAGAAAGAGACACAGGGAGAGGGGGGAGAGACCTAGGGGAGAGTGGAGACACAGGGGAGGGGGGAGACACCGGGGTTAGAGAGTGGGGCAAAGAGACACAGGGGAAGGGAGAGTGGGGCAAAGAGACACAGGGGAGGGAGAGAAAGGAAGAGAGCTAGGGGAGGGAGTGTGGTGCAAAGAGAAACAGGGGAGGGAGAGCGGGAGAAAGAGACACAGGGGAGGGAGAGGGGCAAAGAGACACAGGGGAGAGAGGGGGAAAGAGTCACAGGGGAGAGGGGGGGGAAGAGACCTAGGGGAGAGTGGTGCAAAGAGACACAGGGGAGGGAGAGTGAGGGAAAGAGACACAGGGGAAGGGAGAGCGGGGCAAAGAGATACAGGGGAGGGAGAGGAGGGAAGAGAGCTAGGGGAGGGAGAGTGGTGCAAAGAGAAGCAAGGGAGGGAGAGCGGGAGAAAGAGACACAGGAGAGGGAGAGGGGGGCAAAGAGACACAGGGGAGGGAGAGGGAGAAAGAGACACAGGGAGAGGGGGGGAGAGACCTAGGGGAGAGTGGTGCAAAGAGAAACAGGGGAGGGAGAGTGGGAGAAAGAGACACAGGGGAGGGCGAGGGGGCAAAGAGACACAGGGGAGGGAGAGGGAGAAAGAGACACAGGGAGAGGGGGGAGAGACCTAGGGGAGAGTGGTGCAAAGAGACACAGGGGAGGGAGAGGGGGGCAAAGAGACACAGGGGAGGGAGTGGCAGGAAGAGACATGGGTGGGGGAGAGAAAAATTTAATATTTTTAAGACAGAGGGAGAGGGGGGCAAAGAGAGACAGGTGAGGGAGAGGGGGGAAGAGAAACAGGGGAGGAAGAGGGTGGAGAGACAAAGGGGAGGGAGAGAGATACACAGGGAAGGGAGAGAGGGGGCAAGAGACACAGGGGAGGGAGAGGGGAGAAAGGGGGAAAAGAGACACCAGAGGGAGAGGGGGGAAATAGACACAGGGGAGGGAGTGGGGGGGGAGACACCGGGGTTAGAGAGTGGGGCAAAGAGACACAGGGGAAGGGAGAGCGGGGCAAAGAGACACAGGGGAGGGAGAGAAAGGAAGAGAGCTAGCGGAGGGAGTGTGGTGCAAAGAGAAACAGGGGAGGGAGAGCGGGAGAAAGAGACACAGGGGAGGGAGAGGGGCAAAGAGACACAGGGGAGAGAGAGGGGGAAAGAGTCACAGGGGAGAGGGGGGAAAGAGACCTAGGGGAGAGTGGTGCAAAGAGACACAGGGGAGGGAGAGTGGGGGAAAGAGACACAGGGGAGGGAGAGGGGGGCAAAGAGACACAGGGGAGGGGGAGGGAGAAAGAGACACAGGGGAGGGAGTGGCGGGAAGAGATATGGGTGGGGGAGAGAAAAATTTAATATTTTTGAGACAGAGGGAGAGGGGGGCAAAGAGAGACAGGTGAGGGAGAGGGGGGAACAGAAACAGGGGAGGAAGAGGGTGGAGAGACAAAGGGAAGGGAGAGAGATACACAGGGAAGGGAGAGAGGGGGCAAGAGACACAGGGGAGAGAGAGGGGAGAAAGGGGGCAAAGAGACACCAGAGGGAGAGGGGGGAAATAGACACAGGGGAGGGAGTGGGGGGGAGAGACACCGGGGTTAGAGAGTGGGGCAAAGAGACACAGGGGAAGGGAGAGCTGGGCAAAGAGACACAGGGGAGGGAGAGGAGGGAAGAGAGCTAGGGGAGGGAGTGTGGTGCAAAGAGAAACAGGGGAGGGAGAGTGAGAGAAAGAGACACAGGGGAGGGAGAGGGGCAAAGAGACACAGGGGAGAGAGAGGGGGAAAGAGACACAGGGGAGAGGGGGGAAAGAGACCTAGGGGAGAGTGGTGCAAAGAGACACAGGGGAGGGAGAGTGGGGAAAGAGACACAGGGGAGGGAGAGGGGGGCAAAGAGACACAGGGGAGGGGGAGGGAGAAAGAGACACAGGGGAGGGAGTGGCGGGAAGAGACATGAAATATTTTCCCGTCATTTGTGACGGGAGGCCCTCAATTGGCGCCAAGGACCCGGCTTTGCTGTGCATGGTGAGCCTTGCAATGTGTGGCAAACAACAGCATTGCAAGGCTTGACAATTTTATTCCGTCATTTTTGATGGGTCGCTAGTTATATATATTGTTTAACAAAGTAATTATACTGTAAATGTATTATTGAATTTGTCTAAAAAGCGTAAATAAAAGTCTAAAAGAATTATGCCGTTTTAATTGAGACAACTGCCCCTTTTTTTTTATTCCCTTATCTCTTTTTAGTTTTGGTATTACAGGTTCACAATATCTTATCCAAAACCCTTGAGGCCAGATGGGTTTAAGATTTCTGAATGTTTTAGATTTTTTAAAGGTAGTACAGTATATGTACTGAATATTCTGGTAACACCCCAGTAGAGTCTGCAGAACCTCATATGCAAACACATTAATATTTCTGCAGATAACCTTATCTTAGGTCAGGCTTGGTGCCACTCAAGTCTTTTGTGCATGACATGAGACTTTAAGGACTGTGACAATTTGTCTTTCAATTATGTGTCCTGTTTAATTATTTTATGTGTACTCAGAATTGTGTTTAATGGTTCATGCTCAGGTGGTGGTCAGAACATACTAGTACATGCCACTGTTATGTCAAGCCCCTTTATAAAGAAAAATACCAACTTATCTAGTAATGTTATAATGTTTACAAGAGTGAACTGATATAGTAGTGGTAATTATTGTAATGTTTTATCTTTACTAGTTGGGTTGTAAGTGCCAAACTATTATTTTAAAAGTGACTAAATGTGAATGCATTGTTGTTCTTTGGAGACAAGAATTTGGGATGGAGGAAGAAGCCTTCATATTGTCATGTTCCTGCCATAACTGTATTTAGCAAACCTCTACTCAGACATTATGGTGCCACAAGTCATTTGTCATCTCCTAGCAGGGTCAGTGCCTGAATTTTAGATCAGAAGAGGCAAGATAATAAAAAGGAAAACAATATATAGCTAATTAACCCCTACAGAGTATAGAAAGCAGGAAAGAGCGCAAATGGTTATATCTAATAGACTTTTAGACTCACAAGCCTAGGGAGGTAATTAATAACAATGACATCGTACTAGTAAAGGGACAGTTAATACACTTTGATTTTTGGACAATGTTTGTTGCTGAAGGAAGGGGAGTGAAGGACGCGTGGGGTGGGTTGGGGGGTCACAAGCCTGTCAGTCAAAATGACCTAGTCAGACACAGAGCTATTATGATTGGATATTGGACTGTTTTAGATATGTGTGGTATGTGAAAATAAAGGGAGTCTGTCTGTCTCAAGCACTAAACTGTGTTTTTCTTGTATACTAACTGAAGGGATCTGATTTGTCCTGCTTCTCCATGAATGATGTCCTGATCTGAATTGAATTGCTGGGCGATGAGAGATTGAACCCCAAATTCACAACCTAGAGGGATTACTGTAACAGAAAGCAAGAGAGAATTTGGGTGTATGTGGCCCCTCATCTCTGGGTCGTGACAGAAAGCCTTTGAAAGTGTCCCTGCTTTTTATTAAAACATGCACATGTTTCAGAAAATATTGCTCTGGAGCAATGAGCCAGTGTCAGTCATAGTTTGACTTATGAAATCAATGTTCAGAAATAATAGAAAATAATTAAGCAAATAGGCCTTTATTCAAATGGAGTTGATAAAATAATTTGAATCAGTATCCACGTGTAATGTTTGGGCAGTGGCTACTTATTCATTAGTTTCATTTATTTTTATATTTAAATAGGACTAATCAATGCAAAGATTTGTATAAGTCTCATATACGCTTATAATCAAATGTTCAGTGGATGCATGATTTAACTCTCCAAGAGTGCATTTAAAAGAGCACATTTTAAACATTTTTAAAGTTTCTTTTTTCATGAAAAAGTATTTAGCATTTTGTTTACATTTATTGGAACCTAACATGAAATGCCACAGGAAACACATCTGTATCAGCAGAAGCTAGCCTGACTCTAGATCGCATTGGCAGGCACTTATGATACATTGCTGCACATTGGCTGACAGGGAATACCCCCAAAGCCAGTTTTATATTCAAAGCAATATAGCTCCAGGAACTTTGTTTAACAGCAAATGATCAAATGCCTTCTTCCAAGTGCAAAAAAATGCCTTTAATTGCCTTTTAAATATCATGACTGACTGAATGGCTTCATTTTTCTTACTCTTTACTTTAGATAAAGGTATGCAAACACACATTTTAGTTTTCAGCAAGAATTGTCCATTTTGTAAATCACTTCTCAGTAACTGTGTCCCAAGATGTTCTGATGTTGTTAAACAAAGACATCACTGTTGGCACTGAAGTCAGACCCTGCAAAGATCTATGCCACAATGCCATTCTTTAAAACTCATATGTGATCATTTACTCTAGACATAATACAAATGACTTTTGTACTGTTGAAGCAAATATGTGAATACATTATACCAGTATGCAAAATGCATACAACTAAACCAAATGGACTTTTCTGAGACCTTTATCTAAAATTGCAGTATTTTTAATGAAAGCTTTTGGGGGGAATCCCAATTAGGCATTACATTTAGTTTTAAAATACATTAAACAGTAAAACCATTTTGAGTTTGTGAAGTGACCAGCTCAAATAAAGGGAGGAAGAGTCTCCACAATACCAACAAGATTCACAAAAAAATGCTGTGCCAAACCACAGAGAATTCCCTGATCCACACCAGATCTGATCTTCTGTAGACATATATTTATATATATATATATATATATATATATATATATATATATATATATATATATATATATATATTTATATTTATATATATATATATATATATATATATATAGTATCTCACAAAAGTGAGTATACCCCTCACATTTTTGTAAATATTTTATTATATCTTTTCATGTGACAACACTGAAGAAATGACACTCTGCTACAATGTAACGTAATAAGTGTACAGCCTGTATAACAGTGTAAATTAGCTGTCCCCTTAAAATAACTCAACACACAGCCATTAATGTTGTCAACAACAGTGAGTACACCCCTAAGTGGGAATGTCTAAATTGGGCCCAAAGGGCCAATATTTTGTGTGGTCACCATTATTTTCCAGCACTGCCTTAACCCTCATGGGCATGGCGTTCACCAGAGCTTCACAGGTTGCCACTGGAGTCTATGCCACTGGAGTCTGGGCAGCTACAGTTTGAGGGAACCACGCCCTCTCTTTTATTCCTCACATCCAATCAATAACAAAATCAGGTCAGTTTCACCAAAAAAACATCTCCAAAATTCGTCATTATCTTCCAGAAGACACAGCTAAAATTCTAATACACTCTCTCATCATATCTAGACTCGACTACTGCAATTCTCTCCTTGCTGGCATACCCATCTCTCGTCTGTCTCCCCTCCAATCTATAATGAACGCCTCCGCTAGACTAGTCTTCAATACCAAATGATCAGTGTCTGCAGCTCCTCTCTGTCAATCACTCCACTGGCTTCCCATAGCTTCCCGAATCACATTTAAAATCATGACCCTAACTTATACAGCCCTCAACAACAGTGCACCCCCTTATATCTCTACTCTTGTTTCAAAATACTCTCCCAACCGCCCCCTTCGTTCTGCTAATGACCTTCTTTTTCCTCCACTCTCATCACCTCCTCTCACTCCCATCTTCAAGACTTTTCTTGTGCAGCCCCTTCTATCTGGAACTCCTTGCCCCGCTCCATTAGACTATCTTCCTGTCTCAAAACCTTAAAAAAATTACTAAAAACACACTTTTTAAAAAAATCTTATCACCTTCAGCCTTAACATGTACAACTACACACTCCGCAGCTTAATAACACCTACACCCACAATCTACAGTACAACACACAAACGCCTCCACATGACTAAATAAATTGCTTTCACACTGCCATCTTGCATTTGTCACCCTCTTGTGTCACACCTAAACCCTTACAGCCTTATTAAATTGTGATTTGGTAAATTTAAAAGGGCTCTATTTAAGCACACAGCATATTTTTTTACAGAAGTTTTTAGTTAGTGAACTTCTATCCAAAAGCAAGGTCTTCACTAACTAAAAACTTCTGTAAAAAAATATCATGTGTGCTTAAATAGAACCCTTTTAAATTTACTGAATCACAATTTAATAAGGCTGTTAGATTGTAAGTTTGCGAGTTTCAATCTTGTGTCAGTGCCTTGGAAACAAGCTCTGTGTACATTTGATTTTATGCTCAAAAACAGGGCCCCCCATTCTTTACAAGGTGTTACGTTTGTTTTTTGCCATGTACTCAACCCCTGTACAGCGCTATGGAATATGTTGGCGCGATATATATAAAGATAATAATAATAATAATAATAATAATAATAATAGTGCCAACATGTACTGTGACATACTGAAGCAGAGCATTATCCCCCTCCCTTTGGAGACTGGGCCGCAGGGCAGTATTCCAACATGATAACGACCCCTAACACATCCCCAAAGACGACCACTGTTTGCTAAAGAAGCTGAAGTTAAAGATGATGGACTGGCCAAGCATGTCTCCAGACCTAAACCCTTTTGAGCATCTGTGGGGCATCCTCAAATGGAAGGTGGGGGAGTGCAAGGTCTCTAACATGCACCAGATCTGTAATGTCATCATGGAGGAGTAGAAGAGGACTTCAGTGGCAAGTTGTGCTAGAAAATAATGGCGGCCACACAAAATATTGACACTTTGGGCCAATTTGGACATTTCCACTTAGGGGTGTACTCACTTATGTTGCCAACGGTTTAGACATTAATGGCTGTGTGTTGAGTTATTTTGAGGGGACAGCAAATTTACACTGTTATACAGGCTGTACACTTACTACTTTACATTATAGCAGAGTGTCATATCTTCAGTGTTGTCACATGAAAAATATAATAAAATATGTAGAAAAATGTGAGGGGTGAGTAATTTCAATAAACATGATTCTTTTGTACACGCTAGACCTTCCTTCTAATCATAGAGATTAGAAGGAAGGTCTATATTGCTTTTCATATCGTAACTAAAGCCTGCTTAGTGCTTTGTGCTTTGATGCCTATATAATTCTGCTCTCTGTAACATTGGTTCATTTGCGGTTTTAGTTATGAATATATGAAGATCATTTTGAAAATAATTAGATGATGATTTGCAAGTACATGAGGTATTAGTAATTGGATAAATCAAAATAATTCCTACCCAGCATAGTAAATATCATGTATTGAATCTGGCTGCAGAGATGATGCAGTATGATAAACAATGCCAGAACTGATAGGCAGAGTGCTAACTCCTGTGAGGGAATAAGAGAAATGCTTCACCATCGAATGTAAAACAAATTGGTGCTTGAAAATTAAGACTTCGAGAGCAGTAATAAAATAATAGTTATAATAGTTTCCAAAATATGTAACAAACACATTGGGCTTGGACATTTAAAGAAAAATAACTTTAGGCAACCATGTTTACAAGCATGTTTAAAACATCTTAGTTGGTGTCTCAAAGCTATACTGCTCTGATGCTACTGCAGTGCTTTCATGAACTAGAGATAATGCCATGATATATACAGTAAGCACTTAACTCCATGATTGTACAGTGTTTATAGTCTATAATACTTCAATATCAATCATAAAGGTACACTGTTTATATTATACCTCGGTATACCTAATATGCTTCTAATTATTTGCAAACTTTGAACCTTGCCAAATCTTTGTAGGCTCCCATAAAAGGTTTTATGATTAAGTAGTTGGTAACAGTAATACATGTATATTCAGAACTTATCTATATCTATAATAGTGGCAGATCCTACAGGAGTGGCCAACCATCCAGGACTTTTAGATCTCTCTGCTTATGTATTCAGGTTCTCTGAGTTACACAGTTTTATTTATTCTGATTCATCCACCTGTGCTCAGCTAGAAAGATTTTACAATTCTGGACTGTAGGAGGGCTGCCAACCAATGGCTTTGAGGCACATGTACAAAAACAGAAATTTTGGAAAACCCTCATGGATGTATCATATTAGAACATATGCCTCATAAGATTACATAGCAATGGTGAGATTTCCCCAAAAAATCTTCATTACTTCCTTCTTAAGTACATTTGTGCTGTGATATATTGCATGGTTACTGGTATGGTTACTGGTATGGTTACTGGTATGAATTCTGGCTATTACAGTACAATATCTCCCATCGAAAAAATACTATACTATCTATAAAGTAACTTTTTAAAGAATGCAAACTATCCTAACTTAGGGCTATATTCTATTAGCTACTTGCAAATGCCTTGAACTCATACATTTTGATTAATGTGTTTTTTTAATAAATGTTTATATGCACTCTATTGACTTAAGAATTCATTAGTTCCAATCACATACAATATTTGTGGTTATTGCGAGTTGTCGTCACGCAATTATAAAATGTACGGGTTGTGCATGCGCACAACTCGCAATTACCCAATGGGGCCTACAGAGGGGGGAGAAGCCTGTAAAGGAGAGGGGGGTGGGGGCTCACAACCCTAGCCCCGATCTCCTTAGCCTTACCCCTGATCTATCCGCCATACCCCCTAGTCTGTTCCCCTTACCCTCTCCTGCCCCACAGATGCTCCCTCGGTCCTCCCCTTTGCACTGCACCTGCTGATTCATTGGTGGTTCCGAGGAGAAATGGAGTTCCACCCCTGTCGGGATATCCGTAGGGGCGTAGCTATGATGTCATTAGGGAGTCCCTACACTGCAGAGAGGACGCGCTGGCAGGGGTGGGACTACTTTTCTCCGATGAACCACCAATGAATCAGCAGGTACGGTGTAAAGGGGGGACAGAGGGAGCATCTGTGGGGCAGGTAAAGGGAACAGAGAAGGGGGTATGAGACACAGGGGAGGGATATGTGGGGAAGGAGACACAGGGGAGGGGAAGGAGACACAGGGGATTGAGAGGGGGGACACAGGGGAGGGAGAGGGGGAGAGAGACGGGAGGGAAGAGGGGAGAAACACAGAGGAGTGAGAGGGGGGAAGAGACACAGAGGAGGGTGCAAGAGAAACAGGGGAGGGAGAGGGGGAGACACACATGGGAGGGAGAGGGGGAAGTGACACACAGTAGAGGGAGAGGGGGGAATGAGACACAGGTGAGGGAGGGGGGAAGAGACACAGGGGAGGTAGAGGGGACAAAGAGAGACAGGGGAGGGAGAGAAGGGGCAAAGAGAAACAAGGGAGGGGGAAGTGACATGGGGAGGGAGGGAAGAGACACAGGAGAGGCAGAGGAGGAGAGACACATCGGAGGGAGAGGGGGGAAGAGACACAGGTGATGGAGAGGGGGAGAGACACATGGGAGGGAGGGGGGAAGGGACACAGGGGAGGGAGAGGGGGAAGAAACACAGGGGAGGGAGAGGGAGGTAAGAGACACAAGGAGGTGAGGGGGAAGAGACACAAGGGAAGTTGAAAAGGGGGCAAAGAGAGACAGGAGGGAGAGAGAGGGCAAAGAGAGACGGGAGGGAGAGAGGGGGTAAAGAGACAGGGGAGGGAGAGAGGTGGCAAAGAGAGACAGGGTAGGGAGAGAGGGGGCAAAGACATACAGGGGAGGGAGAGAGGAGGCAAAGAGAGACAGGGGAGGGAGAGAGGGAGCAAAGAGACACAGGGAAGGGAGAGAGGGGCAAAGATAGATGGGAGGGTTGTCGTCACGCACTACACTGCAAAGAGGACGCGCCCGCCGGGGTGGGACTCCATTTCTCCACTGAACCACCAATGAATCAGCAGGTACAGTGCAAAGGGGGGACAGAGGGAGCATCTGTGGGGCAGGGGGTAAGGGGAACAGAGAAGGGGGTATGAGACACAGAAGAGGGAAAGGGGGGGAAAGACACAGGGGAGAGAGAGGAGGGATAGAGATGGGAGGGAAATGGGGAGAAACACAGGGGAGGGAGAGGGGGAAAAGACACAGGGGAAGGGGGCAAGAGACACAGCGGAGGGGGGAAGAGAAACAGGGGAGGGAGAGGCGGGAAGAGAAACAGGGGAGGGAAAGGGGGCAATAAGAGAAAGGGGAGGGAGAGAGGGGTAAAGAGAGGCAGGGGAGGGGGAAGAGACACAGGGGAGGGGGGAATAGACACAGGGGAGGGGGGAATAGACACAGGGGAGGGAGGGAGAGACACATGGGAGGGAGAGGGGAAAGAGACACAGGGGAGGGAGAAAGTGGGCAAAGTGAGATGGGAGAGAGAAAGGGGGGCAAAGAGAGACAGGGAGGGAGAATGGGGCAAAGAGAGACAGGGTAGGGGGAGAGGGGGCAAAGAGAGACAGGAGAGGGAGAGTGGGGGCAAAGAGAGACAGGGGAGAGAGAGAGGCAACAAATAGAGATAGGGGGAGAGAAGGGGCAAAGAGAGACAAGGGATACACTTAACACAGGAGGCACAGGAGAGTGAGAGGGGGAAAGGAGACACAGGGGAGGGAGAGGGGCAAAAGGAGACTCAGGGGAGATGGGGGCATGAGACACAGGTGATCGAGAGGGGGAAGGAGATGGGAGGGAAGGGGGGAGAAACACGGGGAGGGAGAGGGGAAGAAAGAGACACAGGGGAGGGAGAGGGGGGAAGAGACACGGGAAAACTATTTATACAACTCCATCATGCCGTCATTTTTAACGGGCAAGTCTCTAGTAAGTAATATTTGCAAAATATGTAGCAATAGAATATGGCCCTTAGAAAGTAAGCATCCAATTAATCTAATGTAATGCAAACATTCTATTTGATGAGCTGGCTCTGTAATATATTACATCATTTAGGGGTGGAAACTCTACTTTACACAGGCAAGTTTGTGTGTGTACGCATATTTTGATATATATTCTATTCATGGGCGTAGGAGCCAAAAAAAATCTGACAGGGAAGGAGACAGGGGGCAAACAGAGACACGGGGGGAGGGGGAAGATACACAGGGGAGGGGGGGAAGAGACACAGGTGAGAGAGGGGCAGAGACACATGGGAGGGAGAGGGGGGAGAGACACAGGGGAAGGAGAAAGGGGGGAAAGAGAGACAGGAGAGAGAAAGGGGGCAAAAAGAGACAGGGGAGGGAGAGAGGGGGCAAAGGGAGACAAGGGAGGGAGAGAGGGGGCAAAGGGAGACAAGGGAGGGAGAGAGGGGGTGAGGGACAGGGGAGGAAGAGGGGGCAAATAGAGACAGGAGAGGGAGAGAGCGTGCAAAGAGAAACGAGAGGGAGAGAGGGGGCAAAAAGAGATAGGGGAGGGAGAGAGGGAGATAGAGACACTGGGGAGGGAGAGAGGGGGAAAGGAGACACTGTAGAGGGAGAGGGGGGAAAGGAGAGGGAGAGGCAGAAATGAGGCACAGGAGAGGGAGAGGGGGGAAGTAGACACATGGGAGGGAGAGGGGGGAGACACAGGGGAGTGAGAGGGGGAAAAGAGACAGGGTAAAGGGGGGGAAACACAGGGGAGGGAGAGGAGGGGAGAAACACAGGGGAGGGGGTAGACACAGGGGAGAGGGGGCAATAGAATAGGTCACTTAGAAAGAAAGCATCCAATTAAACTAAAGTAATGAAAACATTCTATTTGATGAGCTGGCTCTGTATTAAATGATTGGTGTGGTGAACTACCTACCCAAAATATCCACTACATAAGCTAAGGAACCCGCCCCACCCTGATGAGAGGCAGTAACCTTGAAACAGCTGTACGTGCGTGAGATTCCTAGCTTGTGCATAATCCAACCCTAGCTTTGCTCAAAGCTGTTGGATGCAGCAGGCATATGCTTAAGGGAAGCCATGTTTGATATGGTTATGGATTGCAAATGCGAAGACTTTGTGGGCACATTTGTATGTCACTGCTCAGCTTCCCACAATGCAGTGTTATAACTGTATTTCTCCGAATTCTGGGCATGTAACAAGTTTTTTTAACTTGTTTCAAATGTGAAATTCCTTTAAGCGTATGCCCGCTGCATTACATAGCTTTTATGCAACGCCAAGGTTGGATTATAGACAAGCTGGGAATCCTACCCAAGGACAGTTGTTTCAAGGTTACTGCCTATCATCAGCATGGGGCGCCATCCCAGCTTGTGTTGTGAACCTTATGTGTAGGGAGTTCACCACAACAATCAGTTAATATATGATGGGCAAAAGAGCGATGGAAGCCCTCCACCATACAGTAGTACTGTAAATAAATAGTACATTTGTGTTCACATTTGAATTTCTAAACCAAGTTAAAAAAACTGATTCCAGCTCAGAATTCTGAGAAATACAGTTATTACACTGCATTCTGGGAAGCTGAGCAGGGACATGCAAATGTGGTCCACAAATGCATCGCTCTTCAATCCATAGACCATTATAAACATGGCTTTCTTTATGTATATGCACCCACACATTTATGTGTGTGTGTGTATATATATATATATATATATATATATATATATATATATATACTGTATATATATATATTTATATATATATATATATATATATATATATATATATATACTGTATTAAGCATATTAGGTGATGTGCATCTCTGTAATGAGAAGGGGTGTGGTCTAATGACATCAACACCCTATATCAGGTGTGCATAATTATTAGGCAACTTCCTTTCCTTTGGCAAAATGGGTCAAAAGAAGGAGTTGACAGGCTCAGAAAAGTCAAAAATAGTGAGATATCTTGCAGAGGGATGCAGCACTCTTAAAATTGCAAAGCTTCTGAAGCGTGATCATCGAACAATCAAGCGTTTCATTCAAAATAGTCAACAGGGTCGCAAGAAGCGTGTGGAAAAACCAAGGCGCAAAATAACTGCCCATGAACTGAGAAAAGTCAAGCGTGCAGCTGCCACGATGCCACTTGCCACCAGTTTGGCCATATTTCAGAGCTGCAACATCACTGGAGTGCCCAAAAGCACAAGGTGTGCAATACTCAGAGACATGGCCAAGGCAAGAAAGGCTGAAAGACGACCACAACTGAACAAGACACACAAGCTGAAACGTCAAGACTGGGCCAAGAAATATCTCAAGACTGATTTTTCTAAGGTTTTATGGACTGATGAAAGGAGAGTGAGTCTTGATGGGCCAGATGGATGGGCCCGTGGCTGGATTGGTAAAGGTCAGAGAGCTCTAGTCCGACTCAGACGCCAGCAAGGTGGAGGTGGAGGTGGAGTACTGGTTTGGGCTGGTATCATCAAAGATGAGCTTGTGGGGCCTTTTCGGGTTGAGGATGGAGTCAAGCTCAACTCCCAGTCCTACTGCCAGTTCCTGGAAGACACCTTCTTCAAGGAGTGGTACAGGAAGAAGTCTGCATCCTTCAAGAAAAACATGATTTTCATGCAGGACAATGCTCCATCACACGCGTCCAAGTACTTCACAGCGTGGCTGGCAAGAAAGGGTATAAAAGAAGAAAATCTAATAACATGGCCTCCTTG
Source organism: Discoglossus pictus (assembly GCA_027410445.1). Lineage (NCBI taxonomy): Eukaryota > Metazoa > Chordata > Amphibia > Anura > Alytidae > Discoglossus > Discoglossus pictus. The sequence continues at coordinate 88,463,417 of CM050166.1, forward strand.
TTCACCCGATCTGAACCCCATTGAGAACCTGTGGTCCATCATCAAATGTGAGATTTACAAGGAGGGAAAACAGTACACCTCTCTGAACAGTGTCTGGGAGGCTGTGGTTGCTGCTGCACGCAATGTTAATGGTGAACAGATCAAAACACTGACAGAATCCATGGATGGCAAGCTTTTGAGTTTCCTTGCAAAGAAAGGTGGCTATATTGGTCACTGATTTGTTTTTGTTTTGTTTTTGAAATGGGTATATATTTGTTTTTTGTTAAGTTGCCTAATAATTATGCACAGTAATAGTCACCTGCACACACAGATATCCCCCTAAAATAGCTAAAACTAAAAACAAACTAAAAACTACTTCCAAAAGCTTTGATATTAATTAGTTTTTTGGGTTCATTGAGAACATGGTTGTTGTTCAATAATAAAATTAATCCTCAAAAATACAACTTGCCTAATAATTCTGCACTCCCTAAACTAAACTAAAACTAAAAACATACAAAATAAACTGGCATATAGACATAAATTACATACATATCTATATATATCTATATATACAGTGCCTTGCAAAAGTATTCACCGCCCTTGGCATTTCGTGTTTTGTTGCCTCACAACCTGGAATTAACATGGATTGTTTGAATATTTGCATCATTTAATTTACAGAACATGCCCACAACTTTGAAGATTTTTATTTTATTTTAATGTAAAGCAAACAACAAATAGGAAAAAATAACAGAAAAAAGTCAATATGCATAACTATTCACCCCCGCCCTAAAGTCAATACTTTGTAAAGTCACCTTTTGCGGCAACCACAGCTCCAAGTCACTTTGGATAAGTCTCTATGAACTTGCCACATCTTACCACCGGCATTTTTGACAATTCCTCCTTGAAAAATTGCTTTAGCTTCTTCAAGTTGGATGGTTTGCGCTTGTGAACAGCATCATTAAGTCTGACCACAGATTTTCTATTGGATTGAGGTCTGGGCTTTAACTAGGCCATTCCAACACATTTACATATTTCCCCTTAAACCACTCAAATGTTGCTTCAGCAGTGTGTTTGGGGTCATTGTCCTGCTGGAAGGTAAACCTCCATCCTAGCCTCAAATCACACACAGAGTGGTACAGGTTTTGCTCAAGAATATCCCTGTATTTAGCACCATCCATCTTTCCCTCAACTCTGACCAGTTTCCCAGTCCCGGCTGCTGAAAAACATCCCCACAGCATGATGCTGCCACCACCATGTTTCACTGTGGGGATGGTGTTCTTTGGGTGATGTGATGTGTTGGGTTTGCGCCAGACATAGCATTTTCTTTGATGGCCGTTCAATTTTAGTCTAATCAGACCAGAGCACCTTCCTCCATACATTTAGGGAGTCTCCCACATGCCTTTTCGCAAACTCAAAACGTGCCATTTTGTTTTTTGCTGAAAGTAATGGCTTTCTTCTGGCCACTCTGCCATAAAGCCAAACTCTATGGAGCGTGCAGCTTATTGTCGTCCTATGTACAGGTACTACAGTCTCTGCTGTGGAACTCTGCAGCTCCTCCAGGGTTACCTTAGGTCTCTGTCCTGCCTCTCTAATTAATGCCCTCCTTGCCCGGTCCGTGAGTTTTGGTAGGCAGCTCTCTCTTGGCAGGTTTGCTGTTGTGCCATGTTCTTTGCATTTGGTTATGATAGATTGATAGTGCTCCTGAGGCTCATCAAAGATTTGGATATTTTTTTACAACTTAACCCTGACTTGTATTTCTCAACAACATTGTCCCTTACTTGTTTGGAGAGTTGCTTGGTCTTTATGGCAGTGTTTGGTTAGTGGTGCCTCTTGCTTAGGTGTTGCAGCCTCTGGGGCCTTTCAAAAAAGGTGTGTATATGTAATGACAAATCCTGTGACACTTAGATTGCACACAGGTGCACATCATTTCACTAATTATGTGACTTCTGAAGGTAATTGGTTGCACCAGAGCTTTTTCTGGGCTTCATAACAAAGGGGGTGAATACATACGCACATGTCAATTTTCTGTTTTCTATTTCTAAAAAATAGTTTTATGTATATATTTTTCTCATTTTACTTCACCAACTTAGACTATTGTGTTCTGATCCATCACATAAAATTCAGATTAACAAAACATTGAACTTAAGGCTGTATTGTAACAAAATAGGTAAAAAGTCAAGGGGGGTGAATACTTTTGCAAGGCACTGTATATATATATATAGATATATATATATACATATATATATATACAGTATATACATATATATACATAATGTATGTCTATATGCCAACTTATTATGTATATTATGGTTGAAAGCTTTCAAGGGAGAGACATACTGCTCAATAGCCCTGGTGACCTCTAGTGACCAAATCTGGTAATGCACGATTAAGTTTAATTTTGCTATTTTTTTGTCCCCTGTTTATTTAATTTGAAGATGATTTGTCCTCCCCATGCCCGCAGTTTGTGCTCCTCTCTCAGTCAATTTATTTTAATTGATATGTGCATGGAGCATTATTATGTTGGATTAGTTGCTGTGCTTATATGCTCTGAAACCATCAGAGATGACTTTCTGATTAAAATGATTTACGATTTTTTTTCTTTACATTCTGTTAAAAGGTTTTGAACTGCTGATTTATACATGTATTTTTTTATGTAACATGTAAGGCTAAAAGCATACACATAAAAGCACAATAAAGATAAGGCTATTTTTTATTATTTTTGTATAGTTGTTTTCACACACAAATGCAGTATTGAGATGATCACTGACCTGTTGTGCATCTGCAGATGAACTGGCTTCCTTACCAGACACTACGTCACTTTCTTTAAGTGTGGCTGTTTCAGGGTCTGGTTTCTTTACAGTCATTTCTTTAGAAAGTGAAGTGTCTAGCTGACCCTGAGTATCACCCAACTGGACCTTGTTTGGACTGGATGCTTGGCGTGCTTGGACCTTATACCAACTAGGGTAAAACAAGGGATCTGAGGTTTCTGTTGCTGACAGCACTTGAGTTTTAGACTCTGAAGCCTGTTGAATGCCATTCAGCTCAACCTCACCCTTATCAGGACAGATAAAGTAGAAAGAAATGTTATCTTCTGGAATGCAACCCATGATCTTCTGTGTACTGTGAATATATTTAGATTTAACTTATAAGGATATTGCCTGTGGTGCAAACTGACTATGAAAAAAGAAAGTCTGTTACTGCATAAAATTACAATATGTTAATACAATACAAAAATGCATTCAGTGTAAAGCTCACACAACAAACACCTCAATTCATTATACCAAGTGTCTCATTACTATACTATACTGTATTTTATTTTTAGACTTTATTTTTAGACATTTTTTGTTAATAAATAACTGGGTAATTGCTTAATTTATATTTTCTTTAATCTCTAAGGATGACCATTAAACTGAAGAAAAATACTAGCACTCCACTGAATATTACCCCTTACAGTATGTTTGGACAGGATTGCTCTATGTAAGAAAACAGACTGATAATTTAGCAAAGATGTACACTTTGGAACACTTACTTAATTATAGTTACATAGTTACATAGTTACATAGTAATTAAGGTTGAAAAAAGACTTTCAGTCCACCAAGTTCAACCTGTTAAGATCTCCTCTGATCTGCAATATGCGGATTAGTTATTCATTAATTCGTTGTTAAATAATTATTAATAGTATAGTATTGGAGGATGAATAAAGAGTTAGTCCATCAAGTTCAACCTTTTTAGATCTCTATTGATTTTTTTAATATGTGGACTATTTATTATTAATTGTTAATTGATCCAGAGTAGGGCAAACAGAAAAAAAAATCCCATTGAAACTTTGCCAATTGTCTCATAAGGGGAAAAAAAGCAAAATTCCTTCCTGACCCCAAAAACTGGCGATCAAATTTCTCCCTGGATCAATATTCCTTCGCTAGTTATCTAGGATAGCCTTGAATGCCCTCTTTATTCAAAAATATATCTAACCCCTTTTTGAAGTTGTCTATCAAATTCGCTGTTACCACCTCCTTTGGTAGAGAATTCTACAGTTTAACCACCCTAACTGTGAAGCACCCTTTTCTTTGTTTAAGGTGAAATCTTTTTTCCTCTAACCTCAAAGGATGTCCTCTTGTCAGTTAAAAATCTCTTGCTACAAAAAGTTAACTTGACAAAGCCTTATATTGACCCTGGATGTATTTAAATAAGGTAATCATATTCCCTCATAGACGCCTTTTTTCTAGAAAATAAGTTTAGTTTGGTTAATCTTTCTTCATAACTTAGCCCCTCCATTCCCCTAATTAGTTTTGTAGCCCTTCTCTGTACTTTTTCCAGCTCTAAAATGTCCTTTTTATGAAGTGGTGCCCAAAATTGTATAGTGGTAGAATTATATTTGCTCCCCTTGCTTCTATACCATTCTTAATACATGCTAATATTTTACTTGCCTTTGCAGCTGCTGCTTGGCATTGAGCACTGCTACCTAGGTGGTTGTCCACTAGTACTCCCAAATCCCTTTCAATATCTGATACCCCTAGATTTGCTCCATTAAGATTATAAATTGCATGGCTACTTTTCCTTCCCAAATGCATAACCTTGCATTTATTTGTATTAAATCTCATCTGCCATTTGGCTGCCCATTTCTGTAATTTGTAGGGAAAGTACATCATTATCTGATTTTATTATCTTGCACAACTTAGTGTCATCAGAAAAAAAGAAGACACTATTTTCGAGTCCTACTTCTATGTCATTAATAAATATGTTAAAAAGGAGAGGACCTAATACTGAACCGTGAGGAACCCCACTTATCACTTTAGACCAATCGGAGTATGTTCCATTTACAACAACCCTTTGCTTCCTGTCTTTTAGCCAGCTCTCAATCCATGAGCAGATATTTACTGCAATTCCTGTATCCCTTAGTTTGCTCACTAGTCTTTCATGTGGCACTGTATCAAATGCCTTTGAAAAATCTAAAAAGACTACCACTGAGTAGCCCTGATCCAAGTTCCTACTAACCTCCTCATAAAAAACTAATTAGATTGGTCTGACACAGTCTATCCTTCATAAATCTGTGTTGACTGCTACCTGTGATCTTGTTCAAATAGACATATTCTTGTATTCTGTCCCTTATTAACCCTTCTAAAAGCTTCCCAACTACAGATGTGAGGCTCACTGGTCTATAATTCCCCGGATTTGCTCTTGATCCCTTCTTAAATATAGGTATCACCTCTGCTTTTCTCCAGTCATCTGGTAGAGACCCAGTAGTGAGTGAGTCTTGAAAGATTAGACATAATGGTTTGGCTATTACAGAACCCAGCTCCCTCGGTACCCTTGGATGTATTCCATCAGGACCTGGGGCTTTATTAACATTTATTTTCTCCAATCTCTTTTGGATTTCTTCCTGCGTTAACCAATTATTTAATGATGGTAGTGTAGCCCCATTATGTTGCTGTGTCCCAACCACTGGTACCTCCCTTGTGTATACCGACGAAAAGAACCTATTTAGCTCATCTGCCTTTTCCTGGTCACTAATTATCAGATGGCCTGTGTCACATTGTAATGGTCCTATCGATTCCTTCCTGGCCTTCTTCCCATTAATATATTTAAAAAATATTTTAGGGTTAGTCTTACTTTCCATTGCAACTGACTTCTCATTTTCTATGTTAGCCAGTCTAATAGCCCTTTTGCAAGCCTTGTTGATTTCCTTATAGTCACATAAAGCTGCCTCTGTTCCCTCCTTCTTGTATAATTTAAATGCATGTTTCTTTTTCCTCATCATGATCTTTAAGTCATTGTTAAACCACATGGGATATGATTTACTCCTATTCATTTTATTTCCACATGGTACATGCCGATGAGTATGTTTATTTAGTAAGGATTTGTCCATTTATTTTCAGTATTTTTCCCTGTAAGTTCTTTATCCCAGTCTATATGTAGTATTGCTGCCCTTAGCCCATTAAAGTTAGCCCTTTTAAAATTTAGAGTTTTTGTTGGCCTCTTACAACTCTGTTTTTTGTATTCAATATCAAATGATACTGTGTTGTGATCACGGTTCCCCAAGGGTTCCCCTATTTTAACATTTGATATTATATAAATATTACTTGTGATGACTAAATCCAAGATAGCCCCATTTCTAGTAGGTTCTTGTATTACCTTGGCCAGATAATGATCCCCGAGTGTACTCAAGAACCTGCTCCCCTTAGATGAGCTGCTGGTCTCATTTATCCAGTTTATTTCAGGGTAATTAAAGTCTCCCATTATTAGAACTTGCCCATGCTTAGCTGCATTTCCAATCTGTAACAATAATTGTATTTCCTCACTTTCAGCTATATTTGGGGGTTTATAGCATACTCCCACCAATATGCGTTTAGAATTAACCCCTCCACTATTTAGCTCAATCCACAATTATGTTTATTGGGGTCCTTGCTCTCCTTTCCAATCCATTTGTGATTTTATAGGTTTATGTATATTTTGAAGGATTGAAACATCTCATTGAATTATTGACTCTTCTGGAAGATTCAGAATTTCTAATTGATTCTGAACAAATGAGACCACAATAAAAATGTGGGACTTTATATTTTGCCCCATTGATGGTAGACTTATTCATATAAGATCAACACTTTGATACAGTCAATAAGCACAATTTGTATTGACATTGTGAACCAAGTCAGCGCCAGCTGTTGAGTTTTCATTCTATTATGTTTTGTAGATGAAAGGATTTCCAGCTAAATTATCTATACATAAACATGGATGTGTTTCAGCCTAGGCCCACAAGGTCGAGGCCTAGCGCAGCACATTTTCAAGGAAAAGAATGCAATGCCATGGAATATGCACATAAATGTTTATATCCAGATAATATTATTTCTGTAAGTGTAGTAGGCACTTTCTGACTTACTGTAGTCTTACCTAAGCATATATACATGTATAATTTTCTATATATATGTGTGGTAATTTTATAGCAAGAGAAAGCAGGAGTAGTAACTGGGTCATTGCGTGTGTACAAACGGCTTAGGGCAGCATAAATCCTACATACACCCATATATATATATATATATATATATATATATATATATTCACACATATATATATATATATATATATATTACACATTGACAGATATATGTAATTACTTAGTGATACTAAATGGTCAGAATTTGACTCAACACAAAACATTGCCTCTAACTATATTAAAACATTTCACAAAATAGTTTTCATAATACAGGGACTTCTAGTGCTATAGTTTTAAACAGTTTCATCCATGTTTTTCATATAATCTCCAAATTCTAGAGGATGAACAAAATATGTGTAGCTTTTAATCCTAAAAGGCCAATCTTCATAATTCAACAACCAATATTGTTTACTCATGCTGGAAAACTAATTTGAGAAGCCATTACTAAAACGGACATGGAACCCAACAGTTTTTTTCATTCATTAAAAATAGCATGTTTTAAACATTACAAATGAGGTTTTGCGCATAAAAAAATACTAAGCAAGACCTGTTTAAACTAACAGGAAATGCAGAAGGCATATGTATGTCTGTAGAGATCAGTTTCTGTGCTTTGAAACTCAGCTGAAAAAAGAAAATACACTGTCACATTATCAAATACCCTTTTTCTGACACAACAAAGAAAAAAATATTTCCATGTACTTTTAAATTATGAAAGTCTGTTTTGTGCTTGAAATAGGGCTATTTGCTATGTGAATTATGTGAAACAGTTTTAATGATCTGTGCAACACAATATTAAGAACGTCAAACTGTTTGCACGTGTACCAATGTATTCCAATAGGGGACAAAGAACATTAAACAATTGTTAATTGTTAATGTTATTTAACCAAAATGTTTATTGGTGAGTTGGTTCTTAATATTGTAGTAAATTGGTCATACCTTTCTTGGGGATGTATGCATAGTTCAAGACCTTCTATAAGAAACATTGTATATGACCAATTATATTGCTCCATAAAAGTCCTTACTAATTACAGGCAGTTATTGCTAATATGCATAAATGCATAAATGGTGATCAGTATGATTCATAAGTGACTGCTTACATGGAGGAACGGATAAGACATTCAAATAACTTTAAAGTTATTAATTAAGAAAGCAGTTTTCATTTGCTTGTGTCACCCATGATTTCTCAGAAATGTTTTTTTGAAGATGGAATTGGTTTCTTAAAGCAACATATTTACTATTGTTTCTCATATCTCTCAGTGGACTCCCTCCATACAAGTACCCAGCATTCGGTTTGCTATTTTCTAAGTCATTGTTTCCCAAACCACTAACTGTTCAATGTTGTGTACTTCAACAGAGAATGGCCCTCACTTTGATTAGCTTTATGGTGACTTTGCACATAGATCATAGGGAGGCAATATGAACAGTGGAAGCCATTTTCAGCCACAGTGGATAGGTTACATGGTTTCACAGGAAAATTTTGAAGTCAAGAGTTTTTGTCAATACTTTTGGAGCATACAATGGATCAATTAGTTTGGGAGACACTGCTCTAAACAGATAATAATGGTGGCTCTGCATATGCACCACACTGTTGCCAAAGAACGTTTACTTGGCACACAAATAAAATTATTTTGTTTTCCATTAGACGTTTTAGTCATTAATCCCGTCATTGTTAATGTCGTTCACAACATCTATTATGAAAAGCCGATGTTTGTAAGTGAGACAGACATTTGATTCAGATATATCAAATCTGAAAAACTGAAGTGCAGTGGTTTCTTAAGAACAAAGAAAATAATTATCATATTTATTACAAATATGAAATACTTCACAGGAATATCCTGAAAATGTGTCCTGGATACAGCCCCTGAAAAGAAGGTTATGGATGCTGAACTAAAGTCTTTTTTTCAACTACAATTACTGGTTACAATATTACTGTATAACACATCGTAAGGAAGTTGGACTAATATTAAATCATATTAACCTAGGTGAGCATGTATTATTTTGTAACTCTTTAAATATTTACATTTGAGCAAACAACACAAGATAAAGAAGACAGTCTATACAAAGGTATATAAAATTATATATTGGCTTGCAGGCCATTAGGTTGTGGGATAGGAGCTCTGAAGTTCTCTTCCATCACCTCTGGAGGAAAAAGCACTGATTTATTTATTTCAGCTTTAGAAACATTGAATATGAGAGTGTGAGAATAGACTGATATTATTAATCAGCCCCATTCATACTTACAGTATTTAAAAACAATTGATTCATGGTCTTTTAATTCAGTTTAGCTTCACGCCTATCAATTTTGAGACATGCTCCGCTACTTGCAGGCTGCCACATGATTATGTCAAATGCTCTTTATAGTAAAACGTTAGTAGTGGTATTGCCACTTAATAATGAACAAATGCTTTTTATAAAGAAAGTAAAAATAACAAGCGTTAAGTTATTAACATGCAATTATGCTGCCATGGCAGCCACCATTTTTGCTTCTGCTGATCTGCTTCTACAATTGGAAATGTGTAATACACAACTGCTTTCCACTGCTCGAACTGAAATGTGGCAAACATTATTGGAAATATCCCTATTTAGAAAGTGACTTAATCACATCAGTAACTACCTACACTATAAAAAATGTTTATTTTGAACATTATCTTCAGATAGTGTACTTTGAGTATACAACTACTGCAGTCGTTTTATCAATTTTACTATAAAATACAGGTGTCTTAACATTTACATGATTATTTTTGTTTTACAAATTATTTCTTCACTTGTACTTCTGTCAATGTATTTATTTTTCAGTGACTTAATAGAAATCCTAACAATATATTTGTGACAATAGTATTTAATTAATGTGGTACTTGTCCAAATTAATTGAGTTATTGAGTTCTGAAGTTAGCAGTTTTATACTATTTCTAAAGTTCCCAACTCAGGCAGTATACATAATGAGCAGCAGCAGCCACTGGTAGTAATATAGGCCTCCGTGTAAATCAAGTTCTCTGAGTTAGGGTAGTGATGTAAATTGGCTGCAGGAGCTTTTTCACCTAAATTCTACACTAATGTAAACCTTTCACTCCCCCAGATTAGATCACTCAGCGCACAGCTGTAATTCCTGCTTTAGCCAGAACAGATTTCTGTGTAGGGAGCAGCCAAACCAAGCTTTAAAGATGAGACAGGGCTCTAGGAGCCAATAGGAAATGTGAACGTTATGAATATTATAATGAGTGGCAAGTGCAGTAACAAGTGCCATAACTGCTGGGCAAGGACACATTATAGATATATTTAAAGTAATTGTTTTTTATTTATTAATACATATTGATATTAAAAATATGTGACAATTGTATTTATAGCTTCAATAAATAAATATGTGTTTATTTTGTGTTAAAATATGATATATTTATAGAGAATGCATTCGAGCATTTGTTCAGAGGCAACATGTATTAATCCCTTGAGTACTGGTTTGTGTGTTACTCTGGGTTTTGTATCATAAAACAAGCTTAATACTAACATATCACATTTTTTAATCACACATTTGTGTGTTAAGTATCAAATAATGTTGAATTTTCATCATTTTGTACTACTTTTTGTGCTATACTGTCACTTGAAATGCTTCTGGGAGAATTATGCAAGTCTTTGAAACCTGCTTGCAAGTGGTCTTTGGTATTCTTAAATCTTTCTTCTGATTTTTGCAGTTACGGCGCTGCCCTGATTTACTAGTGATCCATAAAGTCTTATTAGCATAGGGTTTGGGTGTCAAAGTGTCAGGGAGTAACTAATATATTTTCAGAGCAAAAATCAATGGAGAATTTTTCTTTGTTTTTCGGCTTTGTGGTGCAGATCACTCATAGCAGTGACTTGTAACAGTTCTCTTGCAACATTTTAGGGATGGGGGTTAACATAGCTTGGTAGGAGTTACTGTGCTACTATGGCACTCGTAATTGATTTTGCAGAGATTTACATAGGGCCCATGGTGTGTAGGCTGTTGAAAGAAATGTTATTCTAACATCTATCTATGTATCTATCTATGTATCTATCTATGTATCTATCTATGTATCTATCTATCTGTCTGTCTGTCTGTCTGTCTGTCTATCTGTCTGTCTGTCTGTCTGTCTGTCTATCTGTCTGTCTGTCTATCTGTCTATCTGTCTTTCTGTCTTTCTGTGTGTCTCTGTGTGTCTGTCTATCTGTATTTGTGTGTGTGTCTGTCTGTCTGGCTGTCTGTGTGTCTGCCTGTGTGTTTGGCTGGCTGTGTCTGTGTGTATGCATGTATGTACATATGCATTGATTTTTTTGCCTACTAGAAAGCATGTGCAGCTTTAGCTTAGTGGTAACTTTAGATAGCTATGAAAGGTGAACATTGGGGCAACTAGGGCAAAATACTTTTACAATAATTATTTTACGTAAATAAAAAATATTAGTGTAAAAAAGTAAAAGGGATAAAAAGGGATTGAAACCTAAAAATTAAAGTAAAAAAAAAGAGGCTTTTTTCCAACTGAGCAGCATGTTTACATGTAGAGCAAGGAGTAAAGAAACCAGTAGAGTTGGAATAGAATCAGTGTGATATTTACAGTCTGAATCTTATTATGTATGCAGCATCTTGTGGGGGAGCTTCAGGGTCTATACAACAACTAAACATGACAATATCTAAGTCAACTCTTGATTGATTTAAAAACATTAAAACATTTTTCGACACAATTTTACATAATTTGTCTGATGGGCAAGAGTACATGTGGTGACCTCAGTATTCCTTTCATACAATAATTCTAGCTTTCTACTGAGTTAGAAATACCTGAGGGGAAGGAAGAACGGCAGCTTGTTGGATAATTTCTGGAGCTGGTGCTAATTCGTCTTTTGTGCTTGTGGACTCAGAGCTAAGCTGTGGTAACTGGTCTGATCTCTCTTCAGTGTCCTCATCACCAGAAGACTCTGTGTGAACATCTTCGGAATCTTCACCCTCTGCCACTTCCTCCTCCTCTTCTTCTTCTAATGATGATGGAAACAGAATTAAACTAACCCAAGAAAAGTGAAATAAAACATATTTGATTTATTCCTCTGAACGTCCCAGAATTCACTCTCACTTCCAATGAAATAAGCTGCGACTTCAGAACTTCCGTATTCCATTATTTCTTTTTTAGTTTTTGAAAGGACACTTAAATAATATATTAGCGATTATTAAAAATAAAATTGTAAAAAAAGTGCTAACTGGAACAAGGTTACTAATCAATATAATAACAGTTTTATGCAAGACAGACATTGGTATATTTTATTGTTCTGAAAGACAGAGTATTAACAATCAAATGATTTGTAACTTTGGAACAAGAAAACACTGGGGTAAATTCACAAGAATAGTTTTGAAGAACACAGTCATTTGAACTCATTGCAGCTGCCCGCTTCACAGTGTTCACAAATAATAATGTATTCAAAGCAGTCTGCAAGGTGCTAACTAAATCTCTTACCCACTTTTGGATTCTACAAAGGTTGTCATTGTGCATATGCTATCATGAAGAGGAATTTGCAAAATGTACTCTCCAAAGTCGCAAATGCAAACACTCTTCTGGTCTGAATTGTGGGTGCTAGCCGTATTTATCATGACATCATGGTTTGGTCTCCAGTATACAGTATATTAGACGATAACATACCTTTATAAAAGTCTATTTCTCGTATTATTCTTTCTTCTCTATTAAGATCAACTATAAAATGATTCATGTTATCATATCCGGATTCAATTTTCTCCATCTGAAATCCTGTTGTTGCGTCTGTGATTCTGAAACAATTAATGAAAGATTTAGTGATAAGTAGCACATGTTTTTATATCATAACTAGCGACTTGCCCGTCAAAAATGACGGCATGATGGAGTTCTATATATATTTTTTTCTCCCCCACCCCTCACTCCCCTATGTCTCCCCCGCTATGTCTCTCTCCCACTTGTCGCTTCCTCCCCTCTCCCTCCCCTGTGTGATGTGTCTCCTCCTCTCCCTCCCCTGTCTCTCTTTCCCCCCTCTCCCTTTTACTGTATCTCTTTCCCCCTCTCCCTTGCCCTGTGTCTCTTTCCCTCCTCCCGTGTCTCTCTCCCCCTCCCCTGTGTCCCTAAACCATTACCCTCCCCTGTGTGTCTCCCCCCTCTAGCTCCCCTGTTTCTCCCCCCTCTCCCTCCCCTTAGTCTCTTTCCTCTCTCACCCTTCCCCTATGTCTCTTCCCCCTTCCCTGTGTCTCTTCCCCCCTCCCCTGTGTCTCTTACCCCCTGCACTGTGTCTCTTCTCCCTTCCCTGTGTCTCTTCCACCTTCTCCTCCCCTGTGTCTCTTCCCCCTCTCATGTGTCTCTTCCCCCTTTCCCTCCCCTGTGTCTCATCCCCCCTCTCCTGTGTCTCTTCCCCCTGTCCCTACCCTGTGTCTCTTCCCCCTCTCCCTCCCCTGTGCCTTATACCTTCCCTCGCCCTCCCCTGTGTCTCATAATCCCCCCGCGTCTCATACCCCCCTCGTGTCTCATACCCCTCCCCCTTGCATCTCATACCCCCCTTGCATCTCATACCACCCCTTTCGATTGCCCTTACCTCCCCCTGCCCCCGAGATGCTCCATCTGTCCCCCCAGATGCTCCCTCTGTCCCCCCTGATGCTCCCTCTGTCCCTCCTTACCTGCAGTTTCATTGGTGGTTCAGTGGAGTCCCACCCATCCTTTCTCCAGTGTGGCGCCATAGCTCTGAAGTCAATTTGGAGTCCCCCTATGCTGCAGGGACTCCACTGAAGCACCAACGAAACTGCAGGTAAGGGGGGGTTGCTCCCCTGCACAGCTCCCTCTCTCACACAATCTAGCGGCGTGAATGCACAGCTCCCTCTCTCACACAGCCCAGGGGCGTGCACGCACAGCTCCCTCTCTCACACAGTCCAGGGGCGTGTACGCACAGCTACCTCTCTCACATTGTCCAGGGGCGTGCACGCACAGCTCCCTCTCTTCGCGAGGGCCGCAATTGCTGGCAAGGAGCACGCGAAGGCCGCGGGCTCGTATGCTCACAACTATATATGTGATACAAAGAGAAATAGAGCACTTACTTTTGTAGTAATGTCTTAGAATTCTGAAAAAGAAGTAAAATAGGTAATTGTTTCAATTTGTCATAGAATTTGGGAATCATTGTTTATTTAAATTACTGAAAATGAACATAACAGGGTAATTTAATCGAAAAACTAAATGTGACTTTATCTCATGGGAATCCTGGAAACCTTTGGATGAGTTCATATGTCCGCACCAACAGGCAGGGCAATGGTCAACTGGAGCGTCAGTCACTAACTGTATGCACATTTGAATATTTACTATTGTCATATAGGGTATCACTAATGGTTGCAGAAATGCAGAAGCAGGCTTAGCGAAAAGGTAAAGCTTTATTCCTAAGTTCCCACCTGTATTCCTATTATTCTTGATGAGTTCTCACATGATGTCAATTTGCTAATGCCTCTAAAGCAGGGGTGGCAATTTTGGTCCTGGAGGGCCACACACATGCCTGGATTTGATGGTATCCCTGCTGCGCATAGGTGAGTCAGTCACTTCTTCAGTCATCCTGATTGACTCACCTCTGCACAGAAAGGATATCTTCAAATCCATCCTTGTAGGCGGCTCTCCAAGCCGCCTACAAGCCCACTGCTGCTCTAAAGTATAGATTTTCATTATATTTTTTAGAAATTAGTTCTTATTAGTGCAGCTACATTATTAATGGGACAGGGAAGATGCCTGGATTGTCTCACCTCAGGTAATTGCTCATTCTGTATTACATATAAACACATACAAAATTTGCCAATGGTATGAACAAGTAGCAATTAAGTAGCAGAAGGAAAGTGGACCAATAGAGATCAAAGCTTGGTAAATAGATGCTCACTTCTGTAAAGGTTTGCAAAAAAATATATATTAATGCTATATGATCATCATCACAACTTACTTTATTTAAACTTGCCTACTGTACTCAATGTCATTAAACCTACCATCTTATTCATCCCTACACTTGTATTACATTTTACATTACTATGTTTACAATTACATTAGATGTTTACAGGCATCATAGTGATTTTATAAAAACTAGTAACAATTTAAAAATCGGAGCTATAATTTAGTAAATGTATTAAACACAGTGCTTTGTTTCAGGTTGTTGTGTTCTGTCATTTTTCACTGACGTTTCAGCAGCGGTGACTCACTGCTCTTTTCAGTAGCTGTTCTATGTGAATGTAAAAGTGCCGAATTATAGACTCAAGAGGTTTGTCATAGACAGAATGGAACAGAATAAGGGGAGAAAATGAGCTAATGTGTTCATGAAATGACAATGAAAGAAAAGGTAGAATAAAGCATATCTACCGTATATGATTATAGTTTCATTATTTTTTTAAAAAAAGCAATGTCTGGGATGAGCATTAGTTATGTATGTAAATAGGAGTTAGTTGAAAAAAATAGTTAAAGTAATTAACAATGCACAGAACCTAACATTAATAGTCACAGACTTTTGCAGGGCCGCCATAGAAGTTTGCTGAAGATGTGGTTTCCAATTTCTGTGGAAATACCCTATGTAACCCTACAACTCTTAGTGAATTTTGGCCTGTATGATGGACTGTTGTGTCTGATTATGCCATTTTTGTTTTTGTTAGTGTTTGTGTGTTTGTCGGCTAAACAAGTTAATTTATTAAATGCTTTATGCAAACAACACATTTGTTTTAAAACTTTTATGCTATTGAAGCTATGAGGAGACATATTACGGAACTTTGGAATTAATCTGTGACATCGCCCACTGCACATTTTAAAAGAAAAATTTAATTTGAGAACAAAATTAAGCTGAACGTAGCGGATCATGTTACGCTATTGCTGCCTGCTACTAATGGGTGTTTTACAAAGTGGTCTCAAAAGTTTTCAGTGTGATACTTCCACCTGGATGGGTCCCACTCCAGACACAATACATCATTCAGTGGATGGAAAAATCTGGAGTTTATAAAGCTTGGGGCATGATTTAAAAAAAAAGTAATTAATTGTTAAAATGTACTGTAACATTTTAATAAAAAAATAAATTCTTAGCAGTCCCTATCTAATTATGCTTTAGAGTCCATTATAATACCACTAAAGTAGTACTTTTAAGAAAAAAAATTAAAAAAATTGAGAGCCTTGAATTACGAATTAGGGGAAAATAAAAGTATTACAATTCTAGAGTGTCACTGTTAGGCAATGACTTAGGTACTCAAACCAGTTATCATTAAGTTATACTGTACTGGGGTGGGCTAGGAATCCACTGGGTGAGATGAAAGTTGATTTATTTCAAAATGTTTGTCTGTTTATTCTTTAAATTTACTATTTTTAATAGACATTGCAATATAATTATTATTTTTCATAATAATTTCTAATTTAATAATTTTACAGTATAGGAAAAAATAATATTACCTGAAGGAACACAGCCATTTCTGTTTCATCCATAAAATGAATTCCTGATTCAACAAGCTTGGAAATATTCTCCATGTGATCTCCATACTTTTTCATTAGTGATCGAACATGTTCAAGCCTCTCCTCTTGGTCTCTAGTGATCATCTGGGTAAGTTCACCTTTTCTTTCTTCAAGAATGGCAAATAAGTAATCAAATCTTTCACACAACTGTTCTTTCTGCCTTTTACAATTTTCCTAGAAGCCCAAAGGAAACATGTAAGAAAATAGTACCTTCCAATTGATCAAGTAATTTTGATCATACCTTGGCACAATTAAAATAGAAAACAATGGTTAATAAGGGAATTTATTTGAAATATTAACATACACATTTTTTTGGTTGAATTTATTTTTAACGCTTAGCCACCACCGTTTCCATGAAGCCTCAATGCAACATTTTCTAGTAGTTCTTGTCATATTTTTAACTGATGAATAGATTTTAACAAAATTATTTTAGGGCTGTATCTTTCCACAGACAAACAGGAATGGGACTCATCTTTATGTTTGATCTTATACAGGTATTGGAATCGGTGCAATGTAATGAGTTTAGACAATTAAGCTGACACCAAGCTTCTCAGGTCATTGTCCAATTTAGTAAAGCCACTTCTTCAATGTTACAGCTAGCTCATATTGTGAATGGGGTGTGCTAACAGTATGTTAGGGGTGTGTAACCTGAGATTATCCTGAAAATCTAACTACTCAGAAGTTACTAAACATTCGTCCTCCTTTTTACTAAGCTTAATCTCTTCTGCAATCATAGATGGCTCGTGTCACTATTAAGGACTGTCTATTCCTCTAATCAGAATAGGGCAAAATAAAGCTTCCTGATTGACTAAAAGCAAGACAGTAGGAATCCTCAGATTCCAATCCATGCAATCTAACTGGTTGGGATCTTAAACAATCATAAAAGGGGTAGTAGTTGCTATATTTAAATACTGGATTCTGACTGGATGATATATGGTAGATACACACAGTATTTGTATCAGAAACCATAAAAACAGTATATATGGTGAAGGGGAGGTCAGAAAGCCATTAGTTGGAGGGCTTAGGTCAGAAAGCCTCAGAGCAGAAGCTCCATTAGTTCTGTTATTTTTGTATAGAGTGGCAGGTTTTTTAGGTAGAGGCCCTTTCCACAGGCCCAAGATAGAAGAGGACTACTATCAACATGGATGTGTCCATTTATTGAAGGAATTATATTTTACATTTTTTAGTTTTCATTTTATTATTTTATTTGAATTTAGTTTTTTTATTTTCATATAATATATTTTTTTTTCTGTAAATCCTTTTTGTTTTTTGTAGTTTTTTTCTGTAACTCTTTTAATTTATTGGGTGGTAGTGTTAGGAGCGATGGTTTTTTTTGTAGACACCATGGGTAATCGAGCTCTTTAGAGGTCCATAAGGACCCCTATGTTTGTAGCATTAGTTAGGGTTAAGTTTAGGTACCATTACGCCCTGAGTCGTGGGAGATAACATCAAAACTTGAATCTGATTTGAATTAATATGTGAAGCCTGCATTTAAAAGAATTAGAAAATCTAAATAAGCCTGATTCCATTGAAACCACAGCTAAATTCAACACCAAGACTCAAGAAATTACTATTCAGTAACCATGCCTGATTCCATCCAACCTGCAGAGGAACATACACTACTGATCCCCAGCTATAGTCATCTCCCAGACTCAAGCTACTACTTTTCTCCCACCAGCCCATGCATAATTGGTGAACTTTTATATCACCTGGCACTCCCATTTGCAGGTTGTATTATTTGACCACTAGATGAAGGGCATTTTGGTGACATTCTCTTCACAATGCATCCTAACAGATTTCTACCCTATCTTACTGAATGCAAAATCATCTCACCACTACACATTTTTTTCTCCTGAGGTAAACTGCCCTTTACCCTTTCAATCTTGTAAAGTGAATTGGACACAAGTAGTATGAGCCTCATTTAATTGCAAGCCCGTAATCACTTCCAAACTGAACGTTTGGCTGTGGATAAAAAAAATTCTAAATATTAAGATGTATTCAATTGTAACTATTCTGTAATTACAGGCTCACAAAAAAAAAAATATTGCAGATTTTGAGCTTGAGACTATTGTGCAATTAATTTTTTGTTGCTTTTCCAGTATTTTAAAGTACAGTATTGTATGTTTATTTGCTGCTGCAGTTATATCATACAGTGGGGGAAAAAGTATTTGATCCCCTGCTGATTTTTAACGTTTGTCCACTGACAAAGAAGTGATCAGTCTATAATTTTAATGGTAGGCGTATTTCAACAGTGAGAAACAGAATAACAACAAAAAAACAAACAAGAAAAATGTGTGTCAAAAAAGCTATAAATTGATTTGCAGGTCACTGTGGGAAATAAGTATTTGACCCCCTATCAGTCAGCAAGATTTCTGGCTCCCAGGTGTCTTTTATACAGGTAAAGAGCAGAGATTAGGAGCACTCTCTTAAAGGGAGTGCTCCTAATGTCAGCTTGTTACCTGTATAAAAGACACCTGTCCACAAATGCAGTCAATCAATCAGATTCCAAACTCTCCACCATGGCCAAGACCAAAGAGCTGTCCAAGGATGTCAGGGACAATATTGTAGACCTACACAAGGCTGGAATTAGCTACAAGAACATCACCAAGAAGCTTGGTGAGAAGGTGACAAAAGTTGGTGCGATTGCGGTTATTCGCAAATGGAAGAAATACAAAATAACTGCCAGTCTCCCTCGTTCTGATACTCCATGCAACATCTCACCTTGTGGACTTTCAATGATCATGAGAACGGTGAGGAATCAGCCCAGAACTACACGGGAGGATCTTGTTAATAATCTCAAGGCAGCTGGGACCATAGTCACCAAGAAAACAATTGGTAACACACTACGCTGTGAAGGACTGAAATCCTCCAGCGCCTGAATGGTCCCCCTGCTCAAGAAAGCACATGTACAGACCTGTCTGAACCATTCAGATGTTCATTGGCAAACTTCAGAGGAGAACTGGTGGAAAGTGTTGTGGTCAGGTGAGACTAAAATCAAGCTCTTTGGCATCAACTCAACTGAATGCTGTCTATAACCCCAAGAACACCATCCCCACTGTCAAACATGGAGGTGGAAACATTAGGCTTTGGGGGTGTTTTTCTGCTAAGGGGACAGGACAACTGCATCAAAGAGATGATGGACAGGGCAATGCACCGTCAAATGGTGGGTGGGAACCTCCTTCCCTCAGCCAGATCATTGAAAATGGGTCGTGGATAGGTATTACAGCATGACAATGTCCCAAAACACACAGCCAAGGCAACAAAGGAGTGGCTCAAGAAAAAGCACATTAAGGTCCTTTGTGGAGGGAGCTGAAGGTTCGAGTTGCTAAACATCAGCCTCGAAACCTTAATGACTTGGAGAGGATCTACAAAGAGGAGTGGGACAAAATCCCTCCTGAGATGTGTGCAAACCTGGTGGCTGACCTCTGTGATTGCCAACAAGGGTTTTGCCATCAAGTACTAAGTTGAAGAGGTCAAATACTTACTTTCCTCAACGACCTGCAAATCAATTTATAACTTTTTGGACATGCGTTTTTTCTTTTTTTTGTTTTTTTTGTTATTCTGTCTCTTGCTGTTAAAATACACCTAAATCCAAAAGCAAGGTCTACACTAACTAAAAACGTCTGTAAAAAACTATGCTATGTGCTTATATAGAGCGCTATTCAATTGGCCGAATCTCAATTGAATGAGGCCCAAAGTCTATTCACATCACCGAAATAGATTTGCAGTTATTAAAATAGTAGATTCTGCTGCAGGATAATTGCATATTAAAGGTAATATTTAAATTAAAAAAATGTAAATAATAGCATCCAATTGCATATTTTTAAGTGTAGTTTTTCAAAATGTATATTACATACATTTCAGTATACTATTAAAATATGAGTTCCTAGCAATAGACAGCAACCATCCATGGACAAATTCTCTTATTAAAATTACATTGACTGCATAATTTTGCACCTTATTGAGATTAAAAGTCACTTCTAGTTGCTGTCATTTTGTGATGTTTACCGAACGCATAAATATTTGAAATATAGATAAATTTAAACACCATTTGTCCTCTCTGACCCGATTTCATACCAATAAATCTTCACATTTAAGTCCAATAATATTTCACTTTGCTTTCATTACATCAAATAAAGTTGGCTCCTAAAAGAGTGACCTGTGCTGAAGTGTGACCAAGTCATTTACACCTTTCATTACGCACCATATGACATGCAGAGGAAAAACGTATAAGAGAAAGATGATTTAGTTTTGCCACACATTTGAATTAGAATGCTCTTTCAAAAGGCCAACTTGCAAATAATCAATCACTGGTGGGGTCTTTAGCAGAATTACATCCAGAAACCTTACAATACATTTTGTATCATGCATTCTTTGCTATATTATAGGCTTTGTAATGTACATATATTAAGATGAAAAATTCAATGTAGCTTTTAAAACGTACATTTAAACTTTGGTGCCTCAGATCAACATACCGTATACTCGAGTATAAGCCGAGTTTTCAGCACATTTTTTATTGCTGAAAAAGCCCCCCTTGGCTTATACTTGAGCCACCCTGCTCCCTGCTCCTGCCGCTCCGCCTGTGTCAGCCCGGCATATGCTAATGACGTGACGCGCATGTGACGACACGTCATTAGCATATGCCGGGCGGACACAGGCGAAAGACATGAAGAGAGCAGCAGGAGCAGCTGGGGAAGGAAAGAGAGGGGAAAGGGGGGGGGGATAATTGGAGAGGGGGAAAAGGGATGAGGAGGGAGGATGAGAAGGGAGGATGAGGAGGATGATAAGGGGAAAGGGAGGGGGAGGGAAAGAGACACAAGGGAAAGGGAGGGAAAGAGACACAGGGGAGGGAGAGGGGGGGTAAGAGACACGGGGGAGGGAGAGGGGGGGAAGAGACAGTTGAGGGGGATATAAAGAGAGGGCACAGAGCTCACACAATGGGGGATACAGAGGGCACAAGAGGGACACAGGGGGCAGCGCATTTCCCACCCTCAACTTATACTCGAGTCAAGTTTTCCCATTTTTTTTTTGTAAAATAGGTGCCTCTGCTTATACTCGGTCGGCTTATATGGTAAATGCTTCTTTCTACCTCGTTGGAGAGGTGGGAGAAGATCTGCCCAGGATGCTGTCTGCAAGTGGTTCCTGCAGGCAAATTTAGATCATCTATCAATATGGCAACAAGGTTTTTTGCTATTTGGCCTTAATCCTTTAAAGTAAAACACCATAACACAAATCTGTTCTTGCATGATATGTTGAAAAAACTATACAGCACATTAAATGTCAAATTGTTGGACAACCTCCTGGGAAGATTGCTTCCCACTCTAACTCTGCTAGAGTCTGCAACACAAAAATTCAAATGTAATTTTAAAAAGCTGCATTGATTTTTTTTTGCCATCAAATGATAATATTATTAGTAATCGCTTATTACAAAAACAAATGCAACCCTGTTGAGTGGCCCTTAATATGTACATAATGTCATTTTTTAAGCGTCATCACATGGTATAATATTAAAATTAGGTGATTAGTCAACTGTTTTCCACCAACCTTCAATCAATACCACGCAATTTTAACTTCTCAAACAGTGCCCTAACTTGGAATGAAATTTATAAAACTATTTAAAACTATAAGTAGTTACAAGTGCTTTATCAATGGCATATTATTAAAAATAATTTTAAAACTTACATTAAGTTTAACATTTAACTATCATTTACTCACCACACATTTGCTATTATCTCTGTGCTAGGTTATAATTACTTACAATAACTGGAAATTATTCCCTTGGAATCTGCATGCATTGAAAATAGCAATCACATATATAGTTGTGAGCGTACGGGCCGTTGCTCACGCTTGCGGGCTCGCGTAGCGGGCCGCGGCCCTCGCAAAGCGAGGGCAGCGGGCGAGGGCCTCAGTTGCTGGCATGGAGCACCTTCGGCGCTCCATGCCAGCAACTGCGACCCTCGCAAACTTTACGTCGCAACGCAAACACCACGACACACCAATTACCACCCTCGCAAACTTTTACTCGCAACCCAAACAACATTCGACACACGTTAACACACATTACGACCTTGCAACACTCGGACATAACTTGCGAACATTAGAAGATTCAAAACACAATACATACACACAGCACATACATAAAAAACTTACCTACAGCAACAGGGAGCATCCAGCACCTCAAAAAAGCAAGTTACACCTTCATTTAAATAAAAATAAAAGACTTTAGACACTAATAAAATCGCTAAGTGAGAGAAAAAATGGCCGACGAACAAAACGAAAACGAGGCTACAGCACTCTCAACACGGAAAACACCACAACACACTCGCAAAACACCACAAGAAACTCGCAAAACACCACAAAGCACCTACGGATAATCCGCGAAGACGCATACCACAGATAACCCGCCATTTTACACCAATGCGGAAGTACACCACTACGCTAACGGTTTTGTCTCGCACACGCACAGTATTACACTGCACACATTCACCACGCTTACACAGCAGCTCCACACCACTAATGCTGCAGCAACCTCAAAACAGATTGCCAGCTCTTCAACACAATGCTTCAAAATAGGTAATGTATATTCATTTATTAATGTATTATATATTTCATTATTACACACCAAACAGCATTAGCTACCTTACAATTTCATTGCCGTCATTTTTTGACGTAGCAATTCGCTAGTGATTAGTATAATCATAGCTAATTATTGCTGATTACTCCCTGCAGACTACACATGCTCAGATTATTTCTAACATCCAGGTTTATGCTGCACATGATGATCGGGGTATAATAACAATTATTAGCAATAAAAAGGCTTGATGGTAGTTCAGAAAGGCTTACTGTTAGTTACAAATTATACATTTTATTGTAAGTTAACTGTAAGAAAATATTTTAATAGCATTCAGTTTATAACATTTTTTGCGCTACCTTTAGTTTTAAATTACAACATATTTGGAAACTGAACTGTGCACCTTTAACCTTGTTTTCCAGAAATTCACTGGTACAAGGTCATGCTCTGTCTGAGGGAAAAATTCAGCACAAACTTTTTAAGTGCCATCTACGACAGTCATAATTTTCCACTCATACGCTGATGAAACATAATGCCAAATCTTGAAACAAGTAGGAAAAATTAGCAAAATTAATCCCCTGGCACAATCTGTGTTCAAATTTTAATCCGAGTATGGCCAACTATGTGCGGGGGTGGTAAGTGGCATTTACTGTCCTGTGTAGTTTTTTCAATGTATCATGCAAGAACAAATTTGTTTTATGATGTATTACTTTAAGGGATTAATTCCAAATATCAAACTTGTTGCAATATCAATAGAGGTTGGTCCATGGACCCAAGCAGACTCTAACTTCTCACAATCTGACCCAAAATTTAAGCTAAAATTATTTTTTCCCCCAACATATTTTTTTACTCATTCACACATTTAGATAACAAAGTAAGCTTTAAAAAAAGAATATATATATATATATATATATATATATATATATATATATATATATATATATATATATATATATGTTATACAGGAGGTTCCGGGGTTAAGGATGAGATACTTTCCTGAGAATAATAATAATAATAATAATAATAATAATAATAATAAAACAATACTATAATGCCTCATATGTGCTAATAATAATACAAGGTAATACAATAATAATCATACCCATGTACTGTAATAGTAAGTTACAGAAACGATTGACCTCTTTCTTTTAATTTAAACAAACAGAACAAAATTAAAATAAATAAAAACAAACTCATACAAGAAGAATTTGGAACCCGTTCTTAATTACGGGTCATTTGTTAGTCGTATTGTCTTTAACCCAGGTAGCTCCTGTGTGTATAATTAAAGCTCCCATAGTCGATTTATGGGTGTACTGCAAATTACATCACTCGATTAGCATGGGGGCTAATGTTGGTACTTTAACCCTGAAACAATGTATAAAAACGAAATTGGACCGGGTAGTATGTACTTCAGTGATAGCCTACCTATTTCACTTGAGGGCCACAAATGAAGCTGTATGCAGGTATATGTAGCTACTTAAAGAAATTCAGTACTAAATCAAAAACATATAATAAAATAATCCTATGAGTAAAGTTATTTAGTTTAACAGGAAATAATAAGGAATGGAGAAATGCAAATACTTTTGGACAGCTTCAGCCAAATTTGGCAGATTGTAGAAGAATAATTAATGACTTAGGTAGGCTTCTAATTGGAATCATGAATTTAATCGTGACTTAACTTGTGACTGATTGGCCTTAAGCCTTTTGAAAGAAGAGACCTGTGAGGGAAACGGACAGAAAAATAGATGATGCTTTTCTGTGTCTTGGGTTGTTATTGTCACGTAGTTGACTGCAGTTTGCTTTGTGTCTTTTCATAAAGAAGTTATGGCAGCGGAGGGCCATTTTACATAACCGACTTTAACACTTCAGGTACCACATGTCATTTTGTTTAGCTCAATAATAACTACATTTATTTCTGATGCCTATTTAAAAATATATATTTATGAAATCCACTTAATAATGAAATAAAGTTTATTTGAATAGTAAAGCATTCGATTTATTAACTGTCATAGTATTCTTTTGTTGGAATCACCATTTTTTATTTGTATTTGCTTCTATACGTTGGTGGGGACCTTCAATGCAGAGACCCTCCCTTTTGTGGAAGAACCTCAATCAGGCAGCAGTAGAAAAGGCAATGGCTATCCCAGTCACGATGAATTGTATGCATCAGTTAATAAATTAAATGTTGTATAATAATAATACCTTTTTGTTTTGTTACTCTTGTGGTAAACTCAGTTGGAAGGTTCCCAGGTATGTTGATATAATCATGGATAAGTAAAAGTGGGTGGGAATGCCAATAATATGAATATGATGGTGTGTGTGTATATGTTATATAAAAACTTTTTTTTCCAGTCCAAAAAAACAAAACAAAACCCATAATCAAAGGGTTCTGGGAGCATACAGTCCTGTAAAAATACAGCTTTTAATGGGCTGTTTCCTGGTGTACTTATCCACATTTCCTGAGAAACTTGGAGTCATTTCAACACACAGAGCTTTCAAGTTATTATATACACACAGCAAAAAGAAATGTTATCATGTATAGTCCTGCAGAAATAAATACAGCTATTTCCAAAATGATTGGAAGCTGTACTACATATTTGCTATTCCTAGCAAAGAGTGCAGACAAGAGCAATTTAGAGGAATTTGTAAATTATAAAGTTACAAAATTCACAAGTATCCATATTTACTAAGCACTGATAAAAAGTTAGACATCTAACAGCCTATTAAGAGCATAGTTTTAAAACTTTTTTGTTTCAATCATTTTTATTATCATACGTTTATATATTAACATACAATCTTTTGTATAATCAGAGTAAATTTAACAGCAATGAGGTAGAGATGTCTTAGATGTTCATAAACATTAAAGTGTGATTCACAATTTTACATTTTAATTTTTTAATAGGGAAAAGGAATGAGAAGGTGTTGGTTGTGTGACTAGTGCTGAGGGTCAAGTAGCAGAAGGTTGGTTAACGTATAATTAGGCCATATCTCTAGAAATTAATACTTGAGAATTGAGTAATAGGCTTGTTTACTTAAGCCCTTTTACTTTAAGGACAAATAAATATAAAGGCAGCCACCTTTCATCCCATAGCAGTTGGGGAAGTAGGGGTAGTTTGAGGTCAGAAGTTTCTGATCTACTGTCCAGTTCTGTCTCTAGGGTTGGCGCCGAGCCTGAGGCCCCTCAATCTGCACCATCCTAAGCATTTTGACGTGGTGAGAGATTTAGAGAGGCTATATTCCCCTTACCGTAAGGTAGAAGTGGAAGGTATCAGATATTGGATGTGTTAATGTTTAATTTATCATGATAAAATTGATTTTGTTGATGATTTCTTGGAAGTTCAGGCATCTGTCTTTCCATTTCCTTGCGATGTGGCTTTTGGAAGCTAACATTATAAATTGAAGTAATTTATTTTGCAAGTTGGATAGAAAGGGGTTGTGAGAGCCTAAAGGCATAATTCAATGGAAGGAAGGATTGGTATGTTGAATATATTTGGAGATTAATTGTGTTACTTTATTCCAAATGAGTTGAGCTTGGAGGCAGGACCACCAGGTGTGTAAAAATGTCCCTAACTTTGAACATCCTCTAAAACAATCAGCGCTTTCTTGGGGATTCATTTTGTGGAGTCTATTAGGGGTGATTTAGGTTTAATGAAGTACTTTTAACAAGGTTTCCAATATATTATAATTTAATGATCCTCTGGTAAGGTTACGGAAGGTTTTTCCCCATTTCTCTGAATCCCATTCTTGGGCCAAGTCATGCTCCCATTTGCTCATGAATATGGGTTTGTGATTTATAGGATGGGTATTAAAAATGGTATATAGTGAGCCTAAGAAACCCCGGATTAATGGGGCATCATTACAAATGTGGAATAGCCAGCTCGTTCTAGGTGTCTAAGTTTGAAGACGTTAAAGCGTACTCTTAATTGTAGTCCATATATATCTCTTATCTGTTCAAACAAAATTATTTGGTAATTTATGAACCAGCGGTCAAGCCTATCTAGGCATTTGGAAGTCCACCATAGTTTTGATTCTGGATGTAGTTCTCCGGAGATGTGTGGGGAAGAGAGGACTGTGGTACGAGGAGAGAGGTCTGTTGTAAGTCGACACCTGGAGTTGGCCCATGTCCAGTTCGCAAGGGAAAGTTTAATCATGAGATTGGTTTGTTTTGGTTGTGAAAGTAGAGTTTTAGGGAGCCATGAATACGAAGGCTGGTTGACGGTTTGTTGAGAGCGCTAAAGGTAGGAAAGGGATTTGAGCTGCTCTATAAAAGAGCGTTAGGTTCGGGCAAGAGAGCACAGCCTTGCATTTTTGCCTGAACATTAAGGATTTGGTGGTCCTTAATGGTTTTAAAACTTGAGAGCAGATTATGCACTGGTAAAATAAATCAATATGCACACATTTGGTTTCATGTATTAGGTAAATGCAAACTAATTTTAAAAACAGTGAGATAAAAGGGACAACAAAAAAGAAAATACAAATAACTATTTGAAAATGAACTAAGGAATACAATGATCAGTAACAATTTCTTGTATAAAAGAAAGGAGCTGGAGGTCCCCATTCAGGGCCATTTCCAACTATTGACTAGCAGAGGGGTATACTCAAAAAAATTATAAAAACATATCCTTTAAAATCCTATTTCTGTCCGGCTACCTATTCAGTGTTTTTCCTTTCACTACTTGTTTCTCATAGTACTTGTTTGATGACAAGGACATAAGGAATTATTAATAATTTCAAGTGAGTCGAGACTTGGCAATTTAAAAGGATTAACCTGCCAACTACAAACTTTTCACCTTCCATCTGTGATTTTGACTTCACAAAACATTTTATAAGACATTTTATGGCTAAAATCAAACTAAAAATAATTGTATACGAGATGAATCATTATTTACTGCAGTAATATGTAAAAAAAATAATTTCATACCAGCCTATATTTATGTAAATAATAAGATTAAACTAAATGATAATCTTAAAATACAATGCATACCTTACATTTAATATACTGAAAATATGTATCTATGATCTTTGCATTCCTTTATGATATTTGAAGTGCATGATTCTTTGAAGGGCTAGTGTAAGTGTGAAGTTAGGAACTATGAGCATCTTGTCCACTACTTGTTAGTTCAAGAAATGTGATAATAAAGTCAAGTATAAAACCACCTGTTATAAAAATAGTTTTAAAATGAATGTTATTCGGCCTTGTCCACATATCTCTTCACATGACTCATATTATTGTTGCAGAATACATATAGATAGGGGTTCCCTTTAGTTGTGTTAATTATACATTACAACAACAACCAATGACATCAATAATGACATCATGTGAGGCCTGGTTATACATCACAGAGGTAAGGAAAAAACACAACAACCTTTGAATAACTAACACAATAACACTCAACAACTAACACACTAAGCAGATGAAGAGAATGTCTGTTAACATGGATTCCTCACAAACAATGTGAGTCATGTGCAGGTAGGGAGGTTGAGAAAGCCCCAGTGCCTTAAGCAGATAATATACACTTTATAACTATTTTTATATTACATATGGCCCTTTTGTTGGCATAAAAAACTGAATTATTTATCTGTTTAGATGTTTACCACCCTTTTAGCTAATACTGGTCATTCATCATTGTTAAGCACTCTGTATTATTGTTATTATCTTTATTTGTAACGCGCTAACATATTCCACAGCGCCATACAGGAGTTAAGTACACGCCAAAGACAAAATGAATACCATATAAAGAAAGGAGGGCCCTGTTTTTGAGCTTAAAATCAATTGGAAAAAGTGCTTGTTTCCAATGCACCGACACAAGATTGAAAACTTGCACATCGACAAGCTAAAGGAGATTATATACTTAAAGAAGTCGAAGTACAGGTAGTAATAGACATATGGTAAGTTTATGTTGTCACTAGACATCACTTCCTATGTGTGTACAGCTGTTCAGATTAATCCTTGTATGTATATATTTAAAGAAGCTTAAGTGGTTCTAACCTTACAGTACCAGCAAGACAAGTCACCTTACTTGACCCAGTTCACCCTAATTACCTTATTCCTAAAAGAAGCCCAAAGTCTAAAATTAATCATACTAACCCTGAATCTTATCCTAATATATTTAACTCTAGAATTAACTCCAACACTTAGCTCAGTCTGACCCCCAATAACTCCCAAAACAACATAAATATATTGTACCCTATTTTGAGTAGCTCAAATCATAAAACATTAGTATCGCTATGACCAAAATAATCAATCTTAATATCTGGAATTCTAAACAGAGACTGGTGGTTCTGACAGATATTAGTGACATTTTAAGCTAACTTGGAAGGAGGAGCAACGAAATAGCAGGGGAACTGGAGAGGTCACTCCAAAACATGTCCCCTCTCACCTAGTAAATCTTGCTTATAGTCTAGTACTCCAGTGTTGCCTAGTTCTACAATAACAAAGATGACTTGAAGTTAGTCAACTAAAATCTCCTATAAAAATAAAGACTGAATGAAAAATCATGTTCTATTTAATGTAAACTAATCATATTCTGTCACAGAGGTCATGCTTGCCACTGGAATTTGTTCTTGTAGTACAATTATGTTTCATTGCTTCTCTTACTAAGCAGATAAGAAGTACATTATACTACATTATACTACATAGAGTGCCTGAAACTGAAACTTGAAGCCAGACATTGCTGGCATTTTCAAACAGGGTTATTTTAAGCACTAAATGTATATGTGTTTGACCTTTGAGGGTGAACAATTTCAAGACAAAATGAGACAACAGGTAAAATGGTCGCCACTTTAAAAATGGCAAAAGTATTTTAAATTTTCCCGTTTCTATCATGCAATACATTTTGGTTCAAAAAGACCACATGATAAGACTGTAAAATCAATAGCAATTAAAATATGCACAGATTCACAATTAACAGCCTTATTAAATTGCAATTCAGCAAATTTAAAAGAACTCTATTTAAGCACATAGCATATTTTTTTTTCAGAAGTTTTTAGTTAGTGAACTTCTATCATAAAGCAAGGTCTTCACTAGCTAAAAAAAGCTGTAAAAAAAATCTGCTGTGTGCTTATATAGAGCCCTATTAAATTTGCTGAATCGCAATTTAATAAGGCTGTAAACTCTTATGCATGAAATACAGACTGTTAATGTACTGGATTTATAATTATGCTATAAATGTACCGTAATAATGTTATATTATAAACTTACAATAATGAATGGATATTCAGAAGGTCTCATATATATAATATTATACAACAAATATTATTTCCTAAATGTAAAGGTTAATCTATGAGTTCTGGCTGGGGTTTAATTGCAATGTCATATTGTTAATTACATTTAAGATAATTTAAAACCTTTGCAGTACATTCACACATTGTAGCAAGGTTGTTTTTGTGCAAGTTAAAATCTTAAGAACAAGGTTGTTAAATTGCACTTCAGCAGTTACTGTATATTGCAACTTACCTCAACAGTTTTGCACGTTTCCTCTAGTTGGCCTATAACTGATTGAATTCTGTCATTACATCCAACCAGCACAGCAATACCATCCGAAAGTTCAGACTGAATAATAAGATAATTCAGTTTAGAGAATAAAACAGAAAATCAGAAACAATAAAAAAAAAACATTTGCATTAAGCTAAGAAAATTTTACTTTATGTATTTGTGAAACAAAGAACTGCTAAATGGAAATGATAGCTATGTAATTATAAACACCATATTTTATTACAAAAATGATTACAAAAACAAATTAGTTTTCATTTACATGAAAAAGTACTTGTTTTACAGTTTACAGTTTAAAACACTAACATTAACGTAATACATTTTTTATAAAACTGTTTTTTAATTATTTTCTAGCCTGATATGCTTATGATTGCTGAGACAATGATAAATATTTGTGTACATTTGCACAATTAAAATTGTGTGAATGCATAATAGATATGTAAGATTGCAAGACACCTTATACAGTGCAATTTAACAGATCACGGCAGAAGGAATAAAAACTAGTGCAATATCTGCCAATTTTATATATTGATTTTTTTAGTTATAAATGTTCATATTTAATAAATAACAGATAAAACAATAAAAATAAATAATTACATAAAAATATTTTTTACATCAATAAAAACCAAATAACAATTAATTGCTTCTTATATATTACACCTAAAAATATTTTGTTTAATATAATAGTGGCAGTTTTTAATTAGCTGATTTGGGTAAATATTTAATTGCATTTTCATTTGGCAAAGGTATTTTCCAGTTTCATATTAAAATCACAAGACAGATTTGCTGTATTAATATAGATGTATTTAGGTAGAATTAGTTGGTTTATTAGAATTGCATATGGATCTGAACCTAATTATATATGAAACATAACATTTATTGTATCGAATATTTCTCTCCATATGCATTTTACAAATTTACAACACAAAAAATCTATTTCTTTCTCCACTGAATTGCACAATTTGTATAAACTGTTACTATAAATGGATGATGGTAAATGTATGTATTATAGGGTCTCTTTAAATTATGTAATTTAGCAATTTGAACATATGTAACATCTGACATTTTCAGTGCAATGCACACAATTTAAGTAAATACAATACACCAGGCAGTCTGTAGTAACACAGGTATTGTAAACAGTATTGGCGATTATATGTAGGAGAGTAAATATAGATGACATAAATAATACTATTTTGAAGTAAAATTACTATAATGTTAACTTGCATGATTAACAAAACTAAAATGATATGCAGTTCATTTATTTTGCAATAAAAGGCATACCAAATTACCAATGGGCAAACAGAATAGGTACATCAAAATGAATAGCTAAGATTGATAAGCAGTTTGATTGGTAGATGTACAGACTGGTGTCGTTTTTAATTAGCTTGAGGAGTTTATATGCCAGAAATTGGTAGGGAGATGAGAAAGTTAAGCGTTGACCAGATTTATTGCATTTTATTTCACAACCACTTTTCTATCTGCTCCTATACTGTTCAGTATTGACTTCTGTATATTGCTGTATATTTATATATGTTTTATGAGATATGGTGCACCTCACTGCACATTATACATTAAGTTACATTAAGAGTTCTTATTTGTACCATTGCAGGAGAAGATATGAGTGGTTGTGATGCCAGCAAATTTATGTGGATTTGAGAAAATACATGGGGCCTCATTCTATTATCGTCCGTAGGAGATGCGGGGCCGCAAGGACCGGCCGCAAGCTATTCGGCTATTCTATTCCCCTCCGGCCGGGGATTCCGGCGCCTTGCTATCCCTTGCGCCGGAGGAAAGCCTTTGATCTAAAACGGCCGCAAGAGTTTCGGCCGCAAGAAAATCCTGGTAGCTATTTAATTGCTCCGGGAACCCTCTCTGCAAGGCTAAAACCGAGCCGCAGCTTACTTGCAGGAAAAAGGTCCCGCTAGCACCAATTAAGCACATTATAAAGCCGAGGAGACTATAAAGTGATTGTAGGTGTTAGCAAAAATAGCACAACATTCCCCTACACTCAAATCCGTAAATAAATTATTTTTTTAATTTATGTCAAAAATCCATGTAAAAAGTCCCGAGGGCTTGGAGCACCTCAGATCCGCCCACGCTGCGGCCGGAAAATAAACAGTTAATGTAAACTCGGATTTGGGCTGATGTGCAAGCTTGAGAGGGGGTTGCTATTAATCCTCATGTCCCCCAATATGATCCCTAGCATTTACAGAGCTGTACAGTGCCGTCTTGAATTTATTTTTGCGTTTAAAGTTTTCTGAGCTTACGGCCGGTTGCAAGATATGCGGCCGGCCGTAAGAGGAGATCCTTGCGGAACCCCCGCAAGGAATCGCAGCCTTGCGGCCGTTTTACGGCCGATAATAGAATGAGGCCCATGGTAAGCTTCAGTGTCAGACAAGCTCCTCTTCCCACATGGGCTAATAGGTAGCTGCTGGGGTAGCTCATTGGGCAGAAGTTTTATGGTATGGCATCTTTGTATCCCAAACATGATGATGATATCACTGTTAAACAACATTACATAGAGAAGATTTACTATCCATGTAAAAGTTATGAAAATTTCCTAATTTGCTAATCACTACTCTCACTCTGTTTGATTAGAGTCATCTTTAGGCACTTAGCAATATGAGCTTTCTGATCTTATTGGGTCAGAAGACAATTTAAGAGCCAAAAAGGCTACAGCTGTGGTTTTAAACATGATTTACTTTTTTTTTGTATTTCTCAGCAGTTCACCTCCAGAGAAATAAAAGGCATCTGATTTTACAGGTATATTTCAATTGCTGTAAGTGTGCCCATTCATACAAGATCAGTTTGAGTTTAGGTGGAACCTGCCTTTTAAATAATAATAAAACCATCACAAATTGTATGTTTATTAGATGTAAGTATGTCTGTGTATGGTGCCACTATTAACTTTAGGTAAATGGAGCACCATTGGTTTTATGATGGAAGAATAATACATATAAATTCATGTTTTAATTGACTAACATATATTTAAAAAATGAAAGAGAGAAATATCAATTAGTAATGACTGTTGCTTTAATCTCAAATGATAAAAAAGATACAAATTCAATAGATATTAGTACAAAAGCTAGCAAGCAGTCATGTCATATATACAACTTAATCATCTTTTGAAAATGCCAACATTAAAGTTGCTTACGTCTTAGCTGTCTTTGATCAATATATAAGAACTAAATACAAAGACTTCCCACTGAACACACAAATTAAAAGTAATTATCATATTAGATATAGGATATGGGACTTCCAACTACAGTCATTAAAATACATTTTTTGATGTTAATTCTAACTGGGAAAAAAAAAAGGAATCAAAAATTCATATTTTATTTATTTACGTAGGCATTACATATACTTAAGAATTGGTATGCATTTCAGAAAATGAAAGCTGAATCAGTTCATCCCTTGAGGATAACTCTAATTTTAGATTATTAGTAGATGTTTAATAGATTTGATTGACATCTGTGTTTCTGTAAGTTTTGCTTTACAATAACAAACTTTACTTTATTAACTATCTAATATAGGCATTTAATGATATTGTTCAGGATTCTAAAAAGTTGCAATTAATTTAGATAATATTTATGTTTTTTTCAATGATATATAGCCTGTACAGCTAAACAAACACCCACTTCGTTTTTTTCATACATGCTCATAAAATTGTTACCCAATCAGAAACAGCGTCTAGGACTCTGGTGCATCAGCTGTGTATTGAATCTCTATGCTGCTTCAGTCTCCATGATAGTAAAGAAAATGTTAATATGTATGGTAATAAACTATATCAGCTTGCACAAATTTCCTCTTAGATTTGTATATGGTTTTACAGGAATAAAGTGTATATTTCAATGAACATTGCAATGCCTTACATTTTGATATACTTTGACAATTGTATTGACGATCAACAGAAAAAATCACCTTTTGTCCCTGGAAAACATGGGAAAGAGGGGCAACTTCACAATCTTTGTGCGCTCCGAACACTTTACACATTGAACAAGTTGGCACTTCGCAGTTGAGACAATATATATTAATTTTTTCATCTTCGTGTTCCTCGCACATTGGATGGTCAGACTTTCTTTCAGGTCTGGGAAAAACAGAATTTATTAAACAGATCAGTTTTTACCATGCCATATGAATTAGAAAATTTGCGCTGCAAAAACACAATGTACAGTATTGCTGGTTTCTTGTGTTACGGTTTGCCTAGTTTATAAGAAGCGTAAAAATAAATAAATAACTAAATGGAGTAAAAATGGCATTCACGATTATCCTGGATAGATAGGGAGGGAGTCTTTTTACAATCTCAATTACTATGTAACTATGTAACTATGAATAAGTAAATAAATAAATAAGAACCGCTTAAATATGTGCACAGCATTTGGCAATATGAAAACAGTATGGCATCCTTAAACATGTGCTAACATACATGTGAATACACATTGCAATGCAATAGTTATGTCGAAGACCCCCATGCGTTTCACAAAATTTACTACAAATATAATTTAATAAAATATGAAACTAATGTTGAATATTCCAATGGGAAAGTATTATTATACTAATTCTAATATAATGTGTTTCTGTAGTTAATATTTTTACAAATTCCTCCAGAATTATCTTACTAAATAAAACCAGCAGCATGGTTTTAAATGCCTCTTCATATGACATTCTGCAGTGTCTCAATGGGTAGACAATCAATTTTTAAATATCACATTATTTATTAAGTGACGTCAAATAAATGGTTGTGAAGCTGTAATAAATCACTTGCTTTCATGAGGTATCCAGTGAGCAAATGTCATATTATCAACACCTCTACTGCCTCGCTGCCCAAAAAAAAAAAAGACGTTGTTAATGGTAAACTAGAAATTGCATATGAATTGCAGTATTTGCGGATATAAATGCTTACTCAGTAAAACTCATAAAAATAGTAAGGTTACAAACCAAAATACACATTAAACATTGTGAAAATGTATATTATGTATATATTTATATGAATGAATATTCTTTGCAGAATATATCTTATTAGAGCACAGTTCTCTCAAATGCTCCATCGTAAAAAAAAGGAGATTTATGTTAAATTTTGGGGTTATGACATGGTATTTTGCCCAAAGGAATTTCTTAAAATGTTTGCCCACCTGTATGAAAAAATGCTGAATGGATTTGTGTAGTTGGCAATGTAAAAGTGGTCTAAAAATTAAGTATGGGATTGCTCCCACTTGTTTGCAAAACCTAGAACCCGATTCAATTGAGCTATTGCAAGTTACTTTGGCCCATAAGTGAGGCTGTGAGTTAATTTGCTATACAATTGGCATCTTTTTGCAGGCTCCAAACGGTTTGCAGGTTAAGGCCTTGAAAACTTTGTGATGGTTAAACCCGGAACTTACAACCTCCTAAAGCC
The DNA here is from genome assembly GCA_027410445.1 of Discoglossus pictus. Classification (NCBI taxonomy): domain Eukaryota; kingdom Metazoa; phylum Chordata; class Amphibia; order Anura; family Alytidae; genus Discoglossus; species Discoglossus pictus. Next base: position 88,499,240 of record CM050166.1, read on the forward strand.
TTTGATAATTTAATTACACAGGAGTTACGATGACTAAAATCGCAAATCCTTATTCATTTGCTCCAATTCCCCAAGGCCGCAAATGCTTTCACACCCAGAAATGGCAAATGAAGGAGAAAATCCAAAGAGGACTAGAGAGGATTTGCAAGGGGGTTAAACATCTGTTCGTAGCACTGTAAATGCAAATAAAAAATCAATACTGAACTGTAGTGACTAGAACAGTATTGGCATTCATTTTTATGATTTTTTACTTTGAGGGTTTGCGAGTCGCATATCGGACACCCAAACCTAATTGATTGACATGTAACCTCCATGTTTTACAGTCTTATTTTCTATTGGCTGATTCAAAATGGGAGGTTACTGTGTTGCTTAATTGATTATGTTCCAGCCTTGAACTGCTGCGAACCAGTGCATGGTTTATGGAGTCGGCTTTGGGCCAGTAATTTGCGGCCTTGATCAATTGAATAGCTCCGGAATCGGAGACGAACAGGAGGGCACAGCATGCACTCAGACAAACGGCCTGGATGAATTGTCCCAGTGGAAACCGAACAAATGTCTGTTGCTCTTCTGAGGGATAACTTTCAGACACTCCTCTTATTTAATTTCGGTGCCCTAGTATTTGAGGGAAATACATACCACAAAGAATATTTATCTAGTAATTATTCACAGTCACTGACTAATGTTTACCATTGGAGACTAGCGAACATAAAACCAACTCAAACAGTTCCCAGATAATACAGAAGCATGCACCAAAATTTTATGAATGAAAAAAATATACAAAAATACATTTCATTTGCTCATATTTATCCCCATAAGAAGCCCGTTCTGTTATAGTTTTTACAATTGTTCCAGTGCAAACAGAACAAATGTCTGCTGCTCTACTGAGGGATAACTCGCAGACATTCGTATCATTTAACCATGCACTGGTTCGTAGCAGTTCAGGGTGGGAACATGATCAATAAAGCAAGACCTTAACCTCCCATTTTGAATCAGCCAATAGAAAATAAGACATTACTACGGCAGTAAAACATGGCCAGTCTTGTTTTCATCAATAGCAACTCTCTGTATAAGAGAATAATTGTATCTAGTTCTACTTTTAATTTTGGTATTCTTGTAGCAAAAGATACTAATTATGCATAAAAAAACTTTTGATTTTGTCAAGAGCAAATCCAGTAATATTATGACTATAATACTGACACACCAGAAGTAGTAGGAATACAAATGTAGATGAGTTACTTTATTTATGATAGCATAAACCAAATGGTATCAATGCCTTTAAGTGATCTTCAACAAATTAACAAAAAAAAATTATAAGATCAGGAGCAGTATATTGCTGGAAAAAAAAATACGATTTTAAGTTTTTGTAAACTCACATCTAAGTTAGATTAAAAACGATTGCTCCACCCTCTGACATGTTTCCTTTGCAGTGGTAACTCTATGTTCCTATTTCTCATGGCATCATATAGTAAAAAAATCAGCCTGGAGTAAGTGTATAAATCAGATCAGATTCTCGCAGTGAATGTGAGTTGGCAAGGGGTAAAGCAAGAATAGCGTCCTTGTGAGGTAGCTATATGGTAAATTTACAAGATCTTAAAATCCTGTTAGTATTTTGCTTTACAGGTCTAGATTATTTTGATGTTTCTGATTTAAAAAACAAAAAACAATCTATACTGAAAAAAATAAAATGTTTGTTTGAAAATTTCAAACAATAAGTCCTTTTACTATAGTATCCCTTGTAAGTTTGTATGGTTCTGTTGATTAAGCCTAGTAAAATAGTGACATCTGCTATCATGTGATGACATTTTTTTTACATATTATGTTATATAGTATACACTTAAAATATTTGCTATTTCAAATTCAGTTGAACATTACATTTTCTAGCATATGCTAGTTGTATTGAATTTTTAACAACTGTAAAAGAGAATGAGGAAACACAGAATTCAGTAGCTTACACAATAAATATTAATTTTATGTGAGAGGGTCACTCTACATGCTAGCATTATAATGACTCATGGTTTTGTCTAATGGAAAAATACTGCTGTATAGTTAAGTGTCAGTCTAAAACCAATTACCACCACAGTGGTGTTGCTTGATAATTTCCACCCATGTTGCTCATTGGCTAGTGTTCAGTAATTGCTGTTTTATATTGTATTTTCAGTGGCACACAGTATAACAAGGTCTTGAAATTGTCTGTAGAAATAGTAATAACAAGTCATGGTAGATAAGTCCCTCTTAGACACCTTATCATGTGTCATATGCTGGTAATTAACACCATTAGGTTGACAGATCTGAGTAATTTGTTTGTATCTCTTGTCTTGTGACTTGTGTTGCAAATAGGAGCTCTTACAAAATCCACACTGTACATTACGGACCATAATCATAAAACATAAACAATGTTAAATATTTTCATAGCGTAATTTATAGACTCAGACCTTTACAAGTAATAATGACACTATTAGTATAACCAAGTTGTTTATAATTAAAAAATAATAAATTAATAATTTATTTCTATTTGCAGTTTTGATCCCAATGTAAATGGGGTCATCAGAGTCATCGATTTATCCAGCACCCCATTTCTCTTAGTTGCCCATTTAGATGTTTCAGTGATCTAAAGGCAAATACTGTATTTGCCGGCGTATAAGGCGACTGGGCGTATAAGACGACCCCCCAACATTGCCACTCAAAATCCCTCCTCAACCTCAACCCCCCTCCTCATCCACAACCTCCCTCCTCATCCTCAACCTCCCTCCTCATCCTCAACCTCCCTCCTCAACCTCAACCCCCCTCCTCATCCTCAACCTCCCTCCTCATCCTCCCTCCTCATCCTCAACCTCCCTCCTCATCCTAAACCCCCCTCCTCACTTTACCCCTCTAAATACCTCCCCCTCTCCCTTTCCCTTCACTTACCTTCATCTGCAGCTCCTCTTCTCCGACCTCCGCTCCTTCATGCGTCGGCAACCGGTATATGCTAATTACGTGGCACGCATGTGACGTCACGTCATTAGCATCTACCGGGTGCCGACGCAGGAAGGAGTGGAGGCCGGAGAAGAGGAGCTGCAGATGAAGGTAAGTGAGGGGAAAGGGAGTGGGGGAGGTATTTAGAGGGGTAAAGGGAGGAGGGGGGAGTAGAATGAGGAGGGGGTGTTGAGGATGAGGAGGGGGGAGGCACAGTCTGTTTGTTCACCCGGCGTATAAGACAACCCCCCCACTTGGAGGCATGTTTTTCAGGACAAAAAAGTCATCTTATACGCCGGCAAATACGGTACATATAACCTAGCCCAGTTTCCAAAGTGTACCACCTATATCCTGTATATTCTACAGTATATAATCAGTAGGGTAGAAATGTCTCCAAGGTATGATGCACAACAAATTATTTTACTTACTGTACACAAATACATGAAAGATCAGCATAGCAAAAGCAGTTTACGCAGTGATTAAACATACTTATTTTACCCTTTGCAACAACTATTTTTTATGGATGCAAAATCCTTTGTAGTAGTTTGCTTTTTTAAATACATGATAAAAAATGTGTCACGGCAATGTCCCTTTAATATTACATATAAAAACATTAATCAATGGGCATTTAAGTTATGGTACTGTACTTGTTTTCTAATTTTCTCTATGAATTTAATGTGCGTTCTATATAGACTTTCAACTAATCCCGAGAAGGTGGATAAAGTAGCAAAAGGGCATGCTTGTAAAAAGTGTTGTGAGTGACTAAGCTCATAGACTTAAAGTAAATATGTCAAGGACTTTGGCAACATAACATTCAACTGTTCAAACTGGTTAATATTACTAATAATAATAATAATAATAATAAGAGAAAGCGTATTGTCATTATGCTTCATACATTAAAGCATGTAAAATAAATCCCCAAAGCAAATACTGTCTTATGTTTGTCTCGTAAGTTCGGATGTGGCTTTCTTTATAGTGTATAATAGTTGGAAAATCTGATTTCCATATACATGTAAAGGCCTGTCTGCTATTTGGAGGACACATGTAGCACATAAATAGCTAGCACTCAATAATAATGGAAATATCCTATGAATGCCTCTATGGAAACCCACTGTGTTGTTTAAACTTATATTAATCCTTTAATCTTTGACATGTCAGAGACTGTTACCCCTGACAGAGATGACATTGCATATGGTCAGGGCTGGTTTTATCTCCTATTGATTCTATGTACATATTCAGTTACACACTTATGAATTAATGCATCACATTATGTAATATAGCAATACTATAACTAATTGCTGAGGTTTTCATCAATAAGAGATATTATAAAATATTGATAATTTCCAACCCTCTCCACCAACCTGAATGTCAATAAAAACAAGAAAAAAACTGTACATATTTGCAAATAGCATGAAAATTGTGAAAACTTTGGACAACTATATTTATACACTATTCAATATCACTATACACAAAATCAGGATTTTACAGCATTAACATTTAACATTTAGTCTTAAGCATGACCTAAGCAAGGACCAGTTGCTATGTACGGATATGGGTTAAACACAATTTCCTCTAACATATAATGCTTAGACCCAGACTACTTAATGGGCTAAATATAATAATTAGACACAGACTACTTCTTGGGAGGAAGACTGGCCACAGCATTTATTGGTAAACACAAATAGACATAATAAACATAACCAATAATAAACATCAATAAACATAACCACGTGAGGGGAGGAGCCTGGACAAAGACAGTAGGCCCTATGCCCTGAAGCCTCATCCAGGGCCTACTGTGTTGTAAAATCCATACCACCGTAGGGTAGGACCTTACCCCTTTTACCACTGACCCGGCAACTCCCCCCACCACCGTGTTAACAACATAAACATAATTTGTTAACATATAATGTACACTTAAACACTATAACAACCACACGTGCTTAACAGAACAAGATAATCCTTAAACTTGACAATGTACATCATCAATTTTATTTATTTATTTATTCCTTTCCTTTTTTGTTTTGTTTTCTGGTCTGTTTCTTTTTTAAATTAAAAACATATCATCTTTAAACAACCATACTTTTAGGGATGGGTGGGTGGTTATCTTCCCTCATGGCTAGCTGGGAGACTACTGATACATTTGGTGCCAAAACAGCCTATAAATGGCTCCGCCTCCCCCAGCTAGCCACCTCCTTCTATACCGGTCCTGCCAGGTCAAGGGGCCCTTCTTCCAACCACAGCAGGCTGGGGTGGCCTCCAGGGCCTTCAATAACATCAGAATCCTACTGTAGGCTTCATGCCCACCCCACCCTATAAATCTGTGTTTTAACTTGTCAAACAGACATGTTTGATATTAAAGTTATTTCGTATGCATATTATATCATTAATATTTATATTATATATTATATAATTGCTAATATGTTATTGTTGCTAATATGGCATGAAATATACAGATAACACCTGCTTTAATAATCACCCTAAAATGTCTCTGGAATGTATTAATCTAGGGATTATCTGCAGACTATCCATGTGACTTAGTGTAGCCCCTGTCCTCTCCATTGGCTCCTCAGTGTCCCCTAAAAATATAACCTGAAAATGCACTAATTCTTGCTGATAAACTGTAAGCAATATCCAATTTCATGAAGCATAAGAAAATACATCTGCTTGGCTGGTCTCAGAGGGATGTCATGAATTACCTTACCACAGGATTTTATTCGTTTTGGATCCTTTACCTGTAAACCTTAATTCAGTGAATTATGATTAGGATTTAATCTACAAAGATGCCATGCAAAGATTATGCTTGGACATCTCAAGCAGAGCAGAGTTTTGTATACACCTCAATTACTGTATAGTAGAAGTAACAGCAATGCTTGGGAGCATTTTGAAGAACTGCCAGAATGGAGTAATAATTAAGGATAGAAGTGATCAATTAATTTCAAACTGGGATAGTAAACATCATCCTGAGAAATAAAATAAAAAATGGTGGTAAAATTAAACATTTAATGAATTAATATTAAATGATTAATTCACCTCAGTTAGAAGGCCCTATTAATAGCAATGCCCAAGAGTCATTTGTCTCTTTTAAGAGTTGATCATTCTTGATTATTCATTCTTTAATACTGTAGACCACCCATTTTTATGTAAATTTGTCCCATTTGTGTCCTTTTTGCACCATGAATTCATATCTTACCGGTTTAAGAGTATCATTAGTGTATCCATCTCTGTCACCTCTTCCTTTCTGCTACCCCGTTTTGCTGAAGTAGATATAGAGTCCCTACTAAATATTCACTCCTATATACTTCTTTACTGACATTAGCAGTATGTCTATGATTACACCACCAAAGCTTATATCTGTCTCTTAACATCTTGCATCACAACTTGTTTGTAATCTTAGTGGATTTTCTACATCTACCTCTCAACTTCTCAATCTACTGCGCTACTTTCCTTTAAACCACAAGCATTGGACTTCACACCACATAGTCATCAATGCTAGAATGAGCCCCATTTCTCAATATTTCACATGATTTTGCTTGGTTTCGTCTCTTGCAATCAGTCACTCCCAAAGTGTAATTTTATGTGCAAATCATCTACATGATTTGCACAATTTCCCAACAATATTAAAACAAAGGCTAAAGTTTATTATGTTCCAACCTTGATTACCACACCCTACTTCTAATTGACCATCCCATGTCCTCAATTAAAACCACTTGCCCTTTGCTGCCTCACTCTGTCAAACTGGCTTCTCACACCATCATCCATTCATTTAAAAGATTGTCATACAATAAATACAATAATGATTGTCAGCAAAGACATGTCTGGTTTTCTACAGAATTTTGGACTGTATGAAACTCTAAAAGAAGAATGCACTAATCAACAAGATAAGGACAAGAATAATTGTAAAACTAGTAGTTCAAGATTTTTTTTTCTCCAGAAGATAAGGAATGAGTGTTAAAGTAAAAACAAAATGTTAAATACAACATAAAGTGCTGAATACACGGATCAATTGGAGCATATAATAAAATTGGGTTTGGCATTAATTATATTTGGTATAGACTAATGAGAGACTTTGATATGTACTGCTTAAAGGTATATGAAAGTGAGGTGGGGTATGAATGCATCCTGTAAAATGCATCATAACCCACCTAGCAAAAACGTTTGCATGAAAAAAAATTTTGCAAAAAAGAAAAAAATTTGCTGGTGGTGATGTAGACACCCCCAGCAACTGAGATTTTCATAGTGGATATCTCATTTTTAATAAGATAGCCAACATGCAACACATGTGCATGCTGATTGGCTAAATATAAGGTAAGTGTCTGAAATCATGTGACTTCCCACAGTAGGGCAGGCTTCTTGTGCTAACTGAACATGTCTGCACAATCCCCAGCCCAAAAAGAAACATTGTATAAGTTATGCTAATTATCCCTGGGAATTTCAGGGGGTATCAACATTGAGAGAAAACAGTTTGCAAAAGCAAGAAATTCAGCAAACTTCAGGCTAACAGTTTAACTGTTTACTTTGGTATTTTCTCATGCAAGACACTATAAATTATCCTCTATCAAATACATTAATAACCCAGCTCACGTTCATATACCTTTAACATTTGTTATAATCTCACCTTAATTTATTTATTTTATTGAATTATAAAATCTTATAATCATTATTGCTGTTGTCAGTAGTGTTTCTAGAGTCACAATAGTATGTATATATTTGTCTGATCATAATGTAGTATTTTTGCAAATGAGGAAAATATCCATAGCACCATCACTTAAACTTTGGAGACTTCGAGGGACATTGAGAGATGTTTTGCTTTGTAGCATCAGAAAGAGGGTATTTGATAATGTGTTGCATATATATATATATATATATATATATATATATATATATATATATATATACATATATATATATATTATATGAACAGTTTTTTTTACTTGTTTTAGACTTTCAAATGTAGATGTAAAATTTATTTACTGTAGTACTGTACGGTGGAGGGCTTCTATCGCTGTTTTGTCCACCATATATTAAATAATTGTTGTGGTGAACTACATACTCATAAGGTCCACAACACAAGCTGGGATCCTGTCCCACACTGATGATAGGCAGTAGCCTTGTAATGGCTGCCCATGGGTAGGATTCCCAGCTTGTGTATAATCCAGCCTTGGCTTTGCATAAAAGCTGTGTAATGCAGCAGGCATAAGCTTAAAGGAAGCCATGTTTAAAATGGCCTATGGATTGAAGAGCGAGGCATTTGTGGGCACATTTGCATGTCCCTGCTCAGCTTCCCAAAATGCAATGTGATAACTGTATTTCTCAGAATTCTGAGCTGGAAACAGTTTTTTTTAAAACTTGTTTTAGACATTCAAACGGGAAAACAAATGTACTATTTAATTACTATATATATATATATATATATATATATATATATATATATATGTCGACTTATTACATAATAAGTCGGCATATAGACATACATTATATATACATATTTGATATGGTTATGGATTGCAAGAGGAAAGCCTTTGTGGGCACATTTTCAAGTTCCTGCCAAGGTTCCCAGAATGCAGTGTAATAACTGTATTTCTTGGAATTCTGGGCATGAAGCATTTTTTTTTTTAACTTGTTTTAGACATTTAAATGTGAACACAAAGGTACTGTTTGTATATATATATATATATATATATATATATATATATATATAAATATATATATATATATACAGTATATATATATATATATAGTAAATAAATAGTAAATCTGTGTTCACATTTGAATGTCTAAAACAAGTTTAAAAACCTGCTTCCAGCTCAGAATTCCAAGAAACAGTTATTACACTGCATTCTGGGAAGTTGAACTGGGACATGCAAATGTGCCCACAAATGCCTCGCTCTTTTTTCCTTAGCCATTATCAAACATGGTTTCCTTTAAGCTTATGCATGCTGTATTACACAGCTTTAATGCAAAGCCAACGTTGGATTAAACACAAGGGCCCTCATTCTATTATCGGCCGTAAATCGGCCGCAAAGCTGCGATTCCTTGCGGGGCTCCTGTTACCTTGCAATTCAATTATACGGCGCCGCAAGGCTATCCCCTTACGGCCGGCCGTATATCTTGCAATCGGCCGTAAACTCAGAAATCTTTAAATGCAAAAATAAATTTAAGACGGCACTGTAAAGCTCTGTAAATGCTAGGGATCATTATGGGGGACATGAGGATTAATAGCAACCCCCTCTCAAGCTTGCACATCAGCCCAAATCCGAGATTACATTAACTGTTTATTTTCCGGCCGCAGCGTGGGCGGGTCTGAGGTGTATATATATATCAATTGTTGCACATACAGTATGGTGCTCATAGCGTACAAAGTACAGTAGTACAAACAATGAATAGTACATTAGTGATTCTATTTGAATGTCTAAAAAATAAGTTAATAAACGTATTTCCTGCTCAAATTTTTTCAGAAATACAGTTTATGCACTGCCCTCTGTGTGTTTGTGTATATATGTATGTCTATATTATATATATATATATATATATTTATATAAATATATATTATTTTAAATTATATTGGGGGGCAGGGGAACTGAGAATTTAAACAAAGAAATTCATTAAAAAAAATAGTTTTTGAGAGGCACTGCAGCAATGCCCCACACCAGAGCAGGGTCCCAGTGCATTACACTGGCGGTAGATCAGTAGTGCCTGCTTCCTGTCCTGGTAGTAGCCTTGAATTACCCCCCCCCCCCCCCCCCCCCCCCACAGATTTTTTGGGGCTCCTACGCCTATGACTAGTAAGATGGGGTTTAAGACCATGGGTGAAATTTACTAAGTAACTCTAGTGCTTCTCACTTCATCTCACAATTTACTAAATACTATTTCCTTCACATTCCTTCCATATCACATTATCTCAGCTCATCTCAGGTCATCTCAGGTGTAAAAGTGCTTAGTAAATTCCTCCATATTGATAGATTTGATGAAGATTGCATCAAAAGCATAATTGAAAATAATGGTTAATAAATGAAAGGTTATACTTATTTAGTTTGTACTCATTATCATGTCTACCCCTTCAAAACAGTATACTATAAGTATGGAAATACAACAGTCCTTCAAAATCATTGGTAAGTACAGATGACTCAAAAGTTCAAACTATTAACAGCCATAAATATAGCTCTGCAATAAATGTAACACACTAATAAATGTATCACAGCAGTAAACATAACTGGGCTGTAAACATAACAGTATGAAAGTGCTACCTCCGTAAATCAGTCTTATGTCTGAGACACATTTTCTGTGCAATATTTTTTATTGCCAAGTATAATCATTGTAACAGTGATTTTTAGGATCATTGGAAATCTAACAATTTGTTAATAAAGTTTAGTAATTTTGTATAATATGGTTCTAATTCATTATTGAACTATTACAATATTTCTTCAACGTATCCGTTTTTGTAAAACAAAAAGAACATTAGGGTTATATATCATTTAAATTAAGAAATGAAAGAAAATGAAACCAAATAATTACTATGGGCCTCATTCTATTATCGGCCGCAGCCGCTGCGGGGCCGCAAGGACCGGCCGCAAGCTATTCTGCTATTCTATTCCCTTACGGCCGTAGGCTCCGGCAGGCTTGCGGCCGGTGCCTTGCTATCTCTTGCGGCCGATCGCGCCGGAGGAAAGCCTTTGATCTAAAACGGCCGCAAGAGATTTGCAATTCAATTGCTCCGGGAAACCTCTCTGCAAGGCTAAAAACGAGCCGCAGTTACTTGCAGGAAAAAGGTCTCGCTAGCACCAATTAAGCACATAAAATAGCTCAAATAAAGCCATCCTGCACTTTGAGAAGACTATAAAGGGATTTTAGGTGTTAGAAAAAATAGCACATAATTATCCTGTACTCAAATCCGTAAAATATTTCATTTTTAATATCCGTAAAATATACATGTAAAAAGTCCAGAGTGCTTGGAGCACCTCAGACACGCCCACGCCGCAGCCGGCAAATAAACAGTTAATTTGAACTCGGGTTTGGGCAGATGTGCAAGCTTGAGAGTGGGTTCCTTTTATTCCTCATGTCCCCCAATATGATCCCTAGCATTTACAGAGCTGTACAGTGCAGGCTTGAATTTATTTTTGAGTTTTTATATTTCACAGTTTACGGCCGGTTCCAAGATATGCGGCCGGCCGTAAAAGGAGATCCTTGCGGGGCCGTATAATAGAATCGCGAGTTAACTGAACCCTCGCAAGGAATCGCAGCCTTACGGCCGATTTACGGCCGATAATAGAATGAGGCCCCATGAGCGGGCTGACACAATTATCCCAATCCAGGCATAATTTTTAGGTTTTAGCATGAGGTTTTAGCATGAGGTTACCCACAACTTACTTGTCCACCTCCTAGGTTCCAAGATGTCCATTTCCAGCCTGCATTAAATTATCTACCAGATCTTAGAAGATTTCTAAAAAATCTTTTTGTATAAAATGTTTAATGTATGGGGTGAACTAAGTCACAAGTCTCTAGAAATACAGAGTATGCGTTTGTTATTGTATGGGTAAGTCTGTCATTAATCATTATAACATTCAGTTTATTGATTATTTCTCTTAAATTAAGTGTTGGGGTCTTCCATTTATGGGCAATGTAGTTTTTTATTGGAAAACATTAGATACTGTAGCCATTTTTTTTTATAGTAAAGGGGTATGATTACCCAGAAGGCAAATATCTATGGATGGGGTAATGTTTTTTGGAAGACTATTAGATGCTTGTTGTAGGGTTTTGGTCCAAATCTGTTGGACAACCGGTCATTCCCACCACATGTGGATGAAAGTACCTATTGTTTGGCATTGCCTGAAGCAACTGGATGGAGTTTGGGGATTCATTTTGTGCATTATGTCAGGTGTGTAGTATGCTGTATACAACATTTTAAATGTTGTTTCTAATAAGCTTTAATTCAGTGAGCCTTTAATTAAGTTTGTACAAGTTCTTTCCCATTTTGTAGAGTCCCAATTTAAGCCCATGTCAGCCTCCAATTTTTCTCTAAATGGAGGTTTAAAGTTATTGGAGGGTGTGTTTATGATTGCATAAAGGGAGCTCAAAATCCCCTTAGTCAAAGGGGTTTTGTTGCTAATGAAAGACAACCAACTAGTTTGGGGTAGTCCCCAATTTCTGATCAGAGTGGTGATTATGTGCCTAATTTTACAGTAATTATAGTTTTCTTTTAACAGGATATCAAATTCTGTATTAAGATGTTCAAACAAAATGATTTTGTCATTTAGTAAACAATTACCTAGCCTATCTAGTTTATGTCTTGTCCACTATATTTTTGAGTCCTCTCAGGTAGCTAATGTGGGAGTTAAGCATGATAATTTAGAAGTCAGATGGTGTTTAGAATTAATATAATTCCAGGTTAAAAGTGATAGTCTTATTAGATTATTTTTATATTTGGTAAATTTAGGAAGTATGGTGGGAGTCCAGATTATTGAGTCCCATTTATATGGTTTTAGTTGTTGGTTCTCGATATATATCCAAATGGGTTGGTGTTCAATTAAGTGAGCCTAGGGATAAAGTAGATCTTAGCCGCCCTGAAATATGATCTCAAATTAGGACAGGATAGTCCTCGTATCTTTTTTCTACCAAACAGGAATGATTTTGCTATTCATGTTTTTTTATTGTTCCACGTAATTCTTGTAAGGTGTTTTTGGAGTTTTTCTATATCTCTAGGGATAATAGGGATGAGGAGGGTTCGAAATAAATATAGAATTTGGGGTAGAACGTTAATTGTATTAGCGTTAATGCGCCCTGTCCATGAAAGGGAGTATTTACTAGTATTTATTAGAGTCAGCAATTTGTTGTTTTTTTATTAGAGGAGTATAATTGGTCACATACAATCTAGATAGGTCAGGGGTCATGTTGATACCCAAATATTTGATAACATTTTCTGGCCAAGCAAATGAATACTTACTTTTTAACAGTTCTAGCAATTGTGGGGGAAGAGAAGACCCTATAGCTTCTGTAGTTAGTAATTAATCAGCTGTAGTGTAAATAGTGTTAATAAAAAATATATCAAATGTATGTTCCTGATTCACCAAGTATATAATATTGTTGCCGAATCTGCTCTGTTTTTTCACAATAGGCTGTCAAGATCTATGGGCAAAGTTGGACTAAAAGGGGTCATATTCACAATGTATCATAAAATGAAGTATGGAAATCCATGTAAAAAAGTTGTTTATATTTTTTAAATTGACCAATAACTGACTTAGATAATATAATATTTAGTTATTGCTTGCATAGCTCTCCCACACAAAAATCTAAATAGGTGCTGAGGTTTAGAAAGAGCGAGTGAGAGATGAAAAATCAGCATTGAAATGACAAGCTTTCGAGAGCTGCCCCTCTCTTTATAAAGTCAGAAGCAATATCACTGTATACTGCAATACTCTGATTATTCATCTAGATTACTGGGCACGCACGGCTACCTCACTCTTATATATATATATATATATATATATATATATATATATATATATTTATATTTATATATATATATATATATATATATATATATATTATATAAAGTATATATCACTAGTTGCTTACTGTACATGGGAATATTATGACTTATAGTATTATTTTAAATAAAATAAAAGTTAATTTGATTTTACTACTAGCCTAAATGTCAATGTGCATTCTAATGGGTGAAAACAACCTTTAAAAGCTCATAACTCAGCAGCAATTTCTAAAAGGAAATAACTTTTCTGCATGCTTTTACACTCTATAAGATTGTGTAGCACACATAACGTGAGTTGAGTGTGCTTTTAACTGTACACACAAAGGTTTACAGTTGTTGCAGAACTATACACAACAAAGCCCAACAAAGCCAAGCAAGTATGCAACTTGTCAATAATTAAAAAAAAAAATTAAAGACTTTGAAAAATGATTTTTTTAATTTAAAATCAGACTTAGATTTTTAAAATAAAATGTATGGCATTAGATTTACTTTTTAATAATCTCCAGATCTCCAAAAGTTTATCCATGAGTAAAGGTATCTGCAACCTTGTATAATTACAGGGCCAAATAGCATCACATTTTGAAAACCAATATATACTTATACTTAACTTCATTGATGACTGGCATTATTTAATTACTAGCGACTTGCCCGTCAAAAAATGACGGCAATAAAATCGTATGGCAGGTAATGCTGTTTGCCGCAGAGAGTAAGTGTTTTGGTGGTCTGAGATCCTTCAGCGCTCATTGCGAGCCTTGGGCTGAGCGCCTAAGTCGCTCATTGCTTGGCTCGCAATGAGCGCCTTTGACGCTCATTGCGAGCCTCTGGGTTTGTGTATTTTTTTGTTATCAGAGGCGATTTTGCTCTTATTGTAAGGTCCGCGCTGATCTCCTTTTGGCGCATAATACAAGGCTCTGCCCTGGTGTACTTTGTGGCGCGCGGTGAAGGTCTTTGTGTTTTTTTGCGATACTGTGGTGTTTTTTTTGTTTTGTTTTGTGTATATATTTGTTTTGATGCTAATTAATTAATTAATGAAATCATAAATTAATATACTTTACCTATTTGTAATTAATGTATGCAGCAAGCAATGTGCTGAAGAGCTAACAATCTGTTTTGAAGTTCCTGCAGCATCCAATGTAGATTTGCAGTGTTGGTGAGGCTGCATGCGCGAGGGGAAACCATTTGGGTAGCTGGGTACTTCCGCATTCTGTAAGTTAGTGTTGTAAAATGGCGGCGACTGTGTATGTGGTAGACGGGTTTGTATGATGAAGCGTCCTTGCTAATAGTGTATATTGTAGGTCGTACGGGTTTTTGTCAAAGCCGTATTTACTTTGTGGTATTTAGAGGCTTTAGGGGTCGTGTAGCTTTGTTTTAGTTTTTTGCGGAGGCCACTTTTTCTCTCGCTTAGGAGATTTTCGAGTGGCTAAACTTTGTAAATTTGACTGAATTCCAGATTTGAGCAGTGTTTCAGAGGTCTTGGGTGTTCCCCCTTGGTGTGGGTAAGGTTTTTTTTTTTGTGTGTGTATTTGTGTGTTTTTTAATATTTGCTGCTGTTCGTGGTTTGTCTGTTAAGGTCATATTTTTGGGAGTCCGTAATGATTTTTTTCTAAGTCCCACGGCTCGTATATTTTTGTGTAAGTCCGTAGCTAGTCATTGCGTGTTTAAGTTTTTTTTTTTCAAGTGTTGCTTGTGTGGTGGTTTGTAACCGGTTATGAGGCGCCGTAGAGCCTCCACCTCCGCAAATGCAGCCCCTCGCTTCCGATGTAACTTCACTTTTTGAGGTGCTGGGTGCCCCCCCCTTGCTGTGGGTAAGCTTTTTATGTGTTTTTATTGTGTGTATTTTGTGTCTTTTGAATGTTTTCCTATTTACGGGTTTCGGGCGCTAATGTCTTATTTTTCCAAGGTCGTAAAAAAATTTTATAACTCCCGCGGCTCGTTTTTGCGGATGCTAAGTCTGTAAATTTTGCGGACGCGGTGGGAGCCTCCACCTCTGCAAATGCGGCCAATAGTATATGAGACTGTCGTCATGATGTCAGTAAAACATGGAATTTATACTTAAACTTTGCTCAGAGACTACGAATGAATTAATGTTGAGTAAATTTAGCAATCCGACTCGCAATCCAGCATTGTAGAAATCAATCAAATTCATTAAAGCAACTGTTTCTAGTCCATGAGGGTTCCATGATATGTATTAACTCCTTAAGTACTGGGATCCATTTCACACACAAAAAAAAAAAAAAATTGCATTTTTGTATGTTTGATACTGTTCTGCCATTAATTTGAATGTATTTATATGCTTTCCCAAGTACAGTATGGCATGTTTAATAGCGGTTAAGGCTCTAATAATTGATTGAAAAATATCTTGTGACTCCTCTCGAGTACTTGTAATATTTTTGACAGAAATGTGGTTCTTTTTTTATTTCCGAGTTTGAAAATATTTGGGAATTAGAGCTTCAAATCTAAAAGAATATCGATTTTGTGTAACCATAATTGGTTAGAACTCATAAATCTTGAGCTGTGCTAAAACCAATGGAGTTCTAAGGCCGGTTTTGTGGCTTTGGCTGGCCCATAGTGATTTTGCGCAGGTAACTCGTAATCAGAATGCGAGTACCTAATAGAATCTGTGGCAATTTTCAGAGTGGTTTTAGGTGTGTACAATCGGGCAATAGAATAGGGCCCATTATTAGCGGTTCCATGCTTCCTTGCTGGTTAGTGACATTCTCACTGTTGGAGTACTATAGTAAAGCTGTGCATGGCAGACTCCTAATTTAGCACATATTGCCCAATGTCTTGCTGGGTAACTTAATACTCAGGAAAATAAATATATATAACAGGACATTGATCTAAAATAACAACGTGGAATGGTCAACAATGATTCTGAAGTAACTAGGGACAGAACAATTTGCAACGTCAGTCCTAAACTTAATAGAAAATATTCTAAAGTGTATTTTTGGGCAGATGCTAGATAGATGCAGTTTTTCTCTTTTCCTATGCTGCTTAAAATATCCTGTGTTGTAATATGTCGTTAGACAGACATCATCTGAAAGGCATTTGTTAAATCAAAGGTCCTATATTAAACTCTGACATGAATCAGATGCGGGTGATACCCATCTGCTAGTCTCATGTTTCCTCTTACAAACAGGTGATGTCCCACACAAACTGCTGCCATCTGCTTCAGCTGGGATAACCAGAAGATTGGTACATATCATGCTTGTTTACATGAACATATACTGTGGCCTGGATGAGTTTATGTGATATTACTCAGTGTCGCATGAACACTTTTTATAGAAGTGTGATAACAACTGCTGTGGGGTTTATGTGCAATCCTATATAACAATTCAGGAATCACTGTAGTTTTATATTTACAATATTCTCTTTTGATGAACTAATGATTGCCAAAATGTTTTTTAGAAAGTCTTTACAGGGACCTGAGAACAACATTTCCTTATTGCATTTGAAAGAGGATGTTTATTAATATGTCACAGTATGTTTTCCTTTTTCAGCAAACTGATTCAAAGGCAGCATAACACCTAAATATGCCCATGATATATCCACTAAACGACACTGATGTTGTTTTTTACTAATCTTTTAAATTGGCTGGGGATCGTTAGTTATATTAACCCATTGAGTGCTAACTCTGTTCCCTTGTTATGCGGAGGACGAATCTCCTCCACATCTATCGTAGTCCAGGCTAGTGCCCAGTGAGTCAGGATGAGAGACCTTGGTAGGAACCTGTGTCTCAGTGACATCATCACGTTCATGGTCACACACAACATGGACTGACACTTTGCTCGGTGTAATGAATCTTAAAAGTGCCCCTGCCTCACCCCTTTATGTAGAAGTGGCAATGGATCCTTCTTTAAAAATAGGACATCTTTCATATGATGTCTTATCACCCTCTAAATATCAGGAGCTTGCCATAAAAAGTGAACAACCACTAGAGCCTTTATCTCACTGCCACAGATAACAATAAAACCATATGGAACCCCTCATTTATATACATACATAAGGCAACTCTTAGTGGCCTAATGTATGTATATGAGGGGCAAGGGATTGCTGTAAATCACTTGTTCCCATTTTTATTTATGGGGAGTGGGATTCGAGAGCCTCTCCCCTCAGTTGGAATGCAGAGTACAGAATGTGTTTCATAGTTTAAAATAAAGTAAATAGCCTGGTTATAAACTGTGAGAGATGTGATGATCTTAGAGGAGTGAAGTATTGATGAAGTTATATTAAGTAAGTATTGATGAAGTTATATTAAGTAACGTGAATGGTTTCTCACTAGTGAGACGTAACACCTGCAATCCCTATATTATTCTAAGGAGAAATTGCTTCATAATGTTTTTATTATTTTCTTCTTTAGTACTTTTTATGTGTAAAAGATAAATATTTTTAAATATCTGATTTAAGGTTTACAGTTGTTATTTGTTTCAGCAAAAAACCCACATAAAGTAACGTGCTCACATAGCCCTTTGGGCCACACTGTCACAACATGTAGATAAGATCTTTGGATGCCGATACTGCTCCACTATGGATGACATCACCAAATGTCACTGTGGATGACGTCATAAAGCCTCACCACATAGCTGTGTTATGACGGTAAAGTAAATTACAGGTGGCAGAGCAAGAGAGCTTTTTGAAGGCAATGGCTCAGGAGGGTCTGAGGGAAAGAGATGATCATACAAGTAATGGAGGTGACATTGTTTCTTTTGTGAATTTGGCATAAAATGGATAGGGAGCATAATAGGTTTGGGAGTTTGGGGTTTAAGAGAATTATGATTATTATACAGTGAGGTGTAATGATCTGTAAGGGGTGGAGGGTCTATGAGTGGACACAGTATTATTACACATAATACTGATTTAAATCATTAAAAAAAACATGATGCTTAGTTCCACTAAAGGAAGGATCTACATTATTAGAGCAGCCATCTTGGAGAAAAGCTGAAAGCCATAACAGAAGCAGCAAGTTTAGATTTAAATTACTAGAGTGGGTGTTGCTGAGCAACTTGAATATTGAAACAGAGTTGCCCAGGAGTGCTGTGTACCAGTGGCAGAGCTAGTGCACAGGAGGGGGAGGGCCCAATTATTTTTTTGCACTTCCTGAACCCCCTGCAACCTCAATGCAGTACATCTATAATATATATATTAAATATATAGAAAAAAATAAATATATAAATATGTGGGTCTGTGTGTAATATATATATTTGAATGTCTAAAACAAGTTTAAAAACCTGCTTCCAGCTCAGAATTCCAAGAAACGGTTATTACACAGCATTCTGAGAAGTTGACCTGGGACATGCAAATGTGCCCACAAATGCCTCGCTCTTCAATCCTTAGCCAATATCAAACATGGCTTCCTTTAAGCTTATGCATGCTGTATTAGACAGTATAACATATATATGGGTATATACATCAATATATACAGTGGATATAAAAAGTCTACACACCCCTGTTAAAATGTCAAGTTTCTGTGCTGTAAAAAAATGAGACAAAGATAAATCATTTTAGAACTTTTTCCCCATTTAATGTGACCTATACACTGTACAACTCAATTGAAAAACAAACTGAAATATTTTAGGTGGAGGGAAGAAAAAGAAAGAGAACAAGAATGTGGTTGCATAAGTCTGCACACCCTCTTATAACTGGGGATGTAGCTGTGTTCAGAATTAAGCAATCACATTCCAAATCGTGTTAAATAGGAGTCAGCATACACCTGCGATCATTTAAAGTGCCTCTGATTAACCCCAAATAAAGTTCAGCTGCTCTAGATGGTCTTTGCTGAAATGTTCTTAGTCGCATCCCACAGCAAAAGCCATGGTCCACACAGAGCGTCCAAAGCATCAGAGGGATCTCACTGTAAAAAAGGTATCAGTCAGGAGAAGGGTACAAAAGAATTTCCAAGGCATTAGATATACCATGGAACACAGTGAAGACAGTCATCATCAAGTGGATACAATATGGCACAATAGTGACATTACCAAGAACTGGAGCTCTCTCCAAAATTGATGAAAAGAAGAGAAGAAAAATGGTCTGGGAGGCTACCAAGAGGCATACAGCCACATTTAAAGAGCTGCAGGAATATCTGGCAAGTACTGGCTGTGTGGTACATGCGACAACAATCTCCCGTATTCTTCATATGTCTGGGCTATGGAGTAGAGTGGCAAGACAAAAGCCTTTTCTTACGAAGAAAAACATCCAAGCCAGGCTACATTTTGCTAAAACACAACTGAAGTCTCCCAAAAGCGTGTGGGAAAAGGTGTTATGGTCTGATGAAACCAAGGTTGAGCTTTTTGGCCATAATTCCAAAACATATGTTTGGTGCAAAAACAACACTGCACATCCCCAAAAGAACACTATACCCACAGTGAAGCATGGTGATGGCTGTTTTTCTTCAGCTGGAACTGGGGCCTTAGTTAAGATAGAGGGAATTATGAACAGTTCCAAATACCAGTCAGTATTGGCAAAAACCTTCAGGCTTCTGCTAGAAAGCTGAACATGAAGAGGAACTTCATCTTTCAGCATGACAACAACCCAAAGCATACATCCAAATCAACAAAGGAATGGCTTCACCAGAAGAAGATTAAAGTTTTGGAATGGCCCAGCCAGAGCCCAGACCTGAATCCGATTGAAAATCTGTGGGGTGTTCTGAAGAGGGCTGTGCACAGGAGATGCCCTGGAAATCTGACAGATTTGGGGTGTTTTTGCAAAGAAGAGTGGGCAAATCTTGCCAAGTCAAAATGTGCCATGCTGATAGACTCATACCCAAAAAGACTGAGTGCTGTAATAAAATCAAAAGGTGCTTCAACAAAGTATTAGTTTAAGGGTGTGCATACTTATGCAACCATATTATTTTATTTTTATATTTTTTCTTCCCTCTACCTACAAGATTTCAGTTTGTTTTTCAATTGAGTTGTACAGTTTATAGGTCACATTAAAGGTGGAAAAAGTTCTGAAATGATTTATCTTTGTCTCATTTTTTTACAGCACAGAAACCTGACATTTTAACAGCGGTATGTAGACTTTTTATATCCACTGTATATATATATATATATATATATATATATATATATATATATATATATATATATATTTTATAGTACTATAAATACTGTCTTACCTGCCCTGTGCTGCACGCCCCTTCCTGGGGTGAGAAGGGTCCACTGTCCACTGCAGGTCAGAGGGCCGAGGGGGCCACAAGGTCTGAGGGGGCTGCAAGGGCCAGCAAGGACAGAGGAGGCCACAAGGGGCAGAGGAAGGCCACAGGGGGCTGTGGCGGCCACAGGGGGCTGAGGGAGGCCGCAGAGGTCCTTGAGGAGGCACTGGGGGTTGAAGGAGGCCATAGAGGTCTGCGAGGGGCCACCAGTGGGGGCCCGTGGTGCCTGTGGGGGGCTACAGTGAGCCTTAAGGGACTGCAGGGGACACACGGGAGGTCTTCTGGGGCCATAAGGGACCATGGAGGGCCACAGTGAGCCATAAGGGGCTACAGGGGATCCACGGGAGGTGTGCAGGGGCT
The DNA here is from genome assembly GCA_027410445.1 of Discoglossus pictus. Taxonomy (NCBI): domain Eukaryota; kingdom Metazoa; phylum Chordata; class Amphibia; order Anura; family Alytidae; genus Discoglossus; species Discoglossus pictus. Next base: position 88,520,185 of record CM050166.1, read on the forward strand.
ATAAGGGGGCCTTGGGGGGTCACTGGCCAGCAGGGTGCACAGGGGGCCCCTGGAGACAGTGAGGGGCCACAATGGCTCCGTGGGTGGATCATGGGGGACACAGAAGGCCCTAGAAACCACTGGGAACCCATGGGGGCCACAGAGAATCCATGGGGGCCACAGGGGACCCCACGTGGGCAATAGAGGATCTGCGGGGGCCACAGGTGACCCGCAAGGCCACAGAGGATCCACGGGGGCCACAGGAGACCCGCAAGAGCCTCTGGGGATCTTTTGGGGCCATGGGGTGGCCATGGGGGCCCCAGTGGGGCCATGGGAGCCACAGGGGGTCCGCAAAGACCCAATAGACATCAAGGGCCTTGGTTTTCTTGCACCCTTTGCACCGGCACTAGCTCCACCTATGCTGTGTACCACAAATTACTTGTTACGTTGGTTATATTTAGGTGGCAGTGGCTAACTACACACCTTATAGAGAGAGGCCAAGAAATGAAGTAGGCTATGATGGGAGCTAGGGTTTTATTTTATTTTTTTCTTTAGTAATTTTTAATTGTGAAAGAATAAACATTTTATTTAAAATGTTTTTGTTGTTATTATGTTTCAGCATACAACCCATACAAAGCACAATAATCACCAGGATCTTTGGGCCATACTGACACAAACAGACAAGATATTTTGTGAAAACTAGTGTAAACTCAGTCCTGAAGGCTAAGCTTATGTGAAGTGATATATTTGCAAAAACAGTGCCCTCAGTATGATATACATTACTGTAAATAAAATACTCCCGCTTTAGTGGAGGGTGTATCAACAGTTTTCACTTTCTCTTAAAATTGAGAGCTACAATGTTATAACTATATCCCAATTATGTGTTCAGGCCTAGGCCAGCACATTTACAAGGGTCAGCAGTCTGCATTTGTAGTGACATTTCTGGCTGTTAAAGTTAGGATATAGCAAAGGAAAATGAGGAATAATATCTGGGGTGTGGGTTATGGGTGCACTCAATAAATGGAGAGTGTGGGCACATAAGTCTAAATGAGCCTAGGGCAGCATAACGCATGAATAGACCCATGCTGGGCATGCTCTTCTCTGCTTATATTTATTCTTATCTACAATGCTTAGACACAAAACTGTATGTTATAAACCGCTCTGTACATTATTTAGTATTATCCATAACAAAATGTCCACAAAAATATACTACTATACTGTTATGAAATTACTTCTTTATGCATATACACTTACCCTCTCTAAAATAATGGTTTGGTTGATTTGTGAAAGCTGACCCTTTTTATACTATTATAGTATGTTGCAAATATTGTGGATAATACTTTTTTTAGTTTATGAGTAAATGAAGCAAAGCAAACTGGCTTCCATCTTGCCCACACCTGATTGAATGACGTGTACTTTTCAACATGAGTTTTCAAGAATGCAGTTTTAGCTTTAAAAGCATTTTTTTCCTTTTTATACAAATATTTTAACTAGATTATTTAGTTATCCTCCTCAATGTTCTTGTTATATAAAATGTAAGCTCCAACAGATTCTCAGCTTCTGTAATCTCCCCACTGTTTCTGTTCTCCCTCATGCAAGCTGTCATATTGCACAGCTGTGACCTCAGTCCACTCCCTTTGGGAAAGCGCTCCACACTTTGGTCACAATTTGGTCATCTGAAGGTGCCTTAGAAGTAAGTGAAGTGTACATTGTATATACCAATCATGATAAAGAGGATAAAGTTTATTAAATAACCTAGTTAATACATTCATAAAAAACAAAAAAACAATTTTCCTAAGCAGACCCATTTCACATATCACGTTCATGTAGTATAAACATTCCTGTAACATTTTGCATAGTATTTAACCATAGGCCTCAGGCCTTATAAACTAAAACACAACATTACCTGGTAGACTCCTGTTTATAAATATCTATGATATTTTCCACCAGCAAATTTCTCTGTAGTCCATACACTCCATGTCTGTCCAGGATAACTTCATGTCTGCAAGATGGGCACCGAAATCGGCCTCCCGAAGCAACTGTGTTTCCTCCTCTTGTTGGCAAATATGGATTGGAAGCCTGTTATTCACATAAATTTAAAAACATATACATTAATTATATTATTTGACCATGAGTTAACTTATTAATATTATTAACATTGTTTTTGTTGTTTTTCTGCTCCCATCAAAATATTTGTAGATTTTACTTGTATTCTATTAATAACATATATATTTTTTGCCAGTATTACTAAGATTTTCAGACTCTGAAAAGGGGTTCTCTGACGCTGTAATGACGTTTTCTATTCATTTTTCCACAGAAAACAGATATTACTGCATCGATTTTTCTGTGCAACCTGGTAGTATGTGTTTAATCTAAACCAACTCTTCATATACGGTAATAAAACATATGTCAATATGTTTAATATGTGAATAATTATTTTTACTACCTATGTGAAATAATAATTATTTTATATATATATATATATATATATATATATATATATATATATATATACATATATATATTTTAAAAAAAATTAGTTTAATTTTTACACATACTTTTTAAAGCAAAGTGTATGTATATATATATATATATATATATGTATATATATATATATATATATATATGTATATATATATATATATATATATATATATATATATATATATATGCAAGTTTAATAACAAAAACAAGTCAAAGTTAGGGGAATCAAACCGCATGACTTAACAATGTTGAAAACCTTTAAAACAGATTGTTTATCACTGCACCTTCAAACTGGGTATAAATATGATATATATCAGTTACAGACACGAGCCTCATTATTTATGCAGTTTTTTGAGGGTGCCGTCAAGAGCTAAACTAAAATGAGAATATGTAAGTCAATTCTTGATCAATTTTACAAATGTAAACAAATTTTCCACATGATTTTCCACCCTCTAACTGATGGTGCAGAGCATGATGGCTAATAGTGCAGGAATGCAGACAAATAACAAAATATGCATTTTATGTAATAATTAAAGATTTTGTAATTTGTATATGATATTCCAAGTGTTTACATTTTCTTGGGTGCTTTATTTTAATATTCTACATTTCTAAGGGAAATTTCCTTGCCAGATCATGGACCACAGAAAGTAGTTGCTATGGGGGCATCTGGCCTGTAGGCTGCAAGTCAGAATGGATAGAACTTGTATGGGTCAATTATTATATATTTTTTTAAACTAGTATTTGAAATATATGTAAACGTATTTCAATTGGAAGTTCCACACTTTTGCATTAAATATATAGAATGAGATGGGTGGAGGATATTAGTATGGTCCCAGTAGCATATATATAGTAACATATACAGATAATTCAAGATGTCAGGCTTTTATGGTTCTATGTAGGCACCATGAACTCTCAAACCCCACTATTAAATTCTTATAACTCACCCAGCATTGATAAACACATTCTTACAAAGTATTCTAACTTACATGGTAAGCAATTCTTCAAATACACACTAGTTTTCCTATATAATAGTGGCTTCTAATGGTCTTTATGTACATGGTGATGAATGGGATTCTGAACTGTACATATTTCAAATGCAAAATATCCTTCATAACAGTTGCTATTGCCCAAAAGAAGGCTTCTTGTGTTGCACAAAGGACTACTGTAATAGTCATACAGTATGGTATAATTTGTATATTTAATTACTGATTAAAAACAAAAACATTGAAGAAAACAAAATAAAAAAAACAGTGTAGCTTTTAAAGCTTATATTTAGATTTTAGAGCTTCTGGTATTAGCACAGCTGCTTCTCTCCACCCTCTAATAGATCGCTAAGGGGTGAGAAAATATGTGCTCAAGGGGCTACCATGATATGAGTCTTATCTGCCTCCTTCCCTGCAGATCTGCTGGTTACAGGCGAAAACACAACAGCGTTTGCCAAAATCAGAACTCCGACTCAGCTAAGCCTTTGAGCTTTCAAAGCCTGTAAATGTTACAATTGCAAATCACTATTAAATTGCTACAAGTCCTCAAGCCCGCAATTGTTTTCACACTCGTAGATGGCAAATGTAGCCAAAAATCCTACGGGTACTAGAGAGAACACGCAAGGGGGTTAAACTCCTGTCCATAGCAGTGTATTTTAAATTACAGAGGATATTAGAATATTATATTTATTGATTTTTTTCATATTGCATTATTATTGGAATGCGGCCCCGATTACAACTCTGACTTCAAAACCGTAAGTGATTGAAATTTAACCTCCATATTTTAGTGACGTAATGATGACGGTCCCTTTTACTATTGGCTCCGTCTAAACCCATAACTACAGGTTTGAATAATTTATCATTTTCACACCCGGAAATGCTACGTGCTGAAGCATGGTTTACAGATTTGGATTCCGGCCATGTCGTTGCTAAATTAATCGCTTTGTAACGCCTGCAAATTTAATAGGGCCCCTAGGCTGGTCAGATAAAACTGTAAGCAACCTGGATCTTTTCTGTTTCGTCCCTGCCAGCAGTGGCATGCAGCAGCCAGTAGGTGGCGCTTCGGTGGTGCGCCAAGACTTTGTTAATTTTGTTCTTAGACTGATGGCTACACTTAGATTTTAGAGTTAGAGTATGGGCAGATTTGCACAGTAAAATAGTGGCACGCTCATCATCTGCCACTGCCCTAACCCATAACCCTAAACCCTAACTCTAACCCTAAGCCTGACCTTAAGAACAAATTGAACCACCGTTGCTTTGCCTACTCGCTGCTGCACACCACTGTGCAGGCGGGGACAAAGCAGGAAAGGTCCAGCAATGCTTCTAGGCAAATGTGAGTTCCAAAAGGTAAAAACTATAATAATCTAATTTGCATCAAATATTTGTTTTATTGCTAAGCATTTGCTAAATAAGCAAATAAAGCCCTTTTGTATAATTACTTCAAGGGTCATTTGAAGGAAAGTAAACACAGAAAAATAGCTTTGCTTCATTATGAAGCAACAGTGTTTTTTTAACGCTATTTTAAAGATGACCCATCCCCAGATCACTAAGCTTCCTATTTGGACAATGTAGCCCAGGGGCAGATCTACCGGTGGTGGAGTGCACAAGCGCCAAGAGGTGGCAGTGTGGAGCAGTTCAGCACGCTGGGGATATGTTTCAGTGAAGAAAGTAAGAGAGCAAGAACTGCAAAGTGGCAGCAAAGTACAGGGAGGATGGGTTCTGTGATGGAGGAAGAGGAGATAGGGTTGGGTGCTATGTGAGGTGGCTGCTGAGAGGGGTTGGGTGCTGTGCGGGGATGGATGCTGAGAGGAATGGCTGCTCACAAGCGCTGGGAGGGGATGGGTGCTTAGAGGGGTGGGTGCTGTGTTATGGCAATATTTATATATCTCTATATATTGGAAACGGGTATTGGTGGCAGAGCTGCAATGTGTAAGGGTATTGGGAAGGTTTGCTGTTATGGGAAGGGGTCTTCGGGATGAGAACAGTTGTAGGAAGGGGTCTGGGGGAGGAGCACCAGAGGGGGGTCCAAAACTTTTTTGCCACCAGGGACCTCCATTTTCTAGCTTCACCCCTGCTGTAGCATAAGTGCTGCATTTTTGCAGTTGATGTGAAGCTTAGTAAATCTATCCCCTTCCTTCAGATCTCAGCTTGCACTTCCCAATAGAGATAAATGAGTAGGCCAAATGGTCACTGCCAGGGAGCATCTGCCATAGGCCTACTGGTGTATTTCTGCACCTGACTTCAAATTTTCAGTGTCAGCTTTCCTTTACATTTGAATACATACTTAAACACATAAATATTTTTATCTAATATATCTGTAACTTAAAATAAAACTTATCATGACTTAAGAAGAAAGGTGATATTTGAATTGCACAAAAATATTTATTTAATAACTGATTACTAGCGATGAAGTAGAAATCAGAGTTATTAAAGAAGTCATTTTATGCAATATACTGTGTAAGATTATAATAATTATTATTATTATTTTACAACAATGTCCATAACCCAGTTTTTTAATATTCATTTTGTAACACAGAATCACATATCCATACATACAAATGAGCCCACATTATGGTTAAATACTAGATTTCCTATTCTCTGAAGCAGCAACATACATAATGTCTGTTTTGCACTTATACACCTCTTTTATTAATCACAATTCTGAGTTATTTTATAGACATTGTACAGATACATAAATACAAACATTTTTCACCTTTATTAATTAAAATGAATTGAGCTCTATTTTTTTGCCATAAAATATTTAAGTTGCCTTTTTGACTTTCTGATACTCTGGAAACCCCTTACTATTATTATCCTTTGGAGATAATTTGATTTTTGTTGCAACAATGCGGTTATCTTTAAACTTTTTCTCAACTCCACTTTCACTAATAGGCAAAACTTTATAGATAGCACCACTCGGTCAATCGTTAGTTCATTCATTTTGTATTAAGCAAAACAGGGCCTGTACGGATTCATACAAACTAACAGCCTTTTTAAATTGCAATTCGGCCAATTGAATAGGGCACTATATAAGCACATGGTATATTTTTTGTTACAGAAGTTTTTAGTTAGTGAAGACCTTGCTTTTGGAAAGCTCACTAACTAAAAACTTCTGTAAAAAAATATGCTTTGTGCTTATATAGAGCCCTATCCAATTCGCCGAATCTTAATTTAATAAGGCAGTTATATAGGTGAAAAGCACTGGTATGTATTATTAATGGGAATATGTGAAGTTAAAAAGTGGAGTTAAATATCCCCAATTTATATGTTTGCTATGGAGCCTATGTAATAAAATGGGCTTACAATTTTAACCTCATTTCAAAAATATATATTCTTTCAAAAATAGTGGAAGTCTTGATATTTGTTTTAATGCTGTGTAACCCCAATTCTTATTATTTGATAAATATTCAACAATTTACTTGTTTACTAACAACAATATAACTACAAAATAAATTAACTATTCACTTTAAATTTTTCAGTGAAAAATAATAATCCATGTATTCAACAGCTATAGATATAATTTAATACTTATTTATTCATGTGTATTATTATTATTAAAATGTTCTAATTGTTATACAAGTAAATTTAAGGAGATATTTAGTGTAATCCAGGATTTAGTGTTAAGAACTAGGAAATTGTATAGGTCACATGATCATAAATATAAATACTGATAAACTTGTTAAAGAAAGTAAGCCTAAAACTATATTTTTATAATATAACATTATTTTGTATATTATATTTTATAAAAGTCTCACCTGGAATATGTCACTTGCACACTTTCTGCACAAGTTATGCTGACAAGGAAGAATAACCACAGGTTTTGAAAACATTTCCAGACATATTGGACAAATGAGTTGCTTCTCCAGGTTATCCATAGTTTGCTGCTCTTTGTACAAGGACTTGTAACTCAGGGAAGTGCTCATGTCCTAGCTATTTCGAGGAGCAGGAACTGCGAGAGAAATATGTTATCTGATTAGTTTCCGGGTTCTTTTCCTTCAAATAATTCCTGGACTGGTGCGATCATATGTCCTATGGGTTTCCTCAGTTGTATGACATTGTTTAAAGGATCAGAGTGCTAGGGCTGTTTTTAGTAGCAGTCTGTCACATGTTGCCATACTGGCCTGCCCATATATGAAAGTGACACAAGGACAGATCTGGACAGGTGATGGATCCCAGGGATGTCTGACCAACATTCCTTTCTGTGGGAATAGGGAGGTGTGGAGCAAGTGGGCAGAAGGACATCTGGAAAGGAATCTGACAGCTGTCACTAAATATGTCTCTGCTCACTCAGAAAAGGAATGCAAGAGCTAAAAGCATTACAGTTCATTCCTAAATTTGTTTCCTTAAAGTTAAATTAAGTAATATTATTGACAGAATTATGGACATGTCATTAATAAAATACAGTAAATTTGTACATGCACATTGAAGCAGATGAGGGCTCATTTTCTTGTGAGATCTTAAACACATACAGACACACACACATATACAAATTTATAATGTATAAATATATAGACATTTTTGTTAGGTTGTTCATTCATGTCCAACTCTCCGTGACCCCATGGACCCTATGGCATTTGCGTATCTAGAGCTTTTGTCGCCCGCGGCTGTCCCTTAGTCCCCCCCCCCCCCAGTGCGAACTTATATATATATATATATATATATATATATATATATATATATCACATATAATAGTTGTCAAACTGCGAGACGTAGGCGCACGACTTAGGTTTCAATTATGTCTCAAACAGCATTCCCATGCCTTTATTTTTGACGGGCAAGTCGCTAGTGTATATATTTGTGGGAACATTTGCATGTCCCTGCTCAGCTTCCCAGAATGCAGTGTATTAACTGTATTTCTCAGAATTCCCAAGCTGGAAACTGTTTTTTTAACTTGCTTTAGACATTCAAATGTGAACACATATGTACTATATATATATATATATATATATATATATATATATATATATATATATCAGTGGCGGCTGGTGACTTTTCAAGTTGGAGGGGCGACAGGGCGAAACATAGCCACTCCCCCTTTTTCAAACCACACCCATTTTTATAACCCCTCCCCTGACATCATAATGACCTTTATAAGCCCCGCCCAATGACCTTATGCTTGTAAAGCCCATTGAAATACATGATCTGCAATACAGAAATGTCAAGAAGTAAAGTAACAATGTGTTAAATTCATTGGTATACAATATAGATTGAAAAAACTCATGTGACAAGACTACAGCAATATCATAATTGCACCTATACGTATTAACAGAAAAATTAAAGGAGTGACACCTACCATTAGTCGGCTCTTCTTCTCAGGGTATTCATGTTCATTAAGTTGACCAATGAGTAGAAACAAATCTGCAGCCACATAGGGTTTGCACCTGGGGTTGAAAGAAAACAAGCAAATCAATCAGACCATTCAAGAACAAAACCATACTTTCAAAACCTTAAAAGACCAAGTGGAACCATATAGGCCCCAAACATACCTTAGAAGACCAAGTGTGACTATATAGGCCCCAAACATACCTTAGAAGACCAAGTGTGACTATATAGGCCCCAAACATACCTTAGAAGACCAAGTGTGACTATATAGGCCCCAAACATACCTTAGAAGACCAAGTGGGACTATATAGGCCCCAAACATACCTTAGAAGACCAAGTGGGACTATATAGGCCCCAAACATACCTTAGAAGACCAAGTGTGACTATATAGGCCCCAAACATACCTTAGAAGACCAACTGTGACTATCTAAGCCCCAAACATACCTTAGAAGACCAAGTGTGACCATAGGCCCCAAACATACCTTAGAAGACCAAGTGGAACTATATAGGCCCCAAACATACCTTAGAAGACCAAGTGTGGCCATATAGGCCTCAAACATACCTTAGAAGACCAAGTGTGACCATAGGCCCCAAACATACCTTAGAAGACCAAGTGGGACCATATAGGCCTCAAACATACCTTAGAAGACCAATCAGCACTGCATAGGCCCAAACCAGTGGATCTTGGGATTCAAGAAAACAACAACATTTCACTTCTGTTTAGACCACACAATAGTCAATGTCAAACAAACACGTTGAATTAGCATATGGATAACCATATGAGCAGTAACGCCACGCCAAGGCTTCAACAATTGTTACTGACCATTCACACACCTTTCATAGCTCCTTCAATATGCACACCCACACACCATTCATACTTTACTTACCACTAGTTATTTTTGGTAGTGAGGTGGTGCCATTTCTGAGAACTTTACGTACCCTTGAAGGTGCCTCCAATTCCTTCAAACCAATGCATTTAACCGCTACAGGGCCATGGTGCTTTTTAATTACTTTTTTGATCCTCTTCAATGTGGAGAAGCATCTTTCTGGTTCTTTAGTAGTCTTCGTTGTTGTACGCAGGATTCCTTATAGCTTCACTCACTCTGTTAAATTATGTAGATTAAATTGATGCTAAAGTTGCTGCAGAGCAACAGCACTTGTACAGACATGGAATTCTTGCTTCCTGTACACAAGTGACAGCTACCCTTGGAAGTGCCTCCAATTCCTTCAAACCACGCCAAGGCTTCAACAATTGTTACTGACCATGCACACACCTTTCATAGCTCCTTCCATATGCACACCCACACACCGTTCATACTTTACTTACCACTAGTTATGTTTGGTAGTGTGAGGTGGTGCTGCTTAACCCAGTTTATCTTTGCACACCTTGGGGGTATGCATTCTTCTTTGCTTCAATCACTTGTATTTTAATTTTGCACGGCGATCTTTCAAAGAACAAAACTTCTCAATGGTTTTTTCATTGAAGTGTGGGATCTCGGAAATCAGTTGCTTTTCCATTGAGAGCATCGCCAATGCATTCAACCGCTCCAGGGACATGGTGCTTCTTAAAAAGGTTTTTATCCTCTTCAATGTTGAGAAGCATCTTTCTGATTCTGCAGTAGTCATTGGTGTTGTAATCAGGATTCTTAATAATTTCACTGTCTCTGTGAAATCATTCTGCAGATTAAATTGATGGAAAAGTTTGTGCAGAGCAACAGCACTTGTACAAGTATGAAACTCTGTCTTCCCATACAGAAGTGACAGCTCAGTGCGTAATTGTTCCTTCTTCAGTATTGGATATGCTTGCACGGTGTCTTCCAGAGCTTGGGTTGGAAAGCAAGTGCCATGGGTTATATACAAGTCACTTTGAACAAGTTTGGCACTGACTAGGTGATTTGAAAATGAAAATCGTTCTTTTGCATGAACCACCACTATGTCACATACCTCTCTTGAAAGTTGTCTCAAGGTTGAGATCTCCGCACTCCGTCTGTTGACTGTTAGATCGCTTGGCAAACTTGCTTCTATCTCTTCCACAGAATTACGGATTTTCTGGATGCTGGCGACAAAGTCTTCTGTGACTTTTTTGATATAAACAGTATCCGTGTCTCGCTTCTGAAGCTGACTATAGAGGATGTCTACATGTGGCATTATTAAATGAAATAATTTAAGAAAGTAAAGGAACTCCCTGTCTTCCAGCATTCCAATGAAACCTGCGGCTTCCCGTATAGATGTTGGATCAAAGTTTAGACATGCCTCAATTGTCTGGAAACACTCAAGTAGCGCATCTCTGTTCTCGTAGATCACGTTCACGGTCCTAACGTTGAAGTTCCATCGTGTCGGTGCACCTCTTGGAAGTCTTCTACCAACTACCTCATCCAGAACTCCAGTCCTTTTTGGAGAGCGTGAAAAAAAAGATGGTATGCCGCCTATGTTTGAAAAAAAAACTCTAACTCTTCCAATCCTTGAAACTGCTTTCTCCATTATTAGGTTCAGTTGGTGAGCATAGCAATGGACGTAGTGTGCGTTCGGGTACACGTCTTTTATTTTTCTTTGAACTCCTCCTTGATCTCCACGCATCACACTGGCACCATCATAGCTTTGAGCTATGAGTTTCTTCTTGTCTTCTGGCTCTGGGAGAACAGTATTCAGTGTTTCCAGCACAACAGCAGCAATGGAGTCTGCATCCGTTGATTTCATTTCCGTGAAGCCATCAAATCTTTCCACCACTTGATGCTTCTTGTCAATGTAGCGATAGACTACAACGCACTGTGTCCTAGCGGAAATATCGGTTGTTTCATCCGCTTGGATTGCCACAAACTGGGCTTCCTTAAGCTCTTGGTGAATCACTTCCTTTATAACTTCATGCATGCAGTCCAGTAGCTCATTCTGCACGGTTTTGGAAGTGCCCTTAAACACAGTTGCAGTCTTCAAATGCTGTTCCATTGCACTATCGATACTGCCAACCAAATCCACCAGGCCTCTAAACACTCCTGGATTTAGCGATGTTTCACTCTCGTCGTGTCCTCTTAATGCCAGTTCAAAGGCGCCACAAAAGCGAACACAATCAATTATCTTCGAAAGGATGTACCGGTTCTTAGCCACTTCTTCGTTGTGTTTTTGAATGCTGACTTGGTATCCTTGGTCCAGTTGAACAGCAATGTTCGCCTGTCCAAGCATCTCAAACTTGATCCTGTTATCCAAGTGAGCTTTAGAACTTTTGTGTTTTGCCAATTTGTCAGCTAGATGTTTGACGTCAGTCACTCCAGTTTTGGTCCAAGCAGCGTCACCACCAAATAGGATGCATGGGAAACAATATAAGGACTTCCTAGAAACGCTTCCAGAAAGCCAGTCGTTCTTCTTGTACCATTCAGTATTGAAATTACGGACATATTGCTTCCCTCTATCTCTTGCGATTTGCTGCAGATTTATCTCTGGTTGGTCAGCTCCTAACCGTTTTACTTCCACCTTCTCCTCATAGGTTAGGGTGGCGAAAGGCTTCACAAGTAGAGAGTCAATAGTATTCATTTCTGATATTGATACCAATAAAAGAAAGAGATCACGGTATATTAATTTATATTATGTCACAAAATTACTTAAAAATAACAGTGTGTTGATTTCATTGGTATACATTACAGATTGCAAACCCTCATGTGACAAGACTACATCACCATCAAATTTGCACCTATACACATGGACAGAAAATTAAAGGCAATGATACTCACCAACAGTTGACGCTCCTTCTCGGGGTATTCACGTCCAGTAAGTCAACCAACGAGTCCAAAGAAATCTGATTCCACAGATAGTTTGCACCTGGGAAGTTATAGAAAACAAAAAAAAAAACATTAGAACGTTTAAGACCCAAACCGTAACGTTTAAAACCTTAAAAGAGCAAGTGTGACCATATAGGCCCCAACCGTACCTTAAAAACCCTAAATAACAAATTGGGACCATATAGGCCCCAACCGCACCTTAAAAACCTTAAATAACAAATTGGGACCATATAGGCCCCAACCGCACCTTAAAAACCTTAAATAACAAATTGGGACCATATAGGCCCCAACCGCACCTTAAAAACCCTAAATAACAAATTGGGACCATATAGGCCCCAACCGTACCTTAAAAACCCTAAATAACAAATTGGGACCATATAGGCCCCAACCGTACCTTAAAAACCCTAAATAACAAATTGGGACCATATAGGCCCCAAACGTACCTTAAAAACCCTAAATAACAAATTGGGACCATATAGGCCCCAACCGTACCTTAAAAACCCTAAATAACAAATTGGGACCATATAGGCCCCAACCGTACCTTAAAAACCCTAAATAACAAATTGGGACCATATAGGCCCCAACCGCACCTTAAAAACCTTAAATAACAAATTGGGACCATATAGGCCCCAACCGCACCTTAAAAACCCTAAATAACAAATTGGGACCATATAGGCCCCAACCGGACCTTAAAAACCCTAAATAACAAATTGGGACCATATAGGCCCCAACCGTACCTTAAAAACCCTAAATAACAAATTGGGACCATATAGGCCCCAACCGTACCTTAAAAACCCTAAATAACAAATTGGGACCATATAGGCCCCAACCGTACCTTAAAAACCCTAAATAACAAATTGGGACCATATAGGCCCCAACCGTACCTTAAAAACCCTAAATAACAAATTGGGACCATATAGGCCCCAAACGTACCTTAAAAACCCTAAATAACAAATTGGGACCATATAGGCCCCAAACGTACCTTAAAAACCCTAAATAACAAATTGGGACCATATAGGCCCCAACCGTACCTTAAAAACCCTAAATAACAAATTGGGACCATATAGGCCCCAACCGTACCTTAAAAACCCTAAATAACAAATTGGGACCATATAGGCCCCAACCGTACCTTAAAAACCTTAAATAACATATAGGCCCAAAAAATATATATATATATATATATATATATATATATATATATATATATATATATATATATATATAAAAATTGATATCAATATATCACAATAAATAAATATATATATATATATATATATCAAATTGTTATATATATATATATATATATATATATATATATATATTTATTTATTGTGATATTTTGATATTAATTTTTATATATATATATATATATATATATATATATATATATATATATATAAAAAATTACACATAAATATACATAAACATATACATACAACAATATATATTAATTGATATTTATTATTTGATTAATTGATGTTCTTTATTACATGGTATATTATATTGTTCATGCATTTCTATTACACTTTATTTGTTATACATATTACAGTGCTATTTTTTGGCTATACATGTTACAGGATATTATCCTGTAACATGTATATCACATAAAATAGCCCTGTAATATGTATAATACATACAGGGTCAAACAAGTTCACACTAACCTTTTTTACCCTTACAGGCTTCCATACCTGCTTGCTGATTTGCTAATTTTTTAAAGACTCTCATTGGTTGAAATCGATGTCAATCAAAAATTTCAGCCAATCAGAGTCCTTCAAAAATTAGTATATATAGCAGACCGTGGGAAAAAAACAATTAATCGCGGGAGGGGCTCCTTGTAGGAGGAGCTCTTTTTAGTGTGTTGTTTTTTTTTTTTTTAGAGCGTCGTTTTTTTTTTTTGGAGGCCTCTTTCAATGGGCCAGAATGGATGGATGGACAATGGCTTCAATCAAGATTGGATTATTTTTGATCATTGGCTTCAATCAACATGGATTATTTTATTTTTGATCATTGGCTTCAATCAACATGGATTATTTTATTTTTGATCATTGGCTTCAATCAACATGGATTATTTATTTTTCATCATGACTATATCCAGAGAGGACAGAAGGCCAACGCTGGAGGGGTCAATTTTACAGGTAAGTATGTGCTGTTGTTTATTTTATTTTTTATTAATGTTTGTTTAAAGCTGTTTATTTTTGTATACAATGTGTTGTGTTACTAACTGTACTAACAATGTGTGTATGTGCTGTTTATTTTATTTTTTATTAATGTTTGTTTAAAGCTGTTTATTTTTGTATACAATGTGTTGTGTTACTAACTGTACTAACAATGTGTTTGCTTACTGTGTGTTTAATTGTAATAATGTTGTTACTGTATTTTTTTTTTCCCTTCCCTTATTTTTATTTTATCTTTAGAAGTGACATGCACATATACATGCCTGTTACTTCTAAAAATGGAATAAAAATAGGGGGGGGGGGGGGGGGGGAGGTAGTTGGTTAATGGTTCATCCAGGGTGGGGTCGGTCACGGTCAGGCGCCCATCGGTCGCCCATAGGCCACGACCAGGGGTGGCACAGGCCACATGGGGGTGAACATCCACCCCCATGAGGCCTGGTCAACCCCGCTCACTGCCCGAATACCCGGGGTAGCATAGGCCGCATCGGGGTGGTGCCGGGGGCCCGGTGGTGATCGGGCCTCGGGGGTGGCATACATGGAGGTCATCAGGGGTGGCACAGGCCTCATCAAGGGGGTGATCCGATCACCCCCATGTGGGCCTGTGCCACCCCGCTCACCACCCGACTACCCCGATCCCGTGATCGGTGTAATCCGGTGGTGGCATGATGGCATAGCTAGGCTAGCATAGGGCAGGCCTGATCGGGGGTGGCACAGGCCACATGGGGGTGATGGCTGGGGTCGTCGGTGGTAGTGGGTGGCTGGGTAGGTGGCACTGGCAGGCTAGGCAGGCATAGTGGGGGACTGGGGGTAACTGGTCACCCCTAACTTTTATTAGGGGCTACTAGGGGTTTTGGTTTGGCCAGGGGCAGGGGCAGGTGCCAGGCAGAGGCAGGTGTAGACTTACTGTGTTAGGCAGGCAGAGCAGATGAGTAGATTCAGCCAGGGAGGTCTCTCAGTCTCAGCGTGACCAGGGTCAGGAAACAGAAAGGGGGAAGGGACAGGGAACTGGTGGTTTTATTGACTGTATCAGTCAATCAAAATCAAACTCGAGGCTCTATTTGCTGGCGGGCGCTCAGGGCTAACGGTCTGGGTGGGTTTAGATTGATCACTTAGTAACTGGACAGCCTTCCATCATTGATTGGTCAATGATGGAAGACTGTCATTTATTAATTGATACATTTATGACCGCCCATGCATATCGTCACTGTGATGGTGGGCGGCATGCATTAACGGGTCAGTGGGCCAGGCCAGGACTCATTGAAGAGAGAGCAGATGCAGAAGAGTCTAAAGGTTAGTGTACACAGTGTATAACTATTGTAATTTGATCACACAGGGTGCAGTCAGGGGGCGATAGATACACAGCATTAGTTAATGTAGCGCAAGGGTTATTTTAAAGTGACAGTGTCCCTTTTCTAACTTTAATTCATTTTAATACTATTTAGACTTGAAATGATGATGTACACCTTATATTTATTTGTTTTTGGGTTATACTAATACATTGTTGTGTTTTTTTTATTGCAGGGTGAAGAAAATATTTGGGGGGGCGTTTGCCCTGACGCCCCAATGGACGGGCCGCCCCTGATATATATATATATATATATATATATATATATATATATCCCCTTCTCTCTCTCCCTTCTCTTTCTCACTCTCCTTCTCTCTCCTATTTCTCTTCCTCCATTCTCTCTCTCTCTCTCTCTCTCTCTCCCTCTACCCTCTTTCATTCTCTCTCCCCTCTCTTCCCCCCTCTCTCTCCTCTCTTTCTCTCTCTACCTCTATCCCCTCTCTTTCTATCTCTCTCCCCTCTTTCCAACTCCCTCTTTCTCTCCATCTTTCTCTCTCCCCCTCACTTTCTCTCTCCCCCCTCTCTCTATCCCCCTCTTTCTTTCTCCCTCATCTCGCCCTCTCTTTGTCTCCCTCTCCCTCTCTCTCTCCCCTCTCTCTTTCTCTCCCTTCATCTCTCCCTCTTTCAGTCTCTCCCTCTCTCTCCCATCTTTCTCTCTCTCTTCCATCTCTTCCTCTATCTCTCTTTCTCACTCTCCCCTCTTTCTCCCCCCTCTCTATCTCTCTACCCCTCTTTCTCCCTCTCTCTCTCACACCCTTGTTCTTTCTCCCTCTTTCTGTCTCCCTCTCTCCATGTCTCTCTCACTCTCTTTCTTTCTCCCTCCCTCCCTCTCTCTCTCTCCCTCTTGCTCTCCCTCCCTCCCCTCTCTCCCCCATCTTTCTATCTCTCTCCCCCTCTTTCCAACCCCCTCTTTCTCTCTCTCCATCTTTCTCTCTCCCCCTCGCTTTCTCTCTCTCCTAATTCTCTGTCCCCCTCTTTCTTTCTTTCTCCCTCTCTCTCTCCCCCTCTCTTTGTATCCCTCTCCCCCTCTTTCTTCCTCCGCTCCCTCCCCTCTCTATCAACCCTCTCTTTCTCTCCCTTTATCTCTCCTTCTTTCAGTCTCCCCTCTCTCTACCATCTTTCTCTCTCTTCCTCTCTTTCTTTCCCTCTGTACCTCTAGCTCTCTCTCCACCTCTATCTCTGTCCCTCCTTCTATCTCTCACTCTCTCTCCCTCTTTCATACTCTTTTCTCTCTCTCTCTTCCCCTCTTTCTCTCTCCCTCTTTGTCTCTCCCCCTCTATTTCTTTGTCTCTCTCTCATTCTCTCTACCCTCTCTTTCTCTTCCTACCTCTCTCCCTTCTCCCTCTTTCTCTCTACCTCATTCTGTCTCTCTCTGACTCTCTCCCATCCTTCGCTTTCCTTCTCTCATTCTCCCTCTTTCTATCTCCAACCCCTCCCTCTCTCTTTCATTCTCTCTCCCCCCTAGTCTCTCCCCCTCTTTCTCTCCTCCCTCTTTCTGCATCTCCCCCTCTCTGCCTCTTAACCCCACCTCTCTCCCTCTTTCTGTCTCTTCCCACTCTCTCTCTCCCTCGCCACTCCCTCATTTTCTCCCTCTCCAACTCTTTCTCTCTCGTTCTTTCTGCATCTTTCTCTCTCTCTCTCTCCAGCTTTCTGTCTCTCTCCCCCTCCCTTTCTCTCCATGTCTCTCTCCCAGTCTCTCTTTTCCCTATGTGTCACTATGTGGGCTATTACTGTCCAGGGCAACTGCCATGGACTACAGGTTAATTACCCACAAGGACCGCTGGGTTCTTGGAAATCTCGGCACCAGCACCCTGATATCTGGCTTCTGTACAGTCAGGGTCTCTTCATCAGGAATCAGCACTTTCAGGAGTCTAACCTTCATGTGGTAGGGACCAGGACAAGTTACTTGCAGGGGGAGATAGGATCAGTATCACAGCCACCCGGAGCAAATAAGAGAACATACCATTTCTATATGTCTAGGCAATGAACTGATTTTTTTTTTTGAAAAGTCAACAATATTTACAGTATATGGGTTAGATAGAGAGGGGGATGTATACAACACAACAATGACAGGGAGTGGCAGACAAAACAGGAGACTCACCTCACATGGGGTCTAATAGTCTGGCATCCTGTCTGGCACCTGTGACCAATAGGCCAACCTCCAGATACACATAATGCTGTCTCCATGTCTAGTGGTCCAGACCTCAAATAAAGTACATTAACTTTATCTGGCAGACAATTAAACAAAAAAGATTACAATACAAGGGAGGTGTTTATGCACATATACCAGTGGCTGGAGCCAAGCAGTCTGTTCTTTATGGTGGCTCAATTTTGCTAAGATCCAGGAACAGGAAAAGGGGTCAATGACACCGACCTTCTCTCTCTCTCTCTCTTTATCTCTGTCCCTCTTTCTGTCTCTCCCTCTCTTCTACCTCTTTCTGTTTCTCCCTCTCTCTCCATGTCTCTCTCAATGTCTCTCTCCCCCTCCCTTCTCTCTATCTTTCTCTGACTCTCCCCCCCCCCCCATCCTCCCTTTCCCTTACCTGTGTGCTCCAGAGGCTCCTTCCCATTTGGTGTCTCCTCCCCTAGTCGCTCCTCCCCTGGTGGCTCCTCCCCCTGGTGGCTCCTCCACAGCCCTCAGAGGAGAGATCAGGGGCTGGGGAAGAGGAGGAAACCAAAGGAAACAGTGCACAAGTGCCACCTGCAGTAGGCGGCAGCTGGGAGCATTTTTGCCACCCCCAAAAAGTGAAAACTGGACAGACTGACCCCCGCCCACCTAGCAACACCACTGCCCTATGGATTGTAGCACTTCAGCATACTTGACACATGTATAGCGCTATGGAATATCTTGACGCATTACAAATAAACAATAATGGGTGAACAGAGGCGAACACCCCCCCCCCCCCCCCCGTATGTGACGCAGTGCACCAGGGCCCTGTTATGGGGGTTCCAGTGCTGCCTAATTTTTTTTCTTCCTTTATTTCATTTTTTAAAAATAAATCTACAGTTTATTGGCACCCCCCTTGGCACCCCATGGCCCCCTC
Source organism: Discoglossus pictus (assembly GCA_027410445.1). Taxonomy (NCBI): domain Eukaryota; kingdom Metazoa; phylum Chordata; class Amphibia; order Anura; family Alytidae; genus Discoglossus; species Discoglossus pictus. The sequence goes on from CM050166.1 coordinate 88,539,286, forward strand.
AGCTGCACTAGCCCCCACCTTAATTTGGACACACACACATGCATTCCTTTAGAATTCCCTGCCCTGCAAAGAGGACTTGTTGGTAGGAAAGGGATAGCAGTACTGCTGAACCACCAATGAATTTAAGGCAGGGGAGGGTGGTGCTGTTGAGGGGGCAGTGAGGGGCTGTGGGGGACCATGAACCCCACTACAGAAATTTAAAAAAAATCTGTATATGTAAATATGAATCATAATACAGTATATCTATATATAATACCCATTCCCTTATCCGTAATGGACACCTTTCACCCTGTAACTGAGGATGAAGTCTCTAGTCTTTTACCTCTCGTCTTACAACTTGTCAACATGATCCTATTCCATCACAACTGATACCTCCGCTCTCTACAACACTTATCCCAGCTATCACATATCTTTTCAACCTTTCCCTTAACACTGGCAAATTTCCACCGCCATTATTACACCGCCATTATTACACCGCCATTATTAAGCCATTATTACACCCATTCTTAAGAAACCCTCATCTGATCCAGCTACTCCATTTAATTACCACCCTATCTCTCTACTTCCCCTGGTTTCTAAATTACTTGAATGTATCCTCTACAATCATCTCTCCCAATTTATTTCCTCCAACTCGCACCTTGACCCGTTCCAATCTGGCTTCCGGTCCCAATGCTCCACAGAGACAGCTCTCATTATTGTCACTGATAATTTGCTAACCGACAAATCAAAGGGCCACTTCTCTAGTCTTATTCTCCTGGATCTTCATGCTGCCTTTAACACAATTGACCATCCTCTTCTTATCCAAATTCTCCACTCTTTTGGCATCCGTGACATTGTCCTCTCTTCGTTCACATCATATCTAGAAAATCGAATATTTAGTGTGTCCTTCTCTGGCTCCTGTTCATTGCCTCACCCTCTGACTGTTGGCATACCTCAAGGTCCCCTTCTTTTCTTCATCTACACTTCCTCGCTTGGTACCCTAATAAACTCTTTTGGATTTCAATACCAGCTATATGCTGATGGCACCCACATTTACCTCTCCGTGCCAGAACTATCCTCTCTCTTCTAACTCATGTTGCCAACTGCCTCTCTAGCATATCCTCCTAGATGTCTGCCCCTTAACTCAAACTCAAAGACGGAACTCCTAATCTTCCCACCCTCTTCCACAGCTTCCACTCCTCACATATCTCTCACCGTTGACAATGCCATCATCACGCCCGCCACTCAGGCCTGTTGTCTTGGGGTTCTGTTGGATCATGCCCTCTCATTCCTCACATATAATCCATCACTAAAGCTTGTCATTTTCACCTGAAAAACATTTCCAAAATATGTCACTTTCTATCACAAGACACAACCAAAATTCTAATACACTCTCTTATTACATTCCACCTCATCTACTGCAACTCTCTCCTTGCTGGTTTTCCCCATCACCTGTCTGGCTCCACTTCAGTCAATAATGAATGCCTCCACGAGACTTATCTACCATACTCATTGATCAATGTCTACAGCTCCTCTATGACACTCCAATAATAATGCACCCTCTTACATCTCTGCTCTTGTCTCTAAATACTCTCACAAACGTCTCATATCTTTCAAAACCACACTAAAAACTCATCTATTTAAAAAAGCTTATCACTTTCAGCCGTAATTTATGCAATATATTGTACCTCACATTTCTATATCTCACCCATACCCTTTAGACTGCAAGTTTGCAAGTTTTCAATCTTGTTGAGAGCTTTAGAGAAAGCACTGTGTATACTTAACTTTAAACTCAATAACAGGGCCCTCCATTTGTAGTTTGTTAAGTTTGTTTTTGATTGTATCCAACCTGTTTAGCGCTACGGAATATGTTGGCGCATTACAAATAAAGGTTAATAATAAATTACGGTCCACTGGAGAAGGAACCTGCAACCTTCTCCAGTAATGTTGCATTTACGTTTATGGACAGGTACAACTGAGGAATAGCAGAGGGCAAGTAGGACACCCAGCTGCAGATGTGTCTGGAGGGGAAAGGAAAGTCTACTGCTGTAAAGAACAATTCAGCATTGAAACCTTGATTGTTAGAACCACGAACCAAGGTAAACTAGACGTGGTCAAGAATGAGGTGTCAAGATTAATCATTTATATCCTGGGAATTAGTGAACTTAAATGGACTGGAATGGAACATTTCACATCACACAACTACCAGATCATCTAATGTGGTAGAAGACGTGGAGCTGACTGCGTCTCAGACCAAGAGCTTTTTATTGCAAAGTTCAGAATTAAACTAAAGAAAAGAGGGAAAATCATCAGACCAAGTAGATACAAAATAAATAATATCCCTTGTTACTATGCAGTGGAAGTAAAGAATAGATTTAAGGACAAGACATGGAAGATAGAATGCCTGAAGAACGTTGGACCAAAGTTTGCAACACTGTCCAGGGAACAAATAATATCCCCAAAGGAAAGAAAACTAAGAAGGCAACCTGGCTGCCTGATGAAGCTCTGAAAGAAGCCCATGAAAGAATAAAAGTGTGAGGTAGTGGAAATAGGAAAAGATTTGTCCAACTGAATGCAGAATTCCAGAGGATAGCAAGAAGATACAAGGAGACATTCTACAATGATCGCTGTAAAGACATCGAAGAACATAACAGAATGAGTAAATCAAGAGATCTCTTTCAGAAAATTGGGGATCTCAAAGGCACATTTCTTGCCAAAGTGGGCATGATAAAAGACAAAAATGGTAGTGAATTAAAAGAAGAAGATCAGATATAGAAGAGGTGGCAGGAATTAATTTAATATCTATATAGTAAGGATCTTAACAGCAGTGATAACCTCAAAAGTTTGTCCAATGAGCTGGAGCCAGACATCTTGGAGAGTGAAGTGAAATGGGACCAAGGATGCCTTGCTGTTAACAAGGCTGCAGGAGTGGATGGAATCCCAATTGAACTATTCAAAATTTTACAAGATGATGTTATGAGTGTTGCTTGCCTTTTGCCAACAAATATGGAAAACAACAATGGCCAATAAAAAAAGGCAGTGCCAAAGAGTGCTATCGGCAATCTCAGTTCCTAGCAAATAAATGGGGAAGAAGTGGAGGCAGTGACAGATTTTATTTTCCTGGGATCCAAGATCTCTTCGGTTGATGATTGTAGCCATGATATTAAAATATGTTTGCTTCGGTGATGGAAAGCTATGGAAAGCTTGGTCAAGCTAGTAAAAAGTAAAGATATTAAACTATCAACAAAGGTCTGCATAGTTAGTACCATGATATTCCCAGTAGTAACATATGAATGTGAGAGGTGGACCATAAAGAAGTCTTAGCACCATAGAATTTATGTCTTTGAATTGCGGTGTTGGCGAAAACTGCTTAGAGTTCCTTGTATTACAAGAAGATCCAATGAATCAGTGCTTCAGGAAATCAGGACAAACTGTACACTGTAAGGTATGATCATGAGGCTGAAGCTCAAATATTTTGTCCATATCATGAGATGACAAGATTTCCTAAAGAAGACTCTGATGCTGGGAAAGTTTGAAAGCAGAAGAAGAAGGGAATGACAGAGGCAGAGATCGATAGATGAGGTCACTGAAGCAATTAACATGAACTTGATGTAGCTCAGAGGGGCAGTGACTCAGAGAAGTACCTGGCATGCTGCGGTCCATAAGGTCCTAGAGAGTCAGACGCCACTGAATGACTAAGCAACAAAAATATGTATATATATATATATATATATATATATGAAGAGTGAGGTAGCCGTGAATGTCCAGTAATCCAGTTGTGTAATCAGAGTATCGCAGTGAATAGTGATAGCTTTTTTATTGGACAAACGTATTCATGATAAAGCGACGAGCTTTCGAGTGATAATGCCTATCTTTATCAAGTCAAAAAGCGATACTGATGCAAGTATAAACTAAAAACAGTAAACAGAATGCGCAGATGCCTCCAGCCAATTACATCATTATGGGGGTGTATCCCATTGTGATTGGCTGAAGGCAATAATGCATTGCGATTGGTCATTACAGGTGCATTATCAAATGAGAATGGGATATTGGAGCCTTCTGTTTGGCTCAAATTTGATTGACAGCGTTTTCAGCCAATCAAAAGGCACCATTGGCAATTTTCTTCCTAAAAATGCTGTAAAAGGCTCATTAGTGTCGGGGAGGTCCGCAAGTGCGTTAGTTTTTTTTTTTTTTTTATTGCGCAGATTCTTTCAGGGCCCAGCTGGGGCAGAAGAGGAAAAGGCTGGGGACATTGCGGGGAGGTAAGTACAATGTTTATTATGTTTATTTTATTTTGTTTGTGTATGTATTTATTAGTAATGTAATTTATTTTTTTAACAGGGTCTGCACCTGAGAAGAAATGAAGAAAGACAGGGACATGCTGGAAAGGTGAGTAGAATATTTCGAATATTTAAAATGTTTATTTTTTATATGTAAATGTTTTGTACTGAGAAAAGGGGAAGATAATGGAAGAGAAAAAAGGGAAAGACAGGGGAGAGGGTGGGAGAGACGGGGGGAGAATGGGAGATAAAAGTGGGAGAGAATGGGAAAGAAAAGTGGGAAAGACAAGGTGGAGAGGATGGGAGAGCCAGGGAGTGAGGATGGGAGAGAAAAGGGTGAGAGACAGGGGAGAGAAAATAGGGAGAGACAGGTGGATAGAAAAGGGGGAGAAGGTAGGGGAGACAGGATAGAGAAAAGGATGGGAGAGAAAAGGGGGAGAGGATGGGAGAGAAGAGGGAGAGAGGTTGGGAGAGTAAAGGGGGAGAGGATGGGATAGAAAAGGGGGAGAGGATGGGAGAGAAGAGGGTGGGAGAGACAGGATGGGGGAGAGAAAAGTGGAGAGGATGGGAGAAAAGTGGGAGAGGGTGGGAGAAACATGATGGGGAGAGAAAAGGGGAGAGGATGGGAGTAAAGGGCGATAGGGTGGGAGAGACAGGAGGGAGAGGATGGGAGAGAAAAGGGGGAGAGGATGGGAGAGATAAGGGGGAGAGGATGGAAGAGATAAGACAGAGAAGATGGGAGGGAAAAGGGGGAGAGCATGGGAGAGAAAAAGGGGAAAGACAGGTAGAGAGGATGCGAGAGAAAATGGGGAGAGACAAGGGGATAGAAAAGGGGGAGAGACAGGGGGATAGAAAAGGGTGAGAGGGTTGGAGAGACAGGATGGGTGAGAGAAAAGGGGAAGAGGATGAGAGAGAAAAAGGGGAAAGACAGGTGAGATGGTGGAAGAGACGGGGAGAGGATGGCAGAGAAAAGGGGGAGAGGATGGGAAAGAAAAGGGGGAAAGTCAGGGGAGATGTTGTGAGAGAAAAGGGGCAGAGACAGAGGAGAGAAAAGGGGGAGAGAAGAGGGGGAGAGGGTGGGAGGGACAGGATGGGGGAGAGAAGAGGTGGGACAGGATGGGAGAGAAGAGTGTGGGAGAGACAGGATCGGGGAGAGAAAGGGGGAGAGGATGGGAGAGAAAAGGCGGAGAGGGTGGGAGAGACGGGATCAGGGAAAGAAAAGGGGGAGAGAATGGGAGAGAAAAGGGGGAGATGATGGGAGAGAAGAGGGTGGGAGAGACAGGATCGGGGAGAGAAAGGGGGAGAGGATGGGAGAGAGGATGGGAGCGAAAGGGGGGGAGAATAAGAAAGAAAAGGGGGAGAAACAAGGGGGTAGGATGGCAGAGAAAAGGGGGAGAGGATGGGAAAGCAAAGGGGGAAAGACAGGGGAGATGATGTGAGAGAAAAGGGCCAGAGACAGAGGAGAGAAAAGGGGGAGAGAAGAGGGGAGAGGGTGGGAGGAACAGGATGGGAGAGAGAAGAGGTGGGAGAGGATGGGAGAGAATAGTGTGGGAGAGACAGGATCAGGGAGAGAAAGGGGGAGGATGGGAGAGAAAAGGGGGAGAGGGTGGGAGAGACAGGATCAGGGAGAGAAAAGGTGGAGAGGATGGGAGAGAAAGGAGGAGAGGATGGGAGAGAGGATGGGAGGGAAAAGGGGGAGAGAATGGGAAAGAAAGGGGGGAGAAAAAGGGGGTAGGATGGGAGAGAAAAGGAGGAGAGACAGGGGGATAGAAAAGGGGAAGAGGATGGGAGAGAAAAAGGGGAAAGACAGGGGGAGAGGCCAGAGGAGAGGATGCAAGAGAAAAGGGGAAAGGATGGGAAAGAAACAGGGGAGAGACGGGGAGAGGATGTGAGCAAAAAGGGGGAGAGACAGGGGGATAGAAAAGGGGGAGAGAAGAGGGGAAGAGGATGGGAGAGAAAAAGGGGAAAGACAGGTGGAGAGGATGCGAGAGAAAAAGGGGGGAGTATGGGATAGAAAAGGGGGAGAAAAGAGGGTGGAGAGACAGGGGGATAGAAAAGGGGGAAATTAGAAGGTGGGAGAGGGGAGGAGATAGAGGATGGGGAGAGGATGGGAAATAAAATGAGAAGAGACAGGTGTGAGGATGAGAGAGAAAAGGGGAGAGAAGAGGGGCAAGAGGGTGGGAAAGACAAGATGGGGAGAAAAGAGGTGGGAGAGACAGGATGGGAGAGAAAAAGAAAGAGGATGGGAGATACAGGGGATAGAAAAGGGGGAGATGATGAGAGAAAATAGGGATAGGGTGGGAGAGGATTGTAGAGAAAAGGGGGAAAGACAAGGGGGAGAGGATGGGAGAGACAGGGGAGAGGATGGGAGGGACAATGGGGAGAGACAGGGGGAGAGGATGGAAAAGAAAATGGGGAGAGATGGGAGGTAGAAAAGGGGGAGAGAAGAGGTGGAAGACAGGATCGAGGAATGGGGACAGGGTGGGAGAGAAAAGGGGGAGAGGATGGGAGATAAATGGGGGAGAGGATAGAAGGGAAGAGGGTGGGAGAGGCAGGATGTGGAGAAAAGAGGTGCGAGAGAAAAGGGGAGAGGATGGGAGAAAAGTAGGAGAGGGGGAGAGAGAAGAGGGTGTGAGAGACAGGATCGGGAAGAGAAAAGGGGGAGAGGATAGGAGAGAAAAGGGGAGAGGGTGGGAGAGACAGGATCTAGGGGGAGAAAAGGGGAAGAGGCTGTGAAAGAAAACGGGCAGAGGATGGGAGATACAGGTGGATGAAAAGGGGAGAGGATGGGAGAAAATGGGGAGAGGGTGGGAGAGACAGGGGGAGAGGATGGGATAGACAAAGGAGAGTATGGGGAAAAAAGTGGGAGAGGATGGGAGAGAAAAGGGGAGATGATAGCAGAGAAGAGAGGGAAAAATAAGGGGGAGAGGATTGGAGAGAAAAGTGGGGGAGACAGTGAGAGAGGATGGGAGAGAAAATGTGGAGAGACATGGGGAAAAGGGAAGAGAGACAGGTGATAGAAAAAGAGTAGAGGGTAGAGGAAACAGGATGAGGGAGAGGGTGGGAGAGAAAATGTGACAGGATGGGATAGAAAAGAGAGAGAGGGTGGGAGAGAAATGGGGGAGAGGATGGGAGAAAAGAGTGGGAGAGACAGATTGAGAGAAAGGGAAGAGATGGGGAGGGGATGGGAGAGAAAATGGGGAGAGACTGGGGGATAGAAAAGGGGGAGAGAAAAGGGGAAAAAGATAGGAGAGAAAAAGACAGGGGGAGTGGATACGAGGGAAAAGGGGAGAGGATGGGAAAGAAAAGTGGAGAGACAGGAGGATAGAAAAGGGGAAGATGGTTGGAAAGACAAGGTGAGGAAGAGAAAGGGGGAATGGATGGGAAAGAAAAGGGGGGAGAGACAGGATGGGAAGAGAAAAGGGGAGAGACAGGATGGGGGAGATAAGAGGTGGGAGAGACAGTATGGGGGAGAGGGTGGGAGAAAAAAATGGGGAGATGGGAGAGAAAAGGGGTAGCGGATGGGAGAGAAGATGGTGTGAGAGACAGGATGGGGAGAGAAGAGGAGGGAGAGGTTGTGAGAGAAAAGGGGACAGGATGGGAGAAAAGTGGGACAGGGTGGGGGAGACAGAGGGAGAGGATTGGAGAGAAAAGGGGGAAAGACAAGGGGAGAGCATGAGAGAGGAGAGACAGGTGAGAGGATCGGATAGAAAAGGGGGAAGGAGCCAGGGGGATAGAAAAGGGGGAGAGAAGAGAAGGTGGGGTAGAGGAGACAGGATGAGGGAAAGAGTGGGAGAGAAAATGGAGAGAGAGTGGTATAGAAAAGAGATGAGAGACAGAATGGGAGAGGAGGTGGGAATGAAAAGGCGGAGAGGGTGAGAGAGAAGATGGTGGGAGGGACAGGCTTGGGGAGAGAAAAGGGGGAGAGGATGGGAGAGAAAAGGGGGAGAAGGTGGGAGAGACAGGATTGGGGAGATAAAAAGGGGAGAGGATGGGAGATACAGGGGGATAGATAAAGGGGTGAGGATGGGAGAAAATGGGGAGAGGGTGAGAGAGACAGGGGGAGAGGATGGGAGAGAAAAGGGGAGAGGATGAGAGAGAAAAGGGGGAGATGATGGAAGAGAAGAGGGGAAAAGACAGGGGGAAGAGGATTGGAGAGACAGGGGAGAGGACGGGAGAGACAGTGGGTTAGAAAAAGGGGAGAGAAGAGGGTAGGATAAGATAGGAGTGACAGGATGGAGGAGAGGGTGGGAGAGAAAATGGGATATGATGGAATCGAAAAGAGAGAGAGGGTGGGAGAAAAGAGGGGGAGAGGCTGGGCGAGACAGATGGGAGAGAAAAGAGGGAGAGACGGGGAGGGCATGGGAGAGAAATGGGGAGAGACAGGGGGATAGAAAATGGGAGAGGATGAGAGAGAATGGAGGAAAGACTGGGGGAGAGGATACAAGAGAAAAGAGGATATGATGGGAAAGAAAAGTGGAGAGACAGGGGGATAGAAAAGGGGGAGATGGTGGGAGAGACAGAGTGAGGGAGAGAAGAGGTGGGAGAGACTGAATGGGGAGAGGGTGGGAGAGACAGGATGGGGAGAGGGTGGGAGAGACAGGGTGGGGGAGAGAAAAGGTGGGAGAGACAGCATGGGGGAGAGGCTGGAAGAGACAGGATGGGGAGAGGGTGGAGAGAAAAGGGGAAACGATGGGAGAGAAGAGGGGAGAGGATTGGAGAGAAGAGGGGGAGAGACAGGATGGGGAATAGAAGAGTGGAGATAGACAGGATGAGGAGAGAAGAGGCGGGAGAGACAGGATAGGGGAGAGGGTGGGAGAGAAAAGGGGAGAGCATGGGAGATAACAGGATGGGAGAGATAGGATGGGGGAGATAAGAGGTGGGAGAGAGGGCGAGACAGCATGGGGGAGAGAAAAGGGGAGAGAATGGGGAGAAACAGGATGGGGATATAAGAGGTGCGATAGACAGGATGGGGAGAGGGTGGGAGAGAAGAGGGGAGAGCATGGGAGATACAGGGGATAGAAAGGGGGGAGAGGAAGGGAGAGACAGGGGAGTGGATGGGAGAGAAAAGGGGAGAGGATGGGAAAGAAAATGGGGAGAGACAGGATGGGGGATAGAAAATGGGAGATAAGGGGGAGAGACAGTATGGGGAGAGAAGAGGTGGGAGAGACAGGATGTGGAAGAGGGTCAGAATGAAAAGGGGGAGAGGATGGTAGATACAAAGGATAGAAAAGGGGGAGATTTTGGGAGAGACAGGGGGAGAGGATGGGAGAGAAAATGGGGGGAGAGACAGGGTGATAGAAAAGGGGGACAGGGTAGGGGAAACAGGATGAGGAGAGGGTGGGAGAGAAAATGGGGAGAGGATGGGAGAGAAGATGGTGGGAGAGGATGGGAGAGAAAAGGGGAGAGGACGGGAGAAAAGTGGGACAGGGTGGTTGAGACAGGGGGAGAGGATGGGAGAGAAGAGGGTGGGAGAGACAGAATGGGGAGGAAAGAGGTGAGAGAAACAGGATACAGAAACGGTGGGAGAGAAAAGGGGGAGAGGATTGGAGAGAAGAGGGTAGGAGAGACAGGATAGGAGAGAGAAAAGGGGGAGATGGTGGTGGAGACAGGGGAAGAGGATACGAGAGAATGGGGGAGAGGATGAGAGAGAAAAGGGGTAAAGACAAGGGGTATTGCATGGGATAGACAGGGGAGAGGATAGGAGAGAAAAGGGGGAGAGGTTAGGGGAGACATGATGAGAGAAAGAGTGGGAGAGAAAATGGGGAGAGTTGGATAGAAAAGAGGTGGGAGAGACAGAATGGGAGAGAAGGTGGGAATGAAAAGGGGGAGAGGATGGGAGAGAAGAGGGTGGTAGAGACAGAATGGGGAGAGAAGAGGTGGGAGAAACAGGATGCAGAGAGGGTGGGAGAGAAAAGGGGGAGAGGATGGGAGAGAAGTGGGTGGAAGAGACAGGATGGGGGAGAGAAAAGGGGGAGAGGATGGAAGAGAAAAGGGGAAGAGGATGGGAGATACAGGGGGACAGAAAAGGATGAGAGGTAGAGAGAGAAAGAGAGAGAGGAAGAGAAGAGGATTTATATATATACTGTATCTCACAAAAGTGAGAACATCCCTCACATTTTTGTAAATCATTTATTATATATTTGCGTGTGACAACACAGTTACAGTACATGTTGGCATTCATGGTTCCCTCGATGAACTATAGCTCCCCAGTACCGACAGCACTCATGCAGGCCCACACAAAACATAAATACATATATATGTTTTCTATAATATGTGGTGTTTATTCTGTCTATATGCATTTCCCTTATGATATCAGATCCTGCCACCACTCTGTCTGCATCGCTATTTACGTTCAAACTACCTTTCCTCAGTATAGATGTATACTTTTGGTGGTGGGAGAGTCATGGTCTGGGCCTGTATGAGTGCAGCCAGCACTGGACAGCTACAGTTCATTGAGGGAACCATGAATGTCTAAATGTACTGTGACATCTGAAGCAGAGCATGATCTCCTCCCTTCGGAGACTGGGCCGCAGGGCAGTATTCCAACATGATAACGACCCCAAACACACCACAAAGACGACCACTGCCTTGCTAAAGAAGCTGAAGGTAAAGGTGATAGAGAGGCCAAGCATGTCACCAGACCTAAACCCTATTGAGCATCTGTGGGGCATCCTCAAATGGAAGGTGGGGGAGTGCAAGGTCTCTAACATCCACCAGCTCCGTGATGTCATCATGGAGGAGTGAAAGGAACCTGTGAAGCTCTGGTGAACTCCATGCCCATGAGGGTTAAGGCAGTGCTGGAAAATAATGGAGGCCACACAAAATATTGACACTTTGGGCCCAATTTGGACATTTCCACTTAGGAGTGTACTCCCTTTAGTTGCCAACTCTTTAGACATTAATGGATGTGTGTTGAGTTATTTTGAGGGGACAGCAAATTTACACTGTTATTCAGGTTGTACACTTACTACTTTACCATGTAGCAGAGTATAATTTCTTCAGTGTTGTCACATGAAAAGATATAATAAAATATTTACAAAAATTTGAGGGGTGTACTCACTTTTGTGAGATAATGTATCACATATAATAATTGTCAAACTGCGAGATGTCGTCACGCTTTGCGACGTGCGTACGAGTTAGGCGGCGTTCATTGCTTGCAAGCCTCGCAAATCGAGGCAAGCATTGAACGCGTAGGACTTAACAGATGAGTGCCAAGGGCGCTCATCTCTGCGAGGCAAGCCGTTAAAATACGAGACGCGAGACTTAGAAAGAAAAATACGAGACGCAAAAAAAATTATACAAGACGCAAAAATGTACGAGATTAGCGGCCGAACGACGGGAAGCAAAAAAAACGAAAAACACACTAAATACACCCCAAACAATTACAAAAAATTCACAAACAGCATGGGGCAACAGCCAGGATGTCTGTGAGTGAGGTGGAACGCAAATTTAACTCGATTTAGATGATTTTCGCCACTGGAAAATCGCCTAAGGGAGGAAAAAAAATGGCTGCCAAAAAAAATTTAAACGAGGCTACACCAACCTGGTGCAAAACACTGCAAAACGCGTAGCACTATACACATCATACTACGACTTACAAGATACACTATTACAAAAGCCGGAAAATGTTCAAGATACGCGTACCACATTAACAACATTACGACTATACAATGCCGCTTTACACAATAAACCAACGGCTCTACCTCGCGCACGCAGCGTTTTCAGAATGCACACTTCAAACATTCATTACACTTTATCAGCAGGGTACTAAAACTCACAATGTATATTCTATGCAGACGCAAAATACAAACAGATTGTTAGCTCTTCAGCCTATTGCTCGCTGCATATATCAATTGTAAATAATTAAAGAATATTAATTGATTTAAGAAATCATTAAATATTACTTAACTACATATACATAGAAATATATATCTCTCTCAGATGACCAAAAGTAGAGAGGCTTGCAATGAGCGCCGAAGGTCCTCACAGTACAAAACGGTTTCAATTATGTGTCAAACCAAACAGCATTCCCATGGCTTCAAATTTTATTGCCCCGTTATTGTTGACGGGCAAGTCGCTAGTATATATAATATAGCCCCAAAAAAAGTTTTCTGTGCTGGGCCCTCCTGGGCCCCCTCTGGTGCCAACAGAAAACAAAATGAAAATTGAGACTCTATATATACAAAGTTGGTGAAACAATTTGCATATTTTTATTGAATACATCAGCATTTATAAACACAGATTTGTCTTTTCTGCTGATTTAAACACATTTTAATTCTGTGAATGAGAGCGGTTTGTAAGAAATATATATGTTTGTGTGTGTGTGTGTATCTGTTCATTACTTGCTGCATCAGAAAGTAGATGGAAAATCCACACTGGGCTTTCTGGCATAGATTATTTCCCTCTGCCGATAACATACATCCCAACTGTCCCATCTTGTTCTACTAAATCCCCGGGGAATTCTCATTGGTGAAAGTGAAATTCCATGCCTTGTGCTTTACTGATAAGGCATGGGTTTACGAGTTGCCGATGGAAATAGTAATATTACATCTGGGGAGCATTGAATATATGTGTAACATTATTTAAAAAATCTTCTGCAGCTGAAATTATGTAGAAAAACAGTTTACTTAGCTTGAATTGAATTAGGCTCCAAGTTTTTTTTTTCATTTTTTGATTTACTACTATTTTATTAAAGGAGAGAACAAGGAATCTCAAAGACATTGTTGGATGCTATATGAACAAAATGTTATACCACAGAGAGAGGTGAAAATTCGGAATCAATTCATTGGCATTTTACTGTAGTATCACACTATGTATATTTTGTTTTTGCATTTTTATGTATATTTATGTATCTATTTGCATACATTTTTATTTAATTCGACCATGCATAAGGATGAGTGGAGGAAGATATCATGAAGGATTTATAAGTGAAAATTTTACAAAAAAATCGGCAGTAATTTTGATTGATCGGATTAGTTTATGGCAGTAATAACATATGGGATATTTTCCCCTACACCTGCACAGTACAGGAACAAGAATTACCTCATAAAATCCCTCTCATTAGGCCACAAGGCAATTGTAACGGTACCCCCACACATATAAGGGGTTGCCAAGGCCGTTTAAGTTGATCTGCCCGTCCAGTGATATAGGGACAGCTACTGCAGGACACCCATTCCCCCAAACTGGATCCAAGGGGAAAATGCTCCAAGCCTGGAACTGGAACCTCACGAATAGCTGCTAGCAGCTGAACAGGAAAAGCACCCCAAGATGCTTACACTCCTGGCAGTCAGTCTGTAACAGCATACCATGAATCCCCCCAAGAACGAGACATAAGCTCTGTGTTTGAGGGTCAAGCAGTGAACTCCCTTTATTGCAAACAACACACATTTTTAAACACTTCACATACACAGAAGGGGCAGTGACTACCTTTGGTCAACCCCTAATTACCTCTGGCCAATCAGACAGGGTTAAGGCGTGGGAGCCAGGAGTCCCCTCCCCCAGGAGCCACCCACTAGGAGTGGCTAACTGCTCATTCTACCTCTGGCGGTGGAGAGAGTAACATCCCTAGGCTCACTTACTCCCCTGCTGGGAGTATGGGGAAACCCCAGGCCATCTCATTAATCAAGAGTCCTTACCCCCATTGTTCATGGTGCCATCTTGTCTGCTAAAACCCTTTTGTTCTGCTATCTCTTGTGTGTTTTAGCAGATAGTATTAAGAGGCAGATGGGCAACTCCTGACCAAGTGTATGAGACCAAAGATATTTGACTGCATACCACACAATACAATATTTTTACAGATATAACCACAACATATTATAACCCAGAACATATCTGCAGATAGCTTAGGTCTAAGCACACATTATTACTGAATGGCGCTCAGACCACATACATACAGTTCAATGGCCATGGAACCAAAGTCTTTCTGCATAGGAAAATAAAGTATTTAAATGCCGGTCCATAGTCAAAAGGCACCAGGCGGGCAACCAGGCTCCTCCAATGTACAGTGGCGAGATTGGTCTCGTCACAGCAATCTTGTTCCCAACTGCAAATTTATGGAAAAAATATTGCTGCCATGATCTAATCTAGGAAATGAAAACTATTTCAGATATTGTTTACTTTTTCACTTTTTCTGGATGGTCGTGACTGCAATAACTTATGGGTAATGCCTAGGTGTAAAAAGATAACAAATAATAAAAAAGATACAAAATTGGATACTGAAATGTGTTTATTATGAATGATTTATGGTCTTGAGAATATTTTAACCAAATTTAGATTCTTTATAGGAAGGGGCATCTGTTGAAGGTGTTGAATGAAAACCTGTTAGCAAATCTGCAGATTTCTTGTAACCTGACATGTCCCATGATGTTGAGACTGCTCTGGCAGAGTGAGCTCTCAGTCTTGAAGCTACTGGTTTGCCCAAATTATTCTATAGTTTTAAGATGAACCATGGTACTAATGGTAGTAGAAGCTGTTTTTTCCCTGTGTCCCGAAGGAATCATGATTTCCTGTTTCCGCCAAGCTTGTTCTTGACGTATATAAAGCCAAATATCTGACTGCATTAGTTTTTGAAGCTTCAGATCTTCACTGGATCTTCATCTTCCACATCTGAACCATTAAGCAGTAGCGTTAACGAGCAAAACCACTGTCACCACTGGAATGAGTGATCTTACAAGAAGGGGAGTTATACCCTTATCTACCCCATTATACCAGGCTTGATTAAACACTGTCAGAACAACTCATAATATGGCTACCATGTGAAATCTCTGTAGGGATCAAAAACTTCTGCAGTCTCTTGCAGGAGCAGCTTATCAATGACTAGAATGTGTAAAAAAAATAAGCTGAAATGACAGATGAGGTAAGTGAAAATGAGACAAGGGGAAGACTGGAGGGAATAAAGAGAGCAGGAAATCTAATCAAAACTCATCCCACTACTTTACAGTTGCTTAGTCTGAGGTTACGTTGACATTGTTAAATGACCAGTTCCATATGTACACTTTTGTGATCAACAAATCTTGAATAATAGTTACATGATTGAAGAAAAAAAAAGTATCCATTGGTTTATTGCTTTTCTGGTGGCATTGGAAGATTGAAATATTGTGGCTTACACTTTCATTTAACCCTAGTATAGGCTTTGTGGTAGCCTTTTAATAGGACTGGGAAAATATTCCATCTTTGACCAACATTTGTGACCAAGGTTACTCTCATGTGGTAAAGCAGAATACAAAACATATCTGCTGCAAGTAAAGCACAGATTGATATAAAAGCTAATAAATTATAGGCTATAGCTTCATGTTCTCAATCCCTTTCCCATTATTCTGTCAAGCTCTTCAAAAATGCATATTATAAATGTGTTACTTTGGAAGCTGTTTAAAGGGAAACTTGCACGTAAAAACGACCTTTCTTCATTCTGAAGTCAGAGTACTTTGGAACTCAAGCCATCATCAACCATGTATAATGAGAGTTCTTATTCAGACAACCAACTCCATAAATGTCTCTAGAACTGATCCGTTCTGGCAAGCTTGATGTGTAACTCTATGTTTCTGTAAGGAAGGATGAACCAGTTCAAGGGGAATTTTGATGAAACCAAAGATATGCACATTTAAGTCCATGGCTAGTCAATTAGTTTTGCAGTGCCAAATTAACTTTCAATATTTTGAGCAGTACATGAATATGAAATGAGTTTGAAAGTCCTAGTTATTCAATAGCAATTTTGATGTCATGGGGTCTTTTTTGGAATCATGTGTAGACGTTTTGGGACATTTGGGGTCCTTATTGAAAGAGATAATTATTTTTTTTATTTTTTAACTGATCTGTGTCCATGTTAAATCTAGCAGTGGAGGGTATACATTGTATGAAAAAGATACTCTGTGTTTGAAGAAAGTATAAATGCTAAAAATACGTCTATTAAATAAGAGCAAAAGTGTGATTTTGTTACTTCGTGTATATTAAACCCATAAAAAACATTTTGCACCATTTGATATATGCTTTAAAATCATATGGGAAAGCTGTATTAATTTCATAGATAGGTCAAATATTTGCTGTTGTAGACATTTTTTTTTGAAGCATTGACATTGAAGCCTAAAAACAGCTACATCGATAATGAGGGTGGATGTACTTCATGTGGCCAATCTACCAAGTGGAGATGGGATGAGCCAGCTCTTAGAAGAAATAAGCAGCTGCATGGACCATGTCTCTTATCAGCTGCAACAGGTTGATGCATATACAGATTGTGTAAGCTTTTATCAGTGTGACAGTCTTATTGTATGTATTTGTCTCTATCAATCTTACATTCAAAATCTGACCAGGTTCCTAGTACCAGCAGAAGAAAAGCATTTCCACAGCATTATGCTACCATAGACATGTTTCATAGTGGGAATGGTGTTCTCAGGGTGATGAGCAATGTTGGTTTTTGCTCCACACATAGGGCCATATTCAATTCCAAGCTCCTGTTCGTCTCCGATTGCGATGTTATTCAATTGCTCACCGCAAGTTAGGGGCCCCAAGCCAAAACGTTAAACCATGCACTGGTTCGGAAGAAACTTCAGGGCGGGAACATGATCAATTCAGCAAGCCCGTAACCGCCTATTTGGAATCAGCCAATAGAAAATGAGACTGTCATTATTATGGCAGTAAAACATGGAGGTTACATGTCAATCAATTAGGTTCGGAGGTCCGATATGCGATCAGACTCACAAACCCGCAAAATAAAGAATTATGAAAATGAATGCCAATACTGTTCTAGTCCATATGGGTGGCCTGATATGTATTAACTCATTGATACCCGAGATCGATTTAGCCTCAAAATGGAACATTTATTTTCATACCGATTTGCGATCTTGAGACTGTTGTGCAATTAATTCTAATGTCTGTCATCTCTTTCCCCATTAAAAAAGTCTGGAGTGTCAATTTTAGAGAACATGGCGTATTTTAGCTACCCGCAAACGATTTGGGGGTTACAGGCTGAAAATCCCAGTGGTTGTCAAAATCGTAACTCCAACCCATCTCAGCCATTGACCTTTCAAGCCTGTAAATGTTACAATCACATATCGCTATTCAATTGCTACAATTCCTCAAGCCCGCAATTGCCTTCAAACACATAAATGACAAATGTAGAAGAAAATTACCAAAGAAAAGTACCAGATAGGACACGCAAGGAGGTTAAACACCTATTTGTAGCACTGTAAATGCAAATAAATAATCAATACCGCATTTTAAAAGACGGGGAAAGCGATGAAAGACATTATAATTAATTGCACAACAGTCTCAAGCACGCAAATCTGGAATAAAAAAAAAACATTTTTACATTTTATTTCCATGTTATATCATTCTCATCAAGGAGTTAATACATATCAGGCCACCCACATGGACTAGAACAGTATCGTCATTCATTTTTATTATTTTATACATTGCCGGATGGAGAGTCTGATAGCATATGGGACCTCTAAACGCTAAATAATTGATGTTTAACCTCCATGTTTTACTGATGTCATTATGACGTTTTCTTTTACTATTGGCTGTTTCTAAATCGGTAGTTACAGCTTTGCTTTATTGATCAGGTAGCTGCGGGCTTGTTCAATTGAATCGCTCTATAACTGTAGCAATTAAATGGAGGCCTATATGTCTGTATGGAGTAGTGAATGCATATTAAGTATGTGTATCTCTAAAATTTACACATCATTCAGAATGGCTGTAACATTAGCTAGTGGATAGCTTTCCAAAAT
The DNA here is from genome assembly GCA_027410445.1 of Discoglossus pictus. Taxonomy (NCBI): domain Eukaryota; kingdom Metazoa; phylum Chordata; class Amphibia; order Anura; family Alytidae; genus Discoglossus; species Discoglossus pictus. Next base: position 88,557,269 of record CM050166.1, read on the forward strand.
CATCTCTCGTTTGAGCATTTGATTTGTTAGGAGTTATGGTACACTACAAAATAAGAAGAGCAATTGTAATTTCTGTATCCTGTAATGTTTAAAAGTCATTATTAGTTGTAAGATATGAAGTTCTCCCCAAAAAATTGATAACTGCTGCAATGCCAAATAACAAACGCAACCGCAGCTAGTTAATCAAAGTATTTGCTGACACGATCATAAACAGTTGGGGAATTAGTGAAGAATTTGCCTTTCTGGAAGGTAAATGTTTTTTTTTCTAATAATTACAAATACCTCTTTATATTAAAAAAAAAAACATCAAATCAACTACAATAGATCACATTTTGGCTACTTTTGAGTAGAACAATTTTCTGTTACAGATTAGTCTCTCCATAAGTAATAGCAAAGTTTCATAATGGTTTGTTGGAGCAAAGTTATATATCTTAGAATATGAATCACAATACATTAGTGTTAGTGTGTGTCTACAAATACATAAGATTGCAATGGCAAGTAAATAAATTGTCTTACTGACAATTTGCACTGTAAGTACTATATTTTATCAATATTCTTGACAGGGTTGAGTAATTGACTTTGTGACATCTGTGTATTTTTATAATATTCCTTTTTTAAAACCAAATAACTCTAATTACACTTACAGCTTGCTGAAAGGGAATAGTATTACCTCATTTTAAGATGTTCTAAGTATATCTGCAATAATCTGATTCACACAAGGAAATCAGTGGGGAACTTAAACACTGCAGCTGCCTCAATTCAAATAATAAAAAAATCAGTACTCATATTCTTTGCTTAAGCATATGTTAAAGTCACATAATGGAGGTTCCAACAATATTATAATTTAAACCTATAGGTAATAAAAAGTACTTTATCAGTTGCATGTTATTTACACAATTTAATTTTCCTTCAGTAAAGAAACATTAGTTTCATTGTGAGCTGTAAGTCAGCCATTCTGATCCACCCACAAAAAGAGATTCATATCTTTTGTAAATAAATAATATTTTTCATTGGCTGGGGGTATTCTCCAGCATGCAGTAACAAGCATTTTATACTAACATGCTTGGATCTGGCAGCTCAAACAGCAGAATATGTTTATTTAATGTATTTGGCACTCTGGGGGTTAAATCATACATACCATATTTTCCAATGTATCATACACTCGACACCTTAATTTCCAGAGTGGCTTGGAAATCTCACGCATAACATCTGACCCTGTCATCTGGTCTGATCATCATTTAATTAGATTTGCAACTGACGCACCTTCACCTACTCTTATGCAGATGGCAAGATATTGGCCACTAGAAGACTATCATCCCATGGTCTAAGCAAGGAGCTTGACCTCTCTGATGTAACGAGTGCTTGTCATCATCCCTCCCCTCCCTCCCTGCCCCTCTACCCACCCACCCCTCTTTACACTTAATATATTGAGGCATACTAATTACCTGCACCTGCTCAATCAGTGACATCCTCTAACCACCCCCCTTTAAGAATACTTGTTAATACAGTGTCACAATGTTTTCTCACACCATCTTCCTCACTATAACCTGCTGCCTCTTTCTCAGACTCTCTTATACAGTCTCTAGACATCATGTCTCCAATAATATAACTATCTCACCTTCCCTGCTTTCCTCTCCTCTTCTCTGCTCCCATGAGCTCTTCTCCTTCCTCCAGTCACTATTTCATCCCTCCTCTAAAGCTGAAAAGCAGAAATGCTCCTGTAAGTCCTACTCCCATCTCCTTTTACTCTCTCTCCTTCTTCTGATGGCTTGTGGAGATATATCCCCTAACCCAGGCCCCTCACTCATTCCCACCTGCTGTCAGCCACGCAGAGTCCCCAGGGCAGCTAATGCCCAAAACACCCATAATCTAATACCCATCACTTGTCACAAACCATCTACTTTGCCCTTCTCCTGTGCCCTCTGGAATGCAAGGTCTGTTTGCAATAAACTTACCTTCATTCATGATCTCTTTATTTCCAACTCCCTCAATTTACTGGCTATCACAGAAACCTGGCTCACTCCATCTGACTCTGTCTCCCCTGCCGCACTCTCTTATGGTGGTCTACACTTCAGCCACACTCCTAGACCTGGGAACAAACAAGGTGGAGGTGTGGGCATACTGCTATCCTCTCGCTGCACTTTTCACTGCATACCCCCTGTTCCCTCCCTCCAATTCTCATCTTTTGAAGTCCACACTATTCGCATCTTCTCTCCTATACCTCTGCGAGTAGCTGTGATCTATCGCCCGCCTGGATCACCCTCTCAATTTCTGGATAACTTTGCTGCCTGGCTCCCTCACTTTCTCTCCTCCAATATACCTTCACTCATTCTTGGCGATTTCAACATAGCCACTGACACACCCACCTCCCCAACAACTGCAAAATTACTTGCACTCACCTCTTCCCTTGGCCTCTCACAATGGACAGATTCAGCAACTCACCGTGGTGGACACTCCATTGACCTTATTTTTACTAATCTCTGCACTATCTCCAACCTTGACATCTCCTCCCTTCCCCTATCTGACCACCACCTGCTAACTTGCAACCTCACCTCATCTACCGCTCACCGCCCTTCTTCAAATCCTGCCATCAGAACACGCAGAAACCTGCAAGCACTCAACCCACAACAATTTTCAAATGTACTAACACCCCTTCTCAGCCCCCTCACCACCCTTGCCTGCCCTGACGTCGCCACTTCACAATACAACACTACGCTAACCTCCACCCTTGACTCTCTTGCCCCCATAATCACAAGCAAACGCCCTCGCTCTCAACCACAACCATGGCACACCACACAAACACGCTATCTACAGAGATGCTCACGCACTGCAGAACGATTATGGAGGAAATCTCGCACTTCAGCAGACTTTCTCCACTACAAGTTTACCTTGCGCTCCTACTTCTCTGCCCTCAATCTTGCCAAACAACACTACTTCTCATCACTAATATCAAACCTGTCCTCCAACCCTAAACGTTTATTTGCTACATTCAACACCCTCCTCCGCCCACCCCCACCTCCTGCCCCTTCCTCTCTCACTGCTGATGACTTCGCCAGCCATTTTAAAAATAAAATCGATACCATCCGAAATGAGCTCTCCTCCCAGCTTGGCCCTACCCCACCACCCTCTCCCCAAACCGACAACACCCAGCCCTTACCCTTCCCCAATCCCACCTCCACTATGGACTCCTTTGACCCTGTAACCGAGGATGAAGTATCTACTTTACTATCAACCTCTCACCTTACCACATGTCCTCATGATCCTATTCCATCACAGCTAATCCCTCCCCTATCCACCACACTTATCCCAGCTCTCACACATCTATTCAACCTCTCCCTAAACACTGGCAAGTTTCCATCCTCCTTAAAACATGCCACAGTTACACCCATTCTCAAGAAGCCCTCTTCTGACCCAGCTTCTGCCTCCAACTATCGCCCTATCTCACTACTTCCCCTTGCGTCTAAACTCCTTGAGCGGCTTGTTTACAATCGCCTCACTCAATTTATTTCCTCCAACTCCCTACTTGACCCCTTCCAATCTGGCTTCCGGTCCCAACACTCTACAGAAACAGCCCTTACAAAAGTCACTAATGACTTGCTAACCGCCAAATCAAAGGGTCACTACTCTATTCTAATTCTCCTGGATCTCTCTGCTGCCTTCGATACAGTTGACCACCCTCTTCTAATCCAAACTCTCCGCTCTTTTGGCATCCAGGACACAGCTCTTTCATGGTTCACATCCTATCTTAAAGATCGTACATTTAGTGTCTCCTTCTCTGGCACCTCTTCTTCACCTCTCCCTCTGTCTGTTGGCGTTCCCCAAGGTTCTGTCCTAGGCCCCCTCCTCTTCTCCATCTACACCTCCTCCCTTGGCACCCTTATAAAATCCTTTGGATTTCAGTATCATCTCTATGCAGATGATACTCAAATCTACCTCTCTGCACCTGATCTATCCCCCTCTCTTTTAGCTCAAGTTTCCAACTGCCTCTCTAGAATATCCTCCTGGATGTCCACCCGTCAACTCAAACTCAACATGTCTAAAACTGAACTTCTAATCTTTCCACCCTCTACTACAGCTTCCACACCTCAAATATCTCTCACTGTTGACAACACCATCATCGCCCCTACCTCCCAGGCCCGTTGTCTTGGGGTTCTACTGGATCCCGCCCTCTCTTTTATTCCTCACATCCAAGCAATAACAAAATCATGTCAGTTTCACCTAAAAAACATCTCCAAAATTCGTCATTATCTTACAGAAGACACAGCTAAAATTCTAATTCACTCTCTCATCATCTCTCGACTCGACTACTGCAATTCCCTCCTTGCTGGCCTCCCCATCTCTCGTCTGTCTCCCCTCCAATCCATAATGAACGCCTCTGCTAGACTCATCTTCAATACCAAACGCTCAGTGTCTGCAGCCCCTCTCTGTCAATCACTCCACTGGCTTCCCATAGCTTCCCGAATCAAATTTAAAATCATGACCCTAACACATAAAGCCCTCAACAACAGTGCACCCCCTTATATCTCTGCTCTTGTTTCAAAATACTCTCCCAACCGCCCCCTTCGTTCTGCTAACGACCTTCTTCTTTCCTCCTCTCTCATCACCTCCTCTCACTCCCGTCTTCAAGACTTTTCTCGTGCTTCCCCATCCATTTGGAACTCCTTGCCCCGCTCCATTAGATTATCTTCCTGCCTCAAAACCTTTAAGAAATTATTAAAAACACACCTGTTTAAAAAATCTTATCACCTTCAGCCTTAACATGTACAACTGAACACTCCACAGCTTAATAACACTCACACCCACAATCTACAGTACAACACACAGACCCCTCCACTTTACTGAACCAATTGCTTTCAATTGTATTTGTCACCCTCTTGTATCACACCTAAACCCTTAGATTGTAAGTTTGCGAGTTTTCAATCTTGTGTCAGGCCTTGGAAACAAGCTCTATGTACATTTGATTTTGTGCTCAAAAACAGGGCCCTCCATTCTTTACAAGGTGTTTAATTTGTTTTCTGCTATGTACTCAACCCCTGTACAGCGCTACGGAATATGTTGGCGCGATATAAATAAAGATAATAATAATAATAATAATCCCTGTGCTCCTGTCCACTATTATAATAAAGCTGTAACTGCTGCAATGGACAGCATTGCTCCTGTCTGCTAATGACACCTCACTTTGTGAAAATACTCCCATTGGTTTGATGATATCATGACTGAAAGAATTAAAAAGAAAGAGACACAGTATTGAATGGCTTTGGAGGAGAACTCAAAAACCTGAGCACAAGGTAAGACTAGCAGATCATCTCAAAAATATCAAGCTATCATTAATTGCAAGAAAGGAGAATTTTTGTCCAGATAAATCATGGCTTTAGAAAAGCAACCAGCTCAGTTATTCTGCACTGTGGAAAATCTATGCAAGCCAACCCGTATACAGCCTAATGTAACATTATCCCAACCACAATGCAATGAGTCTGCCCAGTATTTCACAGACAAAGTGTCCTCTATTCAAACTGATGGATTATGAAGTTCAAGAGCAAGTGCAAGTGAATGTGAAAACAGTTGTAGTGCAGCTTGAAATCCATCTCTAAAAACATAACTCTAACACAATGGGCATGAGAGGTGGGAGTGATGATGGCATTATCGACCTTGATGAATATTTGAGGAGTGGAAGCTGTAGTAGAGGGTAGGAAGATTATGAGCTCAGTCTTTGACATGTTAAGTTTGAGTTGGTGGGTGGACATCCAGGAGGATATGCTTTGGAGGCAGTTGGCAAAATGTGTTAGAAGGGAGGAGGATAGATCTGGTGCTGAGAGGTAGTGTCATTTGCATATGGATGATACTGAAATCCGTATCAGAGGATATATAGATGGAGAAGAGGAGTGTGCCACAACTGAACCTTAGGGTATGCCAACCGTCAGAGGGAGCAGTAAAGGAGTGGTGGCCTGCTGACATGCAAAGCTCCACATGGTGAAGGTCCAAGCTGAAGGAGCTCCTCATGCATTGTTTCAGCTTATGCTATGAGATTCGCAAGTGAAAATATACACACAGCGGGCATTTGCTTAAAAAGAGCCATGATTAAAATGGTATTTAGATTAAAGAACAGCATTTGTGGGCTCATTTGCATATCCCCACACAGATTCCCATAGTGCAGTGCAATAACTGTATTTCTCTGAATTCTGGATGAGTAATAAGCTTTTTAACCTATTCAAATGAAAACACAAATGTACTATATATATATATATATATATATATATATATATATATATATAAATATTTGTGTTCGGGCCCCTCTCACCAGTAGCTGAGTATGCCCAAATGCTACGCCCTATCAGGCCTGCTAAGAGGGCCAAGGGCCGAATGAGAAGAGGAGAGAGGGGCGGGAAGGCGGGGCACTGAATTCATGAGCACCCATGTGCAGGGAATTACAGGTTAATAAAGGGTGAGACGGGGGAGGGGCCCTGTCACAATTACCAGGTAATAACCTGGATTTGTGTTCGGGCCCCTCTCACCAGTAGCTGAGTATGCCCAAATGCTACGCCCTATCAGGCCTGCTAAGAGGGCCAAAAACCAATTATTTACTAATTTTAGCAAAGGCCTGTTGAATTTCTGTTTGAGGATCTGGGATGTAGCGACTATAACATTGGGACTTCCAGTGCCCCATGGCTTTGATGATATGTACTGGAGTTTCATTTTTAGAAGCTGATGACGCAGCCCCAATGCGAAATGAATGCCCTGAAAATTTGAATGGATCCAAACCTAAATGACTTAAGATAATCCGAATATAGTGCATAAAGGTGGTTGTAGACAGAGGCTGACTAGAAATACTTAGTAGAGGATGATGTGTGGGTTTACCCTGTAAAGTGAGGAGCAATTCACGAAGTGTGGTAATTGGACAAGTGAAATCGCTAGTAGCATAGTACATAATATTGACTGGTGCATTACTAGTCTTAGAGGAATTCAATCGAAGGGTGCAAGAATCAGAGGTAAAGGTGACATCCGTCTTAGAGAGAAAGTGTGATTGAGAAGATGAAATAGTAAATTCGCTAGGGCGCAGAAAGCCAAAGAAGGCTAAGGAAGCGGCAGCTTGAATTGTGAGTGAAGTTTTAGGACCAAACGGGTTACTGGACAGACACATAATAATCCTTTTGAATATGTCACTGGTAATAGGAAGTCTGGAGCTTTCTTGCGCTGGTGTATTCCTAGTTAAACCTTTTAAATAAAGTTTAATGGGGGGAGAAGAAATAAAGGACTCTTTAATAAGGTAAACACGAGCTAAATGAAACTGCACCCCCGTGAGATAGGTACGAATGGTAGTGACATGCAGTATAAGTACTTCGTGACAGTGACTAGCAAAAGTTAAAAATACAGTAATTGTTATGGGTGTAGAAATATGGTAATTGTCGAGAAAATAATTAAACAAACTCCAAGCTCTTTCATAAGTGACTTTAGTATTGGGAGCCAGTCCATCTTCCATAGTCAACCTAGCTTGATTGAGGAGACGATTTATGTTTGGATTAGAGGAAGGAGGTCTGCGACCTTGATGATGGTGAACTGCGGTGGTATGGATGATTAATCCTGTGGAATAAAATGAGGTATATCAGGTAAATGCGACATTTCCATTGGATGGATGAAGAAGTTGTTTTGAACTGACTGGAATGCTAGTTCTCTAAAAAATGATGTGGTCAAGGGGTCAGGAGATTTCTGTGATTTTAGTGTAGAGAACGTTTTGTAGATGAAGTAACATATCGAACTGGTTGATTAGCCCACTGAGTCTTCCACGCTTTGGTAGCCATCAGGGTAGGATAAATTACTCTATCCGTAAATTCAACGGATTTAGCTTGAGGCCAAAAAATGCAGTGGTAATCTGATCATTGAAGAGGACTTTGAAAAAGTAGCGCCAGTGAATTCCAAAACTTCAGGAGAGGAGGGTGTGGGTTGCGAGAGAAAAAACGATCTACCATTCCAAATGGAAATAAATCGTTTCCAAAGTTGCAAGTCTTCTAGTGAATCCGTGCCAAGTTGAATCTCATCGTACATAGAACATTGAAACAAATCCGTCAGAAGATGATTCAGGAAGGATCTACCCTGAGGTAAAACTCTAGTAGCAAAGTTCAGATGACCTAACAAGCTCTGAAGGTATTTGATGGTGTTCCTTCTGTAGGGATTAAACCCTCCAATAACCTCTTGTAAATGTATCAGTTTGCTTTGGGGAAGCGAGGACTCCATAAGCTGAGTGTCCAGAATAATACCTAAGAATTCAAGTCTGTGAGTAGGCCCCTCTGTTTTGTGAAGGGTGTACGGAATTCTAAGGTGGTTGAATAGATCGAGTACCTTGAGCAGACTGGAACAGGGCTTATGGGGACTTTCCAGAAGTAAAAAATCATCCAAATAATGAATGATGTGTGGGCATTTACTTTTGTTTAGGATAATCCAGCATAGAGCTTCAGCAAACTGGTCGAAGATTTTTGGGCTGCTACGTGAGCCAAATGTCAGTCTAGTAGAAAAGTACCATTTATAATCCCAGGAAATACCATGAAGATGCCAAAGATCCGCCTGAATTGGCAGAAGTTTAAAGGCATGTTCAATATCCACCTTGGACATCCAGCACCGCGTGCCCAAAGCCAAAATGGTAGCTATAGCGTGGTCCAAACGTGCATATTGCATTGTGAACTGGTCTGATGGAATCATGGAATTAATGCTAGGCATACAGGAGCCGTGAGGTGCAGAAAGATCAATGATAAGTCGTTTCTTTAGAGCGTATTTACACGTGGCGATCACGATGGGATTGATACGCCAAATGGGAAAGGGTGGAATAGAAAAGGGGCCAATTAGAAAACCTTTAGCGACTTCGGTGGCAATGAGGTCTCTCACAACCTCAGGCTCCCTCTCTGCGGATAACAAATTAACACAGGAGAGGGAAGCCCGAGGAAATGCTAATACTCCAGTGTGAAACCCAATCAAAAACCCAGAAATGAGATAGGACACCATATTTGGAAAAGGATGACCAGTAAGGAGTTCCAAAAGTAGGGGAGTGTTGACTGTTAATTGTCATTTATTAGCTTGTGGACAAATGGGCTTTGCATGGGCCTGGTGACACAGGGCACAAGCATGCAGTAACTGACATGCCGGAAAATTACACCCCCGAGTATTAAAATTATTACATATAGGGGTAGTGCCTAGATATACAATGGGTCTACCCAGACGATCTCTGGTGGGACGTGATTGCATCTGTGGTTCCATGACAGAGACCGAGGGAAAAAAGGGCAGAGGAAGTGAAAGGAGGCGTGAAATTGGGGCAGAAAGTGGACTGGTGCAATGGTGACTGACAATGGTAACACACGGGTGACCGTAAACCCGCAAAGTGCCTACAAAATAAATCATAGTCCATGAGGGCCCAGTTAACATGATGATTAAACTGGCTAAGTGTAGCAGCTGCTTTGGCAGCAAATGAGCGGCGATAGTCATAGTAAGCAAATCCACCATAACGGTATGCCAAGTCCACTCTGAGGTGAAGGTGGTCATCCAATTCTTGCCGACGGTGAGGAAAGACAGAGTAAATGACGTCTCGAAAAATGCCAAAGGCCAAAACAAATTCCGTAACCGTAAGTTTACGCTGCAGCCTAGGCTTTTACTGTGACCGAAATGTCACCTTGTGAAAATGTACGCGGGTCAGAAGAATCAGATGATGACAACAGAATGGATACCATATTAACCTCCCGACCCTATGTCTCTCCTCAGCTGAGGAGGAATATAGTGACAAGGCATAATTATAGGGGGCATGTTTCTGGTCTCACCTCTTTCTGAAGGAGGTGCTGGCAATGGCAAAAGTGCTGTGCACGGTGAAGGCTGTCTAGCGCCCATAACGCGTTCCTGTAGTGCCTGTACCGTGGATGTTAACTCCGTAATCATTTGATGTAAGGTTTGAAAGTGATCAGAAGGCACATTTACTGGAGTAGTCGCAGGATTTGTTGCCTCCTGTAATAATTTATAAAGCTCTAGCTTCCTGGCTGAAGCAGGGAATGAAATGCCCCTCTGAGTAAGCTCCTGTATGAGCCTTGGAACGGTCCAAACTCTTGGAGAAGTTATGCTATGTTGCAATGAGGATGCTCTACCAGGAGAGGATGCTGAGTCCGAAGATGGAGTTCCCGGTGCTGCTGGGACATTATCAGTCATATTTAACCCTATAATTGAATATGGAAGAAGTTTGTAACGATACGTATAAGAGCGACTATGGACGAATGATTACCCACGATGGGCCAAAGTACTGACCGAAATCGACGATGTAAATGAATTGAGTGAAATGATAAGAAACGTGAATCCATTAGTGAAAATGTACCACAAAACAGACAACGTGATTCAGAGATTTAGAGTGCGACATGATGAAAGGGACGAATAAAGCGACTAGTAGTGATTTATGAAATGAGTTAACCTATGACAGGTGCTAAGAGATTGACTAACTGAAAATATCAAAGATTAATATTAATAAAATGACATGTAAATGACGTAAATAATAGCAGCTTAATACAAAATGTGCAACATGCGAGCAGTGATAAAAATGTATGTACAGACTATTTGGTGGTAATGATAATGTAGGGGATAAATGTATAATGGAATGATTGACAGTGATGGATACGTGGAAACAAGAAATAAATTTAGAAAGGTAACATTGCAGAACCACATAATTATAAATGAAGATATAGTGACCATAAGAAAGGGAAAGAAAATTTGCACAGAACCTAGAAGTAAAAGATAAGAAATAGAACAAGTAACATATGGAGACGCAGAAAAAGAGCTAGAGAAAAGAGAATGACAGACCGGCAAACCCATATACAAATGCATATATCTGATAACTATTAAAATTGTACACCATAGCTGAATATTTTAATTATGTGCGGAATAGGAAAGACAGTATTACTACACCCAATTTGCTAAAGATCGAGAGAGTTGCAGAAATGTGGCAGACAGCGAGGATATGAAGTGTATTCATGCATTACTAATCCAGCCAAAACCACATCCAGTAAGATGCAAGTGTACCTTGGTTGAAGTAACTAATTCCGCTAACACACCGCAGTATAAAATGCTACCATAACGAAAACTCGAAATCTCGCGAGATGTGAGAGTCTGGCAGCCATCTCGGATGTGGCAGATATGAATGTGTAATGAAGTGACCAACAGTAGAAGCATAATGGCATATTAAGTATAACAAACCATGTGAGCATCATGTTTCCAAGCTAGGTGGCTAATTTCTGCTAAGGAAAGTGGTAGAACAGACAAGGTAACGAAAGAACCCGAAATCTTGCGAGATGCGAGAGTTAGGCGGCCATCTTGGATGTGGCAGATATGAATGTGTAATGAAGTGACCCACAGTGAAAGCATAGTGGCATATTAAGTAGAACAATCATATGAGCATCATGTTACCAAGCTATGTGGCCAATTCCTGCTAAGGAAAAGTGGTGAAACAGACAAGGTAAAGAAAGAATCCGAAATCTCGCGAGATGCGAGAGTCCGGCAGCCATCTTGGGAATGGCAGACGAAAATAAAACAATAGAAATTGAAAATATTTTTTAATTAACCAGCAACAAGTAAGTATAATATAGAAATAGCGGGGAAGAGCCATAATACTAAACAATAGCCAAAATCTCACGAGAAACGACACTTCTGCCCAATTTGAACTAAAAACCACTATACCCAGGCAGCAAGCATAAAACCCCAAAGCAGATAAACCACATTTTTTTTTTTTTTACTTTAAACTGCATATATGATATGACACAATGAAATGAGGACAGACTTACCGAATGTGACGGAAAACGAGCGAAAAAACGACGAACGAAGGCAGAGCAGTGTCTGGAGAACAGCTGACAGTGCTGCAAGCTGAGACACACTCTGCTGACAAGCACTGAATTCGTGAGCACCCATGGGCAGGGAATTACCGGTTAATAAAGGGTAAGACGGGGGAGGGGCCCTCTCACAATTACCAGGTAATAACCTGTATATATATATATATATATATATATATCGACTTGCCCGTCAAAAAATTACGCTATAGAATTGAAAATCAAGAAATGCTCTTTGGCACACAAAGTAAGTGTTTTGGTTGTGTGAGTAACCTCTGCGCTGATTGCAAGCCTCGTGGTGAGCTCCTTCAGCACTCATCGCGAGCCTCTGGGTTGTTTTTTTTTGGTCCTCAGAGCCCGTTTGCCGCTGATTGCAAGGTCCATGCTGATGGGCTCTTGGCGCTCATTGCGAGTCTCTCCCCTGGTGTAGTTTTGCTCCTGTGAGCACTCTTGGTGCTCCTTGTGAGGCGTGCAGTGAACGGCGTTTATTGCGATCATGTGGTGTGGTGTTTTTTAAAGTTTTCTGTATATGTATTTTTTAATGATAATTAATTCATTATACTTTATCTATTTTGTAATGAATATATGCAGCAACCAATATACTGAAGAGCTAGCAATCTGTTTTGATGTTCCTGCAGCATACAATGTAGATTTTCATTCTTGGTGACCTGAGGTGTAAGTGTCAGCAATGTGTGAAGTGTGTAGTGTAAATAGGCTGCCTGAGCGAGGGGAAGTTAGTGTTGTAAAAAGTTGGTGATTGTGTATGTGTTAGGCGGGTTTGGATCATTTTGTGTCCTTTGTAATAGTGTATTTTATAACTCGTACGGTCCTGTGTAAAAGTCGTATATGTGTGTGGCGAAGTTTTGCGTGTTTAGAGGTCGTGTAGCCTCGTATTCGTTTTTTTCGGCTTCCATTTTTTTTCTCGCTTAGGGGATTTTCGAGTGGCTAAACTCTGGAAATTGGACTTAAATTGACGTGTAACATCACTTCCTGACTTCCTGGGTGTCCCCCCTTGCTGTGTGTGATGTTTTTGTTTATTTTGTGTGGTTTTCGTGTGTCTTTCGCTGTGTGCGTTTCGGCCATTAAGTTTGTATTTTTTGAGGCTCGTATTTGTTTTGTGTAAAGTCGAGGTTTCGTTTTGTAAGTTTTACAGGCCATATTTTTTTTTTAATGAAATTTTTTCAAAGTGCTACGGGTCTTACAGTGTTAATTGTGTATTTGAGTTTTCTGTTGGTGTGTAGTCCCGCGGGTCGTAGGTATGATGGTAAAGTCGTGCGGGGTTGTTGGTTGCCTGAGTGCTACGGGGTCGTAGGGATGAGCGCCTACGGCACTCATCTCCTCCAGCGCTGTGAGTGTCTTCGGAGTTCCCTGCCTAATTCGTATGGGGTTGCAGGGATGAACACCAACGGCACTCATCTCCACCAGGGCAAGGAGCGACTTCAAGGCAATAATTCAAGGCAAGCTATTTAACATAACAAGGATCTAAGTCTATGCTCCAACCATGGATGCTGAAGAGGCTGAAGTTGTCCAGTTCTATGAAGATCTTCAACACGTTATAGATATAACACCAAGAAAATATGTTACTGTCATCCTAATAGATTGGAATGCTAAAGTTGGAAACCAAAAGACACCTGGAATAACTGGCAAGTTTAACCTTGGAGTACAAAATGAAGCAGGTCAGAGATTAGAGAATTTTGTGAAGATAATTCTCTGGTCATAGCAAACATCCTCTTCCAACAGCCTCCGAGACGACTCTACACATGGACATCAACAAGTGCACAAACAAAAACAAGACCTGGAGCTGACTGCGGCTCAGACCACGAACTTCCTATTGCAAAGTTCAGAATTAAACTGAAAAGACAGAAAATCATCAGACCAAGCAGATACGAAATAAAAAACTATTTCCCTTGTCAATATGCAATGGAAGTAAAGAATAGATTTAAGGGACAAGACATGGAAGATAGAATGCTTGAAGAACTCTGGACCGAAGTTTGCAACATTATCCAGGAAACAGCAACAAAGAATATTCCCAAAATAAAGAAAACTAAGAAGGAAATCTGGCTTACTGATGAGGCTTTGAAAGAAGCCCAGGAAAAAAGGAAAGTGAAAGGTGCTGGTGATAGGATTTCTCCAACTGAATGCAGAATTCCAGAGGATAGCAAAAACAGACAAGGAGACTTTCTACAGTGAGCGGTGTAAAGAGATAGAAGAAGATAACAGAATAGGAAAGTCGAGAGACCTCTTCAATACAATTGGGGATCTCAAAGGAACCTTTCATGCCAACGTGGGCCTGATAAAAGACTAAAATGGTAGGGACTTAACAGAAGACGATCAGATAAAGAAGAGGTGGCAAGACTACACTGAAGATCTATACAGGAATGAACTTTACAGCAGTGAGGACCTCAATAGTTTGTTCAATGAGCTGGAGTCAGACATTTTGGAGAGTGAAGTTAGATGGGCACTAGGATGCCTAGCTAATAACAAGGTTGCAGGAGTTGACGGTATGGAATCCCAATGAAACTATTCAAAATGTTACAGGAAGATGCTGTGAAAGTGCTGCTGGCCTTATACCAACAAATTTGGAAAACTTAACAGTGGCCAATAGACTGGAAAAGGTCAGTCTACATTCCAATCCCAAAAAAAGCAATGCCAAAGAGTGCTCCAATTATCGAACAATTGTACTCATTTCACATGCCAGCAAGGTAATGCTTAATATCATTCAAGCCAGGCTCCAACAACATATGGACCGGGAACTACCTGATGTGCAAGCCCGGTTCCGCAGAAGAAGAGGCAAAAGATACCAAATTGCCAATGTCCTATGGATAATAGAGAAAGCAAGAGAGTTCCAGAAAAACATTTACTTCTGCTTCAAAGACTATTCTAAAGCATTTGACGGTGTGGATCATAACAAAATGTGGCATGTCCTTAAGGAGATGGGAGTAACAGATCATCTCATCCCCCTCCTGAGAAATTTGTATATGGACCAAGAAGCCATGGTCAGAACTGAACATGGGAGAACAGAATGGTTCAACATAGGAAAAGATATGTGACAAGGTTGTATATTGTCACCTTATTTATCCAAAAAATAACAACTTATATGCAGAGTACATATTGTTGGAAGAAACATCAACAATCACAGATACGCCAATGATACTACTCTGATGGCTGAAAGTGAGGAGGAACTAAAGGACCTATTAATGCATGTAAAAGAAGAAAGTGCAAAAGCTGCCTGCTGCTCAACGTTAAAAAGACAAAGATCATGGCAAACGGCAATATCAGTGCCTGGAAAATAGATGGGGAAGAAGTGGAGGCAAAGACAGATTTTATTTTCCTGGGTTCCAAGATCTCTTCAGATGGTGACTGTAGCCATGAAATTAAAAGTCGTTTGCTTCTGGGGAAAGCTATGGCAAGTCTGGACAAGCTAGTAAAAAGACATTAAAGACATTAAACTATCAACAAAGATCTGCATAGTTAGAACGATGGTATTCCCAGTAGTAACATACGGATGTGAGAGCTGTACCATAAAGAAGGCTGAGTGCCATAGAATTGACGCCTTTAAATTGTGGTGCTGTCAAAAACTGCTTAGAGTCCCTTGGACTGCGAGAAGATCCAATAAATCTGTACTTCAGGAAATCAAGACAAACTGTTCACTGGAAGCTATAATCATAAGGCTGAAGCTCAAATATTTTGGCCATGGCATGAGAAGACAGGATTCCCTAGAAAATGCTCTAATGCTGGGAAAGATTGAAGGTACAAGAAGAAGGGGACAACTGAGGCGGAGTTGCATAGATGAGATCATTGAAGCGATGAACATGAACTTAATCGAACTCAGAGAGGTGGTTACTAACAGATGTACATGGCGTGCTGCGCTCCATAGGGTCATGGAAAGTCAGACACGACTGAACGATTAAACAACAACAACATACATATCATCAAAACTAGTCACTAAGAAGTGACCATGGGATTCATACCATCCACCTGAATAGAAACACTGACCAACTGACATCTTCCCCAGTTCCATTCACCATTCATCATTAGGACTAAGCAGTCACTTCTGCAGTGGCTCAGCCAGCGACACTGGGCCTCATAATATCCACCTGAACAGAAGCACTTTTTTGCATCTGAACTCATTTAACATTTCCTCTCACCTACCCTGTCCATACCGACCCACTTATGATTTACTTTATAGTTCATGTTATTTGCACTATAACCTCCATTTTTCACAGCTGATACACCCACAAATTCAATCACTAATTAACCCTCTAATCTTTTTGATTAATTGCCAAGCCCTTGTTTCTCCCTTTTAATTCCTTCACCTTTTGATTCATTAATCATTTACAGCCTTATTAAATTGAGATTTGGCCAATTGAATAGGGCTCTATATAAGTACAGAGCATATTTTTGTACAGACGTTTTTAGTTAGTAAAGACCTTGCTTTTGGATAGAAGTTCACTAACATAAAACTTCTGTAATAAAACTTCTTATGTAATTTAGACATTTTCAAAAAGATACTTGTAACGGAGTTGGAACACGAAGTCCAGTATCTCCTCTGGTATACGGTAAAATATCCAAGAAGCACTGCAGTCTCACAAGCCCCAACCTCCCATATTGGACGACACTCAATTGGGAGTCAAAGAATACTGTTTTTATTTTGTTATCCAGAAGTATATATACATCTCTTCTCACAGGTAATACACATCCCCCTATTTGGCCACACAATACATATAGAGAGACAATAGGTGTGGTCACACCTCCCTGAGGCTACCTGGCTACTTTTATACAATACAGACATTGATTAGATTAACCTTCTCTTTGTGCTATCTCTCACAAACACTTTACACAATAGACTTTCCTATCACAGAAGCCCCTAGCAGACCAACATATCTACAGATTAGCAATGTGATCATATTTTAACCATAAGAATAAAATAACCCTAAAATAGGGTTTTTCTTCACACTCTGCATCCGAAGTGCATAGCAAAACTGCAGATCCTTTGTCCGAGCATTTAAAGGGCCAGAACCAGTCTAATAAAATCCATTATGCTCAAATAACATACAGTTCAAATACAGGCAATAATCAATGCAAAAGTCTCTTGTGGCTGCTTCTGCCACAATACTCCCCCAGAACCAAGCCGGCATACACAGTCTGATCCCAACGGATCTGCTTGGGGATGTCCGAAGGAGTGCTCACAAATCATTTCTCGAGTTCTGTCTGTCTGGACAACCCGTCGGCGTTACCATTTTGTTTCCCTGGGCGATACTGGATGGGGAAATCAAATGGTTGTAGTGCCAAGCTCCATCTCAGTAGTCTAGCGTTGTCCCCTGACACCCGGTTTAGCCACACCAACGGGTTGTGATCTGTGAGCAAGGCAAATTGTTGTCCATATAAGTAGGGCTGTAGTTTCTTGAGGGCCCACACCACCGCCAGACATTCCTTTTCGATGGCGGCATAGCTTACTTCCCTGGGTCGTAGTTTCCGACTTAAGTAAGCGACTGGATGCTCGCCGCCATCGGCCCCAACTTGGCTCAGCACTGCTCCCAATCCAAATATAGAAGCATCTGTATGAACGAGAAAGCGTTTAGATGGATCGGGAGCGGCCAGTACAGGGGCATGAATTAGGGCAGTTTTCAGTTCTTGGAATGCCTTCTCTCACACTAGGCTCCAGGTCACTACTTTGGGTAAGTTCTTTTTGGTGAGGTCAGTAAGGGGCTTGGCTAGGGCACTATAATCAGGTACAAATTTACGGTAATACCCGGCGGTCCCTAAAAAAGCTAAAACCTGAGTTTTCGTGCGAGGGGTTGGCCACTTAGCTACGGCCTCTATCTTAGCGGGTTCTGGCTTTTGACGCCCACTACCCACCCTGTGGCCTAAGTACTGCACTTCTGCCATCCCTACGTGGCAATTGCTGGGTTTTAACGTGAGACCTGCCTCCCTGATGCGGTCGAGGATGGCTCCTATATGGGTCAAGTGCTCATCCCAGGAGTTGCTAAAGATTGCTATGTCATCTAAATAGGCGCAAGCATACTCCTTGGATCCGTCCAGTAACCGGTCCACCATCCGCTGAAACGTAGCCGGCGCATTCTTCATCCCGAATGGCATCACCTTGAATTGGTATAGCCCAAACGGGGTGACGAATGCGGACTTTGGGAGGGCATCCTCGGCTAGTGGGATCTGCCAGTACCCTTTGCACAAGTCTATTGTGGTGAGGTACTGGCCCCTGGCCATTTTATCTAAGAGCTCATCGATTCAGGGCATGGGATAGGCATCTGAAATTGTTTTACCATTAAGTGTCCGGTAGTCGACGCAGAAGCGGGTGGTTCCGTCCCGCTTCGGTACCAGCACTACCGGAGAAGCCCATGGGCTATCTGAGTGTTCTATCACTCCTAGTTGTAACATTTCGTCAATCTCCTTCCGCATATGATCTTTTACGGATTCGGGTATGCGGTAGGGGGTCTGTCGAAGAGGGTGTTGCCCTGGGGTTTCTACCCTGTGGGTAGCCAGCGGGGTATACCCGGGCTGGTTGGAGAAGGTATCCCCTTTTTCCCGGATCAGCTCTAGTATTTGAGCTCGCTCTCTAGTGCTCAGCCTGTCTCCTAGCTGTACTTACCCTAAATCGGTGTTGGCCCCCCCTTGGGCTAATAGGTCTGGTAGGGGTAGATTATCCGGGTCCTCGGCGGCCGAGGCACATATGGCAGTTACTTCTTCGGTCCGCTCGTGATAGGGTTTCAGCATGTTAACGTGGAGCATGCGTCTACCGCCTGCTCCTGTACATGGGGCAGTTATATAGGTGGTGTCACATACCTGTTCCACCACCTTATAAGGGCCTTGCTCGGAGGCCTGCAGTTTGTCATTTTGGACTAGCTTCAAGATTAACACCTTTTGTCCTATTTGAAAACTGCGGTCTCTGGCTCCCCTATCGTACCATCTGCACTGTCGTTGCTGGGCCGCCTGGAGATTAGACCGTACCGTCTGGATTAGGGTCTCCAAGCGTTCCCAGAACTCTAGTACATATGAGACGATAGGGGTACCGTTACTGGTGACCGTTCCCTCCCAGTGTTCCCTAATGAGGTCTAAGGGACCCCGCACTCTCCTTCCATATAGTTATTCGAATGGCGAGAACCCCGTGGACTCCTGGGGTACCTCTCGGTACGCGAAGAGCAGATGAGGAAGAAACATTTCCCAGTCCTTCTGGGTATCCATGAAGGTACGGAGCATTTGCTTTAAGGTTCCGTTGAACCGTTCACAAAGCCCATTGGACTGGGGGTGATACGCTGAGTTTACAATAGGTTTTACCCCACATGTTCTCCATAACTGATGAGTGACTTTGGCTGTGAATTGGGTACCCCGATCTTAGATAATCTCTTTGTTAACCCCATTCTGGAGAATATCCGGATTAGGGCATCTACTATAGTCTCCGCATGGATATTAGTTAGGGCTACGGCTTCTGGGTACCGGGTGGCATAGTCTACTACGGTTAGTATATACTTCTTCCCTGACGGGCTGGGTTTTGCTAGGGGTCCGATTATATCTACTGCCACTCTGCTGAAGGGTTCATCTATTATGGGTAGGGAGTGCATTTTTGCCTTGTACCGGTCCCCTCTCTTCCCTACTCTCTGGCATGTGTCACAAGTTTGGCAATACTGCCAAATATCTTTGGAGACCCCTGGCCAAAAGAAGTTTTGGGTCAAACGATGCTTCGTCCTACTGACGCCTAGATATCCTGATAAAGGGATGTCATGGGCAATACGTAGTAATTCTTGCCTGTACTTTCGGGGCACGACTAATTGTGTGAGGGTCACGGGTACAGATCCTGCTACTACCTTCTCAGCATATCTATACAATAATCCTTTCTCCCAAGCGTATCTTTCCCCCTCCAACCCTGCCTGATTCTGTGTAACCCTATCCTGGTATACCTGCAGGGACGGGTCGGTGACTACTTCAGTACCAAACTCTAAGGGGGGAGCCCAGGGGACTAAAGGTGGGTCAGTACTATTACTTACCGGAGCCTCAGAGTGTTCAGAAGATGCAGTGGTGCGGGCCTGCTGCCGTGTTACCACGGGTAGCGCTTCCTGCGAGGGGGGGCTGAGAAACAAAAGCGGAGGTCAGCTCCCCCAAGTCAATAATCAATGCAAAAGTCTCTTGTGGCTGCTTCTGCCACAATGCTCCCCCAGAACCAAGCCGGCATACACAGTCTGATCCCAACGGATCTGCTTGGGGATGTGCGGAGGAGTGCTCACAAATCATTTCTCGAGTTCTGTCTGTCTGGACAACCCGTCGGCGTTACCATTTTGTTTCCCTGGGCGATACTGGATGGGGAAATCAAATGGTTGTAGTGCCAAGCTCCATCTCAGTAGTCTAGCGTTGTCCCCTGACACCCGGTTTAGCCACACCAACGGGTTGTGATCTGTGAGCAAGGCAAATTGTTGTCCATATAAGTAGGGCTGTAGTTTCTTGAGGGCCCACACCACCACCAGGCATTCCTTTTCGATGGCGGCATAGCTTACTTCCCTGGGTCGTAGTTTCCGACTTAAGTAAGCGACTGGATGCTCGCCGCCATCGGCCCCAACTTGGCTCAGCACTGCTCCCAATCCAAACATAGAAGCACAAGTCATTACCCAGGATGACATCAGCTGCATGAGGCCCACTTCCACATTCCCCGACCCCGCTCCCCAATCCAAATGTACTTTAGCAGTGGGAATTTTGTAAATCGCTCCCCCTGCCACCCGGACTGCCACATATTCTCCAGTGAGCTGGTGCTTGGGGACTAGGTGATTGTGAACCAGGGTTATGGTGGCCCCAGAATCGCGCAGACCCTGAAGGCGTTTTCCCTCTACGTGTACCCCTTGGCGGTGTCCCTGTCGGTTGTCTGCAGCTGCTTGTACTGGGTTAACCTCGTGGAGGGTGCCCAAAGAATCTTCATTAGACCGGGTCCCAAAGAAAGGTTGTCGAGGCTCATTCTGGTAGCAGTTTACTGCTGCCTGGTTTGCAGGGGAATTAGTTGGAGTATTCCACGTGGAGCAGTTTCTGTTTCTGTGACAGTCTCTCTGCATGTGGCCCTGCTGGTTACACGTGTGGCACCTGATGAAAGATCGGGCATTGTTGTACCGTGGAGGGGTTTGGTAGTTCCCACCACCCGGACGCAGTGCTGGGGTGGGGTTAATGGTGGCAGGTGGACCGTGCCTGTGCCCGCTGTGCCCTCCTGGCATCTTGGTACTCATCTGCCCACCTGGTGGCGTCAGTTAAGATGCACGGTTTCCGATCCCTCAGCCAGTTTTGTAAATCCGGGGTTAACCCCTGGAAGAATTGCTCCAGTAGCAGTAATTGTAGCATGTCCTCCACTGTGGTTGCTTGTGCCGCTTGCACCCAACCTTTGCCCACCCTAGTTAAGCGGTGTGCCCACTCCCTTTTAGTATCTTTCTCCGGCTTTCGGCTTTCTCCGAACCGCTGCCGGTATGCCTCCGGGGTAATTGCATACCTGTCCAGGATCGCCTGCTTTACTTTCTGGTAGTCTCTGCTATCCTCGTCTGGCATGGTGCGATAAGCTTTTGCTGCCCGGCCCGCTAGCTTACCCACCAACAGGGGTACCTGGTCGGCGGCGTTGATCTCATGTAGTTGGCATAACCTCTCAAAGTCTTGCAAGTAGCCATCGATGTCTTCGGTCTCCACATAGTTTTTAAAAGCATGGTACGGGATTTTAGGCTTCCCCGGTACTATGTGTGGTGTGATTAGGGACCCCTCTCCGGACCTCCGGTCTGCCCGCTGCTTTTCCATTATGTATTCGTGGACATCTGCCATAATCCTTTCCAAGGTTTCTGTGGGAGGCGTACCTGGGAAAAAGGCCAGTCTGCTTTGGAGTTCTCTTCCAAACTCATTCTGTGTGCTGTCCGTAAGAGGTGCTGTAGCAGCTGCCCGGTCTCCCTCCATGAGTTCAACAATAAGGGTAGCTTTGGTTTTATTACTGGCAATAATTCCCCTTGCTTCCAATAGCTCTTTTAGCGTGGCCCGTTTCAAGTTGGTATAGTCTGTCCCCATTTACTATCCGTTCGGGTATATTCACATACCCTTTCCTTTCGGTTCCATACGAAATAGCAAATTTCCCAAATGGCTGTAACTGCCGAACAACGGTCTGCTGTGAGGTTTGAATCCCGTCGCTGCCATCAATTGTAACGGAGTTGGAACACGAAGTCCAGTATCTCCTCTGGTATACGGAAAAATATCCAAGAAGCACTGCAGTCTCACAAGCCCCAACCTCCCATATTGGACGACACTCAATTGGGAGTCAAAGAATACTGTCTTTATTTTGTTATCCAGAAGTATATATACATCTCTTCTCACAGGTAATACACATCCCCCTATTTGGCCACACATTACATATAGAGAGACAATAGGTGTGGTCACACCTCCCTGAGGCTACCTGGCTACTTTTATACAATACAGACATTGATTAGGTTATCCTTCTCTTTGTGCTATCTCTCACAAACACTTTACACAATAGACTTTCCTATCACAGAAGCCCCTAGCAGACCAACATATCTACAGATTAGCAATGTGATCATATTTTAACCATAAGAATAAAATAACCATAAAACAGGATTTTTCTTCACACTCTGCATCCGAAGTGCATAGCAAAACTGCAGATCCTTTGTCCAAGCATTTAAAGGGCCAGAACCAGTCTAATAAAATCCACTATGCTCAAATAACATACAGTTCAAATACAGGCAATTATCAATGCAAAAATCTCTTGTGGCTGCTTCTGCCACAATACTGAAAACTATTTTTACCCCCTCTCCTTCTAATACAGTAAGGTGCAACTCTTTTTTGTCTTTTCTCTTCTTCAAAGTACTTCTAATTATTATTATTACTATTATTATTTTTATTATTTTTAATATAGGCAGTCCACGGGTTAAGGAAGAGACACGTTCTTGAGAACGTCTTTAAACCGGAATTGTATGTAACTCAAATCCCTGATGAATAATAATAGAAATAATAATAATATAATGGCTCATATGTGGTAGCCTCAAAGGTAAGGATAGGAAAAAAGAGGAAAAAATCTTATCAAGATCTGCTTCAAATTTTTTCTCACCTATAGAAACAGAAAAAGGAGAAGATTAAATAGCTCCCAATTGCATCATCCCTTTCTGGAAGATTCTTCCTTAGTTGATTTAGAGGCAGTGGAACTTGAACCTCAGATTGAAATACCTATGGAGGCAGGTGCGAGAGAGCTAATAACACTAAGGCTAATAACACTAAGGCTATCAATACAGTTTCTGACAAAGTTCTTGAACTAGAAAAAAGAGTCCCTTATAGGAGACAAGTATTGACCGATTAGAAAACCAAGTGTTAAATATCTTAAATTAGAAAAACTTTCAAAGAAAAATAACCTTAGACTCCAAGGTATTTCTGAGAGCGTTTTAGACAAGGATCTGACAACATTTGTTAAAAACGTTTTAGAATATTTAACTAAAACACCAATCGTAGGAGACATTTTTATGGACAAAATGTATTGTAATCGTCTTCCGTTAAATACGCATAGAGATAGTCCATGTGATATCATAGTAAAATTGCAATTGTTTGCTTTCAAATAATCTATACTGAAAATGAATAGAGATTTAAATCAGTTTGAGGCCCCTTATGAAGAACTAAAGATTTTCCTGGATGTCTCTGGTGAAATCTTACAAAAATGGAAGGTAAACAGAGAATTTACTAAACTTCTCAGAAGGGAAAAAATAACCTATAATAGATGGGGATTCCCGGTCAAGATTACAATCAGTAGAGAAGATCAGAGAATAAAAATAAAATCTCTGGAAGAAGCAGAGAGGCTTTTGGTAAAATGGAATTTAGATGGCGATCTAAAACCATCTTTGGAATGAGGCCCTATAAATACATCAGTGACTGAATGCCACTCTAACTGCCCTACAGCCTTATTAAATTGCAATTCGCCAAATTCTAAAGGGCTCTATATAAGCACATAGCATATTTTTTTACAGAAGTTTTTAGTTAGTGACCTTCTATCCAAAAGCAAGGTCTTCACTAACTAAAAACTTCTGTAAAAAAAATATGCTCTGTGCTTATATAGAGCCCTTTAGAATTTGCCGAATTGCAATTTAAAAAGGCTGTTAATGTTTTAGTTATGCCTTTTGGCTATTTTTTCTAGTTGCTCTTGTGGGTAATAAAATAGAGATATGAATACACATTAAAGTAATACATATATTCAATAACTTTTAAAAACACTTTATAAGTTAGACCCCAATTGAGAATTGTTAATCTTTTTCTACCCAACAGGAATGTGTTAAAATTCACTTTTAGATTTAGGTTCCCATTTCTGGGAGGCAATAACAGGTGATGTTATAAAATGGTTTGTTTATATTAATGTTTTGTTTATTCTTTGAGAGAATTATCACTTAAGCCACATGGATAAATTCACTTATTCACTATCAACTAGATGAGCTCAAAGTTATTTCACTTATTTATTTTACCTAAATTACTTATTTTTGTAATGTATTATGTTGGGGTAAGTTATTCAAATTAGATATTGCACAAAACTATATATATGGATGTTTTTTGCACGACAGTATTATTTTACACTATTACTATATAGAGCTTTATTGAAGACTTACTAGATCTCAGTGATAAAAGGACAGTATCAATTTTTCTCTTTGGCCCTATCCAGATTGGCTCCATTGTATGGGTTTATTTTTAAATAGGGTCTAAAATTTCAATAAGGATGATGTAATAATTTCCAAAGTTCAAGAAAATACAGTAAAATAAATTCCCCTTTTCAATTGTGCCCCTTTGACAGGGCTCTCTTAGGTAGAAAAATAATTCAGGCCACTAATACGCTGAGTTAGCCCATCTGCTCTTTAGCTCTGGTCAGTTGTCCCTCTAACTGAATCAGTTCTGATACTCAACTTGACAGGTATGACTGCAAAACTACTGACATGAGGGATTAAATATGTTAGTATAATGACTGTGAAATGTAAAATGTACTGGTATGTTGAAATATTTGTTTCTTGTTGGTTTTGTTTGATGGATTTGCACTTGGTTGGAGGCCTTATCATTCCGGGTATGAAAATTAAGCTTCTGACATTTTGTCAAATAGGCTGTAAAGACAAGGGCTATCTATAGATCCCAAAATTAGATCCTGAATATGGCCTCTTCAGCAATTAAAATAATAACTTATAATGTCAACGGCCTAAATACTCCCTTCAAGAGAAATGCGCTGTTGAACTTTTTCCATAAAGAAAAAGCCAATGTACTATGTCTTCAAGAGACACATTGCCAAAAAGATAAACAACCTAGTTTACCGACTCCTACTTTTGAAATTAAAGCTATCTCCAGTTACAAATCCATCTCCAAAGGAGTGGCTATATTGTTTAACAAAAGGAATGCAATAGTAGAAGAACATGTACGTATAGACCCAGAAGGAAGATTTGCTATCTGGTTGGGTTCTATTAATAAAGATCTATACAGTATTTTAAACATTTATGCCCCCAATAAATATCAAAATAGGTTCCTAAACAAATTGTTAAAGCTTATTTCAAGGATTAAAAAGGGTGTTTTGATAATAAGTGGTGATGTACATATGGTCTTAGACCCTATTTTAGACCGTAAATCTGCTTCAAAACTCAAATCAGACTGTCATCTGAATAGAATTTCCAAATCATTTAATGATAGTTTGTTAATATATAACATCTATGATGGTTGGAGAACACTACATACCAGAGAATTAGATTATACTGTACATATTACTCTCCTCGACATAAAACATATACAAGAATTAACTACTTTTTATTAGACATACAACTGCTAGATGTAACAACAAACATTTAAATAGGGGCTATGACATTGTGGGACCACGCCTGTGTTAAATTATACATAAAAAAGCACTAAAAATAATGTGGGAATGCCCTTTCGAATTGATGCTACATTGTTTAAATCTATACAAGATAAACCATTTTTGGAGAAGGAACTCAAATAATTTCTTATACTCAATGTAAACTCAGTCGATTCCAAAACTTCTCTCTGGACTGACCTAAAAGCCTTCACAAGAGGCATTTTTATATCCTTGGCAGCCAAACAAATTATAGAAAGGGGTTTACCCCTTAGAGAACATTATTTAAAGCTATATCAACTGGAAATTTTAAATAAATCTTTGCCTTCCTTAGAAACTTCAAAGGAATTAGCTAAAATACAAGCTCAGATAAGGATCATTTTGCAGTTGCAGGTGTATAGGAATATTTGGTTACTGCAGCAAAAACACTACCACAAATGAGGGTTCTCTTGCATTTTCCGGTAAAAGGATTGGCTGTCTTCTGATTGCCTGCAATCTGACTGACAGTTACATCAGCCAATCAGAAGATGCAAATGGTTGGAGTCAATCAGAATGGGATACACCCCCTAGGGGTTTATGCCATTCTGATTGGCTGAAGGCAATAGCGACTTCTTATTGGTTTAGAAATATTTGACAGTTACATCAGTTATCAGAATTGGATATAGGGGTGTGTCCCATTCTGATTGGCTCACACCTTTGCTCCTTCTGATTGGCTAAAATATTATTGACAACGTTTTCAGCCAATCAGAAGGTGCAAAATGTTACCGGAGAACGAAAGAGAACCCTCATTTGCTCCGGGGAGCTCCTCAAAGGAGGAGCCCGTCTGTTTTTTATGGAGGGGCCCTGCTTGCGAAGACTTTTGTAAGGGGGGTTAATTAGTTAGAGGGGGGTTTAATAGTCTAGAGGGGGGTTATTAGTGTAGAGGGGGCTTAATAGTCTAGAGGGGGGCTTAATAGTCTAGAGGGAGGTTAACAGTCTAGAGGCAGGGACCCCGCTGCAAGGGTTAATATGGGGACACTGTGGGGGTCCCGATGGGGACCCCCAGCATACGGGGGGTTCATATTAGGTGCCGCGGGGGTACTTACAGTACCCCTGTGACCAGTATTGTGCATTAGTGTGCCGCGGGCCCTTTAAGAACCCGCAGCGGGGAATTTGATATTTTTAGATGCAACGGGGGTCCTAACCGGGACCCCCGCTGCAAGGGTTAATGTGAGGACCCTACGGGAGTCCTGAATGGTCAGGCAGGATTGGTCAGGCAGGCTTTCAGTAGGAAATCTGAGATGCATTCCTCTACAGATACCTTTTGTGCATTGTGAGAAACCTTCAGACAATCATTGACCAGTATATTAATAAGGGTAAGAAACCTAGATTAAATAGGGATATACTTAAGAGAAAATTTTAGAGAGGCAGGTTGGCAGCTCCAAATTTAATAGATTATTCTGAAACAGTGGCATTATATAATTTTTTGAGGCTTGCCGATGGCGAAGCAAATTTAAAATTTTTACAGATTGAAAAAGCTGTAGCATGTAATATTAATCTAGAAAAATGAATATGCAATAAACAGTTAGAGACAACAAACTTTCTTGATTTACCTATGGTAGTTAAAGCGGGTCTAAAGAATTGGTGTTATTGTAATGAGAAATATAAAATCTTGTCCTTCCCTTCAACTTCATTTCCTTTTTTTTTTCATACATATCTTTCTTTTTTATCAATATGATACAAAAACAACAGAAGAAAAAAACAAAAACAAAGCATATTTACAATACAAAAACAAAATCACCACATTCTAACATATATACATTTATACATTTATTCGATTTAAGAATCGACGGTAGCAACCGATAACTCTTTGTTTGTAAAATAGGAGCAAATTAGAGCTCAGAAAGTTAATCCACTTACTAAATACATCAAATCTCATCTTGAATTGATAGTATATATTTGTCCCAATACACTTAATTCAAGACTCTATACCCTCAGCACAAAAGTATAATTGGAAACTATGAGATCTGCATTATCTGTCAGACCTTTATAACACATCTAATTTTAGATCTTTTGACGATATGGTTAAAATAAAGGGCATTCTGAAGAATTTGTGGCTTAAATATAACTCATTCAAATAAACTGTGCTTAAGTTAAGTTAAGTTGGATTTAAAGTGTACTTATGGTTGAGATTTCACGCCTTTGAAAAAAAACTTATGGATAAATCTTGCAATTTTAAAATTTCTAATTGAACGAAAATTTTGGAATATGAACATTTAAGCTCTAAACCCCTCAGAATTAATAAATGGGAAAGATATCTAAATTCCCAAATGGGATGTTTTACAGTGGTACTAAGCATTTGAAATCACTGGAAAAAGTATGGTATGTGTGTCTTTGAGAGAGACCTACTTCAAAATAATCCATAGATGGTATATGGCTCCTTCAATTCTTAAAAACAATCCTAAAGTCCATATTGATAAATGCTGGAGAGGTTGTAATCAAGAAGTTTCTCACGAGTTGTTTACCATCTGCGACAAATTTAGATTATCCCCCGAGCTGGCGTTATTTCCTATATTTTCACCAGACATTAGTCACAAGTTCAAAGGAAAAATTGTGCATGTTTTAATGATAGCCAAATGGCCTCATTCCCTCCTGGAGTGAAATTACTGGAAAGACTTCGGCAAATTGAACTGCACTACATAAGTGGAACTATGAACAAAGTTAACAAACAAAAAGGGAAAATATGGGATAGTTATAATAAGGGAGAATGAAGCGCTGAAGAAATATTGAAGTTATAATTCCTCTTTCCGTCTGGTTTGGTTTTCATATCCATCTATGTATGTATATATGTAGTGATGATTGATGTATGTTGTACATTTTGCATTTTTGTATGTATATTTATGTATGTTACGTAATTTATAAACGTAATAAAAAAATACAAAAAGAATATGTGGTAGTAATAGTAAAATAGTTTAATAATGATAATAATAATTTTAATTATGCCCCTGTACAGTAATAATAATTTAAATAAATTATTGTGCTCTTTCTATTAATTCAAACAAACAAAACATAAAAATACATTTATACAAAAAGCCTTGTAAGTCAGGACCTCCTGTACTTTTAAGTAACACAGTGGATGTTCCAAATATTGCAAAATTTAAAACTACAAGTATTAACAAGTAAAGCCAAGTAGATCATTCCTTGTATCTACTAAACATTCTGCATACTGGTACTTGGCATGATACTTCTAAAGCTTCTACACTACATCAAATCAAAACCTTTTGTTTTAGTGTTCCCCTTTTTGTGAAATGTACTCCATTCTTGAACTTTAAAACTGTAGGTTCCTTAATATTTGAAGGATTCTATCATGTCAACACTCCTTTCTCTTCTCCAAGACATACAGATGAAAAGACAGATGTAATGCCATATCAACCAGATCTCGATATTTAATTAGGTATTGATCATTAATGCATACATCATACTCAATTATTTAATAAACAATATTACATTTTTAAACTTTTTTAGCCTTCAGTTGTGATGTTAGTATCCAACCCTTATTAGGTTATAAATAAGGTGGAAGCAGGTATCACTGGGAGGCAGGTTCTTTATAGCCCAACTAGACCAGCTTGTGCCTAGACAATATTTTTCAGCGGCTGTACAATTGCTGTGTTACAGGTTGTTTCGCTTTAATAATTAAGATAAAAACAAAACCTTTAAACATTTTTGAACAACAAAAATAACGAAAAAAACTAAAAAAGAAAATGAGAATTTGTCTACTTGAGCATTAGGTACCTAGTGGATAGTGAAAGAAAATATGTCTGGAGAGTGTAGTGGTCTCAGTATATTCAAGGCTTCTAATTCAAGATGCCCATTTTTCCTGTACTTGAGAGAGATTGTGATTAGTACATTAAATATGTTAGAAGATAGTCTGTAAAAACGGTGTAGGTTATGCTTAACGCTAGCCTAAATTATATAAAAATGGTATAACCATAGGTTTATCAACTGCATGCAATAAAAAAAAAATGTTTACAGTAAAGTTATGCTACTAGAAAATCAGCCTTTATGCTCCACCCACCAAGCCTTTGTTTTTATTGTTGTATTAATGTATTGTAATTGCTAATCATTGCCAATTATTTCCTGGGAGTCTACTCACATTAAGTTCAACATAAAATGAATGACTAAAAACAGTCAGAGCAGGTGCATAATATAGGGAGTAATTTTCAATAATTAGTATTGAACTGAGAGGACTCTGACAGCGTCACTTAGCACAGATTTAATAACTATAGACCCCCATGCCCCCAAGATAATCTACCCCATGGGGTATAAATGGACCTCAATAGTACCTATTACTAATACACTCCCCAAACTACCGAACCTAAAATAAATAAAATTTAAAAAATCTCTACAAGTAAATAAAATACATACACATTACAGAAATGAAAAAAGAATTATTGACAAGAAAACACCATTACAATTAAAGTAATTAAAGATAATGAAGATAAAAAATAATTGCCGAAACTATACATGTAAGAACAAAAATGGCTAATTCATACATTTCCCTCCGTGAATACATATATATATATATATATATATATATATATATATATATATATATATATATATATATATATATATATATATATTTATACAGTGTATATATTTATAGATAGATAAATAGATAGATAGATAGATAGATAGATAGATACTGTATATATATATATATATATATATATATATATATATATATATATATACTTGTGAATTGCCCGTCAAAAAATGATGGCAATGAAATTGTAAGTGAGCTAATGCTGTTTGGTGTGTAATAATGAAATATATAATACATTAATAAATGAATATACTTTACCTATTTTGAAGCATTGTGTTGAAGAGCTGTCAAAGTGTTTTGATGTTGCTGCAGCATTAGTGGTGTGGAGCTGCTGTGTAAGCGTGGTGAATGTGTGTAGTGTAATACTGTGCGTGCGCGAGACGAAACCGTTAGCGTAGTGGTGTACTTCCGCATTGGCGTAAAATTGTGGTATGTGTCTTCGCGGATTATCCCTAGGTGCTTAGTGGTGTTTTGCGAGTTTCTTGTGGTGTTTTGAGAGTGTGTTGTGGTGTTTTCCGTGTTTAGAGTGCTGTAGCCTCGTTTTCGTTTTGTTCGTCGGCCATTTTTTCTCTTGCTTAGCGATTTTATTAGTGTCTAAACTCTTTTATTTTTATTTAAATGAAGGTGTAACTTGCTTTTTTGAGGTCCTGGATGGTTCCTCTTGCTGTAGGTAAGCTTTTTATGTGTGTGTTGTGTGTATTTATTGTGTTTTAAATGTTTTTATGTTCGCGTGTTGCGTCTTTTTGCGATTTTTGCAAGGTCCTAATGTGTGCTGACGTGTCTCGTATGGTGTTTGCGTGTGTAGCCTCGTTTTCGTTTTGTTCAGCGCCCATTTTTTCTGTCGCCTATCAAATTTTTTAGTGTGTAAACTCTTTTATTTTGAGTGAAATCAAGGTGTAAGTTGGGTTTTTGAGGTCCTGGATGCTCCCTGTTGCTGTAGGTATGTATGTGCTGTGTGTATGTATTGTGTTTTGAATTTTGTAATGTTCACGAGTTGCGTCCGAGTGTTGCGAGGTCGTAATGTGTGTTAATGTGTGTCGTATGTTGTTTGCGTTGCGAGGTAAAGTTTGCGAGGGTCGCAGTTGCTGGCATGGAGCGTCTTCGGCGCTCCATGCCAGCAACTGAGGCCCTTGAAGGCGGTCCATGCCAGCAACTGAGGCCTTCAAAGGCGCTCCATGCAAGCAACTGAGGCCCTCGCCCGCTGCCCTCGCTTCAGAAATCCAGCTTTTCACTTTGCTTGCAGATCACTCATCAGCTCCCAAACTGCTGTCTGTCTCTTCCCAGCTTCATGCAAATGTCACACTTCAGTGTTTCTCTTTTTTCGACTCAAAACACGTATCTGTGTCTCTAATCTTCAGCCCATATACTCTGTCAACACTTATTTATTATGTATTAATTTATTTGTTTCTTCTTCAACTCAGACCACCAAAGAACTCTGTCCAATGTCACCGGTCCTCTCAGTGTCACGGCTGTTTCCCCCAAAGTCCTTTTCTGCCCCCAACATAAAAATGCCAGCTAGTGTGGGGGCACAGGATGGGCAGAGGGATAATAACTCCTCTGCAGGGGAGGCGGTTAGTGGCAGCTCCTCTTCCAGGAAGAGGACGCATAAAGACCAATAGGGAGGTAGATGAAAAGTGGGAGGTGCTCTATTTTGGAACACCTCCCTCCAAAAGCAAAAAGAGGAGCAAAACATCTTCTCCTCATCCGGTGACATTGTCTGGCCTGGTTATTACACTTAGCCAGCCGGTGCCAGACCACACACGTCTCCCTCCAGATATAAAAGTGGATAATGTGGATAAGGGTCTGGAGGAAAAGCGGGGGCAAGAGGGTCTCCCAAGTGAGTCAGGGGTGGAAAATCAAGATCAGGTTTTGCCTCTTGCCTTTGAAGGGGGCCCCAGCAAAGCCACTGCTGAATGGGTGGTCAGTGTCCATGAAGTGCTGAGCTTTGGAGGCACAAGTCAATCTCCTCCTCCGGTATTACTCTCCAGTGACATACCTCGGGCATTGTTAGAGCCCCAGGCTGTGACACTACTGGAGTGGGAGAATATAGGCTGATCCCCATTCAGGACCCATTAGATTTGTCTGCCAGGGTGGATGTGGCATCAGGGGAAGTGGATATGGGGGAGTTTTATACAGGGGGCTTTCCTGTTAACATCATGGGGGAGCCTGTCAAACCTCCTCAGCCGTCCACTAATCCTAACATCGGTGCAATCGAAGCTGAGCAAGCAATAGTGGAAATGGCAGAGGAGGCATACAAAGCCTCCAAGTCTTCCACTATGGAAGTCATGCCATCCACTGCTGTGAAGCCAGCTACCCCTGAATGCACCTCTGAAACTGAAGGGGTGCAACAGCAATCGCAGGGTCCACCTAATAGCATGAAGGGTGTAAAGGGACTCCCTTAGAATAAAGCTGAAGAGACTGACTACAGCCTGGGAGGATGGGATAAAAGCTCTCAGCCAAGAGGAGCCTAGAGGTGAATCACAAGAGGGAACATCAGATTATAAGTGGGTTATCCCTGTCAAGCAATTAGACCAGTTCCTTGAGAGCACCCTTCAAAAGAAAAGAACTGTGCAGTTGGCCTTGGAGAAGTGGAGAAATACGTTGTTTATTATCCACTCTCTCCAGCAATATCTAGAGGTCAGCAATAGGGACAAGAATTCTGGGACTGCGGAGCACCTCCGCGTCCAGAAATTCGATAAAATGTGCGTGGCCTATCAGCAGTCGCAAGAGACTGAGGAATGCACAATTCCTGACACGCAGTAATGGCTTTGCACATCAGCACGCTTAATACCAACGACTGTCAAGACAGTTTCCGCAGGTTCCAGGTACTCTCTTATCTACATCAGGGAGGGTAGGAGGGTACTCTGTGACACTCCTGCAGGAAATTGGAGTGGTGACCGTGTTCTCAGAGTCTTTTCAGCAAGAGCTGCTGCTTGTGAAAGCTGTTATCAAAGGCCATCTACTCCACCTCCGGGTCCGAGAGCAGGATAGCATAATTAACGTAGTTAATGTATATGCTCCTACTGGAGGGCCAGAGAGATTGAGGTTCTTAGCCAGACTGTCCCAATTTTTGGAGACGGTTGACGCAGATTAGTGTTTGGTTCTCGGGGGGGATTTTTACTGCACCCTCAATGATCTGGACTGAAATGGTCAGAGCCTTAACCCCCTTCTGCGTCAGCGATAACAGAACCTAGGGGCATCCGACGGTTTCACCTACGTCAGGGTGAGAGCCAGTCTGGTGCCCCCTCCCGGATCGATAGACTATATATATCTAGTCACTAAACGTCACAAGCCAGTTCTTGTGCCATTAGGCTGGCTCTGTTCACAGACCAAAATTGTGTGTCTGTAACAGTGCCACAAGCTGCCTATTGGCACTTCAATAATGCCTTGTTAAGGGACCAGGGGCTCGTGGCATTGTTTCGGGAGTTTTGGATGGACTGGAGGGGTTGCAAGGGGGAACAGTGGTGGGACGTGGAAAGGTTCATTTGCGACTCCTGTGTCAGGAATATACCAAGGGTGAGAGTGGGCAGCGTGAAACTGAGCTGGAGTGCCTCCGGGGGTGGAGCTCCATCTAGAGCGGAGGCTGTTCACTTGAAGGGACCGATCCCTGCAGAGCAAATATGTAGAGAGGAAAGATGACCTCTGTGACCTGGAACGACACCAGGCCAAGGGGGCATATGTGCTTAGCCGCTTAGGTTTCCTTAAAGATCTAGACCGCGCCTTGTGCCTCTTCTACTCACTGGAGAAAAAGGGGGGGGGGGGGGCAATAGTAGACACATCACATTCTAGATGAAGACGGTGCCACCGTTACAGATCGGAGAGTATGCGGGACAAAGCCCAGAATTGTTATAAAGATCTATATTCTCTGGATCCTTTTTCTCCAGATGCCTGCAGGGTGCTATGGGAGCAGCTCCCCACAGTCAGTGAGGGTGTAAGGGAGCAGCTTGATATGCCAATATTTTATCAAGAGCTCTCTGAAGCCCTCCGTGCCATGTCCTGTGAGAAGTCTCCAGGACTGGACGGTCCAATTTTTCTGGTAGACTCTAGGACCTGATTTCTATCTAGCTAACTTCACAGACTTTCCCTCCACTTGTCCATTCTGTGGTAAGGGAGAGTCCGTATACCAAATTAATTTTATTTGCGCCAGACTGCAGCCCCTCTTGTCACTCTTGAGGGGCCTTCTCCTGTAGTTTTGGTTGCATTTCTCCCCACATATTTTTATTTTTGGGTGCCCAGTGTCCCGGGGCAATAAGGCCCGGGACCTCCTCGTCAACCTGCTCATGGCATTAGCCAAGCTGGCTATATATAAGTCCAGGAAGCAGTGTTTGGTAGAGGGGGTCCATTATCACCTGAGGCCATGTTCCGTGCAGTGGTGTGCTCCTGTATCCGGGCAGAGTACTACCTAGCCTTGTCCACTGGGGGAATGTCCAGATGGTGTACTCTGCTCAGTATCCCTCCATCCGCTTTATTTTTCTCTCAAACTCCTAATCTGATTTTTGTTTAATTTACAGTTCATGTTTCTCTTTTTGTGGTCTGACATATGGATTGGCTTTATCAAAGGCCAATCTATGTCCACCAGCCTCACAAACTGCAGGCCACAAAGCACAGCCTCTCACAGAGGCCTCAAAAGGAGACTGCCAGCATGCAGTCTAAATGCCAGCTCCACCCAAGCTTCAGCTTCAGCCTTTTAATTAGCTATATCAGGTGTAGCTAATTAACTGAGTGTTAACTCCTTCAGACCTGCTTCAGACCTCCTGAGGAAATTAAGCTTTTAAAATTCTGTGTCTCACACCAAAACCACTTGGAGCACTCTATCACAATATATATAGATAGATAGATAAATTTACACCTCTCTCTCTTTCTATATATATATATATATATATATATATATATGTATATATACATTTAAGATTTATGTGTAAATATATACCGTATTTATCGGTGTATAAAACGCACTTTTTTTACCTGAAAATAGGGGGCAAATGATAGGTGCGTATTATACGCCGATATTCCCTACCCCCTCCTCATCCTCAACCTCCCTCCTCATTCTAAACCCCCTCCGCATGTCTATATATATATATATATATATATATGTAGATAGATAGATAGATAGATAGATAGATGTTTCTGTGTATATCTGTTTTTTCAGCACTTTAATACAGGATCACAAACAATAGGATTTCACAGCTTGCTAGGGATTTTGGGCAGCAACTTAGAATAGGATATATAATTATATACACTTATGCAATGTTATATATATATATGCACATTTCATGGTATGTACATAATTTACCTTCAGAACTTTTCTGAGTGACTTAAAGTGGTATAGTAGAGATTCAAAATCGCCTGTGCGGGAGACTGCATGGAAAACAATGGACACAATGCCTCAGTGATAAGTTATGTAATAAAAAAATAAATGTAAACATGTAGTTTCAGATCAACTATTTTTCTGGAAATCTGTTGTGACCCTAAAGGAATAAACAACTATTTTAAATAGTTCTACATTACAGTTCTCCTGTACGTTATATACATAGGCTCAATTTTCTTATTAGGGTCAGATATTAAAAAATGTTGCAACATCAGGAAAACCTCTTGGTCTATTGCTGTATTAATTGCATAGAATGGTCATTCCATTTTGGTAGAGGCAGTTTAAACATATGGTTTCTATTACTACACTATCTACCTCTCAATAATCAAACAGCCAACTCATTTACAATATCAGCAGCTCGCCCCCTTGTAGTGTGATACAGAGACAGGTCCAAGAAAAACATTTAATGGCACCTCAGAGACTACAATGAAAAGAATAATGGCTTTCTGGAAAATCAATAGGAAGTGGCTAAATAAGGATTCCTTTATCCTATTATAGGCAAAGTTAGTTAATTCACTACAGCTGCATTTTTCTCTATATACCACACACTAGCAACTATCAACTATATTCTAAAATCACCTGCAAAAATTGCATTGTAATATCCATTAGGCCGCTCAAATTAATCCATACTTAGTTTATTAATCTTTATAATAATATACATTTTATGTTTATATAAATGTCACGGCTGTATTTTATTACAGTGATCCAATTGAGCTTGACTCCTGTATTAATATTATATTAAAGGACCACTGTAGTGCATTTAAAAGTAAACTTTTTTTTTTTTTTTTTGCGTGACATTGGGCCTCATTAAATTGTCAAAATTCAAATTACTGAAGCCCGTAACGTAGCCCGCAAAAGTTACTGTTATAAAATTGGCCTCTTCAAGCTACCAGCTATCGATTTGTGGGTTACAGGCTGAAAAGCAACAGCGCTTGTCAAAATTGTAACTCCGACTCATCTAAGCCTATGATCTTTCAAGCCTCCAAAAGTAACAATCGCTAAAAATGCAAATCTCTAATAAATTGCAACAATTCCTCAAGCCCGCAATTGCTTTCAAACCCGTAAATGGCAAATGTAGCCCAAAATCCTATGAGTACTAGAAAGGACTCGCAAAGGGGTTAAACACCTGTCCGTAACACTATAAAAGCAAATAAAAACGCAATACTGCACTTTAAAATACAGGGAACGCGATGTAAGACATTAGAATTATTTGCACAAAAGTCTGAAGCTCGCAAATCTGCAATAAACAATTATTATTTTTAGGTTTTATTTCTGTGTTATATCAATTTTGGGAATCAAGGAGTTAATACATATCAGGTCACCCACATGGACCATAACAGTTTCTTAATTCATTTTTATTGATCTTTAAATCGCTGGACTGTGAGCCCGATCGCATCTCGGACCTCTAAAGGCTAATTGATTGACGTTTAAACGCCATGTTTTACTGATGTCATGATGACGGTCTATTTACTGTTGGCTGTTTCTAAATCTGTACTTACGGGCTTGCTTAATTGATCATGATCATGCCCTGGTTCATGCTTTATGATTTTGGCTTTCGTCCATGTAGTTGTGGGCTTGTTCAATTAAATTGCTCTGTAACTGTTGCAAATTTCTAACCCGCTGACTTACAGGCTGTTTGAAGGTAATTACAGGCTTGGAATTTAATGAGGCCCATAGGCTATTAAAAAGTATGGAGATTAAAAAAAATACAAGTTAAAAAAGACTGCTTTCTCCTCAAGCAATGCTGAGTATCTCAGTCTATGGCTAGCAAACAAACACAGGAGCTCTACTTGCAAATGCACTACAATGGTGCTCTAATTTTATATATAATGTAATTGATGTAACCCTTGAATAGCACTTCAGTATAATTAAAAATTTACAGATATTAACCTATCCAAGTCATCTTGAGGGCAGATTGGCAGAGAATTAGTAGAGGTAACTAATTCTGCATAAAACCTGAAAACTGAAGTAAAATTAACTAAATAGTTTTAACTCCATGAACAGGTAGAGATCTAGTGAGCGGCAGCAACTGTAGGTCTTAAAGGACCACTGTATGAAAGTTTGTTTTTTTAGGTATATTACGGATGCAGGCAGAAAATAAGAAAAATAATGCCCAAAAATAAGAATTAAGCATATTACAGCCTAGGCACTGTCATGTCTGTGAACCCTCCAACGTCTGTTGAAGGTATGAATGAAGCATGGCAAGCAAGACTTGAGGTACATCCAAAATCTTCTGGACATGTTAGGGAGAAGGGTGTCTCATGATAACAAAATGCAATATGACACCGCAAGCTCCTTCATGCTGCAGGCCAGCATGCAGTTCCTAAAAGGCACAATATGGCAACCCTAGACACAAGCTAATTGGAGCATATCTTACATCATTGCTTTTGTGCTTGTGGCTTGCACAGCTACGAATGTTCACAGTTTGTTGCATACTTCACAAAATGAAATGGTTTTCAAGCTACTTAATATATTTCCATGAAAGTTCTAATCCAAAATCAAAATCAGTACCTTGTTGTGGTGAAGGGGCTTGTGTACTTCCATGAAGATGTGAGCTATACAATGTAGGGTTACCCAAGATTGGCAGCTCATAGCAGAGAGGTCAGACAAATCAAAATCAATTAGAATTCAATTTGAAATCCACTCCAGTATCTTTACTAAGATAACCTTATGGACAAGCACAACCAGAGACATAAAGATATGGCACCGAAGATGAGCACTTCAGGTCAGAAGGTGCCTACAACATTACTTGGAAAGAGCAGAGGGTGAGTACGAATAGCACCAGATCTAATGAAGTGTTTGTGCCAAAGAGGACGTCCAGCGGTGGATTTGTCTGGTGGGGACAGGAAAGTCAGCTTCTGCTAAGAACAATTCCGCATAGGAACCTGGAAAGTGAAAGGTATTGGAGATCAAAAAAACATTTGTCCAACTGAATGCAGAATTACAGAGGATAGTTAGAAGAGATGAGAGCGATGTAAAGAGACACAAGAACATAACAGAATGGGAAAGTTAAGAGATCTCTTCAAGAAAATTGTGGATCTCAAGGTAACATTGCATACCAAAATGTTCATGATTAAAGACAAAAATAGTAGGGACTTATCAAAAGGAGATCAGAAAAAGAAGACGTGACAGGAATATACAGCTCATCTATGAAGGAAGGATCTTAACAACACTGATGACATCAATAGAGTGAAAAGAGTGAAGTGAGAGGAGCCCTTAGGGTACCTTGCTGATTATGAGGCTACAGGATTTGATGAAATCCCAGCTGAATGATTAAAATCCTACAAAATGCTGTTGTGAAAATGTTGTTTGCCTTATGCCAAAGCATTTGGAAAACTCAGCAGTGGCCAGTAGACGGTAAAAGGCCAGTCTACATCCCAACTCCAAAGAAGGAAGTGCCAAAGAGTGCTCCAATTATTAAACAATTGTTGTAATTTCACATGCCAGCAAGGTAATACTTAAGATCTTACAAGTTCGGCACAAACAATATATGGACAGAGAAGTACCTCATGTGCAAGCCGGATTCCTTAGAGGAAGAGGCACAAGAGATCAAATTGCCAATTTCTGCTGAATAATAGAGAAAGCAAGAGAGTTCCAGAAATACATTTACTTCTGCTTCATAAACTATTTTAAAGCATTTGATTGTGTGGATCACAACAAAATGTGACATGTCCTTAAAGAGATAGGAGTACAGGATCATCTCATACTCCTCCTAAAGAATCTATATGTGGACCAAGAAGCCATGGTCAGAAGCGAAAATGGAATAACAGAATGGTTCAAGTTTAGGAAAGGAGTGCGACAAGGATGTATATTGTCACCTTATTTAGTCAACTCATACATAGAATACATCATGTGTAAGGCCAGGCAGGACGAAATTGCTGGGAGAAATATCAACAACCACAGTTACATGGATGATACTACTCTGATGGATGAAAGTGAGGAGGAAGAGAGTGCAAAAGCTGGCCAGCTGCTCAACGTTAAAAGACGAAGATCATGGAAAACCGCAATCTCAGATCCTGGCAAAGCCTTTGAATTATGGTTCGGAGAAAACTGCTTTGAGTCCCTTGAACTTTAAGAGCATCAAATAAATTAATACTTCAAGAAATCACACAAAACTCTTCACTGGAAGGTATGATCATGAGGCTGAAGCTCAAATATTTTTGTCATATCTTCAGAAGACATGGTTCTTTAGAAAATACTCTAATGCTGGTAAAGCTTGAAGGCACACGAAGAATGGAACAGCAGAGATGGATAGACAAGGTAATTGAATCAATGGACAGAAGCTTGATGGAGCTCAGAGGGGCAGTGACTGACGCATGTGCCTGGCATGCTGCTGTACATAGAGTCATGGAGAGTGGGACATGGCTGAGTGACCATCCTTAGATCCTGATTTATGTGCATTGGCATCAAAGAAGCCTTAAAATTAGCTAACTGTGCGATAAGCGCAACCAAATCCAACTCAGCTTTTATTATTTATTCATCGCTGAGTGGGTTGATCAGTGGTTACATTTTGATTTTATCATCATCGCTAATTTAATATCCACAGGATACGTCTAGTATTTAATCATCATTATATTTCTCACAATGTATTTCCTCTTAGTGAAGTGTCTACCAATTACAATATCCTGTCTTTTATCCATGGAATTTGATCAAGATATTAATAAGATTATTATCATTAATAGAACAGTGGAGTTACACATATTCTATTATGCATTCAAAAGGGCAAGTTTTCATTAAATTTTTTCTCTTTATCTGAGAAATAAGCGCTGCATTGCAAAACAAAGTCTTTATTTTCTTTCTTTCTTTCTTTTCTTCTTTCTTTCTGCCTTTCTTTCTTTCTTTCTTTCTTTCTCTCTCTCTCTCTCTCTGTATATATATATATATATATATATATATATACATTTAATAAACAGTAAATTAAAACTGCTAACCACAAATTTCACTTTGACAAAGCTTTCTGCAAGGAATTGGATGGTTGAAATTATTGGATGTGTAGAAACTTGTGACATGAGCTTTGTAGTTGTCATGGTTCACAGTTATGCATCCTAGGGATTAGAATGCAGACTTCAGCAGTGTATAAAAATGCTCTTTTAAATGAGAGACAAAGTTTTGGACTGCAGACACCCATTAAGTTGAGTTAAAACACTTGTTTATGGTTTAAGTCCACTTACACTGCATTCACAATCTAAAATTGGGACATTGTCCCTTTAAGAATTGGACAATATTGTATCAACTAACAGTTTCCAGAGGGAGCACAGCTATGTACTACCTAACCGCAGTGGTGGCTGGTGACTTTCCAACTTGGTGGGGCAGAAAACAGAGACCTGGCCCCTCCCCTTACATTGACTTCACCAAACAGTATAAACCCCTCCCCTTCACAACATGTTACCACAACATGCATAGACCCTGCCTAGTGACAAAGCCTCCACCCACAAAAGTGATCCCATAGAGAAAGACAGGGATAGAGATAGAGAGGGGGGTAGTGAGAGATGTGGACAGGGAGTTAAAGAGAGGGATAGAGAAAGGTATAGAGAGAAAGAGAGATAGAGAGAAAGAGGAAGGGATAGA
The DNA here is from genome assembly GCA_027410445.1 of Discoglossus pictus. Classification (NCBI taxonomy): domain Eukaryota; kingdom Metazoa; phylum Chordata; class Amphibia; order Anura; family Alytidae; genus Discoglossus; species Discoglossus pictus. The sequence continues at coordinate 88,598,458 of CM050166.1, forward strand.
TAGAGGAAGGAATGGAGAGAGAGGGAGATAGAAAGTTAGACACATAGATTGTATGCCTCTTCTTCTATCCCTCTCTCTCTCTCTCCATCTCTCCTTCTACCCCTGGACCAGGGTAATCAGAAACAATAAGACCACCAGAGGATTGAGAAAACTGAAGCTCTACACGCAGCTCCCTCTATCTGCATGCACTGGGAGCTGGGAGTTGTTGTTTTTCAATAAACTTTATTGAGATTGCACCAATGTATTCACTTCCGTGGGGACTGTGAGGATACAGGACTTTTTCCACCCTGCCATTCTGATTGGGTGATGCTGCGTTTGACAGACAGGCTCAGTTCTATCTGTTAGAGCACAGTTTGGAAATAGACAGTATTTTGACAGTTTATTCTTAATTATTGTATGTACCCTGATCTGTAGGACTAGACAAGTCACTAAAAGGGGGCTAGATGTTATAAGTCAGTGTTTTTAACTGCAGCACAGAGGGTTTTGAAATGTAAAGTGACATCAGCAGCTATTAAAAAACGGAATATTGAACATGATAAAACATGTTTTAATTTTTTATTATACAAATTATACATTTTAATATTTGATAAGTAAATTCCTGTGTCTTTCAATGATTAGGAAAATATGAATAGTTCAAGGAAATTATATCATCGTGACTTTAAGATTATATGAATAGTTAATATATTCAGTGACAGAAAATAGGCAACAATTCAACTTAGAATTCCTTCACAGCAAAAACAGCACAAAAATACAACACAAATAATAAGTCTAAAAATGTTACATACATTTAGATTATTACATAAAGGTAACATGATATTTATTACTACATACATATAGATTATGAAATCTTTAATAAAATATTGTTTGTTATTCGCTGTCAAGGACCCCTTTTCCTGTTCCTGGATCTTAGCCCATTAAAAGATGGAAGGCTTGGCTCCAGCCACTCCATTGTATTGTAATCTGCTTGACCCCATTGTTGGCAGATAATCTAAGGACATCTCTGATGTGCTAAACAGGATGTGCTGAGTCTGCAGTGAGCAGACACCTCTATTGTACTGTTATCTGTTCTGGCCCATTATTAGCAAATTAAGTTAATCCCATCTGCCATGTACTCTATCTAAGATCTGGACCACTCAGACACAGAGACGGTCATCAAGGTCCTCTCATCAAGGTCCTGTAATTGTCTGCCACACCCGGTCATTGTTACATGGTGTATCCCCCTGTATCTAACTGATATATATTGGTGACTTTTAAAAAATAAAACAGTTAACTTTTGGAGACATATAGAAATTGTGTGCCTCTTATTTTTCTCCGGTTCTCCTGCAAGGCTGCAGGGAGGTACTGGGAGACTCTGTAGGATCCTGCAGGGGTAGGTTTGACTGTAACAAGTCTTATCAAACCACCTAAGAAGAAGCAGATCTGGAGTCTCTTGGTAGCCTGGAAGTGCTGATTTTGGATGCAAGGACCCTGACAGAAGCCAGATATCAGGGTACTGGTGCAGAGGTTTCCAAGTACCCCACTGTCCTTGTGGGTAGTTAACCTGTAATCTATAGCAGGTGGCCCTGGGATTGTATAGCCCCTACCCTCAGATTGTCACATTTGCTGTATGATATTCCCTCAGAATACAGGTAAAATAGATAAAACACATTTAGAAAATAGATTTTTGCAGTTTTTTACATGTATTTAAGTATATGTCTTTCCTATCATTCCCAAAGTAACCTCCATTTTGGATTGGGCATGTGATGTTAATTGCACAAACACAAAGATTAAGCAAACAATCCTGATTTGAATGTACAAGATGCTGCATAGAATATACAGTACATGCAGATGCTATCTCTGATTGCTGCCTAACTTCTTGTCCATGCACCCTGAATGTTACTAAATAAGTCAAATTAGCACATATCATGTGGGAATGAAAGTAAAAGAAGTAAATTGCAACTCATGAGGCCTAAACACTATTTAAAAATGAATATAAGGAATAAAAAGCTTACTTACAAATGATACAACATGCAGGGAACAAAAGCAGCTTTACGTGTGTGCAAGATATATAGCATGTCTTGCAAAATAGCTTTTAGAAGTAGATGTGTACCTTTATTTAGGAAGGCAGCTAGAGCAACTCCAGGGAACTATACACCAGTAAAGCCCACCTCTGTAGTAGGGAAGCTCTTAGAAGTGTTGGTAATTAACTGCATCAAAAATATATAAATGTGAACCAGATAATAAGTAGGAGTTAATGTGGATATATGAGGTATAGGTCATGTCATCCTAATATAATTAGTTTATTTGTGGAGTTAAGAAGGCACCAAGGTAACTCAGAAGTCTACTTGGATTTTGCAATGGCTTTTGATAATGCATTGCCAGATTTGGCCACTAGAGGGCCAGCACTGTGGAGCAGTATGCTTTTCCCATGAGAGCTTTGATTCATAATTTTTATTTATATATATATATATATATATATATATATATATATATATATATATATGTGTGTGTGTGTACTTTTTAATTATTTTGGGGACAGATGGGTGGGTCATTGAAAATTCAAACAAAGAAATTGGCAGTAGATCAGCCCCTGCTGCCTGTCCTGGGAGTAGAGTTGAATTGCACAACTCAGGGCCACATTTTATTTCTCTTTAAATGTTATCTCCTTTAAACTTTATCTCCTTTATCTCCTTTAGCTCCTACGCCAATATCTCAGGTACACCATCATTTGGGATATAGAGTACAATTTTGGGCGCCAAAATTAAATAATACCTATTTTTCTCCAGAAAAAAAGGTGCCTGAGAGGGAATAATTATAACCAGGGTTGATTAAGGTTTTGTAAGGTTAACTGTTTGTGTCAAGAAGTATTCATGTAATATGAGGTCATCCCTTAAGGTTAGAAGAAAAAAAAGATTTCACCTTAAAGAATGAAAAGTATTCTTTATAGTAAGAGCAGTCACACTGTGGAACTATACCAAACGAGGTTGTGACATCAGACTCAATAGATACATTTAAAAAGGGGTGGATGTATGTTTGAACAAAAAATGCATATAGGGTTGTGTTGCACACTTAGATTAGGATCAATTGAGTAATTTGATTGCCAGTATTTGGGTCAGTGAATATTTTTTTCCCTTCATCAGACAATTAGCAATACTTCAATAACTTTTTTCTAATACGAAGATAAGATCTGAAAGGGTTGAAGCTGATGGACTAAATTTATTTTTCCACCTGTGTTAATATTTTCTTGGACAAGCCACAATTGCCCATTTTTATTCCAGACCTCTTACTTAGAATTTATACTATTTACTATGCATATAATGTATACTATTATACTATGCATATCAATTTAAGGTAAAGTAACACATTAACAAAATTATATATTCTTCAGCATGTGAGTCTTTCACTTTAGAGATATTTTTAATAATGCAGCCATGTTATTGAGTTTCTTTTCTTTATTTATGATTTTCTACTTTTCTGCTTTCTATCTGCTAATCTGACAGAGAAAGAATACATAAATCTAACATAATTCTAAACATAAGTATTTAAATTGAAAAGTGACTATTACACTGAATCATAATATGCAGCTGTAAAGTAATTATTGTTTATAGAAAATTAATTTCCATTTGAAATTGGGAATTCTTGGGAATCTCTCATTTATGAGTCTGTTTGATAAGTACGTTGATTGTCTCCAATCAGTTGTGTTTTTTCATTTGCATTCATCGGTTGTAGTATAATAGGAGTCTGTCCATCTGAAACAAGAATAGAATCAACCATTTAAAAACATATGTATATTTCTAGCTGTTAAATAAATAGAAAAAAATAAACTTGGATGTTCACAGTATAATACAATGTACTGAGCAAATGCACATCATAGCATATATTTTAAAACTGATATTTGTGTTAATGTAACAAACTGAAAGCAAATATAATATGTTGCTAATGTGGATGATCATAGAGCAAGTGAGGTTATAACAATGAAGACAATTAGTAAAACTACTACAAAAGTATAAACAAATATGCTTAGATTCTAGATTTTAGATTATATCATAGCATATATCATTGCAGCAAAAAGAAACAATAAATGGTCCACCAAGACCCTGGCTAATCAGTTTGTATGAGAAAAAAACATCTTTCGACTCCATCACATTAGCTTCCAGAGCAGGCTTGCAAACAAAACTCCCCACTTTAAAGAGTCCTTTTCTCCTAACTTATATTCACATTATCCTAGATCCCCAATCTTAATGTGTGCTGTCTCAGCTACCCAGCCCCAAAAAACCTTAGTAAATGATAGACATTAGTGATGTTCATCACATATTATAATTGTCCAACTACGATTCGTTGTCACGCTGTTTGCGTAGTACGTACGACTTAGCGATGAGCGTCGTAGGCACCGTTAAACTGAAGGTTTAACCGAAGGCGCTCATTGCCGGCGAGGCGAGCCGGTAAACCGTAGCACTTTGGCAATGAGCGCCGAAGGCACTCGCGAGGCTCGCCGTTAAACCGTAGCACTTTTACACAAGACGCAGGACTTAGAAAAATAGATTTCCCGCCTAAAACAACGCATATGTCTTGCGGCACCGCGGATTTCCCGCCTAAATAACGGATTTGTCTTGCGCACAAAGCCTATATATAGGGCACACTTGACACATAACTGACACTTTCTCCTCAGGAGATGACAGTCTGACTGGACATTTTCTGATGCCGGAAAATCTCAAGAGATTGTTAGCTCTTCAGGATACTGCTTCATCAATATTACATTAAAAAAGTAAATAACATTAATAATCATTAATGATTAATTATTTAATTAATTTTTAAATAAAAAAAATGAGAGGAAACAAGAAATTGAAATTTATTTAATTGACAAATAATATCGTGCTTACCTGTGTGAAAGAATTGAAAATAAAATTAATAATGTACTTTAATTAATTAATTAATTAATTAATCATTAGTCATCATTAATATCAAAAAAGGTTAACATTTAAGAATGTGCATGAAAAAGGCACACATTGATTCATTAATTATTAATGTACATTATTTTACTAATTCAGTTGTAAGATATTCATTATAAAATACCCCCCCCCCCCCCCAAAAAAAGGGAATATACTCATGCTTACATCTTGATGTTATATTTAGTCAGAAATTAATTTAATATTAATGGACATTAATTGATTCTTATTTCATTAATTACTAATGTACATTATTTTAACAATTCAGTTGTAAGATATTCATTATAAAATACCCCCCCCCCCCCCCCAGAAAAAAGGGAATAGACTCATGCTTACATCTTGATGTTATATTTAGTCAGACATTAATTTAATATTAATGGACATTAATTGATTCTTATTTAAACACTAATATTTATTGCATGTTTTGAATCTATGCTAACATATCTGTGTTCATGTTGAAAGATTGATATATTCATTTCATGTTTTTAATGTATGCAAAAATATCTGTGTTCAGGCTGATTGATTGATACGGATGAAGCAACATATTATACATTCATTTTACATTTTTGCACACTTTCAGCGGAGCTGCAGCTGAATGAACAGAGACAGTGATGTTTGGAAGCATTGAACATCATAAGGATAATCTTGACAGGTAGAGAATTTAATTATATTACTACAGCAATACATTCAGGAATATGATTTTAGGTTTTGCTGATTGAATGATACAGATGAAGGAAAATATTAAAAAGGATTTTATTCTTATTTCACAGTTTCATCGGATCTGCAACTGAATCAACACACAGCGTGACGTTTGCAGCCTTTGAACACCATAAAGATCACCTTCACAGGTATATTATATTTTGTTAAAATGGAGAGCACTTATTGATTAAATAACATATAATAATAGTTGCATTCAGTAATAATTAGTCATCACTTAAAAGATTTATTTTAGTATATAAGAACAATTAGTAACATGCACTTAATTATTATAATAATATAAAAAAAAAAAAACCAAAGGTTAGAAGACAAAAAGTAATTAAATGTATGCAGTCAAGGCAATCAAGAATTAATGGAATTGAAGGATTAATAATTACGTTACAAAAATATATATATGTGCAGCATTTTGCTATTTAATATATGTCAATAAAAAATAATTGAAATGGTTTTATTTATTTCATTGTAAAAAAGTACAAGATTTAAAAAAAAAAAGAGTCTGTTACAATACATGTATACTTTATTAAGAGATATTTATGTTTCAGCTTCTTTAGGAGAATAGAGGTAACTTGGAAAGTTCTACATTTATCCTATTTTTGAAATCACTCAATAACGAACATTCATATTACTTTACTAAGTAATTGATAATTACCTTTCAAAAATATATATATCTGCAGCCCATTGCTATTTAATATATGTCAATAAAAAATTAGTGAAATGGTTTTATTTATTTAATTGTAAAAAAGTACAAGATTTTAAAATGGTTGATTAGTTCATTCATCCAGTTTAATGTAACAGTAGAAAAAGGTAAAAACAATCAGCCTTATTAAATTGCGATTCTGTAAATTTAAAAGTGCTCTATTTAAGCACACAGCATATTTTTTTACAGAAGTTTTTAGTTAGTGAACTTCTATCCAAAAGCAAGGTCTTCACTAACTAAAAACTTCTGTAAATAAAATATGCTGTGTGCTTAAATAGAGCACTTTTAAATTTACTGAATCACAATTTAATAAGGCTCAATATCTACAGAAAACAAACAACAAACAATAATTACATCTCTATTTACAATTACAGATTAAAATGGCGTATAATGGAGAAGACAAAATTGAACGCAAAAGAAGATTGGCAAGGGAAAGGAAGCAAAGGTGGAGAGATGCACAGTCACCGGAAACTTCCCAACGCTTGAGAGAAGAAGATCGACAGAGACTTTTAAATAAAAGAAAAATGAGTAAGAAAGCAGCAAGTGAGTGTGCTGGGGCTTCCAAGAAAAGAAAAAGTAAACAAAAACATGTCTGTGAACCATTGTCCAATGATTCTATATTGCCTAATGACTTAAATGTAGAGACACATGCCACCAATGTACATATAGAGAATTGTTCTGATCTCTATGTTGACAAAATGCATGACAATGTGTTTAGTACAGCACTACAAGTAGACACTCATTATTGTGGATTACTTAATGTGGTTTGTCAGTTTTGTGGAAAGACCCACTGACGGAAATGTCATTAGTTACTGTCAGAAAGGAAAGGTAAGACTTCCACTAAGACACCCATTTCCAGATTATTTAGAAAGTATTATGAGCGATCCAACATTTCCAAATTATACTAATTTTAAAAAAAACATAAGGTCTTATAACAGTGCAATTTAATTTGCTTCAATGGGTGCAACATTAGCAGAAAAGGTACCAGGACATGGTCCTTACTGTTTTAGAGTTCAAGGTCAAATTTACCACTGAACTTCACATTTACACCCACAAGAAGGAGAGCAAAGGAAATTTGCACAGTTATATGTCTTAGATACAATGGAAGCTGTGGAACAAAGAATGACGCTTCCAGAAAATAAACAGTGTTTGCGCATAGTCTTTGAACAACTGGATACAATTATGGCAAAAAACCCATACAGTCAAGCATACAAACAATAAGCACAGCTTGAAAAAGAACAACAGGAACATGCTCAAAGACATCAATTGCCTACGCCAAGAGTAAATATGGTGCTAAAAAGAGATCGCAACACTGATCAAAGACGATATAATTTACCAACAGTAAATGAGGTTGCCATAGTGTTTAAAAATGAAGACGGTGAACCACCTTTTCAGCGGGATATTAGAATATATACAAGCAATGAAGAACAACCATTTATCAACATAAATATATTAAGCTGTAATTTAGATCCAATGACATATCCCATTTTCTTTCCAAATGGGGAACCTGGATGGGAACCAACATTACAATTGGAAAGTTATCCCAATACTAAACTTCGTCTTAGATCTAATATTTCCATGCTGGAATATAAAGTGGCACAAACTGCTATTCAGGATTCTTTTAATCCAATTTTAAATGGAGGCAAACTCACTCAACAATGGATTATTGATTCAGATCTACAAGTTTAAGCCAATAATCTAAATTTCATTAAATTTCAACAAAATAAGTTACGAGTAGAACAGTATTGTGGATTAATGGATTATGTGGCAGAATTAGCTTCCAACAGAGACATTCCAGCTGGAAGAGCAATTAATTTGCCATCCACTTTCCAAGGATCTCCTCGCAATATGCGAGAAAGGTATAATGATGCCATGGCTATTGTCACAAAATTTGGAAAACCAGATTTATTTATTACATTCACATGTAATCCACAATGGCCAGAGATCAAGGAAAATTTGAATCTGGGACAAACTACATCTGACCGACCAGATTTAGTGGCAAGAGTATTCAAAATCAAACTCAATTCATTAATACATGATATCACTTAAGCACACTTATTTGGACAATGTGTGGCTTTTGTGTACACCATTGAATTTCAAAAAAGAGGACTGCCACATGCTCACATACTTTTAATACTGCAGGAAAAAGATAAGTTGAATACTGCAGAGAGAGTGGATTCAGTAATTTCGGCTGAATTGCCAGACCAAGAAAAATATAACAAACTTTGGGAGATTGTTACACACAGAATGATTCATGGCCCATGTGGAGAGATTAATCCTAATTCACCATGTATGGAAAATAAAAAATGTACTAAAGAACTTCCAAAACAATTTCAAATGCAAACTTATGCAAATTGTGATGGATACCCTTTGTATAAAAGAACACGAGGATAAACAGCTATTATCCGTCGGCAAAAGGTTGATAATCGATTTGTCGTTCCATACAATTCACATTTGCTCATCAAGTACAATGCACACATCAATGTGGAAGCTTGCACTTCTATTAAATCAATCGAGTATGTGTATAAATATATATACAAAGGATATGATGCAGCTACTGTTGTTGGGCAAGGTGCTGCAAACGAAATAGAAAATCCAATTTTACATGACGAACTATCAAATTATTTAGATGCTTGCTATGTGAATGCTCCTGAAGCAATGTGGTGCCGTTTGAAATTTGAGATGCATGATCAGTCACATGCTATCTATCGTTTAGCTGTACATTTGCCTCAAAGTCAGTTTGTTTGCTTTACTGCAGGAAATGAAAGAACTGCATTAGATCAAAGTGAACACAAAGATACCACACTTACTGCATGGTTTAAATTAAACTGCCAGAATACGCAGGCCAGTCAATTTTTATACATAGAGATTCCATATCACTATGTATTTGTAAATGGTCTATGGCGACAACGAAGAAGAGATGCACATAAAATTATACCACGCATTTATACCGTCAGTCCAAGGGACATTGAACGTTTCAATTTAAGATTACTTCTGCTACATGTTCCCGGTGCACAGAGTTTTGAGCATTTACATACAGTGAATGACATAGTTTATGATACATTCCTCTTAGCTGCAAGACATCAAAACTTCATAGCTGATGATACAGAATGGGAGAGGTGTCTGGAAGAAGCAGCACTTTGTCAAATGCCAAAGCAAATGAGACAACAATTTGCATTCATTTGCATCTTTTGCAATGTACATGATGCTTTTACTTTGTGGGAAACATTTAAATTAAATATATCAGAAGACTTCTTGAAACGTTACAAAGAACCAATAGCACTGTTAAAAACCTTGATGGAAATACAAGAAATATTGTTTGCTCATGGATTAAATTGTGCAAGTTTTAATTTGCCAGATCCAGGACTTATAGATGACATCAATTTTGATGATGATGACACTGACACATTTGCAACAACTGGAATTGCTGCACTTTTGTTAGATGGTGGGAGAACTGTGCATAGTGGATTTAAGCTGCCAGTTCCCATTCTGGAAACATCAGTGTCAGATATTCGACTGAATTCTTTACAAGCAAAAAAATGTAAACAAACTAAACTAATTATCATAGACGAGGCAACAATGATGTCATGTCATGCACTGCAATGTATTGAACGATTCTTAAAATAAGTGATGGATTATAAGTTGCCATTTGGTGGAAAGGTGATGCTGTTAGGAGGAGATTTTAGGCAAACATTACCTGTTGTGCCACATGGAAATAGAAGAGAGATCATTGAAACATGTAGCAAGACCAGTAAACTTTGGCAAATATTTACACATCTGAAATTAGAATTAAATATGAGATCTGAAGGCCAAAATGAATTCAATGATTGGCTCATTAAAATCGGAGAAGGAAAACATCCAGAAATACATGATTTACCAAATTATATCATTGAAATTACATCAGAAAGGGTTTGCAATGAATCACTCATATCAGCCATATTTCTAAACACTGTTAATAATGAAGATTACTCAGACATTGCAAACAAAGTGATATTAACATCAAAAAATATTGATGCCTTGAATGTAAATAACAAAATTTTAAAATACATAAATGCACCACAAAAGAATTATTACAGTGCAGATTCAGTTCTGGCTGATGATAAAGATAGTGAATTGAATTTTAGTATCGAATTTATTAATTCGTTAACACCATCTGGAATGCCACCACATATTTTACAATTGAAAACATTGTGTACTATGAGGTGTTGGAAAGATAGAGGACAGTGGTTTCATTTCCACGACAACATTTTATGGTACTTGATATGATTGCAGAAAAACAATATTTCAATAAGAAACTCTATAAAATGGAAAAAAAACATAGAGAACAGTGGTTTTACTTCCAGTACAAAATTGAAGTACTCTGGGACTCTTTAAATAGGGGACCACTATTTCACTTGGGAAACTCTATGTGACATTTGCACAAAGTATGAATAGAACAAAAAAAAAAAGGAAACGACAAGAAAAACAACAGTAAAACATCCTTAAACATATTGGAATGGGTTAAAAGTTTCATATTCACATGATTGACCCCACAAAACAATTATCTGACATTTTAGTGACTTGCAAGGGTTAAATGTTATTGTTTGATGTTACGATTTCACATGTTAACTGTGTATTTTAAAAGTTTTTGACAGTTAGTTAAATATATATGTGGTATAGTCAAACATGTATATTACTACAAATTGCAGCATTTCATAATAATTTGAACTGTATCACTTAAAGACAGAGTATTGATTCAGGGAGTAATCCGATCGCCAGTTAATGGGGTCAGGAAGGAATTAATTTTTTTCCCTCTTTGATACAATTGATAAAGTTTCAATGGGGTTTTTTATTGTTTGCCTTCCTCTGGATTCAATGCCAATTTAGTTCAACAAGAGTTTAACAAAAATGTAATAAATGTTAAAAAGCATGTCATTGTTAAAACAATTTAGTTACTCAAAGTTAACATAGGGCCTCATTCTATTATCGGCCGTAAATCGGCCGTAAGGCTGTGATTCCTTACGGGGGTTCTGTTAACTCGCAATTCTATTATACGGCCCCGCAAGGATCTCCCCTTACGGCAGGCCGCATATCTTGGAACCGGCCGTAAGCTCAAAAATGTTTAAAGTCAAAAATAAATTCAAGACAGCACTGTACAGCTCTGTAAATGCTAGGGATCATATTGGGGGACATGAGGATTAATAGTAACCCCCTCTCAAGCTTGCACATCAGCCCAAATCCGAGTTTACATTAACTGTTTATTTTCCGGCCGCAGCGTGGCCGGGTCTGAGGTGCTCCAAGCACTCTGGACTTTTTACATGCATATTTGACATATATAATAAAATAATTTTTGTACGGATTTGAGTATAGGGGAATGTTGTGCTATTTTTGCTAACACCTACAATCACTTTATAGTCTCCTCAAAGTGCAGGATGGCTTTATTTGGGCTATATTATGTGCTTAATTGGTGCTAGCGGGACCTTTTTCCTGCAAGTAAGCTGCAACTCGCTTTTAGCCTTGCAGAGAGGCTTCCCGGAGCAATAGAATAGCAACCAGGCTTTTCTTGCGGCCGAAACTCTTGCGGCCGTTTTAGATCAAAGATTTTCCTCCGGCGCGTGCGGCCGCAATAGATAGCAAGGCACCGGCCGCAAGCCTGCCGGAGTCCCCGGCCGGAGGGGAATAGAATAGCAGAATAGCTTGCGGCAAGGCCTAGCGGCTCCGCAGCGCCTACGGCCGCTAATAGAATGAGGCACATAGTCCGCAGTTACTAATGGATAAATATCAATTAAAAAGTGTTAGTATTGTTAAAAAAAAGTTTAAAGATTGTTTAATATACAAGTTGCATGTTACAAACTTTGATGTTAGACTCTACAATATGTATGCATGAAAAATTAACACATTGTTATATTGTTATTCTATATATCAATATTAAAAGACTGAAGATTGAAAAAATAAATTTAAACATGTTGGTTAAATATAAGTTGAAAGTAAAAAAAAAAAAAAATTAAACTAAATATTTGGTATTTATTTGTATATAAAAAAATGGTGACAAATGTATCAGACTCATATTGTGTGGCAAAGTCGATATTCTAGAAAAAGTAAATGTGCATAACTATTCACCCCCTAAAGTCAAAACTTTGTAGAGCCACCTTTTGCGGCAATCACAGCTCCAAGTCTCTTTGGATAAGTCTCTATGAGCTTGCCACATCTTACCACTGAGATTTTTGCCCATTCCTCCTTGCAAAACTGCTCCAGCTCCTTCAAGTTCCATGGTTTGCGCTTGTGATGAACAATCTTTAAGTCTGACCACAGATTTTCTATTGGATTTAGGTCTGGGCTTTGACTAGACCATTCCAACACATTTACATGTTTCCCCTTAAAAAACTCAAGTGTTGCTTTAGCAGTGTGTTTGAGGTCATTGTCCTGCTGGAAGGTGAACCTCCGTCCTAGCCTCAAATCATGCACAGAGTGGTACAGGTTTTGCTCAAGAATATCCCTGTATTTAGCACCAAGTTTTCTTTGATGGGCGAAAAGCTACATTTTTGTCTTATCAGACCAGAGCACCTTCCTCCATACATTTTGCGAGTCTCCCACATGCCTTTTCGCAAACTTAAAACGTGCCATTTTGTTTTTTGCTGAAAGTAATGGCTTTTTTCTGGCCACTCTGCCATAAAGCCCAAATCTATGGAGCGTATGGCTTATTGTCGTTCTATGTACAGATACTCCAGTATCTGCTGTGGAACTCTGCAGCTCCTCCAGGGTTACCTAAGGTCTCTGTGCTGCCTCTCTGTGCTGCCTCCTTGCCCGGTCAGTGAGTTTTGGTGGGCGGCCATCTCTTGGCAGGTTTGCTGTTGTGCCATGTTCTTTCCATTTGGTTAGGATAGATTTGATGGTGCTTCTGGGGATCATCAAACATTTGGATATTTTTTTATAACCTAACCTGTACTTGTACTTCTCAACAACATTGTCCCTTACTTGTTTGGAGAGATCCCTGGTCTTCATGGCAGTGTTTGGTTAGTGTTGCCTCTTGCTTAGGTGTTGCAGCCTCTGGGGCCTTTAAAAAAACAGAGCTTTTTATGGGCTTCATAAGAAAGGGGGTGAATACATACCCACAAGTACATTTTCGGTTTTCTATTCCTAAAAAACAGTTTTATGTATATATTTTTCTCATTTCACTTCACCAACTTACACTATTGTGTTCTGATCCATCACATAAAATTCAGATTAACAAAGCATTGAACTTAAGGCTGTAATGTAACAAAATAGGTTAAAAGTCAAGGGTGGTGACTACTTTTGCAAGGCACTGTAGTTACTAGTGGGGTTTAATGTAAATATAAATCCTGATGTCATTAGAAACTAATGTTCGCCTTCTGAGACATCTAATTGTGTTAGTTAATTACGAAGCAAGATGAGCTTAACAGATCGATCCAGAGATCCCCTAGGTTTTTTTTTTATTTAACAGATTGATCCAGAGATCACCTAGTTTTTTTTTTTATTTAACCCCTTCCATGCTGCAATTTAATAACACCAGCATTTATTTGTAACCCCCTTCCTCTTTATTAGCTGGCAGGAGACATTTTACGGGTGATCTAAGATTCCCCTATATTTTTCTTTAAAACTGGTACCCATATCAGTGGGTGCCAGTGGTCTGGTTTTATTTGGGGTTGAGGGGATTAAGTTTAGTGAAGGTTTTGTGTGGCTTTACATGTAGCACTTTTTGGTTTTGGTCATCTACTCTGCTTAAAATATCTATAAACAATTGCATTTTACGGATTGATGTATAATGTGAATGTTGGTTAACTTTGCACACACCAGATTTTGAAGTTTGACAAGGATTTTACAAAGGAAATGTTATTACTACTAAAACGACTTATTTGAGAAGATATAGAAAATATACTTTTTCAATAAATGTAATTTAGTTAGTGGTATTTATTATTAGAATATTATTGAATATTATTGAAAAAAATATAACAAATTTGTTTAAATAGCACACGAGTACTGCTACTACTATATGGTAACAAACAATTTTGATTTATGGAGTGCAAAAGATGCTTGGTTTTGTTAGAATTGGGTCTATTTTCTATATGAATCAAGAGTTTTTAATATCTTCAAAAATATTATAATCTTGAAGTCGAACTATATTATATTACAAATATTATATGGAGATGTAACCTAATCTTTTTCAGAACTACAAACTCGTTTTGGGTGATCAAAGTTGCACCACAGTTAAATAAAAACAACCATTAATTATAATTTATCAATTTCATATTAGTACAGTTACCAAACATAAGCTATAGTTATTGATCTGCTGTAAAGGGTGTTTTTCTGTAGTTTACCATTTTTTATTTATATAATACTCACTAACACCATTAAAGCTTATGGATATCCCTTATGAGATAAATTAGTGAACTGCAGTGAACTTCATTCTACTGCTATGTGTTACTATGGTTATGAGTCTAGTCCTGCTAGTGGATCTAAATTTGTATGTACTTGGTCAGGTGCTGTAGTTGTAGTAAATACACCTGTTAGCCTAACCAGTAGACAAACACTAATCTAGTAGAGAGTTTATCATTACTGATAGGTGATATATTCCTTTGATTTATGTTTTTCTCACCCTCTCTTATATGCCAACAGGATATATGCTACTATAAATGAACGGACTACTTCTGTGCAATATTTGCTTCTCTTAAAGAAGCTGAAGTTATACATGTTTGCTTATTTTATTACTAACTCATACTATAGGCATCAAATAAAAGATAATATGTTGAAAAACAGTTAAAAATAATATATAATAACATGTCTGTGCAAACTAGAAAAATGCTATGTTACTTTTATCACACTTTTGCTTTAAAACTAAAAGTATTATTTTTCATGAAGTTTAAAGTACTATGATCCGGCTGTGAACTACAATCCATACAATATGACTAAAGAAATATTTGAGAACAAATCTGAAAAACATGTGAAAAGAATATATTGCTGTTTAAAAAAATGTGAAATGTGTTGTGTACATACAGCAAAAAATGTTCAGATTGTATTTTAGTCTGTATAAAAGTACCAAATATAATTTAGAATTTATTTCCTTTATAAATATTATCAATCTACAAAAAGCAAATGCTGTTTGGATAGCTAGATATTTATGTGTCAAATTCAAATATTATGTGTGAGATAAATAAGTGGTTGACAGTTATAGTGGAATTATGTTTAGAAAATGAAGCTAGCGCTTCACAAACAATATATATATATATATATGATATATATTTTAATACACTCCAATCCCAGAGTAATAGCAACCATAGGTTTTTGAAAGAAAAAAAGAGTATAATTCAGTGCACCAAATAATTCACTTTATGAAATTGGTTTCTATAGATAGCTCAGGCTCTGTCTTCATATACGTCAGGATCATATGCAGTTGAGGCAATGAGAGATATTTATTGCTTGAAAGTATCAGTTAACTCAACTGTTTGTTTGTTTGCTCCTTACGTTGTTTATTTTTATATATATATATATATATATATATATATATATATATATGTGTGTATAAGTGGGAAATAGTAGGAGAATTCAGGGATTGGATGCCTGTTTAGTGAATACAGTGAGGGAAGATATTGGTAGACTGTAAATACTGTAAGATTCACATCTCCATACCATCATCTCTACCTGGTCTATATTAAATTGAAAGGAAGTTGAACAACATTTTAGCCAATCTAATACAGGACAGAGGCAAATTAAAAACATTAAAATACTGGTTAAAAACAACTAAATATGAATCCATTTATGTTTTTCCACTGGAAAGTTTATTTTGACAGGGCATTAGCTCAAGATCAAAAACAAATTTGTCTTACTCCTATGTGAATAGATATTCTGATAGCCAGTAATTAAACAAAAATTCATATTTTGACCATGTATGGGGAAATATAGAGCCATATTCATTTTGAAGCCCACAACTCGATCGCTGTAGGCCGCATGCCTGCGGGTGTGTCGCGGGCTCTGGTTGGCCTCTGATTGACATGCTATTCAATTGCTCAAGCCTGCAAGTAACTGTCCCAAAGCCAAAACCGTAAACCATGCACTGGTTCGCTGCAGTTCAAGGTGGGAACATGATCAATTCAGCAAGCCCGTAACCTCCCATTTCGAATTAGCCAATAGAAAATGGGACATGGAGGTTACATGTCAATCAGTTAGGTTCGGGGGTCCAATATGACTCGCAAACTTGTACAATAAAGAATTATGAAAATGAATGCCAATACTGTTCTAGTCCATATGAGTAGCCTAATATGTATTAACTCATTAATATCCAAGATCGATTTAACTGTGAAATGAAACATAAAAATAATTTCCTGCTGATTTGTGAGCTTGAGCTTGTTGTGCAATTAAATCTAATGTGTTTCATCTCTTTCCCCATTATTTACAGTGCAGTATTCTCTCTAGAACTCTTTGGATTTTCGGCTACATTTTTTCATGGCCGTATCTCGGAAACCGTTTGAAGCCCGCAAAAAGACGTCAATTGAATAGCAAAATAGCTTGCGACCTACATAGTTACATAGCACATAGTAATTTAGTTTGAAAAAAGACTTTAGTCCATCAAGTTCAACCATTTTAGATCTCCTCTGATCTGCAATACGCGGATTTATTGTTAATTGATCCAGAGGAAGGCAAACAGAAAAAACAAAAAAACAGTGAAACTTTGCCAATTGTGTCAACAGGGGGGAAAAATATAAAATTCCTTCCTGACCCCAGATACTGGCGATGGGATTCATCCCTGGATCAATACTCCCTCTCTATTTATCCTGGATAGCCCTTAATGCCCTACTTATTTAAAAATATATCCAATCTCTTTTTAAAGTTGTCTATTGAATCCGCTGTCACCACCTCCTTTGGTAGAGAATTCCACAGATTAACCACCCTTACTGTGAAGAACCTTTTTTATTCTTTAACGTGAAATCTTTTTACTTCTAGTCTCAAGAAATGTCCTCTTGTCAGTTAAAAACCTCTTGGCACAAAAAGTTCACTTGACAAAGCCTTGTATTGACCCTGGATATATTTATATAAGGTAATCATATCCCCTCTTAGACACCTTTCTTCTAGAGTAAATACGTTTAATTTTGTTAGTCTCTCTTCATAATGTAGCCCCTCCATTCCCTTTATTAGCTCTGTTGCCCTTCTCTGTACTTTTTCCAGCTCTAAAATGTCCTTTTTATGTAGTGGTGCCCAAAATTGTACTCCATATTCCAAATGAGGGCGTACTACTGGATCTCCCGAAACCTCAATTGAATATGCCCCATACTTTGCACAATCTATCTTTATACTCCTCCGCTAAGTATATTCTTAATTCTCCACCAGCAGATATGGATGAGTGACCTCCTCCCACATTTGTGGCAATTTCCAGATATTTGACAATAGTGGACTATTACCCAACAATGTATTTTTGTATTGTAACTGCTAGATAAAATAGGATACAATAACTATTATGACAACTTAATAAAATGTATCAGTCACCAATTGTCCATATTCAGTGTGTCACTGATTTTATTCATATGGCATATGACACACAATTACAATATATTTTTGACTTTGAGCTTATTTTTCTGAACTTCCAGACAACATTCTGTTATCTGATTGATAAATAGTAACAGCTACAATTTGTTATTTTATCCAGCAAAGTTATTTATTTGTAAAGATATTAATTTCAAGATATTCATTTCAGTGTAATTACTGGCTATCAGAATATCAATTCACATAGGGATAAGGCAAAATTGGGACATTTGCTGAAGCTTTGTTCTTGAGCTCGGACAGAGAACTGACAGGTAAAAATACTGAACATAAATGGAGAACGTTCAAATCCTTACTAAATAAACATACTTATCACCATATACCATGTGAAAATAAAAGTAGGAGTAAATCACAACCCATGTGGCTTAACAATGACTTAAAGATGAAGATGAGGAGTAAAAAAAAAGTGTTTAAATCATACGAACAAGAGGGGACAGAGACTGTTTTACGCAAGTACAAGTAAATCAACAAGGCCTGCAAAAGGGATATTAGACTGGCTAAAATAGAAAATGAAAAGTTTGTTGCAAAGCAGAGTAAGACTAACCCTAAAATATTTTTTTAAATATATTAATGGGAAGAAGGTGAGGAAGGAAGCTATAGAAACATTACAATGTGACACGGGCCGTCTGATAATTAGTGACCAGGAAAAGGCAGATGAGCTAAATGGGTTCTTTTCTTCGGTATACACAAGGGAGGTACCAGTGGTTGGGTCACTGCATTATAATGGGGCTACACTACCTTCACCAAATAACTGGTTATCGCAGGAAGAAATCCAAAAGAGGTTGGAAAAAAAAAAATGTTAATAAAGCCCCAGGCCCTGATGGAATACATCCAAGGGAACTGAGGGAACTGGGTTCTGTAATAGCCAAACCATTATATCTAATTTTTCAACACAGGGTCTCTACCAGATGACTGGAGAAAGGCAGAGGTGATACCTATATTTAAGAAGGGAGCAAGAGCAAATCCGGGGAATTATAGACCAGTGAGTCTCACTTCGGTAGTGGGAAAGCTTTTAAAAGGCTTAATAAGGGATACTATACAGGAATATGTCTATTTAAACAGGATTGTAAGTAGGAGCCAACATGGATTTATGAAGGATTGGTCATGTCAAACAAACCTAATTAGTTTCTGTGAGGAGGTTAGTAGGAACTTGGATCAAGGCAACTCAGTGGATGTAGTCTATTTGGATTTTGCAAAGGCTTTTGATACAATGCCACATGGGAGACTATTGAGCAAACTAAGGGATACAGGAATTGCCATAAATATTTGCTTATGGGTTAAGAGCTAGCTAAAAGACCGGAAGTAAAGGGTTGTTGTAAATGGAACATACATCCGATTGGACTAATGTGGTAAGTGGGGATCCTCAGGGCTCAGTATTAGGTCCCCTCCTTTTTAACATATTTATTAGTAACATGGAAGTGGGGATTTGAGTGTGGTGTCTCCATTTTTGCTGATGACACAAAGTTGTGCAAGGTAATTAAATCAGAAAGTGATGTACTTTCCCACCAAAGGGATTTGCATAAATTAGAGGAATGGGCATCTAAGTGGCAGATGAGATTTAATACGAATAAAGGTAAAGTTCTGCATCTGGGAAGGAAAAATAGCCATGCAATTTATAATCTTTATGGAGCAAATCTAGTATCAGATATTGAAAGGGATTTGGGAGTACTTGTGGACAACCGCCTAGGTAACAGTTGCATAGTTACACAGGGCCTCATTCTATTACCGGCCGTAAATCGGCCGTAAGGCTGCGATTCCTTGCGGGGGTTCTGTTAACTCGCGATTCTATTATACGGCCCCGCAAGGATCTCCTCTTACGGCCGGCCGCATATCTTGGAACCGGCCGTAAGCTCAGAAATCTAAAAACGCAAAAATAAATTCAAGCCTGCACTGTACAGCTCTGTAAATGCTAGGGATCATATTGGGGGACATGAGGATTAAAAGTAACCCACTCTCAAGCTTGCACATCAGCCCAAACCCGAGTTCAAATTAACTGTTTATTTTCCGGCTGCGGCGTGGGCGGGTCTGAGGTGCTCCAAGCCCTCTGGATTTTTTACATGGATATTTTACAGATATTAAAAAAATATATATTTTACGGATTTGAGTATAGGGTAATTATGTGCTATTTTTGCTAACACCGAATATCACTTTATAGACTCTGCAAAGTGCAGGATGGCTTTATTTGGGCTATTTTATGTGCTTAATTGGTGCTAGCGGGACCTCTTTCCTGCAAGTAAGCTGCGGCTCGCTTTTAGCCTTGCAGAGAGGCTTCCCGGAGCAATTGAATTGCAAATAGGAATTTCTTACGGCCGATTTCCTTGCGGCCGTTTAAGATCAAAGGATTTCCTCCGGCGCGAGCGGCCGCAAGAGATAGCAAGGCACCGGCCGCAAGCCTGCCGGAATCCCCGGCCGGAGGGGAATAGAATAGCCGAATAGCTTGAGGCCGGTCCTTGCGGACCCGCAACGGCTGCGGCCGCTAATAGAATGAGGCCCATAGTATTTAAGGTTGAAAAAAGACTTTCAGTCCATCAAGTTCAACCTTTTATGATCTCCTCTGATCTGCAATATGCGGATTAACTATTAATTCATTAGTTGTTAATTAATTATTAATCAATTATTTAATGTTTTTTCTTTTTTTTTTTATCATTATTAATTAGTCCAGAGGAAGGCAAATAGAAAAAAAAAAGAAAAACAAGCGAGACTTAGCAAATTGTCTTAATGAAAAATGTAAAACATTTGGATCATTACTGTCTCTCTAATTATCCATGATAACCCTGAATACCCTTTTTAATTAGAAATAAATCTAGTCCCCTTTTAAAGTTATCTATCGAATCCGCTGTCACCACCTCCTCTGGTAGAGAATTCCACAGATTAACAACCCTTACTGTGAAGAACCCTTTTCTTTCTTTGAGGTGGAATCTTTTTACTTCTAACCTCAAGGGATGTCCTCTTGTCAGTTGAAAACCTCTTGGCACAAAAAGCTCCCCCGACAAATCTTTATACTGACCCTGGATGTATTTATATAAGGTAATCATATCTCCTCTTAGATGCCTTTTTTCTAGAGAAAATAAGTTTAATTTGCTTAGTCTTTCTTAGCCCCTCCATTCCCCTTATTAGCTTTGTTGCCCTTCTCTGTACCTTTTCCAGCTCTAAAATGTCCTTTTTATGAAGTGGTGCCCAAAATTGTACTCCATATTCCAAATGAGGGCGTACTAGAGATTTGTATAGTGGCAGAATTATATTTGCTTCCCTGGCTTCTATACCCTTCTTAATACATGCTAATATTTTATTTGCCTTTGCAGCTGCTGCTTGGCTTTGAGCACTGTTACCTAGGTGGTTGTCCACAAGCACTCCCAAATCCCTTTCAATATCTGATACACCTAGATTTGCTCCATTAAGATTATAAATTGCATGGCTATTTTTCCTTCCCAGATGCATAACCTTACATTTATTCGTATTAAATCTCATCTGCCATTTAGATGCCCATTCCTCAATTTTATTTAAATCCCCTTGGAGGGAAAGCACATCATTTTCTGATTTAATTACCTTGCACAACTTTGTGTCATCAGCGAAAATGGAGACCCCACACTCCAATCCTACCTCTAAGTCATTAATAAATATGTTAAAAAGGAGAGGACCTAATACTGAACCCTGAGGAACCCCATTTAGCACATTAGTCCAATCGGAGTATGTTCCATTTACAACAACCCTTTGCTTCCTGTCTTTCAGCCAGCTCTCAATCCATGAGGAGATATTTACTGCAATTCCTGTATCCCTTAGTTTGCCCAATAGTCTCCCATGTGGCACTGTATCAAAAGCCTTTGCAAAATCCAAAAAGACTACATCCACTGAGTTGCCTTGATCCAGGTTCCTACTAACCTCCTCATAGAAACTAATTAGATTTGTTTGACATGACCTATCCCTCAAAAACCCATGTTGACTCCTACTTATAATCCTGTTCAGATAGACATATTCTTGTATATTATCCCTTATTAACCCTTCTAAAAGCTTCCCCACTACAGAAGTGAGGCTCACTGGTCAACAATTCCCCGGATTTGCTCTTGCTCCATTTTTAAATATAGGTATCACATCAGCTTTTCTCCAGTCATCTGGTAGAGACCCTGTGTTGAGTGAATCTTGAAAAATTAAATATAATGGTTTGGCTATTACAGAACCCAGTTCCCTTAGTACCCTTGGATGTATTCCACCAGGACCCGGGGCTTTATTAACATTTATTTTTTCCAACCTCTTTTGGATTACTTCCTGTGTTAACCAATTATTTGGCAAAGGTAGTGCAGCCCCATTATGTTGCAGTGTCCCAACCACTGGTACCTCCCTTGTGTATACCGAAGAAAAGAACCTATTTAGCTCATCTGCCTTTTCCTGGTCATTAATTTTCAGACAGCCTGTTTCACATTCTAATGTTCCTATAGCTTCCTTTCTCGCCTTCTTCCCATTAATAATAACAGTGCTCAATGCCAAGCAGCATCTGCAAAGGCAAGTAAAATATTAGCATGTATTAAGAAGGGTATAGAAGCAAGGGAAGCAAATATAATTCTCCCACTATACAAATTCCTAGTACATCATCATTTGTAATATGGAGTACAATTTTGGTCAGCACTTCATAAAAAGGACATTTTAGAGCTGGAAAAAGTACAGAGAAGGGCAACAAAGCTATAAGGGGAATGGAGGGGCTACATTATGAAGAGAGACTAACAAAATTAAATGTATTTACTCTAGAAAAAAGGCGTCTAAGAGGGGATATGATTACCTTATATAAATATATCCAGGGTCAATACAAGGCTTTGTCAAGTGAATTTTTTGTGCAAAGAGGTTTTCAACTGACAAGGGGACATCCTTTGAGATTAGAAGTAAAAAGATTTCATCTTAAGGAAAGAAAAGGGTTCTTCACTAGTGATGTCGCGAACATCAAATTTTGGGTTCGCGAACAGCGAACGCGAACTTCCAGCAAATGTTCGCGAACGGGCAAACATCGGCAAACCCCATAGACTTCAATAGGCAGGCGAATTTCAAAACCCACAGGGACTCTTTCTGGCTACAATAGTGATGGGAAAGTTGTTTCAAGGGGACTAACACCTGGACTGTGGCATGCCGGAGGGGGATCCATGGCAAAACTCCCACGGAAAATGACATAGTTGATGCAGAGTCTGGTTTTAAGCCATAAAGGTCATAAATCACCTAACATTCCTAAATTGTTTGGAATAACATGCTTTAAAACATCTGGTATGATGTTGTATCGATCAGGTAGTGTAAGGGTTACACCCGCTTCACAGTAACAGACCAATCTCCCCGTTTAATGCACCGCAAACAACCGCAAACAGTCCCTTTGCACAACCGCAAACTCCCCATTTGCACAAGGTTGGATACCAAGCTAGCCATGTCCCGTTCCTTGTCCTCACTGATGTCATTGAAGGTCTCTTCCTCCACCCAGCCACCAAGGGTCCCAGAAAGGTGACAACAAGCCCCCTGGGATGCCTGCTGTGTTTGGTCTTCCACCTTCTCAAAGCCACCTTCCTCCTCTGACTCCTCTTCTTTAGACTCCCAGAGTCTGGGGGCTTCCACTGCCCAGCATGGAAGATTATACACAGGTCAGAGTCTGGGGGATTCCACTGCACAGCATGGAAGATTATACAAAGGTCAGAGTCTGGGGGCTTCCACTGCACAGCATGAAAGATTATACACAGGTCAGAGTCTGGGGACTTCCACTGCCCAGCATGGAAGATTATACACAGGTCAGAGTCTGGGGGGTTCCACTGCACAGCATGGAAGATTATACGCGTTGCCTCTGTCTGCGTTATTATAAGGTGTGTGCTGTTAAGTAGCACTATTCCTATCGGTTTAATCCCTGTTACATCCACTATTAGGGGACATGTATATGGCATTGATTTTTGGAACAGGGAGATGGAAAAAGATGCTTGGTCGGTCCTCCCACTTCAAATTTGGAGCACTGCATGTGCAATCTAAGGTGCCACCAGATATGAGTGTCACTGTGCACTGGCAAAAGTTGGCAGAGTAGGCGCTGTAGGCCTCACACACACGCCTGTAGGCAGGCAACTGATATTCAATCGATTACAGTCAAAAAAGTGTTGTTTTATGTCACTGTACACTACGGTTGCACCAGATATGACGTATCACTGAGCACTGGCAAAAGTTGGCAGAGTAGATGCAATAGGCTTCACACACACGCCTGTAGGCAGGCAATTGCTATTCAATCTATTACAGTCAAAAAAGTGTTGTTTTATGTCACTGAGCACAATATAAGCTGTGAGCCTGACACAGGCAGGCAACTGAAATTAGATTACAGGGAAAAAATTGTTGTTTTCAATGTATGTTACACCACCAAGTATGAGTAGTGAAAATAAGCACAATATAAGCTGTTAGGTGTTAGTCTGTCACACACACACTCTGGCAGGCAGGCATAGATTACACACAAAAAAGTATAAAATAAAATAAATGATGTTCAAAGTTTCCTCAATGATAAAGAATAGGGGGCGAACCGAAAAGCACATGTGTTCGCCGTTCGCGGCGAATGCGAACATACGAAAATCGCCGCAAATAGTTCTTTGGCTAACTGTTTGGGACATCACTATTCTTCACAGTAAGGGTGGTTAATCTGTGGAATTCTCTACCAAAAGGAGGTGGTGACAACAAATTCAAGATAACTTTAAAAAGGGATTGGATATATTTTTAAATAAAAAGGGCATTAAGGGCTATCCTGGATAAATAGAGAGGGAGTATTGATCAAGGGATGAATCTGATCTCCAGTATCTGGGGTCAGGAAGGAATTTTATATTTTTTTCCCCGTTGAGACAATTGGCTAAGTTTCACTGTGTTTTTTTTTTCTATTTGCCTTCCTCTGGATCAATTAACAATAAATCCGCGTATTGCAGATCAGAGGAGATCTAAAAAGGTTGGACTTGATGGACTAAAGTCTTTTTTCAAACTAAATTACTATGTAACTATGTAACTATGTAACACCCAGTGGAAAAAACATAAAGGGATTCATATTTAGTTGTTTTTAACCAATATTTTTATGTTTTTAATTCACTGCTGTCCTCTGTTTGAATAACATTTTGTTATTTTTCCAATCAACTTCCTTTTCATATGTAAATTGGTGTCAAGCACTGGGAAAATAATGCTTCCCAACTTTAAATATACTATTTAAATTTAACTTTACACTCATCAAAACTATTGATAATGACAACATACCCATGTTACACCACAGGCACAATTTAGATAGATGTTTCTCTTATCCAGATCCTCTTTCTCTTTAGTCCCTATCTCTCCCTAGATTCCTCATTCTCTCTATATTTCTTCTGCTGGACATTTTCTGAATCTTTTTGTTACATCTATTTCCTCTTCCTTGTACTTCATTCTTCTCTGCACTCACACTCTATTTGCCTGCTACTTCTTTCTCAAGATATTGTTCCCTCTCCCTCTCCATGCCAACCAACTATTCTTCTGACTGCTTAAGATAAATGAAATTTAGGACTCATCTTTCTTTATGAGGGTGATTGATAGCTGCAGATAAATGAAGAGTCTCAGTGCCACATTAGCTCTGCTCACATGGATCCCCAGACATAGAGTGTGGAATGGTGGAATCCCCGGGGTTCTTTGCTGATAATGAG